>RCWM02000570.1:0-678001 GCA_003667255.2 Euschistus heros | reverse complement strand
CAGATTTTGTGTTAATAACTTATAAATAGAGATAAAATTTTGGCTTGTGCAAACTTCAAACTTGAGTTTACATGCTCCACTTTATTTGCACAAATTGCATGAGCCTGTAAACCGGCCTTTAGATGAAATATATTTTTGATTATTAATATTCAAAATTTAATTAAGGTACAGTAAGGTAAATGTTAAATTCTTAAATAGACTAAAGAAAAACCATTGGACAGTAAAGAATGAAATATGGAAATTATGGTATATGATTATATAATATGAAATATTATAATAAAATATACTTGATATGGATAGTAATTGATCGACTGTTGGTCCATCATTTGCAGTATTTATACTAATAATTTTTTTTTTGTTTACATTTATTTCTATTGTTTTTTCTTCATAAATGGGCTGCTGGGTCCTACTTATAATTTATTTATATTTCATTCAATTAATTTTTTTTTTAGTTAAGCTATGTTAAAAATTATTATTAATTATTAGTCCGGTTTTGTTAAATACCAAATAGATTTACTTATGTATATTAATAATTGTTGTCTTCTATTTATCCCTCTTTAGCATTTGATCTTAAATAAATTATTATAATATATTCCAGTTTTAACATAACATAGAATTGATTTTAAGTGTTTTAAAAGAATATCCAAAGAATTATTTCCCTTGGAGGCAGAGCGTTGATAAATTATACAGTATTTTGCTTCATGGCACAGAATGCCTTTGATCGTATTTTTCTGCTGCCTATTCCCGTTCGGAATATTGTTCTTGGCTTCGATTGTTGAAAACAGGAATTCCCAGCCAAGGGAAATACCTTATTTCGGAAATAGACGATCCTATTGTAGGAGGAAAGGGGCTGGTGGAGTATAGTAAAGGATGGTACAACTAAAATATTTGTTTCTAAAATGTATCAACTAGTTTCGAATGTTAAACATTCATTATCAGTTCTAAAAACATATTAAAAATTCAAAATAGCATCACTTTGTAACAAGATTATCCATCTTATTATTTTTTTTAAATATAAGACTAAAAATCAAACATCTCGGTACTCACATAAGAAGGCAAAATGAAAAAGACTTCAGGAAGATATCAGCAGACTGAATGTTAAGAGGCGAAAGGATCAGGTAAATAGGGTTTTTCCTATGACTGGTTGGTTTTACCTACCTGATAAAAGAGGGATTTTATCGCGGTTGACATTTTTATAATTTCATATTTCTGCTTTACTACATAACAGTGAAGATTATATTTTATTCAATTCTTCAATTAAGGAGCCAACAATTATAGAAATACACTTATATAGGCAAAAACTCCTCTTTATTATACTTCAATCAAGTAACATGTTTCGGGACTTTTGTCCCATCCTCAGACATATCATTATAATTTTACCTATAACAGTATTCCTTCATGGTGTTATAGGTAAAATTATAATGATATGTCTGAGGATGGGACAAAAGTCCCGAAACATGTTACTTGATTGAAGTATAATAAAGAGGAGTTTTTGCCTATAGTGTATTTCTATTATATTTTATAATATTAATTTATTTAGTTCATCAAAAGAAACACTGATATTTAATATCCAAAGACGATTGAAGTGAACTCAAGCATGGCTACAGCATTCAGATGTAGATCAGACTTGAAACATAAAGTTCTTGTGACACTCGAAGCGGGACCAATTCTTTTGTTCTTTGGTCATCAAGGTCGATTTAGATGTGAGGAACCATCATAGTGTACTTCCTCTCAGCTTAGAACCTTACCTTCTTAGCAGTGCCATCGAAATCAAATAGATAAGAAACTTACTGAAGGATCCATATATCTATAGCTATATCTAACTGAATATCTAATAATTTTGTTAGATATGGATTAATCTAAACCGTAAATTGCACCCAAAAAAAAAAAAACATTTATAAGAAAAATAAATTAACTGTTTATTCACAAATTTATATTCATTACGTTGTATCAGTGATATGTCGGTACCAAAGTTTTTCGATTCTCGATTCTCTGTACCAATACCGCAGTTTAAAAATAAATTACTATTTCAAAACATAATCCTAAAATAATCAAGAAAAGCAAAAGAGATTGACAAAATTCAAGAAATAAATTAGCAAACAGCTAGTGGCATTTATCATTCAAAGCATATAAAAAAAATGTTGAATTATAATTTAGTTGATTCAATTCACTAATTGAACGGGTCCGCCGAAAAACGTTCAAAGCGACAAACAAAATTTTGAGTAATCAGTGAAAGAAAATCATAACCTAAAGTTATTGTTAGTTTTGTAAGTTAGATTTTTTTTTTCACCTTTTAATTTGTTATATTTACATGTATAATACCATAATGGAGTACTATATCATACTATGATGTACTATTTATTATACATTTAAAATCGCCACTTCGGAAATTTTGTCGCTTGGAACGTTTTTCGGCGGACCCATTCAATTGTTGTTTACGAAGATAAACATTCCGAGGTTTCATTTATTGATTAAGGAATACAAAATGCTACTAAACTCTTTCATTAAACTTTGTAGAAGCTCTACATTTATTTTAATTGAGTAATAGGGTTCGAAAACCAGTATTTACACATAATAAATGGGAAAATAATCTTTATTTTTGGATATATCGTCTCTTGAGAAAATCAATACTTTATAATGAAATAGTATTATTTCGTCGATTAGAGATTGTATTATTATTTCTTCATTCTCCAATAACTATTAAATATCTTCAACAAACTGAATTTGCGGGTAGTTTGTTTTTAGTTCTGTACAAAGGAGGCTTTGTCATTAGGAGAAAAAATAATTTATAACAATAACATAACTAACAAGGGGAGGACACACTCAGTCTCTCACGGATCTTGTTGGCAATTTTTTTGGAGGTTCCTGGTCAAAAAATATTAGACATGTGTTTTGCCGTTCCGACCAATGGG
Source organism: Euschistus heros (assembly GCA_003667255.2). Lineage (NCBI taxonomy): Eukaryota > Metazoa > Arthropoda > Insecta > Hemiptera > Pentatomidae > Euschistus > Euschistus heros. The sequence continues at coordinate 675,089 of RCWM02000570.1, read as the reverse complement.
CTCTTGAAGCCGAGAAAAAAAAAATAAAATAGCATTAAATTAAAATATTTTATATCTTGAGTTTAAAAAATTATATCGACATGATTCTTGCACCAAGATTTTTATTTTTGATTGCGGATTTAAGGAAAAATACTGCTGATCCATAGATTTTGGTTTAGGTTAATCAAATTCTAAAAGAAATGATTAGATTTTCAAGTAAACTACCTCTATAGATTGTTTTACACAAAAATTGACATCAGATTCTTATTCAGCACACTCAAAAACATTGGAAAACCTTTATTCAATAAAAACAAAAAATATCATTTTTTCATTGAACTACGTTCAATATACTTTTTTCACAAGAACCGAAATCGGATTCGAATTTAGCATTAAAAAGAACTCTTAAACACAAAATTTCATCCAAAAATAACAATAAAAATTCGTAAGCTTCAAAATGTGCCTGACCAAATGGTAGGCCATTTTTGTTTAAATTGACAAAAACATGAACTACGCTTAGATGGTTTAACGTATCAACTTCATTTTTTAATACATAATATAGGGTGGTAATACTCTTGAAATGTCTTTGGTTTCATTTTTTAATGACAAAGTATTAGCTATTTAAAGGAAAGTAACCAATAATAGTTTTAAAAATTTCTTCCCCTCGAAGAGGGTGAAAAATGATATTTTTTGTTTTTATTGAATAAACGTTTTTCAATGTTTTTGTGGGTGCTAAATTAGAATTTGACGTCAATTTTTTTGTTAAAAAATCTATAGAGGTAGGTTGCTTGAAAATCTAATCATTTTGTTAGATTTTAATTAACCTAACCCAAAATCTGTGGAGTGGCTGTACTTTTCTTAAATCCGCAATCAAAAATAAAAATCTTGGTGCAAGAATCGTGTCGATATAATTTTTTAAACTCGAGATATAAAATAAATTAGTTTAATGTGATTTTATTTTTTTCTCGGCTTCTAGGGCCCATTGGTCGGAACGGCAAAATACGTGACTAATATTTGTTGACCAGAAACCTCAAAAAAATTGCCAACAAGATCAGGGAGACAGTATGTCCTCCCCTTGTAAGTATCAAAAACATTGCCAACATCAGTAGTATCGATCGGTTCCTAGAAATAGACTTCGGTTCATCGATTCTTGTTACCGATTCTTTTCTCGAGAATCAGATGGAACAGAAAATCGATACATTCCTACATTATATATATTCATACGAAAAAATATAATTATGAATATTATATTATTATGTATGGTTATAAAATCTTTTATGTTCATGTATGTTTTAAATGTCTTAATTTGGAATTTAAAAAAATATCCTGATTTATTTTAGTGAAATAACAATCTATGAAGTAATCTTTTAATTAATCTACTAGCCACAAAAATCTTTTTAATGAAAGACTCTTGAATCGCTTGTTCAGCTGTTTCCCCACCGGCCATTGTCATAGGCCTCCTTTTAGTGCTCCCGGATTCCCTTTACTCTCCTGCTACCCATTATTTATAAAGGATTTAAAGGATCAGCGATTTTAGTGGTTTGAATTATTTCTGTTGACTATGATTTATTTTTGGGGGCTAACGTTTCCAGATGTAGCGCCTATGCCATCGATTCTACTCTGAATTTTATGACTACAAACATCCATGTTGAATTAAACATAAAAAACATTTAAAACTGTAATCGGGCATCTCACTGTGAACTGATAGAAGATAAAATCTGATGATAACTTATTAATGAAGAATAAATCTTTGGCACCTGTGAGTAGTGTTTTAAGTGCAATATCGTGTATTTTAGGTTATTTTTTCGTAAATGATTGTAGAGAAAATTCCTAATATTCAATTGCGTTTTCCAAAAGTACGATTTTTGTACTCGACACACTGTTCACAGGTGCCACAGAAATTATCGTTATTCGTTAAATACTACACTAATAATAATAATAATGCAATAAATATGTATGTAATATTTTTTTTTTTATTTCTTCTAATTAAAATAGAAAGGGTTTTGTTAGTCAAGGATTTTATTTTTTCTTCAAACCTACTAAAATGTTAAACAATTTTACAAAACTCAATTAATGAAATTAGGGAAATAAATCTAGTCTCTTATATAGAAACTAGTTATTGGCAGCACTCCATTTAAAGTTAACCTTTAAAAAAAAAACTCGTGTGTTGGAGTAGGTGGAGTTAATTATGAAAGGATCATTATCAGGTTAAGGCAGGAATATAATAAGGTGCATTAATTAAGGATTTTGTTGTAGAAGAGTTTTTATATATTACAACATTTCGATGGCTTGAAGATTGGTGAGATCTAATTTGATTGTATGAGAGCCTTATAAATAAGTTCGTCAGACTGTCGGAACTTTGGAACGTGATGCATCCAATAGTGGAAGACCCAGAGGTCTTTCCTTATACTTGTTTTGAAAATTAAAAGGAAAATATTGAGTTTCTAAACCTCCTAGGTTTTGTTCATTATGTTTTTTTTTTGCGCTTTGAAATTGGTTATTTATAATTTATAATACCTATAAATTAACATGGAATATGTTTTACCGGTGACCTAGTAGGTCAAAAGCGATACGCTTTCGGGTTGCGTGTTGTTTGATATTAAGAGAGTAGGAGCAGTTAAGAGCTCAACTCTTCTTATACTACTAATCTTGACTAGGAGGCAGGTTCTAATAAGTGAGCTCCTTTTGACTCGGTTTCTCCTAATGCGAAATAACAAATTTTAACCTGGATGTGACCGATCTTGCTCGATCCCTCTCGGATGTTCAGAATTTTAGTCTAAATAAAAGTCAGGTTTGAAACATCTATTTTTAAGTGTAGGAGCTGTTTTGACACGCTCTAGCTCAGTAGGTGTTTCTCTGATTGGAAATTAGGCGACATACTACTTGTAAAACATTTAATGAAGAATATATTTAGTTTTATAACATTTGTCGCTAGGACTTACCATTTAACAGCCAGATTTGTTTAAAAAAAAAAAAAAAAGTCGCGTTTAAAACTTCAATTTTTAAGTGTAGGGGCCTTTTTAAAAGGCTCTAGTTCAGTTGTGTATGCTCCTATTTTAATTCTCGAAAATTTGACAAACTTTTGTGAAATTACTGTCCTACCAGCAAATGCGTGTCTCCTCCTTTCCCATTTTCCGTCTGCGGTTGGGCGATAGTCGATAGTTAGCACTATCGGTAGGCCGATACTATCGGTTGAGAACTATCGATTGCTATCGATAGTTTTTCTATAGTTGCTTCCTTTTTTTCCAAAGCTATTCATTAAAACATTTCAACTAATTTAATTAAATTCAATTATCTACTTACTATTTGAAATTTGAAGGGTTGTAAATTATAAGATTATATCATAAAGATTAGAGAAAAAAACTAATTTATTCGAATTTATAAAAGTATTTACAATTCACATGGTTATAATAATAATGAACAAATCAAATCTTCATGAAAGAAAAATAACGAAATAGTTAATTTCAAGAGTCAAGTGTGCTCCTTGAGCCACCTATTTCCCGAAAGAAAAACAAGCATTCCTGCTTTCCTATGGCTTAATCTTTGAGAGAACCCTTGAGCTATAGGAATTCCGAATTCAATTTCAAAAGAACTCGACATTGGACAGAAACAGATCAGCATAATTCCGAGAGTTTCAAAACATGTGAGTAAAAAAGATCTATCGATATTCGACGCTATAGTGACCATCGATAGGCATGACCTATCGATAAATTGATAGTAACTATCGACTATCGCCCAACCCTATTTCCCTCTCGAGGAGTTAAGCTCTCCCCCTATAGCCGAACCCGCAGCGTGCAAAAACACAATAAAAAGTAAACGCTTGCTATTTAATCCATAAATGAATTGTGCATTTTCATTAACCACTTTCTAAACATAACTAAAAACAAAACTCAAAATCATAAGTACTGATGTACAATTATTCAAGTTACCAGTTCCCATAAACGTGATTGTCAACTGCAGTGTTAAACACACTGGACTTGAACCTAAGAGTAGATGGACTTAATGGAAAATCCAATCATGGAGGACGGGCAAACAGGTCGGGATCTACTGCCTTGTTGATTGTACCGGGGGTTGGTGGGGGGGGGGGGGGGGGGGGGGGGGGGGTTTGCTACAGCCTGATGGAGTCGTTGCCTAGCGACAGCGCCAATTTCATGACTCTGCCTTCATTATTCAGCTTCCCTATGGGCTCTCTTGACTTGTAAATTATTCGGAGGTGGAAGAAAAGAAAAAAAAGGAAAAAGTTCTTGTTGAATTAAATTTTTTTTATTGATTACTGTTCTGGAGATATTTTTTATTTTTGATATTTTAATTCATTTATGGTGTTATAAATACTATTAGTTGTTTGTTTGTTTATGTACTCATTAAGTCATTATGTACTCCAACTAGGGTGGGAAGGTCAAGATTTATGTTTGGGTCCGCCACGAAACAAATTTTAACCAGCCCAGGTGGGATTCGAACCCACGACCTTCTGTACCGAACGCGCTGAGACCCTCGCCCTATCTCTCTCGGCCAACGAGTCCCCATACTATTACTTAGCAATAGTTGCATTAATTGCCCATATAATAATATTTACATAATAAGAATACGAGTTTTGTATGTTAAGTATTACAAAACATACAAACATTCAAAACAGCTATATCTTACACAAATTATTTTTTTTAAAGATCCCATCCGATTATTTATTTTCTCTTATAAAACTTTCATTTTATGTTAGGGGATAACGCCCCCTTATAACTTAACTTGGGCATATAAAAGATATTAGAATCATTTAAAAAATAGTCGAATAAGAACATGCAGTATTTAAAAAAAAATTACCAAGCAAATTAAAAGTTATGAACATACCAGACTAAAGCGAAAAGAAACTGCATCTCGTTTTCGACTTCTTCAACATTTGCTAGACATACGTTCAATACTTCCGATTAATTATAAGAGACTCATTACTTGAAAATAATTAGATCTATTTGGTCTCGCAGAGTTGAGCTTTGGGACTCCACTAAACCATCCAATTCGTCTCTTATCCATCCTTACAATCCAAAATCCTCCTTCGAAAATTTCTCAATGCTCCTTGCTTTGTTACAAACAAAGTTACTCATAACTATCTTAACATTCCTTGATGTAACTCAAACCTATCCTTTCATAAACTCTATAACCGTTCAAATCCATTTGTATTTCGACTGGTATTGACATGTCATCAGTATTGACATGAGCAGTATCTTCACATTTGCTATTTAAGTATTTTTATTTTATCATATTTAGTTGTAAATTTAAATAAATACCTAAAAAAATTTAACATTTTTAATTTATGTGGTTTATATCCACCCCTAGCGTTCATTACGTCTTTCATTCGATTTAGTATAGGTATAATGTGACTTTGAATAAATTTATGAAGGTTATAACCGAATGCGAAACTATAATAATTATAGTTATTTAAGATTTCGTAATTTTTATTTTTTATTTTTTAAAACTGCTTTATTTTATTTAATTAATATTTCTATAAATCCTAATACGATTCATATACCTTGGTTAAATAATATGGGGACGGACGTACCAAAAGGGAAAAGAAACTTTTAGCCAAGAAAATATAAAAAAAAAAAAATATGGGATTTTTCACCTGCCAATATATAAATGTATAGACAAGAAACCAAATTTATTTGGTATGCAGTTAGGATTTCTCCCTTCCCTTGATGAATAAACTAAATATCATAGAAGTGACAAATTATTAGTATTTATTTTGATCCTTCAATATCTTACGTACTTCAACCGATAATTATTGTTTTCATTATTAAAAAATGAAAAGGAATATATCCAACCTAAAATGTTCAGTGGCTTTATGACCTCATCTGAGTTATATTAGCAATAAACTCCTCACTAAAGAAATTTCCATTCTGTTTTATTATGAGTCGATATGAAGAATTTCGTTTTATGAGCAGCTATATATAAATATATTTAACAATCGCTAACTAAAAAATAATTTATTCTATTTTAACTTTAGTGGTTATTGAGCTATAGTATTTTATTTTCAATTCTCTACATATCGATCAGTTATAAATCTCTATTTATTAAATTCTTATTCCAGCTTGAACACAATCAGAAATTTATCATTCTAAGACAGGAATTATTACTTCTTTTGTCAGTCTCTTTGAGACTAATCCGATTATAACGGACATAAATTTCTATTAGTATTTTAAGTATAACACATGTGTGTTATCAGTAAACAATGATCCCTTCATTGCCTCCCAAACACTCCAATCCCATATCGTAAACCTTCAAGAATGGTGTCAAAAATGGAAAATCAAAATAAATCCAAAAAAATCTCACCCAATAACCTTTACCCTTCGTCGTTAACCTACCACTTCTAGTCCTACAATATCCTTTAATGATATTCTGTTAAACTGATCAGTTACCTAGGACTCCATCTGGGCAAACTACTTACTCAAAATCCACATACAAGAGTAAAAACAGAAGAAACTGCACGTATTATGCTTGAAGACTCCTTGAATATTTACTAGACAAAGTTCTAAACTTCCGATTAGTTACAAAAGACTCACTTAAATGACATTAATTAGATCTATTTGGACATATATGGCAGAGCTTTGGGGCTCCACTACACCATTCGTCACAAGCAAACTTATCCACAAAGATTTTAATGTAACTTACGGTTCTGACTTAGAACAAAACCAATACCTATCCTTTGATTGCAAACTCTACAACTATTCAAATCCATTAGTATCACAACTTACTTCTCATTCCATTCCAGATATCCCAACGAGGCGCCTAAAAAGAAGATAGCCTCGGAACCTTCTAATATAGTACTTCATTATATTAAACCAGATATCTATCCTTTCATAGTAAACTCCATAATCATTCAAATCCACTTGTATCTCAACTCTCTACCCAATTTATTCCAGATAATCCTCCAATGCTTCTGAAAAAATCCTCCGAGACATCTGCATAAACTATAAGAAGATGTCACCAGTAACATTGACTTACAATAAATTTGAATCACTGAACCTCAGTCTAAAGTACAGATGATTGCTACAACAACACCTCCACGTATTTTTGTGAAGGGAATTGAATTACACAGTTTTAAATTTCAATAAATATCTAACAAAGAAAAAAATATCTTTAATATGGAATAGTAGAAAGTTGCATTTGAATACTTTAATTGAAAATTATGACAAAAGCTCCGCTCCCCATTAGCGGTGAGGCTGAAGGTGAATAAATCCCCGTTTTCGTTTGATACAATGTTCGACAATGGGCCATAACCCTTTATTCATAAATTATTCATTCATAAAAGAGATTAAATTTATGAATGGGGCTCCCCTGGAACCTTATGAAACGTGTCCTATTTTCGCAGGCTATTGTCGACTGAAGGCCCCCGACCACAAATAAATAAAGGCACCCAGCCTTGAATAGAGAATGCCTTATTCATGAGCAAATGCTTCCCAATAATTCAGGAAATCCTAAACCTGACCTCTCCTGTCTATATTTTATAGGACACTGGTTCACTAGAGGTGTATATTTGATTTTACTCCTGAGTGATTGCTATGGTCAGCTGTCCATGATTTAACACTCATGGAACCAGAGAAAAAGTTCCAAGTAACTAAAATCAGTGATGTGTCCGTGCCGAAATTTTTCGATTCTTAATACTAAGCGTGTTTCGATTGCACATGTCAATTATCGATTCCACGGATTCTTTAGAAAATCAGTATCGAAAATCGATAATCCCAAGTCGTATCCTAGGATCGACTGTTGGATACAACCGATCGATACTGTTGGAGATAGTTTTGTAATACATAATTATGTTATTTTTATACATACTTCGATTCTTCTTAACGGTAAAAAGATGTATTATAATTGATTTTAATTTAATTTTCTTTATTTTAATTTATTGATTTATTAGTTGGAAGAAATTATATTTTGGTTCGCCATACAGTTGTCGAAATAGAAAATTTTTTTTTTAAATGCAAAAAAAAAAAAAAGAATGTGTTTTCTGTTTCAAATATGACATAAATCGAACTGGACGCAATCAGAAACGGAGGTGGAGGAGGTGACAACTTGACGCATTGCCTTCACATATCGTTCGATATTATCGTCACAGCTCGGGTCTAAATCAACGTGGGATCATACCTTATTGGAACACTGTTGGCGGCTGGTGATAAATTTTATCGATTTATGCAAAAATCGTTCAGAAATTTTTCACCGGCAAGCAAACTTCACGATTGTCCAACTTATTCGCATATCTGATAAAATACATCTGTTATTGTATGAGAAGAGAGCTAGAATAATATTTATCACAAAAGTTAAAACAAATATTTATCACTTGAGATAAGCATCATGGTATAGAAAGATTAATAAAATTAGGGTTGATGAATTAATTGCCACTTCTATTGGGATTATTTTATTAGTTTCGAATGCTAAACATTCATCTTCAGTTCTAAAACATACAAAATTTTTAACATATCAGTACTATGTTACATGAATTATATGTACTAACGTTTTTAAAAATGTAAGACAAGAAATCGAACACCTGAGGTTATCTTAGAGATATCTGAAATATATCCAACGTGGAAAGGGGAAGTGGCAGGTAGGTTAATTTTTTGGGGTTTACTATGGGATTTCCATTATGACTCATTGGTTTTTTTTTCCATTTCTATGGAAAACAAGAGTAGAGGATCGGACAAGGAAGGACCGTTGGAATGCAGTACTTCTGTGGGATGGAGTATAGAGATCGGAAAGACGAGATCTTGTATGCAATGATTTGATTGAGTGCTTGAATTTCAGGTTACTGTAAATAAAGGGAGGGTGACGGGTGTTGATAACTTGGAATAGGTAGGAGCCTAGGAAGTATATATATATGTTTGTGTGTGTGTGTGTGTGTGTGTGTGTGTGTGTGTGTGTGTGTGTGTGTGTGTGTGTGTGTGTGTGTGTGTGTACGTTCATTTTTTTCATTTTCTTCCTACCAAATTCCATTATTTTTTAGATGTTTACGTCCTTATACTCTTGAACTAATGAAACTAATGTATTAATAGTTGTTTTTTTTTCTTTTATTGTTTTCCTTGCAAACACTCCCTGTTAGAAGTGATTTTATTTATTTATGTAAATACCATTCTTAAAAGTGTAGGTACAATTCACATGTTATTTTTAATTTTTGTTTTGATCATTATTTTACATATACAAGTACATGTGTTGAAAGTTAATGTAAAGACAAAAAAAGTTAAACTAGACAAAAAAATAAATAAATAATATAAAAAAGAATAAATAAATAAAGAATAAGAAGTTATACAATATTAAAATTCAATACAAACAAGCAACAAAAATTTAATAGGGAAAACAATGGATTTTTCATGTTTTGAACGTATTTTATATTGATATCCTCTATTTGTAATAAGGATATTTTTTTTTATATTATTATTATTTATTTAAAGAAAGTATTACAATCTGCCTCGATGTGGGCTATAAGCAATATGGATGGCTTATGATCCATTCACACAATATTTACAAGAAATAAATACAAAGAAAAGATACAAAATAAAATATAATAAAATAAAATAAGTAAATAATCTCCGTATAATATATAATACAATAGAAAACAAAAAAAAATTAAATTAAATCTTAAAAATACATTTTTACTTTATTTACAATATATACAAATCCGAGGGATCCCCCAACGAGATGGGGCATTAGTTATGGTTCTCAGGAATTTGGATTGGAAGGATTGGATACGTTTGATGTTCGAGTGTTTTGCTGATCCCCTAATTTCTAGTCCGTAGGTCCAGATAGGCTTTAGGATAGTCTTGTAAATTAAAAGCTTATTGTCTATTGAAAGTTTTAAAGTCTTGCATAGTATGGGATATAGTTGGCCGAATCTTCTGTTAAGTTCTTGTCTTTTAAGTCTAGTATGTGGGTACAAGTGAGTCTTTTGTCAAGAAATTTTTAATTAATATTTTGAAGTCTTCAAACATATTGTTCATCAAACATTGACCATCCATCAGCCAATGTCCTAGTTTCTGTACGAATATTAATTTAAAATACGTATTATTAATTAAATATAATAATTAAATAAAGGCATGCTGTATTAAAAAAAATAAATAAATAAAGTTAGGAAATTTTAAATCAATGTGATTTAGTACATTAGAATTTATTTTGCATTAGAAGGAAGGGACATAGCTTGTATTATCTTTTTGAAATTCCGTAAATTAAAAATTGCACAGTAATATTTTGTAATTACTTCTGTCTTTTATTTACTTTATATTTTATTTAACTTCCTAAAATGTCTTATATGACCTTTTAAAATATGTAGAGATGTAAATACTTAAATAGATTGAGATTTGACCGAGAAAATGAAAAAATCAATTGGATGGATTTTTTTTATTGTAAGTGTACGTTTAGTATGCATTGAACTGTGAATTTCTTTTTTACAGTAGGGTAGAAAAATATGTTTTTTCAACTACAAGATGAAAAGAAAATCTAGTGTTTGTCCGTAGAGATTTTCAATCACATTCGTGCTCTTTGTATACTTGATGAAAAATTCTTTTTGACGATTCGACAATAAAGCTGAGGAAGAAAACAAAGTAAAAGAATACCAGAGGCCTCTAGAATAAATCGCAAACCTTTCAACTTAAGCTCGCGTGACGAATTATAAGGATGAAGCGGTTGCGTGATATCGAGCCCACGTGGGATCCACGTGTCCGACCCAGTTTCCTTCCCAATCGCGATGAGGCCTAACCTTCCTATATTTCTCTCCTCGGTCTTTACCTCGCCCCGTGTAGCAGGTGAGTTCGGTTATGCTTTTAGTGCAGGTAAAGGTTACCCGCATAGCTTTCCTTTGATCAAACATCTGTGCCAATGATTGCTAAATAAATATTTCTGCTTCCAAATCAACAAAAGGTTCAAGCTTTCCACTTGAAAATCATTATTGAAAACAACAAATTCAAATATTTATTAGTTAGAAAAATGTTAAAAGGAATGTTACTGTGATTACTTGAAATTTGAAATTATGAAATTACTTAATTGAATAAGCGTTACGCTTGTTACAATAGAGCTTGGCCAATCTAGTTACACTTATACAGCAAAATACACATGTGTAGGTACATATTTACAAGAAAATAAAATATAGATCCATTTGATTTTAGACATATAAGACAAAATCTTAATTAAAAATATTTTTTGATATAACATAATTTCCTACTTATTTTAGTGGTATTATTATATACAAATAAACAGTTTAAATTATACCTACAAATCGAAACTAAAATAAAAACAAAAAAATCACATCTTGTTATTGTTACTAATCCTCTTGGGTGTTATGTCATTATTCGTTCAAAAGGAATGTTCTAAGTTTAATAACATTTGTTATGAAATTATATATTTTTTGTTCATCTTCAATTGTTAAAAGCAGTGGCTATATTATGGGGGACATTTTTTATTTTATTATTAATTTAAAAAATCCGCCTGAGTATTAGGTATTGGGGGCAGTTAAATAGAATATGATTTAAGCATTCTTTTTCATTTTGATTACAAGTTGCATATGGTTTCGGAGTCTATTTTCTCTATGTTGTTTTTATAATAAATTTGTATTTTTTTATCTGAGGCAAGCCTGAGTTGTGACATTATTCTTATTTTGTAAAATGGGGCATTTAAAAGGAGGTATTTGGCACCAGTAACGTGTGTGGGTTTTATTTCCTCATAGTAGGGATTAAAGGTAGAATTGTTTACCCTTTCTAAATCCTGAGCTATTAACATGTTTTATATTCTCCAACCGCTTTTCCTAAATCCTTCTTTATTAGGACAGGATCCTGATTTTCCCATAAATAAGTATTGTTAGATATCAATCCAGTTATATTTTATTTCTTGAGGATGTGCAATATGAAGTTCATATAATTTATTGTATAGGATACGGGGGATTCAATTAGCAGGCATGTTTAGAATACTTACTGTGATTACTTTAAATTATCTTTTATGAAGAAGATGGTCTGACAAGGGGAAGTTTGGAGTTGTAACTCACAGATTTGAATGCCGATTTTTGTGTGGGTAGTAGGGACCTATAATAGTGCAATACAAGAGTTATAGCCGCCAATGAGAATTAGGACCCGAGAAAAAAAATAAAATATGAAAATCAGTTTGTTTGTTTTTTCTCAGCTCTCAGCCAAGATAGAGAAATGATTCTTTCACGTTTAATTGCAGTTAAAATAATGCTATTTGATATAAAAATACTTCCGTTATGCTCAAGTCACCACCCGGCTTTAGGGTTCTCAAAAACTCGAAAAAATTACAAAATTCCAAGGAAATCCGCTGTAAATCAAAGGGAATTTTTTTTTCATGAACAACTGACCTCAAATCTTAGTTTAACGCACCATAAAACCCTTATTTGTGAAATATTGATTAGCATAAATTAAAGATGCTTATTGACAAAAAATGTTTCCACTACTGTTGTTAGTGAGATATAATCGTAAAACGTAATGGTAAAAAATGAAATGGAAGATATCCGGATCATGAAGCACGCATTGTATACAAGTTAAACACATCATCATGCCTAACAGCCTGAAAAATCTCTTGAAAAGACACCATTAGGCGAATTAGCAGTCTCCCCCCGTGGATTGGATTTGCATGAAGAGGGCTAAGAGGGCTAGAACGGACGAAGCTCAGTTTTTGAACGAGAACTGGAAAAGTAATTGTCCCCTCAACCTTTTATCATTTCCTCTCTTAACTGCCTCTTGTTTGTTTTGGGTTCGTTCCTCTTTTGACAACCTCGTTTATCTCCAGCTTTGTCTCTCCATGGTTATTGTATAAAGTACTTTTTCCCTTCTTCTTCTTTTTTTTTATTTGGATGCTACCTATTCAACTTTTGTTAACAGCCATCATTACTTAAAGTAGTATAATTTTAATAATTTTGTAGAGACAGTATATTAAAAAAACTTTTAAAAGTTGCAGTCTCTCTTTATCATTTTGAGTCTCTTTTTACGCTTGTTTAATAGAGGAGGTAAACTTTCAAAACGTGTTTTGTCACAAACAATTTTTTTTTTTTGAGTTTTTGGTATCACTAGATTTGTTGTTTTTTTTCAGATCTGAAATATGTGATGAGTATTTGTCATCAAAACAAACTTTGTCCCATTCAAAATTAGTAAACAAAATCAGGGTTTTAAGCAAAGAGTGTTTTGTCCATAGCCTGTTTTTAGTTCAAACCATTTAAACTGGTTCAAGGTTGTACTTTTTGACTCTCCAAGTCTTGAAAAGTTTGAGGAAGAGGATGAAACTTGTGACTGTTAAGAAAATGAAAATATTCCCCAAAAATTATTTTTATTACCTCATTTTCTCAAATTGAAGATTTTACTTTCTAAATTCTAATTGTTTCTTATAATATAATTTCTTATAAGCTATGTGTTTTTAACTACAGATATTTAACAATGAAATTTCTCTGTTACAGGTGAGTTCACATTTTTATTGATAGCCGTAAGTAATTTATTTTGGTAGATTTAAAACCAAATCTGATTAATATATATGACACCTGTAAATTTAGGTGATATATATGAAGAGGTAACTTTCAAAACATGTTTTTCACAAAAATATTTTTTTTTTAGTTTTTAGTATCACTAGATTTGTTTTTCAAAACCCTAAAATATTTGATGAGTATTAGCCATCAAAATAAGCTATTTCCCATCGAAAATTAGAAAACAAAAATTTAAGCAAAGAGTGTTTTTTCCATAGATTGGGAACGCCGCATTATTGATATTATTGACAATATCGCTTACACTGGGGTTACAAAGGTTGGGGTTACAAAGGTTGTACTTTTTGACTCTACAAGTGTTGGAAATGTTGTGGAAGAGGATGGAACTTGTGACTGTTAAGAAAATTAAAGATGTGAACTGCATATTTAAAAACTAGTGACGGTTAAGAAAATGAAAATATTCCCCGAAAATTATGAGTGCCATTAACATACATCATCTATTATGTAATTATAATTTTTATTTTGTGTAGTTTGTGAGCAAACAGTGACTTCTGTAAAATAAAACATAGCCGCTTCCGTTTTGTCGCAAAGGGACAAAACAGTGTTTTGTCCCTTTTTTATTTCATCAAACCGTGTTTTTTCCATACTTAATAATAAAAGTACAATGTTGAATGGCTGAAACGAGATTTGCGATAATCCTTTGATTTTTGGTATTATGTGTAAAAATATGATTCAGAGGCCTTTTGTTGCAAGCACTGCAGTCTATTATCTGCAAGAGTTTCATAATAGTCTCTGTACATATGTATTACCCCATAATATATTAAAATTAAAAATTGAATGTCTGAATGAAGAGGTAACTTTCAAAACGTGTTTTGTCACTGAAAATGTTTTTTTGAGTTTTTGGTATCACTAGATTTGTTTTTCAGAACCATTATTACATTACATTATGTGAAGAGTATTAGCCGTCAATAACCATTGTCCCATCCAAAATTAATAAACAAAATCGGGGTTTTCAGCAAAGAGTGTTTTGTCCATAGCCTGTTTTTAGTTCAAACCATTCAAAGTACAAGGTTGTACTGTTTGGCTCTCCAAGTGTTGAAAATGTGGAAGAGGATGAAACTTGTGACTGTTTAGAAAATGAAAGATGTGAACTGCATGTTTAAAAACTAGTAACTATTAAGAAAATGTAAATATCCCCCCTAAAATTATGAGTGTCATTAACATACATCATCTATTGTGTAATTATAATTTTTATTTAGTGTACTTTTGAGCAAACAGTGACTTCTGTAAAATAAAACATAGCCACTTCAAACAGTGTTTTGTCCCTTTGTTATTTCATCAAACCGTGTTTTGTCCATTGTGTTCCTTCAAAACATGTTTTGTCCGTATTTAAAATTAAAAATGCTTATTTTAGGAGTAAAGAATATTTCTGATCCTTGTTGTAATGGGTTTTTTAGTTGCTGTAAGTTTAATTAGGAATTTTTTGTTTCTAAAGGGTAATTACATCTCATAATATACGTTTTTTGTTATTACTAATTATACACGTTTTTAAACCTCCTCAAATAGGTTTTTACATATCCACCACATAATCATTGCAATTTCATCCAGGTTAAATATTACAGCGTTAAAATATCATTAAGGTTTTTACTTAAGACAGGGTGCGGGGTATGCTAGTAAGTAATAAAGTAAAATGTATTTCCTCTTTTATTACTTTAGTACTATATTCTTTCTCCCTATTGCGATATTAATATCGATAACTGGCAACGTGAGTTGGATATGATTTCAAACACGTCTGGTTCAAAAAGGTGTCTTTCTAATCTTTGCGAAATAAATCTTGGCAGGCCCACTTCGTTTAGAAAGTGCGGCCACCTCAAGATAGTAATCTGGGATTGGCAAAACGCTCGCATTTTATTAACTCGCTGTAAGATTATTCACAGCTGTATTATATTCAATTCATTCTAAGGAATAAATAAATTTTTAACTTCCACGAAAGCTACGAAAATTCAGTTCTCAATCGACTTTCGATCCTACGACAACGGCTTGTCTATTCCACAGTATTCGATAATCCCTGCTTCACTTACCCGTGCTCATCATGTTACCATGTTACCCTGATCCTATAAGGAGATAACATTGTTGCCGGAGCTGACCCTTACAAGGGTCAAGTGTAGAGTTGATGTAATTGCTGCCCGGAGGTACTTCTACTCCTGTTTTAGCTTCCTGCTACGATCTCCCTTCCGTGTAATTGGCTTGTTCTAAGTGGAAAGTTCTCGACGGGGGCACTTACAAACTTTTGTCCGGGGCCTCTTAACAACCCCGGCTTTGCCCTACTGTTTCGCCTCTACACCCTTTTGTTTATATATTTATACGAAAAAAAAACAACAACTGAGATTCGTTTTATATTAAAATTTAATCATTACATATTAATTTTTAATCTCCATAATTACATGAAATGTGAATAAAATTCATACTTGTTTAATAATATTAGTTATTTCATTTTAATTACTTACTTTCCCTGTCCTACAGTAACCTTTAATGATATTCCACTAATCCCTGTTGAACAGTTCCGCTAACTAGGACCCCACTTCGACAAACGTCTGACTTGCAATCCACATACAAGACTAAAACGACAAGAAACTTTCATTCAGAGCTTTTTGCCTCTCAGCCAAGGCACCTGCCTCTATTTTAGGAATCTATAGATCAAACAATTTTTGGATATTGTATCAAAGTTTCTGAGAAATTAAAAGTGTACATTTCAAAGAGATTTTAAAGTATTTTATTTATTTAATTTTTTTTTTAATTTATAACTGGACAATATATACATCAAGTAAACGTGTTGATAACGATTACAATATCATATCAAAACTTGAAAAGAAATACTCAGTAGCTCTTCAATACAAATTCTACAGTAGGTCTCTAGGCCATCTTCTTTTCAGACGCCTTATCGGGAACGGAATGGGAAGCCAGTTTAGTATCTAGTGAATTTGAGTGATTATGGAGCTTACTATGAAAGGATAGGTATCTGGTTTGGGCTAAATCAGCAATATATGGAACATTGAGATCATTATGGATAAGTTTATTGGTTACAAAGTAAGGAGCATTGAGGATTTTTCGATGCATTGTAAGGATTGGATAAGAGATGATTAGATGGTTTAGTGGTGTCCCAAAGTTCAACTCCTTACCTCCAAATAATTCTAATCACGTTCATGTAAATATGTAAGTCTTTTGTAATTAATTGGAAGCTTTGAACGTTTGTCTAAAATTTTGAAGTAGTCTGTAACTTTAGAGTTAAAAATTAAACTTTAAAGAAACAATGACTGAAAACAAAGCACAGAAGAAGCAGAAATGGCCAACTTTCTGTTAAGATATTGCAGATCAGGATTTCGTAATAGAGGCAAGCACGAGAGTGACCTTTTGCAAACTGACCTCGTTTGCTTGTAGTTTGCTCAATATGTTCTTCGTATTGACGCTAAAGGCACTAATATTAAGTTGGAATTTATAATTCATCGGCAATATTTATTTTGTTTTCATTGATTTATTGATATGAGAGGGATTCAATCATTAATGTAAACAGAAATACCAAAAAAAATAACAAATAATTGAAAGAAACTAATACAATTAATCAACTTTATTTTTTTTTATTATATATCAATTTATTGAAATTTACAACTATACAAAATATATACATCAAGTAAATGTGTTGTTAACTATTACAATAACATGACAAAACTTGAAAAGAACTAATCTTCAGTAGCACTTCCATAAAAATTCTACACTAGAAGGTCTTTAGGCCATCTTCTTTTCAGATACCTCGGAGGATTATCGGGAATGGTGTGGGAAGCAAGTAGAGAAATTTGAGTGGTTATGGAGCTTACTATGAAAGAATAGATGTCTGGTTTGGGCTAAAATCAGCAACATATGGAACAATAAGATCTTTATGGATTAGTTTATTGGTCACAAAGTAAGGAGCATTGAGGATTTTTCGAAGGATTTTGGATTGTAAGGATTGGATACTAGATGAATTGGATGGTTTATTGGAGCCCCAAAGCTCAACTCCGTACGTCCAAATAGGTCTAATCACAGTCATGTATATGAGTCTTTCGTAATTAATTGGTAGCTTTGAACGTTTGTAATTAATAAACTTCAAACAAAAATGATGTAACATGAGTAGCTTTTTTTGTCAGGATTTCAATTAGTTTGAAGTCAGTTAGTTCTATTATTTTGTTACATTTATTGAATACTTTGTTCGTATTTACTTTGAACTTGAAGTTTTTTGCATTTTAGTACCTGATTGTATTTTTTTTTACCTTTTTGTGTAGTCGTTATTTCAATAAAAAAAATTTTCCACGACTCGTATCTCCACTTAATTTACAATCAAATCGGCTTCCCTCGGGCCATTTAGTCGTTCCGTTTTATTTTTTTAAATTTTGTTCGCAGTTCCTTTCCAGCGATTTTTTTATAATGCATTATCTTTTTTTCCATTCTCTGGCCTATATGCCTTTATTTACCTATAGCACTTTAATAAAAGATCTAAACTAGAAGGTCTCTTGGCCTTCTTCTTTTCAGACGCCTCGGAGGATTATCGGGAATGGAGAGGAAAGCCAGTTTAGTATCTAGTGGATTTGAGTGGTTATCGAGCTTACTATGAAAGGGTTGGTATCTGGATTGGAATAAATCAGAAACATATGGAACATTAAGATTTTTACGGATAAGTTTATTGGTGATGAAGTATTAAGGCTTTTTAGAAGGATTTTGGATTGTAAGGATTAGATACTATAAGAATTGGAGGCTCCGTATGTCCATATAGGTCTAATAACTTTTATGTGAATGAGTCTTTTGTAATTTATTAGAAATTTTGATCGTTTGTCCAGTAAATGTTGGAGTGGTCTATAACGATATTTTTTTTAACTTAACAATAATATCCTTACTTTTCAATCATATCCTTAGATTTTTAATTTTTTTTTATATTTCTTAATTATATTCTATCTAATTTCTTGTTTTATGTTCCATATCTCTTTCATCGCCTATAGCTTAAATATTTATATTTTCTAATCCATCATGCATTATCTAGTATTTTTTCATTTGTTATTTTTTATATTATTAGGTCTGTTTATAGCACTCAATGTAACTTTGGAGTCTAAGTGGTCATGTTTTATTAATATTTTTTTAATTTTCTATATTGACTGAACCTTTTCATGCAACAAATTCTTCATTTAAATCTTTAGTCAAACGTCACCACCCCCTACTTCTATGTATTTTTTTTTTTTTTTTTTTTTTTTAGATTCATAAAATATTTTATATGAGGTAATTACGCTGACATCGAATTGTATGGATTGTGTTAGGGCTTAACGATATTGTGTACCCTAAGACAGAAATGAGGGACTATCCTTCAGGTTACCAACCTATTCTGGCCTTACTCGGAAGTAGTATACGGAGAAATACATTTCGAGCGACCATCATGAAATCAAAGTAAATCAGGTGTGAATCGAACCCACGACCTTTTGTATTGGGGCGCTATGAGGCACGCCCTAGCCCACTCGGCCATCATGGTCTCCTCACGTATTGAATTTAGTAAAAATATATTAAAATTTGATTACGTTTTTGTTCGTGATTTTAATGACAATTAACTGACAATGGTATTTAGTTGATTTATTGATTAAATTATAACGATATCAATTTAAATAAAACAAGAAATAGACATATTTAAGACATTAACATACTGTATTGAAAAAGCCAATTTACTAGTCATATTTCTAACGACTTCAATGGCACTATATATATATGTCAAAATTATAGGGTACTGTCATTGATGGCGTGATTCTTTTTTTTTTCACCCTAAAACGTACAAAATGAAGTATAAAAAACTTTTTTCCGGCTTTTAATATCGAACGAAAAAAAGTCAATGAATGACCCCAAAAAATTCAGTACAAATTAAACTTCTACAACTCCATACAAAAGTTTGGTACTACGAAAGTTTGTAACTGACCGGCAACTGCGATATTTCATAACATCATTGATGGCAGCAAGATTAAATTCCAGAGCAAAACTTTATCCAATATTTCATATCCACATCGCCCATTTTCCAGCTCACCTGGAATTCCTGGAGTTGGGTGGATATTAGAACAGCCGGTGTCAAAGAAGAGCCTGTCGACCAGAAGTAACGGTTATTGCTTTTTTATCTAAGGTTATTGTTAAAGCCCGATAATTTAATTTTTTATATTAATTTTTCTTTACGTTAGCTCCTATAGTGAGAGAAAGATATGTTACACTTTATAATAATAGGGTGAATAAAAAAAAATAACCGTTTTTTAAACAAATATTTGTATTATTATTTCTTTGATATAAAATACAATTAATACTCAAAGTATAGTCCATTGTTAACTACCGTCATTACCCACCTGCTTGCCAATTGCTCGATGCCACGCTGATACCATTCCTTGGGATGGCTGTCAAAGAACTCTTGGACAGCATTTTCAACTTCCGCTAAATTATCAAATTTTTTCGCTTGAAGAAAATGGGCCATGGATCGAAACAAGTAGTAATCCGTAGGTGCGAGGTCCGGACTATATGGTGGGTGAGGCAGGAGTTCAAACCCATGAAGTTCTATAAACTTTTCATGGGCTCGACTGCTGATTGTTGAGGAGTAAGTTCGTGAGGGACCAGTCTACAGGTCTTTTTCACTTTCCTCATAGAGAGAAGATGGCGACTAACAGTATACTTGTCGACGGATTTGACTCAACAGCTTCCTTCAGAACCTCATCAATATCCATTAATGGCCGCCCAGAACCCTTCTTCCTTTCCAACGTCTTATCTCCATTTCTAAATTTTTCAAACCAACGCCGCGCAGTGCGCTCTTCAAGGATACCTTCCCCTTCATATTTTATAAAATCACGAGTTGCTTCAGAGGTTTTGAAATTTTTTTCCAGTAATGTCTTAAAATTAGGAGAATTTCGTAGTACACTGTCATGTTTCTTCTTTGAAATAAATAACTGAACTGAGGATTTTTTTTGAAGAAGTCCAGTGCTAGTAAACAAGCTTAGAGAATGCTCTAAAGGGACTATTAAGTATTGGTAAATAATAAATAGCATTAAGATATTTACAGACTTATGAACTCTGGAATTTGATAAAACTGTCATTTTTTTTTATTCGCCCTATTATATTATTTCTTTTGTTTTTAAATAAGATATAATAAATTCATATTATAATTAAATATTTTTAAAAAAATTTTATCCGAAATCCTTCTATAAATAAACCATGTTTGTTGGGTTATTTGGAAGTAGCTACCTGAAATAGAGTCTTGGGTAGAGGAAGGAAGATCGGAAACAGAAAATCTCCCGGGATCTCTTTTTATCTTCTCCATCGCCTCCCCTTCCCTTCCCCGGCCGGCTCTATCTCTTTTTCCACTTCCCGTATTATTTTTTTTTCATTTATTTAATCCACGTATCTATACCTCCGTATTTTTTTCATTTATTTTATCCACCTATCTATACTATGAGTATATAAAACATGGATCGGATAGTATCCGTATGTTTCGTTATGAAACTCGTTTATTTTTGAATTGTAACTGATTTGATTATATAAAATATAACTGGTTATAAAGAACCTTATATTCAAACTGTTTGATTGTCATTCTCAGCTGATCTGCCAATATCTATTACCAAGGTTTTAGCAACTTTTATTTTTTTAATTATTTTTGTCCTAGCAGTTAAATATCTATGTTTTACTAGAATAATAAAACCATTCAGTTTCCAATAATTCTATATTTGGGAAGTTTTAAATAATTTATTAACTAAAATACACTGCAAGTAAAGGTAAGATAAAAATATTACAATGATATGTCAATAACTTGTAAAGGACTACCCATTATTAGCACTTCAATAAATGTTCTGCTTTAGAAAGTCGCTGGGCCATCTTCTTTTCAGACACCTGGGAGGGTTTTCGAGGATCGATTGAGAAGCAAGTTGGAAGATTAGAAGATTCGAATGGGTCATGGAAGAATAGATATCTTGTTTGGGGCAAATCTGCAACGTAATGGACATTTAGATCTTTATGGATAACTTTATTTGTGACATTATAAGGATTAATAAGAATTTTTGGCAGGATTGTATACGAGAAGAATTGAACGGTTTGGTGAAAAATGATCAAATCCGTATCTACAAATGATAATTACTGTCGTGTAAATAATTCCTTTGCAATTAATTGGAAGCTTTGTCTTGCATATCTTGTAGATATAGCAGTCGAAAATAACGAGCAGTTTCTTGTCGTTTAAGTTTCCTATGTAGATTCTAAGTATGACGTTTGTCCATTTACAGTCCTAGGTAGCGGATTTGTTCAACGGGGTTAGTGGAATATCATTAAAGAATACAAGAAGCATTAGGTCCGTAGAAGGATAAAGGTTATATGATGTGATTTGTTATTTTACATAATTATTATTCATTCGTACTTTAATTAGTTATATCTATATATTTACTTGTCTTAATAGCTTCTTGATTCTTCCCTGACGCCTCTTACCTGCTGGTACCTGCATCATCGCTTTGATCTTCCTCTGTCCCACCCTTATCTTTCCTTCTTACCACTCCTCAAGAACTTCCTCCACGGACCTCCAACTTCTCAATCTTTACCAGTACTCTTTCTCATCATTCTCCTTTCTGTTTAAATAAACGTTTTCCCCGTTCTTCATTTCTAAATTGTTCTATTTTGTGGCTGCACATTTGGAGCAAATCTTTTTAAAAGTCTGCATTCTTGTTCTAATCGCATTATCCCAATAAAAGTACAGATCTTTTCGAGTTCTTTATAATTGAGAAGATTACCTGCTTTCCTTCAGCACTTTATTGGGTCCAAATCATACCTGCTATTTATGTTTACTCTTTATTTATATATGTTATTTATATCACTATTTAGCACTTATTTCCGACTTGTAATTATATAATAATTAACAATTATTATTATTTTTTATTGATCTAAAACTTGAGACTGAAAGTCAAATACATTACAGTTGTTAATATAATTTTGTTTATAGTGCAGTTGTCTTGGATATTTATTTATTTATAAATTAAGTTGTTGTTTTTTTTATAGCTATTTATTGAAATTTACAACTGTATGCAATAAAATAATAATATTATTAATATCTAGTAAATGAGAAGATAACACTCATAATGACGTTTAAGGATTGGTTATCTGGCATAGAATGGGAAGCAAGTTAAGACACAAGTGGATTTGTAGTTTACTGTAAATCAGCAACATATGAAACATTCCGGCAAGGATGCCAAATACAATAATGGCCAAAAAACTTTTCCAGGCGACCTTCCCTGGAAAGAGAAGAAGAGGGCGCCCTCATAAGAGCTGGATTGCTGGCTTGGAAGAGGACTTGGAAAAGATGGGCGTGACTAACTGAAATGGAAAAGTTTTAAATAGACATTGCTGGGAACTAGATGTCAGGGAGGCCAAGATTCTCTATGGACTGTAGAACCGAAGAAGATATGGAAAATGAAGATCTTTATAGATAAGTTTGTTTGTGACAAAGTAAGCAGCATTGAGGATTTTTCGAAGGATTTTGGACTGTAAGCATCGTATCCAACGTAACCCCAAAGCTCAACTCCCTAAGTCCAAATAGATCTAATTACTGTTATGTAAATGAGTCTCTTTAAATTGATAGGAATGTTTGAAGTTTGTATAGTAAACGTTGAAGAAGTCGAAAGCGAAAGGCAGTTTCCCATTGTCTTATTCTGTTATATTCAAATCTAATTTTATTTCTTTGCTCGATTCTATTTATTTGCTGTTGATAGTAAATATTACTCAATATTTATTTTTTATTTTTTTTGTGGTTTTGTGGTTTTATTTTATATAAAACGTTAATATATTTAATGATTCACTAAGAACAAAACTTAAGGTCTTACAACTCATTAGCATAAATGATAATTAACGTATCCCAGGAAACGGTTCGGTGTAATTGACTGGCACCCTCCCAGGACATCAGTTCCTCCTCCCCCCCAGGAACAAAGAGCCCCACCCTGCGAAGAACCAACTCCTTAACTGACTCGAGGATTGGCCCTAATCCAGGTCTAACCTCCTCCTGGTAGTTTGGATCGGCCCTATTGCTCCCTTCTGCTTAGGAAGTTACTGCCCTAAGTGATCGTTATCGGGGGCTGTTAGTCATCTTCAATGGCCTCCTCCGGCGGTACTTGATGGGAAACTCCCGAATAACATAGATCTAACGGCTGCTCCCTCTGGGCTCTTCTTTTCCAGCTACGGTGATTTACATAATGGACAACTGGATTTACTGGAATGGAGGAAATAATCCGATTGAATTTATTTGATTCTTTTATATCAAAACACTGAGCTTAGTTCTTTAAAAAAAAAATATTTTATTGAGAAAGTACTACAACCTGCCATTTGTAAAAAAGAGGACATGGATGGTTATCAGGAATAAGTTGAGAAACTAGTGGATTTGGGTGGTTATGGAGTTTACTATGAAAGGATAGGTATCTGGATTGGGCTAAATCAGCAACATATGGAACATTAAGATATTTATGGATACGTTTGTGACAAAGAAGCATTGAGGATTTTGGATTGTAAGCAACGTATCTAATAGAACCCTAAAGCTCCACTATGACCAAATAGATCTATTACTGCCATTTAAATGACTATCTTGAAATTAATCGGAATGTTTGACCTGAATACAATGCGTTAATGTGCAGGAAAATCAATACAATGACATGTCCTTAATGTGAAGAATTACGCATTAGTTGAACTTCAATAAATGATCATTCTACATCAGAAAGTCCCTAGGTCATCTCCTTTTCAGAAGTCTTTGAGGGTTATCGGGATTCGAAAGAGGAACATGTTGGAAGACTAGTGGATTCTAGTGGGTATCTCGTTCAGGCTAAATCAGCAACATATGGAACATTAAGAGCTTTATGAATAAGTTTATTTGTGACAAAGTAAGTAGCATTGAGGATTTTTCGGATGATTTTGGATTACAAGTATTGGATACATATAGAATCAGAAGGTTTAGTTGAGCCCCATAGCTCAACTCCGTATGTCCAAATAGGTCTACTTACCGTCACGTAAATGAGTCTCTTGTATTTATTCGGAAGATTTGAACGTTTGTCTAAAAAATGTCAAAGAAGTCATAGTCAACGGACAGTCTCTTGTCGTTTAGTCTTGGATTAAATAAAAAGTTTAAAATACAATCATGCTTTATTTACGATTTACACTTATACAAGGGATCTCTCAACCAGACTTGTCCCTTCACTTATGGAGAGACAAGTCAGATTCAAAGTAGTCCTGACGCTCCTCTCTCAGCTGCGTCACTGGTGTAGAAAAAAATAAAAAAAAAACAGTGGAGGCTGAGCGAGAGCGCTATAGTACAGTCACTCAGGGCATGAGTAGGAAGATGGCCATTTCCAGGACTCCATATCGAAGCTTATAATAGATCTTGATGCCACTGCCTTTTTCACCCGCGAGGGAGATTATACTGGTGGATAGGAATTCCGTTTGTGGATTTGGATGATATTAAAGTTTAGACAGATTTCTAAAATTGTTTTCCCTATATAATAGCTTTATTTCGAGTTCTATCAGTTTTATCGCTTATTCCCTAGCCAGGTTGTAATAACTTTTATGAAAAATAACATTTATTTTACATATTTTGTATTGATATTATTATTATTATTATTATTATTATTATATATATATATATATATATAAACCTGTTTGGATTCGACTGCTTATTCGAACAATTACTTGACCAACGTTCCAAGTTTCCAATTATTAAATAAAGCTATAATCCTATTATTACAAAAGAATACTTTACTTGACAGTAATTAGACCTATTTGATCATACGGATTTGAGCTTTTGGGCACCACTAAATCATCCTATTCTACTCGTATCCAATCCTTACGATTGACGATCCTATCTGAAATCCTTGTCACAAATAAACTTATCCATAATGATCTTAAAGTCCCTTTTGTTGCTGATTTGACCCACGATCTCCATTCAAGCTCCATACTCACTCGAATCCACTAGTCTCCCAACTGTTTCACACTTTATTCCCGATAACCCTTCTAGACATTGGTAAAAACATTATGTTCTTGAGAACTTCTAATGTAGAACTTTTATTATTGAAGTGCTACCAATTCCAAATTATTGGTGATCCCAATTTATTAAATATACATATTTTGTTTGTAAATTCCAATAAATAAAAGATTTTAATAATACAATCAATATTGTAAACATATCTCTAATCTCTGGATGGCCGTTAATGTAATGCTAATATTCATAGAGCAGGCCAGTTCTGGCAGAATACCAGCACAATTTTGTATTCTCCAACCAAAATGCCCGTTGCGTAATGTATAGCTGTCAAAACCAGTCTTGTCAATCGATGTTAGTCATGCAATATCGTGGAATCGATTGTTTCCAAACTTCCTCCACCATTGAGCTACCATCCAGGATCTAGTTAGTAGTTTATCGATTCAATTGCTCTGTAGTTAATTACGATTATGATATAACGTAGTATAACATTGAACTTTATCAAGTAGTAATGCACTACACTATATCACGTCATTAATTTCATGACATCAAAGTTACAGTACAGGCTTTATTGGGTACCAGAGGTAATAGGTTTTACTCATAGTATTCAGTGGATCAGATTATGAGGTTTTCGATTTAATATCAGAGATTAGTATCGATATTTTCGAACAAGTTTATGTTTGTGGCTGTTCTTGTCCGATGTTATCATTGTTTATTTGGTGAAAACAATATATATCTTGCATGCTGAAAAATGAACACAGAAATGCGGTAGTCCATAGATTAATATTTTGATTGTTGGAAACCAGCGATATTTTTACAAATTTAGAGATTTTTATTTCCCCTGATGCTGAATTTATAATCAAGTCGTTAAACATGTTTATTTTATTAGTTGGTTTCAGAAATTTATTATTATTATTATATATAAAACCTGCAATACTAAATATTTATAATGATACTATCACATTTAACTAATCAGTAGCTCATATATTTTATATGGATCTGTCGACTATTAAAGAAAGAGAAAAGAAGATATATAACAGTATTTGTTGTTATACCTGTAAATCAAAATCTATAAAATGTTTTAACCATCCCACTACCTTATTAAGTAATTTATATAAAAAATAAAAATAATAATAAAATTATCAATTTAAAAATAAAATGTAAATCCTCTTTTCTTTAAGAATACAAAATATAACTAAACTATAACTAAATTCAATTAAGATTGATGAATTAATTGCCACTTTTATTGGAATTACTTTATTAGAAAACTAGTTTCGAATACTAAAAATTCATCTTCAGTTCTAAAACATACCCAATTTTCAAAACATCAACACTTTATTACATGGGTTATGTATACTAAAGTTTTCAGAAGTGTAAGACAAGAAATCAAATATTGGTACTCACTTAAAATGATCTAACAGATATCTGAAGTATATCCATAGTAGGTTAAACTTTTTTTTTTTGTCTAAGTTTAACCTTTTAAAGCTCCCAATTAATTACAAAATAATCATTTACTTGACTGTTATGAGACCTATATGGACGTACGGAGTTGAGCTTTGGGTTTGGGGCTCTACTAAACTATCCAATCCTTACAATCCAAAATCCTTCGAAAAATCCTCAATGCTCCTTACTTTGTCACCTATAAACTTATCCATAAAGATCTTAATTTTCCATATGTTGCTGTTTAGTCCAAACCAGATACCAATCCTTTCATAGTAAGCTCCATAACCACTCAAATCCCCTAGTTTCTCAACTTGCTTCCCATTCAATTCCCGATAATCCTCCGAGGCGTCTGAAAAGAAGATGGCCCAGAGATCTTCTTGTGTAGATTTTTTTTTTTTACTGAAGTGCTACTGATGAGTAGTTCTTTTCAAGTTTTGGCATGTTATTGTTCACGTTTTTTTAACACATTTAGTTGATGTATACTTGTACAGTTGTAAATTTCAATAGATTTAAAAAATAAAAAAGTTTAACTTGCCTGGCCCTTCCCCTACCCTGTGCTGATGTTTTCTGAAAATTATTTATATTTTAGAACTGAACATGAATGTTTATTATTCGAAACTAGTTTTCTAATAAAGTAATTCCAATAGAAGTGGCAATTAATTCATCAATCCTAATTGTATTGATATTATTATTAATTGTGTAGGTATGAGAACTTTTATATATGGTACGAATGAATTCTCTTTGGCACTGTTACTTATTGCCCTTAACTAAGGCAGATTGTACATATATTTCAATAAAAGTTAAAAAAAAAAAAAAAATGTATTGATCCTCTGTACCATCATGCCTCATGTACCTCAAGTAAACATTTCACTCTTTAAAAATATACATATATAATTATCAAATAATAGAATTTCAAGCATGAACTGGCTAGGGGTCTATAGTTTTCTTATGTAATGTTTGTTTCACACTGGAAAATGTAACATTTTGACACACTCTGCTGGCGTAGCTCGGATCAATATTTGACGAGTTTTCTTATCAGAAATTTAATGGAAAATATTTTTGTTCTATAACATTTGTCACTGGAACCTAACGCTTAGGAGCTATATTGGTTTGAATGAAAAAAGTCACGTTTTACCAATATTTTTTAAGTGTTGGGGCTTTTTTGACACGTTCTACCTGTGCGTGTTGCTCGGAACGAAAGTCTGACGACAGTTTCCATATCAGAAGCAGTAGATTACAGATGGGCATATCGATGATATATAACGATAGGGCATATTGTTTTTCCCTTTCAAGGAGAAATTTAGTTTTTATAACGCTACATTTTTCACAAATTTTGTTGCCTAATATAATTTTATATTGAATAGCTATCGAAATATACGGCTTCAAAGCATATTCCTGTAATATTGCGACTAATAAAAATAATAAATATGCTAAAATATATATATATATATAATTTGTTTTATGCAGTTAAATGGTGTGGACCACTCACTCAAGGGATAAAATAACTCTTCAAGAGCCATAATCAGGTGGCTTAGTCCCTTTGGGTAAGACTTCATTGCCTTATATTTTAATACATCGATTACTACATTGCCTTCACATAATCGATATTAGACCGCTTGGGGGAAATAATATAAAGGTTTCAATTAATCTTTCAAATAGTTAGAACTTGCTTCTCTTTATATAAGCTAATACGCAATACCCGTAGGTAGTTTTAACTTTCACCGGTTAGCGATGCGCTGAATTTATAATTATGTCATTAAACATGCTTATTTATTAGTTGGTTTTAGAAAATGTATATTGTAATTAAATTGTAGTGCAGTATAAGTCTGGATAATATATATCTATGTTTAGTAAGGTTCTCGAAGTTCAGTCAATAAATAAAAAAAACAACTATTTTGACGACGTTTCGAGACTAGTGGATATGAATAGACTAACTGTTTGTCTATTCATATTCACTAGTAACATTGGCATGATTATGAGAACAATATAGTCTCGAAACCTCGCCAAAATAGTTGTTTTTTTTTTATTTATTGACTGAAACTCGAGAACCTTACTAAACATTTATATAGTAACAGTCAAGAATGTATCCATATAGATATTTTCTCATATATATATATATGAGTGTATATATATATATATATATATATATATATATATATATATATATATATATATACTTTTATTGTGATGGATAAAAAGAAAAAAGAGAGAGGTAAGTGGATTTTCCGCTTATAAAGGTATTTCTTAGAAAGGTGGCGTTATCGAAAAAAACGTCAGAGGCAGGCCAAAGGGAGAATTATAGCTCCACAGCTTCTTTGCATCTTTGTTCGATATTCAACTTCTATTCAATGTAGTTTTTCTTATTTCCTATATAAATCAATTTCATTCTGCCATTTTCTCTTTGGAAGTGTATTTTATTTTAAATATACTATACTATGTTTTTACAAGAGTCCTTCTGCATGAACAAAACCCTTATTTTCAATCGCTCTACTAAACCATCCAATTCCTCTCGTATCCAATCCTTACAATCCAAAATCTTTCGAAAAATCCTCAATGCTGCTTACTTCATCACAAATACACTTATCCGTAAAGATCTTAATGGACCATATGTTGCTGCTTTAGCCCGAACCAGATTCCTATCCTTTCATAGAAAGCTCCATAACCATTCAAATCCACTAGTTTCTCAACTAGCTTCCCACTCCATTCCTGATAATCCTCCGAGGCGTCTGAAAAGAAGATGTCCTTCTAGAGTAGAATTTTTATCTTAAAGTGCTACTAATGAGCAGTTTTTTACATGGTATTGTAATCGTAATCAACACATTTAGTTGATGTAAATTTTGATTAGAGGATTGGAGTTTTTTTTAACATATAAAAAAATTTAAAAAAAAAATTTCATCTTTGTTGAGTTTCCAAAAATTTCTTTTCAAAAAAATTATTAATTTTAGATCACATTTTCTCAGCTTAAATAATATTGGTAATATTTAATATTAAGATGATAAAACATAATTATGACAAATAACTGTTTTCGCTATAATACTATAAAATTATAATATAAAATTACCGGGCTAATCACCCGTAAAAATGATGCAAAATACAAAAATAAAAAATCACGAAATGAAAAAAAAAAAAAAAAAAAAACGGACGGAAAACCCCAGGCAGTAAACTAGGAATAGAGGTACCCAGATCCGGGGGCGTATACTGTTGCCGATGGCCTGTAAACAGTTAGTTGGACCTCATAGTGTGTTTGTTCTAGTTGTAATTACAACCTGAATGTCAGCGAGTTAGATATACAACCCCCTCTGGGTACACAATGTTACACTTATCTACCGTTATCTTTACTACTGGAAATTATTACAGTTTGAGACAATCTCCACTCCAGCGAGGTTTAAATAGTCCTCTAGTTTGTAGGTGAGTAGTTTATATTTTATCTCTCTACCGAAAAAGAGTCATCAAGATCTCTCTCTCTCTCTCTCTATATATATATATATATATATATATATATATATATATATATATATATATATATATATATATATATTATATATATATATATGTATGTATATTTTTTTTTTTTTTTTTTTTTTGTTTAAAGTAATCTTTAATATATTTTCCCATTTTCACTTTGAACATTTCTTTCGTCCTTCTTAAACGCTGAACAGCGAAACCTTAGGCTTATAATGTTAGTACAGAAAACCGCAGTGAAAAATCTAAAACTAAAATATTTTTAAGGCGCAATGAAGGAAAATATTGAATATATATAGAGAGAAAAGAAAATATGTAAAAATGGGCACAGGTGTAAATATGGGCACCTCTTCCTAGTGGCTAAGGAAGCCTTCCAGCCCTTCCAGCCTTCCAGGAGAAGCCACAGCGGTCCTAACTCCGACTGAACTCGCTCGCCCTTTAAAAGAATGTATTAATAAAAGATGGCAAGCAATGTGGGATAAAAGTCTACCCAGTAAACTAAGAAACATAAAGAAAGATGTGAAGCCCTGGGTTACATCAACCCGAAGCAAACGCCAGGAAAAAGTTGCGATCACACGGCTGAGAATAGGACACACCCGGAAAACACATGTTCAAACACATCTTCGAAGAATTTAATCGCTATAGAATCCACCCAAACCAGTTAGGGATACCAACAAATATCTCAATGGCGTTAAGAAACAATGAATCCATTATACAAGCGGTCCTTAAATTCATCTATGACTCTAAATTAATAACCTGCCTCTAATAATTTTACTAATTAATTAAATTCAAACTACCAACCGGATGATGACCTAGAAGTTTAACGCCATCTCAAACAAACAGCATGAAATAGAATCATAAGGTAAGAATTTTATATTCTGAGAAATGTAGGGATATTAGTAAAGTTACCCGTTTTGTTCATTCTTCGACTTAGCGATTTATGACTACAGATACAATAACCGGTGACTAGCATATTTCATTTTAACCAGATATTTTTTCAGATCTGTTATTTCCGACAGAGCCTAAAGTAAAACAACAGTTTGTTAATTGCCCGCCCACCTCAATGCAGAGACAATTCCCTACCATCAAACAGCAAGAGAACAGGATCATTAGCCTTCCATTAGATGAGAGACCTCATCAAAGGACTTCAGTTATTGCTGTTGGAACGAAACAAGTTGAGGTATTACATCACACGTACGGTTCCACCCTCGCGGTTGATTACCTCGACATTAAATAATTCAAAATTAATGAGCAATGTCGGTTGTAGATTGTGCCGTACCCCTCCTGTACCCCCTTCCCTACTGTACCCTTTGATCCCAAGTACCTCGACATAAAAGAGGATCCTGAAGATCAAAGCCGACCGCCCCTTTCAGCGAACCCTAGGAGAATTAATTTCCCTTCCTCCACTCCCCGGCTAAGCTCTATGCAACTCCTTCCTTCTTAAATACTTCCTCGACCGTTGCATTCATTACTTTTACTTTTGCAACCAGCAATGTAAAAGCGCTCTGTAAGATTCTTGTGGGGTCTACTCAGAGCCGTGGAGAACCAAATCGGGCCACCTAAACCTAGGGTTGGGCGATAGTCGATAGTTAGCACTATCGATAGGCCGATACTATCGGTTGAATGCTATCGATAGTTTTTCGATAGTTTCTTCTTTTTTTTCCAAAGCTATTCAATAAAGAATTTAAACTGATTTAATTAAATTCAGTTATCTACTTACTATTTGAAATTTGCAGGATTATGAATGATAAGATTATATCACAAAGATGAGAGAAAAAAACTAAAAAACGGTATTTACAATTTATATGGTTACAATAATAATGAACAAATCAAATCTTCAGAAAAGAAAAATAACGAAATAGTTAATTTCAAGAGTCAAATGTGCTGCTTGAGCCACATATTTCCCGAAACAAAAACTAGCATTTTTGCTTTCCTTTGTTTGGCTTAATCTTTGAGAGAACCCTTGAGCTCTAGGAATTCCGAATTTAAGTTCAAAAGAACTCGACACTGGACAGAGACAGATCAGTATAATTCCGAATGTTTCAAAACTTGAAATTAGTAAAAAAGATCTGTCGATAGTGACCATCGATGACCTATCGATATATCGATAGTAACTATCTACTATCGCCCAACCCTACCTAAATCCCCCCCCCCCCCCTAACGTCCAAAATAAAATACTATTTATTTTTTTACTCGTAAATTAGAATATTTGATTAATTTCCTAATACGATAAATCGCCATATAATCGTCTATATCAGATAACACTTATGCAAATTTACAAATTTACGTTAATATGGAAAATTTTTACGTCAATCAATGGAACGCAGGCACACCAATAAAGGATTGATCATATTTTCTAACTTATGTGCATTGTTCACCAAAAACTGACTACATCCTTCACCAACTTCTCTACAATGTTTTTATTTTTACAATACTTTTTATGTATTGTATAAATAATATGCAGTAGGCATTGCAATGTTTATATTAATAAGCTTTTAACTATAATAAAGCTCTCTAGTGTAATTCAATTTAAATTTTGTTGTTGATCGTTTGAATTAAGGATGCGTTGCACCCAAATTTCAATTCTGGACCAATCTCGATTTCAAAGAACCCAGTGGTACAGCTGACGTGGCAATTTATTTTTTT
Organism: Euschistus heros; assembly: GCA_003667255.2. NCBI lineage: Eukaryota > Metazoa > Arthropoda > Insecta > Hemiptera > Pentatomidae > Euschistus > Euschistus heros. The sequence goes on along the minus strand of RCWM02000570.1, from coordinate 642,090 downwards.
AGTAATCAAATACAATGTTTGATTAATTTTCTGATATGATAAATCGCCATAGAATCGTTTATATCAAATAACACTTCTGATGATGCTAACGTATGTATGACAATTGAAAACATTATTAGATAATCAATAATTTCATATTGTATATAATGTATAAAGAATGTGCAGTAGGCAATGCAATGTTTCTATTATTAAGCTTCTTATTAAAACTAGCATCCCCAGTCGTGACCTTTGCCCGTTCTTATAAGTAACGAACTTAGATAGCTTTAACTAATAACAGAAGTTTTATTTTTTAACAATAAAAATCTTTATTTTCACTCAAATCTGTAACCCGGTATTACTGCAATGATTTACTCAAAAGCATTATTGGATATTCAATCCTTAAATCTAATCTATGAGTTGGTAATTTAGATGGACAGAGACGTTTTAGGAAGAAACTCTGGCGGTAATGGACTGCATTATCAGTGCTTACAACCCTATCAATAGAGATATTCTCAGCTGTCACAATTTACTTTTCCCCAATAATATTGTTAATTTTCTCTGCTATAGTATTTGTTGGTAATATCACTGCTCTTTCACACAACCAATGGTACGATTTATTAAATAAACCTGAAACATTAAAATGAATTTGAAATCATTGAAATAATAGTCTTCTTAAAACCTTCACCAAAAGCTATGGTTCGGTCGCCGATTTTTTACACACAATATCAAAAAATAAGAAATCGATATTTTGATAAGGCAATAATGTTTAGTGTAGCAAAAATAATTTTATTGATTTCATTTGGTTGGATTTTAATTTCTATCTAACTATAAAAGTTAATGACAGAGTGACAAACTTCTGCTACTTAACACTGTGAATTTAAATTATTATTATAGTAAACTGTACTATTTAAAATCTTCTTAGAATTATGAAAATTTTGTAGTTAAAATTTGGTACAGAGGGGTTTAATAATTTTACCATTGCAAACTCTGGTTGCAGAATGCCGCTAACCACATATCGTTTGATCATTAAACATCCCTAGGGTCAACACGTCACACTGAATATTTATAGCTTTTTTTATAACAATTTATTTGAACCAAGCCAATTTTATTATCAATTTCTAGCTCTATATAACATTGTACCGTTATAACCAACGAAAAATGGCTTGTCCTTTTATATAACAGTATAGATATAGATTGATTTAGAACATATGTTTTATTGCTAATTGTTTACAAACACCTGCACTAAAGTAGTATTTATAAAAAATAAATGTTATTTTGATATTTACATACACCGAGAACACCAACTCTTATTTAAATATTATTTTTCAAAAACCTTCCCGGGGATATACCTAATAATTTCCCAAATTTTCACGGCGATTGGATGTACGGTTTTTGAATCTATCGAGTACAGACATACACACATTCATATGTATATATATAGATAAAGCCCTCTAGTGTGATTTAATTTAAATGTTGATGTTGATTGTTTGAATTGGGGATGCCTTGCATCCAATAATGCATATACCTATAATTTCCCAAATTTTCACGACGATTGGATGTACGGTTTTTTTGAATCTATCGAGTACAACATACCACATTCATATGTATATATATATATATATATATATATATATATATATATATATAGATAGATAGATAGATAGATAGATAAAGCCCTCTAGTGTGATTTAATTTAAATGTTGATGTTGATTGTTTGAATTGGGGATGCCTTGCATCCAAATTTCGATTCTCGATTCCGAAAAATCCATTTGTACCGTTAAGGTCGGAAATCGTCTTGTCGTACCTAATAATTTAATTATTTTACAGCGATCCTTATCCCATAATGATTAAAAAAAAAAAAGGATGTTTTCATCTGTGGTAAGAGAGAAGTTTTTTGCAATCAAACTATATCGATCTGTACACTCCTTAGTACAGAATTTTAAACTCCTTTCAAAGATCGAGCATTGTTGCTGCAAGCGAAACCCCATTTAGTTGAAGATACTTATTCTTTATTGAAAAATGGAGAAATAAGATTCAGTTGCAGACTAACTTAAGCTAGACAATACCATTTGATTATACATCTTTGTTGTTCTTAGGAGTCTCAATATTTCAATGATTTATATATAGCATAGTTCTTTTCTGTTCTTTCTTTTCTTTCTTCTTTTTTATTTTGTTTACTGTACATAATGTGTGAATGTAATCATTAAGCCACCTATATTACTTATTGTCCACATTTGTGGCGGATAGTAATAATTACTCAATAAAAATTTTATTTGATTAATAATAATAAGTGAAACACTAACCCTTAACAGGAAACAACAACGTGAAGAAATCAAAAAAGAAGAAAGAAAGACCATCAGGAAAATTCTAGTTGGAAGCCCAAGATGGTTACTGGCTACAAACAATTAAAATAACAGAAAAGTTGTCAAACATCGAAATTGATATTAGCAAAAGGCGAATGAAATTCTTTGGTCTTTTTAGCCGACTACCAGAAAATCGACTGACGAAAAGAATAATATAATGTAACTTTACACCTTGGCTAGATGAAATTCGAAAGGACATCAAACATACAAACATAAGACCAGCCGACATTTTAGAAAGAAACATCTTCCGACACAAAGTAAAAAAATGGTAAGTTGTACCGGAGCAAGCAAAACAAAAACAGTACAGGCCAAAGTGGTCAGGAGAGCGTAAACAAGCCTTTTCTGAAAGAATGAAAGCCTACTGGAAAAATAGGAAGAGACCAAAGAAAAATTGGTTGAACGTTTACCATTTCTGGGGAGAATTCGCTAAAAAAAATAATAATAAAATAAAATTTAAATAACAATAAATAAAATAAAAATTCAGTATAAAGATGATTTTTCATAATGCTTTTATAGTCCTAATATACAAAGAATGGGAAATATCAGTGAATCTAAAATGTTTAGGGGGACGTTTTTAGCAAAATTTTAGATTTCTTGAAATATATATTTATAACAAAGAACCTTTAGATAGTTTATATTATAAAATAAGAATTCTTGAAATGAATTTTAATTTAGTACATTGTCTTAATTTTAAATAATTGCCATTTTTTTTATGTGGTCGATAATAGACGTTACTTTCTGTTTCTAATTTATTTTTTGTATATAGAGTATGAATGTAGTTATGACTGGACTGAATCTCTGGCGAATGAGAACAAATGAGGAACTGAGAACTCTATATGCTGCTCCAGATATTGTAGCCAACATAAAAAGAGGCAGAATTAGATGGCTGGGGCATTTGCAAAGAATGGAGGCAAGTAGGCTCCCTAAAATGATGTTGAAGGGGCACCCGGGTGGAATGAAAAGGAGAGGAAGGCCTCGACTTCGTTGGCTGGAAGATGTAGAAGACGATCTTCGGACTCTTGGTGTGAGAGGATGGAGAAGGGTTGCCGAAGAAAGGTTTGAATGGCAGAGAATTGTTGAGGAGGCCAGGGTTCTACAAGGACCATAAGGTGCCATAAGATGATGATGATGATTATGTAGTTATGACTCTTTCTTTTGTTCCTTAATTCTTATTTTATTTATTATTTTCAATTTCTTATACCTTTTATTTTATTTCTTGTATCTTTAAGTTGTTTATTTTAAATTTTCTTACTTTATTTCTCTTTTTTTTTTAATCGATTTGTATTGCTTTTTTATATGTCATATGGACTATTTTTTTAATATACATCTATTTGTAAACCGATACTCGATTTCTCGAAATCGGTAATGCAATCAATAATTGAAAAATTTTAGTAACGACATAAGATTTGAACATCAACCTACGCTGTACACAAACATTGTTCGTAAGAATCTTAAAGTTATTTCATCTACATTAAGAAAAGACTAACAAGGTAGGATTTGAAGTTAGTAAGATTAACAGCTGATCTGAATTCAGCCGAGGGAGGACTCAAATGAAGGTGGAAGTGGCCCACAAACGTGAGATGATTTCGCATCTACGTGACCTGAGTCGTCTCATCACTCGGCTAACAGATCCTAACCATTATCGGCCCTTTTTACATTTTCACATATACTCGTATTTTCGTACTTTGTTATTATATTTGTAATATTTAAATAATAAAAATATTAATATCCATTTAAGATATTTACCTATAGGTATTCCATATATTTATACTATTATATAAAACTATATAAACCACGGAAACTATTGAACCAATCTGCACCAAATCTAATACTACACCAACCTTTATAGTACCATGAAGGTTTAGAAATAATAAAATCTACTGATACTCAATTAATTTGTTATTAAAAAAACCTTATAATATGTATAAGTAGATAACAGTGAAGTTTGAAGATTGGCCGATAGGTGGCGAGTACCATTTTACTTGATTACAATGCTTGAAATCACTTATAAAATTTACTCGTATTTCATTAAATTATTTAAAAAATATTCAAGTATGTGGTGCGACATTTGGATACCAGTGAAGTTCGGAAATCGACAGATATGTAGTTAACACCATTACGCTATACAGTTTACAATGATAAAACTATTAAACCCATCTGGATCAAATTTTAACTCTGTCATTTTCATAGTTCTAGGAAGGTTTAGTAACAAGAAGATTTACAATATTAAAAATTTAAGTACAATGTTGAGTGGGGGAAATCAGGTTCGACCCACTGTGTGATATACTTTTATTGTTAGAAATTAGAATCCAACCAGATGAAATCTTCTTCTTCTTTCTTCTTCTTTTCCTTCCTCCTCAGTGCCTCTCAGCGTGGAGGTGCCTCGATCCAAGAAATCCAACTGTCCCGGTCCCTCGCCTATGTCTTCATAGGATCCAACCTCTTTCCTCTTTTCTCTCCTATTTGAGCCATACTATTCAACCATGACATCCTTGGCCTGCCTCTTGGTCTTTTGCCAGTTGGTCTGGCTTCGAAGAACTTGCGTGGTCCGCGATCTTCATCCATTCGGCATACATGTCCGAACCACTTTAGCTGCCTTTTCTCTATAATTTCTGTTAGTGCTTTTACCCCTAGCTCCTCTCTTATTCTGCTATTCCTGACATGTTCCCTTCGTGTTCGGCCGGCAACTCTTCTTATATATTTCATTTCTGACGCGGTGATTTTCTCTTCAATCGGTCGAGAAGGACCCAGCTCTCACTTCCGTATAGTAGGGTGGGAAGGTAAATTGCATTAAAAATGTGCAGTTTTACCTTTTTGTCAACTTCACGTTTCCCAACAACAGTGTTGCAGATCTGGTAATATACGTTGTTCGCTTTTTTAATCCTATTGGATATTTCTTGTTGTATTTTGCTATTTCTACTAATAACTGTGCCTAGGTACGTATAGTCTTCTGCTGCTTCAAGGATTTCTCCTCTGCAAGTGATCTGCACATCTTCTGGTTCGCGTCCTATTTGCATGACTTTACTTTTGCTTGCATTTATAATCATGCCTTTCCTTTCCAGCTCTGCTTCCCATTCCAATACAGCTTGCTGAAGATTCTGGACGGAGTCCGCTATCAGCACTATATCATCGGCATAGAGCAGTGTCTGAGCAAGGACTGTTCTTAAGTTCCATTTCCCCACTATTGTGCGTGCCGTCCTTCGTTTACATATTTTTAAGACCTCGTCCATCAGAATAATAAAGAGAAGAGGGCTTAGACTATCTCCTTGTTTGACACCCCTCTTCATGTCGAAGCTTCCAGACTCCTTACCATTAATCCTGACTTTACCCTTTGAGCCATTATAGGAGGATTTAATGGCGTCTATAAGTTCTACAGGGACGTTCTTTGCCTTCAATGCTTTCCATATTTCGACTCTTGGTACTGAGTCAAAAGCGGCTTGCAAATCTAAAAAAGCCAAATATACATTTCTATCCCTATCCCAAGCCTTTTCTATAATGGTCCTTAGTGAGAATATTTGATCTTGGGTTTGTCTAAAAGGTCTGAACGCGGCTTGCTCTTCTTCGAGGTCCTTTTCTACTACATCTCTGAGTCTCTTCTCGAGGATTGAAGTATATAATTTGTGAACAACCTGGGACAAGCATATAGGTCTGTAGTTGTTGCAGTCGCTTTGGCTTCCTTTCTTATGAATTGGAATAATGACATTGTATTCCCAGTCTTTCGGAATGCTCTTCTCGTCATATATTTTTTGGAATAAGCCCTGCAGTACTTTAATAACTTTACAGCCTTCATATTTTATAAGCTCTGGGAAAATTCCATCTCCTCCGGCTGATCTTCTTGTCTTGAGTTTCTCTACAGCCTGCATCACTTCATCTTCCCAGATGGTCCTGTCATAGACCATGACTTTATCTGTTCTACTCCCCATTGTATTTTCTTGGCATTGAGGATCATCGAACAACAGATGAAATCAATAAAATTATTTCAGTAGAAATGAAAATTGTCGTTAACCCGGTTAATGTAGTAAGTCAATACAATTTTTTGAATTCATAATTTTAGAAAATGATTATATTTTAGGTTTTTTTTTTGTTTTGTTTTTTTATTAAAGGATTTTTTGATTATCTAAAAATTGTCATCACAAGGGTTATTCGATATAAGCGATTCTATGGTGATTTATCATATTAGGGAATTAACCAAACATTGTATTTTATTACTAAAAAAATAAATTGTATTTTCAGTTGTTTTTTTTTTAACTATTTATTGAAATTTACAACTGTACAAAATTTATACATCAAGTAAATGTGCTGTTAACTATTACAATAACGTGACAAAACATGAAAGTACTACCCATCAATAGCACTTTAATAAAAATTCTACGCTAGCAGGTATCTGGGCCATCTTCTTTTCAGACGCCTCGGAGAATTATCAGGAATGGTGTGGGAAGCAAGTAGAGAAATTAGGGGATTTGAGTGGTTATGGAGCTTACTATGAAAGGATAGATATCTGGTTTGGGCTAAATCTGCAACATATGGTTCATTAAGATCTTTATGGATAAGTTTATTGGTGACAAAGTAAGGATTTTTCATTGCATTGAGGATTTTTCAAAGGATTTTGGATTGTAAGGATTGGATACGAGAAGAATTGGATGGTTTAGTGGAGCCCCAAAGCTCAACTCCGTACGTCCAGATAGGTCTAATCACAGTCATGTATATTATTCTTTTGTAATTAATTGGGAGCTTTAAAAAACAAAAATAAAAATATTAGAGGGAAGTTGGTCAGCGACTTAAGTTAGTAAATATAATTCTGTATTGGTGTGCCTTCATTTATCGACGCAAAAGTTTACCATATAATTAAATTTTTAAATTCGTATAGGAATTGATTTTTTTGACCCACCTTAGGTTTTTTCCTTTGAACCACTCGAGTCGTTCCACTTCAATTCGGAACGGCTTTCGGTAGCCGCCATAAAGTTCTGAAGCGGATATTGCTCTTGTAGAAAGATCAAAGAGGCAGAGGAGATTGAAGTAGCAGCGGGTAAAGGCTTCGTCTCAATGTGCTTATACCTCTGCAACCTTTAGGCCGTTAGGTCGTATATATTTTATTATTTTACTCTACACGACAAAGCTCACTGAATCCTTATAATACATCTACATCCGTGATTTCCAAAATATTGTGATACTGGATCTAGCTTGTGATCTCTCTTTGAAACCAAATTTTTTTTTCATTTATTGAAATTTACAACTGTACAATATATATATATATATATATATATATATATATATATATATATATATATATATATATATATATCTAGTAAATTTGTTGATAATGATTACAATAAAATATCAAAACTTGAAAAGAACAACTCATCTGTAGCATTTCAATAAATTCTACACTAGAAGGTCTCTAGGTTAAAATATCATCTGAATAAATAATGCCCAATTCTATCGATAAACAAATAAAACTTTATTGATCTCTAGGCCGTCTTCTTTTCAGACGCCTCGAAGGATTATCGGGAATGGAGGGGGAAGCAAGTTGAAGGACTAGTGGATTAGTGTGGTTATGGAGTTTACAATGAAAGGATAGGTATCTGGTTTGGGCTAAATCAGCAACATATACATTAAGACCTTTATGGATAAGTTTATTTGTAATAAAGTAAGGCGCATTAAGGATTTTTTGAAGGATTTTTTATTGTAAGGAAACCAAATATGAATAAGATATTTTGAACTCACTCAAAAATAACTAAAAATAATGTATTTAAAAAGAAAACTCTATTATCTATAATTATTTTCTATTTATATATTATTTTTTTTAATTCTGTAATTTCTTAAATTTTAATTGACATTATAATTTTAAATCATTACAAGTACAAAGTAGTAATTTCTTTACAATTTAAAGTAATAAAAACGGCCGTCACAATTGAAACTATTAACTCCAACCTCCCGACAAATATATTTAACGATGACCAAAACATCCAAAATACAAAGGATTGAGTGTCCTTTTAAAAAGCGAGAAGGTTTAATCAATATTCAAATGAACAACAATGGCGGAATATCATTCGGCCGTCTAAAATTGTTCGAGCCTGGCAGATAAAAGTAAGAATATAATAAGACAAAATAGTGAAAATCTCAAATGAAATTAATATAATTTAACTGAATTAGTTAATTATAACGATAAATGAAGAATTGAATTAGTCATCTAATAGGTATAATATAATAACAAAAGATTATTTCGTTTTATCACTTTTTTTTAATTCAAAATTACTCTACTTTGGAAAGAAATAATACGATCATACAGATAAGCGGGAAAAAAATAAAGAACATAAGGGCACAGACGGTCAGTAGGGTTAAGCTATTTAATATGAATATTTATTTCCTACTGAAAGCTAAATCACATGTAAGCGTAAAAAAAAAGGAAACATATGAGCACCGACGGTTACTATGGCAACCGCTAAAACATGTTCCATGTTATTCGTTCTTTAGCCGGCAGGGTTCAAGGGGACCATCAATTGTTTTGCTTTTAATGATTCAGCAATTCCAGTTTGAAGTTATTGAATTATTCTGGTCGTGTCTCTATTAGGACCGTCTTTATTCATCTCAAATTCTCTCTTGGAACAATTATTTATAAAGTACTCGCGTAAAAAATGGCGAGGGTTTCATTATTTTTCTTTAACAGCTCAGATAATCAATCCTCTTGACCTAGTTTCTGTAATTTGTTCAATCCAATCAACTCCAATCATTTCTTGTCGCAATTTTAAGTTTATTGTTTCCTATTGTGCCGCTTATTGCTGGAGAAGGATTAAATGTAATAGGTGTAAAAGGTTATAGCCATTTTGAATAAATTGGTTTGTAACTTTATTGCTGCTGTAACGAGATGAAGAAGACAGGGAGTTGTAGAACAATCACTCTGTTCTGCAATAAATCATCCTCCAACAGAGGAAATCACGAAGTCATCATCTTCATCTGGCATTCTTTAAAGGTTATCAAGAATCGTTAAGAAGAAACCTTATTGCCGAGTCATATTTTTTTTTTTTTTTTTTTTTTTTTTTTTAATAGTTGCTTTATTCTTGTATTTATTTATTTTTTTAATTCTTATTTTGTGACACGGGTTTATAGTTTATCTTATTTGGCTAGTGGTTTATAGTTTTTTGTGTAACGTTTTTTTACCCTAAAAATGTATAATTTATACTCGCTCTAGCTCTGTTGGTGTTAATCGGATAGTAATTATCGAAAATCGAAAATTTGCCAGTAATTAATGAAAAATATTTTGTTTTCTCCCTTTAATTTTTAAATCCACACCTGTCACTTGTTCAGTGACAACAAGCAGATACCGCTCATGGGCAAGAAAAGTGACGCAACAGAAAAGTGAGCGATATGATGATTGTATGTAAGAAAATTGGTATGTCAGACGTTGAGGGAGGTCAGTACCAAGCACTTACTCCTAACATGAAACATGATATTTAATCAGTTTTAACGAAGTAGATCTCTCAACCAACTCCTCTTTAGTTTTCTTCGGGCACTCTCTGGCATGTTCCTCGAGGCCATAGTTTGTATTAAGTTGTTGATATGTCTGTACAGTTTGTCGTGAAATCTTTTGTATGAAGTCTGGATTTGTTCTTGCACCATGGGTATGCGTAAATCTGTGTGTAATGTTATATTATTGACGTACCAGGGTGATTGTGTAATGAGTCTTAAAATTTTTGATAGGAAAGTCTGTATTTTTTTTTAGTTATGTTTTTTAACTATTTTTTAAATGTTGGAGACGTATGTATATTCATTAATTGTTAATTTAATTAAAGTAATTTGATCGTTTTAATTCTAAGACGTAAATTGGCAAAATCATTGGATCATAGTTAGAGGTATTCATGATCTATTGATTTTCCCAGTCAGGGAGAAATAGAGTTTTTGTTTTTTTATTTACATTTTGTGTAAATAAAAAAATTGTGCAAAAACTAAGCACTCTGAAAGTATTCAATGAATTGTTATAGTTTGTTGGGGATTAATGTTCTTATGTATCCCAACTACTGTAGGGATAACAATTTCTTTTTACAGGTTCAATCAATCATCATAGTATAGAATATTCATAAGTATATTACTAAAAAAAAACTTTAATTTGTTAAGAATGTTCTGTTACCAGGCCAAATACTGTTCTAAAAGGAAATTTGGCCACGCTTAACCGTCCGGTTTTTCTCCCGATTATGGGTATCCACTTTATAGCCCCAGGAGAACGTCACACCTTTGAAGTAAGTCCATGGCTGAAATAACAAAATATACATTTCCTGCCTTCAGCCAGACTCGAACTAGAGCATGGCTTACCCACTGAACAATTGCACCTCCCAGTATCAATATAATAGATCTAACAGTTAAAGTTGACTAGAGAGTTGTTAAGCTCTTTCTCAACGAAACTAAAACTTACAAAAAAAAAAGGTTAGGTGTTTTAGGGTATGGTTTTCTGGACAAATGACAATAAATCTGTAATAAGATACTGTCTTAAATTATTTCATGTAATGACAAATCAGCAAAAATCTTTATCTCGTACTAATGTTATTTATTAACGGATCAGGGTTTTTTGAGCTGAGTTAGTATTTAGTTTTCTGCATAATTTAAGTTTATCTTGTTCATTTTTTCAACCGACTTCAAAAAAGAGGAGGTTCTCAATTCGTCTGTATTTTTTTTTTTTTTTTTTGTATGCTTGTTATACGATTATTCTGTCAATTGTGAATCGATTTTGATGATTCTTTTTTTGATCGTTAGGTCATATTTCAGAGGTGGTCCCATAAAAATCTTATTATTTTTTTATAAAAAAAAAACAAAAAAAAACAATTAAAATGAAATCACTGTTATATAACCGTCCACTATAAACACCATGGAGTTAAAGACAAGTGGAGGGGGCTTATCTCTCAATAGCCAGGGCAGGCAGCCAATTTGGAGTGCACCGTATTATCAGTATATTAACCTCTTATCAGTTCAAATTTTGGCTTCCTAGGCTTTATATTGCTGTTATTTTATTTTAGTAATTTATTCGCTTTAGTGATTTACTTATTTTATTTATTACGAACCCTTCCAATTGCCCTAGCCCAATGCAAGTCGCCAGTTTGGCATTGAGGGCGGTTCAAACTTGAACTAAAAAATAAAAAATAATATTTCAATTACTTTGAATCAAAGAGAACTAGATATACCTATTCACAATTCATCACAGAGACAGTGGTGTGGTAGTGATGAAACAGTGGGGGATCTTTACAATTACCTTCTTTTTTTTTTTTTTAATTGTGTATGTTTAGGTTGGCACCGACTCCAAAAATAACTGATCATAAATTGTGAATAGGTATATAAGTATCGATAATTTTGTTGACTGCCATTTAATATATCTCGTAGTTCTCTTTAAGAAGTAATTAAAATCTATTATTTAATTTTTAGTTCAAGTTTGAACATGTAGGTTTAATCTTGAAATCGTTTTTTTTTTTCTAAAAATTATTTATTTTTACCTCATTTTCTCTATTTGAAGATTTTAATTTCTAAATTCTAATTGTTTCTTATAATATAATTTCTTATAAGCTATGTGTTTTCAACTACAGATATTTAACAAAGAAATTTCTCTGTTACAGGTGAGTTCACAATTTTGGTGTTATCGTAAGTAATTTATTTTTATTTTTTTTTTAATTTCGCAAGTTTTTGGGAAATTTGCAGTTTTGTGGACGGTTTTTTCGAAAAACGGTGAGCGTTGAATTAATATAAGACATTGTGACTTCCCTAAATAAGGTGAAGATCAAGCTTAAGTTCTTTAGGTCACAAGTGTGTAAAATTCAAGGTTTTATGTACTCTGCTCTTATAGAAAATTTAATGCTAAATCTGAAAATGAGGTCAAAATTTGAAAAATGTTTGAACAAAGTGGAGATATACAGCTTTTATGACAAAAAACGTGGTTTTCTCAAAAAAGTCTTTGATTTTTTGCAACGGATTGGAATCGAAACGTGAGGTCTGCGGCATTTTTCTACATTTTTGATCTAGTATCACCCAATTTTTTTTCACACTAAGAGGTACTCACCCTGTATATATGACACCTGTAAATTTACGTGATGTATATGTATCTACGTGTATATATCTTATGTTTTCCTGATTATTATAATATATCTATTCTTATAATGTATATATCTTCCTCGCAGACTAAAACCTCGATTTCTATTAGCGATACATATTTTTAGTAGAGTACTGTCAATGGCCATGTTCTCCACTCAATATACTTTTTGATTGGAACCATTTTATCTTTATTAATTGCCATTAAGTAAAGAAGATTGGAATATAATGCCAATAAAAACTATTAACAGAAAACTAATTGATGACGATGTTTGAGTTTACTTTGAGTGGGAAACATTACCAGTAAATCCTGCTTCATTATCCTTATTTACGTAACGTGATAAAATTATTTTGAATTGGTGGGGGGGGGGGCGGTAAATCACAGTTAGTAGATTCATTAGCAGGCCGTTACTAAATTACTAGAGGGGCATAGATCAACTGACACAGCCCTGGAAATGATTTCATCTACGCGAATAAACTGAATAAACTCGACGATAAGTAGCTTAATAAAAAGTTTACGATCCATAAAGCCGCCATGTGACGGTACTCAACTCCAATGTCCTCGATACCCCTCCCCCCCTCACCTCTGACTTTATTACCCCTGTCGATATAAGCTACCAATTCGTACCCCGGTGATATACGGCCTTTTTTATAGCTCATCATGCTCAGAAATGATACGCCACCTGTCGGCCTATTAAAGAAAATATAAAATTTTCCGGAAATAAAACTCGAGAAATTTTAATTTACATAGTTGTATACACCATTAAGCTCCCTAATTATATAGATTTAAAAAGTGCTTTGAATACAATAGCATGTAAATAACTTGATAGGAACTACTCATCAGTAGCAAAATCTACACTAGAAGGTCTCTTCTAGGCCATCTTCTTTTCAGACGCCTCGGAGGATTATCAGGGATGGAGGAGGAAGCAAGTTGGGAGACTAGTGGATTGGAGTGGTTATGGAGCTTACTATGGAAGGATAGGTATCTGGTTTGGGCTAACTCAGCAACATATGGAACATTACGGTCTTTATGGATAAGCTTATTGGTGACAAAGTAAGGGGCATTTAGGATTTTTCGAAGGATTTTGGATTGTAAGGATTGAATACGAGATGAATTGGATGGTTTAGTAGAGCCCCAAAGCTCAACTCCGTACGTCCAAATAGGTCTAATAAAGTCATGTAAATAAGTCTTTTGTAATGAATTGGGAGGTTTGATCGTTTGTCTAGGAAATGTTGAAGTAGTCTGTAACGACGAGCAGTTTCTTGTCGCTTTTCAATAAATAGTTAAAATCATTTTTTACTGCTTTATCACAAATAATGAATTCGCCTGTCAGGAAAGCACCTAGAATATTTCCGCCTAGCTTCTACACTGTTACCATTTACTAAACCGTATAATTATAGCATATCGTAGCAATCTTCAACACTCGAATATGTTGACGCTAAAAAGATAACCAAATGTCTGATGAAGATGCAAACTTTAAACTGTCAGTTGCAAACTTCTTGTTCTGTTTGTTTAAAGTTTATATAAATGTGCAATCAAGACAGCCCTTCCCAGTCCCGTTCTGCCGCACTCCAGCCAAGCACACAAAGAAGAGTCGCAGCGTTGCATTTTTATCCATCTTCCCATTGCAGCAATGGTCTTCCCTTTCGCCTTATCGAGTGGATCCTTCTAAGGACAACATCCAAGTTCGATAAACCTTTTAACATCTGCTTTTCCAAACAATGAGTACAGTTCTTTGTTTGTCTTGCGGCGCCATTCGTTTCCTCTCACTGTTCCTTCAAAAAACTTCGTCAAATTTTTCTTTCTTGGACTAAGAGTGCAATTACATCTGCTCGAGACCAGAAATCATGTTTCCGTGTACAGGTTAAACCAAAGTTTTGTGTAGCTAAGGTTTCTTTCTCAAAGTTAGGGTAAAAACTCCCGTTTATGAAAATTTCGTTGGAATAACTCGACTATAATGAAGAGCTGATTTCTGTATGTATTTGTTTCTGATAAAACGTTTTGTTTTCCCATTTATAGCTAAAACTCTCCAAAGGAGATTTTATTATTTTTTTTAGTTAGTTTTTTAAACATTTGATAGGAAAAAAATTTAAATCCATTTAGAAAAATTACAATAATATATTTTTTTTCTGCTCGTACTTTCTGCGAAAGGTTTCTATTAAATTGCGGTCAACGAATCCCTCTAGGATTTCCCATTTTTACATACACTGAAACATCTCGCTTAAATATTTTCCGTTAATGAGGAAGTAGTTCTTATAACAGAGTTCCAATTATTTTTTTTTTTTAAACAAAAAACTAATGTTGTATAAAATATAATGAAAATAAAAAATTATCGATTGTAAAAAAAAAAATGAAGTTATAATGAATTAACGCACGAGTGCCCCCTTCCAAAATTTTACACCTGTACTGTTTATATCGCTTTTCTCTATATAATAACATTTTTGAGAGGCTCTAAGCAGAACTTTACAATGAAATTTAATCTCTCAAAGAAAAAAAAACGAAAATAATTTATAGTAAATATTACAACCGGAGAAAGGATAAAATGAGACTATAGTTAGTTTTAAAGTGCATACTTTAAAAATAACTTTAGAACTATACAAAATAATAGTATTTTATAGATTTCATAGAATCTAAAACTATTCTAAACTAGAATATAAAACATATTATTTCATTTTAAGGCTCTGAAGGCCCTTAACTGTAAATTATTTTTTATTCTTAAGAGACCTAAGGTTCCAGAATAAATTAAAATGTTTTCATTTATTTGAAACTTATAATTTCGTTGTCAATATATATTTGTTTCAATAATTACACTTTTAACTGTAACTAACTAGCTGTAGCTTCTATACCACAAATCGCAATTATAACCTTATTCTTGGCGGATTTTGTTGCGCTGCTATAAAATTTGCTTTTAATTCTATATCCATTTAATAGTATTCTGTCAGTTTTAAAAAAAAGTCATAAATTAGCTATACCTAAATCGATTCATAATTCATACCAAATGGTACCTCCATGCTAAGCCTGCTTGACATGGAACGGCTTAGCGATTTGAATAAACCCTGTATACATCAGGGAAAATCCTAGCTCCAAAGCTTACATAATGCCAGTCGCTGGATTCAATTGCAGATGAGAGGATATCCAGCGGAGAGGAAATAAATTTCGATGTAATAGGCATCTGCTATTGATAATATGTTCGTAATAGAAACATGTCTTCCGTGGCGTTGGTGTATGAATAGGGCCGTCGAGAGCCAACCCGGGCCCCGGGGCAAATATATTTCCTTGGGCCCCTATCCCAATCCCCCCATCCCAACTTCATCCAAAAAAAAAAAAATTTTAAATCATAATAATTTATAAAAGGCAAAATATTTTTTTTTTTTTACCAAGAACCCATTTCCGTCCCATTCTAAAATTTTGCACACACGTAGTCATTTATAGTATAAATGAATTTTTTTTTTTCCGAAAAAATCTAAGGGTACGTATTTTGGGAATTACGAAAACCGTTTTTGGACGAAAAAATTCATGATAAACGGAAAATATATCAAGTGACTTATCAAATTAAATGGCATTTCAAATGGAAAAGAATGCCGCAAATTTGAGCTCTCTAGGAGCAATAGTTTTTTAATGGCTTAATTTTTATTATACTGAATGAGGACCGAAAACAGTAGTTTTCTTAATTTTTAAAAGCTTATAACTCATAATCCATAAGTCAGAAAAATGTAATATTTTACATTTTTACTAGTCTTGGTAAGTACAACTTCTGTACAAAAAATTATCAATATCGGAGAGGTAAAGGTCCAAATCTAATGAAGGATTGTTTGATTTGGCATGGACTGACCCTTTGACGAAAAAAATATTTTTTGGGGGGAATACCTTCTTGCTAAATTAAAAAAATAATTTAATCTGTTTAC
The DNA here is from genome assembly GCA_003667255.2 of Euschistus heros. NCBI lineage: Eukaryota > Metazoa > Arthropoda > Insecta > Hemiptera > Pentatomidae > Euschistus > Euschistus heros. The sequence goes on along the minus strand of RCWM02000570.1, from coordinate 625,777 downwards.
GCGTTTCTACTCACGTAGTCTGCATAAAGTGATATATATACATATATATCAGATAGTTTTAATAAAAAAATAAAAAAATCGAAACTATTTATTTGTATCGCTCCATATTCGTTTAATTTTGTTCAGTTGACCCTTCCGTCCGTGAACAATGTTAAAAAGCAATCCTAATATCCTCGACGTAAATGGCGAGATGTTATGAACCATAAATTTTAGCGGTGCGTGATAAACGCCAAAGAGCCATGCTTCATTCAGAAAAATGTGTCTATGTTTTTATCTCTGGAAGCACGCTATTTTTGATACTGTACAATGCTTTAATGCTTCTTTTGTTTGTTATTTGTTAAAATGGTGGGAAACTAATTAAAGATGGAAATAATTCTATCTATAATTCAATTTCGTCAGTATTTTCATACGAGTTCGAGTAAAGTAGTATATATTTTTAATTGCTATCGGAGATTTAACTTCGACCGTTTTTGTAAGAATAGATACATGAGTTTTATTCTTTTGTTTTTAATGAGACTTTTTTGTTTTATTTGAGTCACTCTTCTATTGAATATAAAATTCTTAGTGATGAATTTCGTTGCTTTGTCTAAATCGTAGCGCGATGTCATTCGTTAGTTACCCTACAGCCTTTTCCTAGGTTTTGTGCTGGAAAACACTTGCATAAGAATGTTTGGAAAACTGTAGAAAAATGTTAGGTGAAGAAGAAATTATTGTCTATTTAATGTCAGTGGGAGAAGAAGAAGAAAAGGCATAAAGCCAAATGAAGACCAGATTTACAACGTAAATAGGAACAGTCCAATAAAATAAGGGAATGGCGAAGAAAAAACTGCCGAACTTTTATTCTTAACGAACCTTTATAACTACGAAACGATTTGTCCGATCTCAGTTCTTTATTCCATCTAAAAGCTGATTCAATTTACGATTAGATCCTTTATATATATTTATATTATATATAAATTTATATTAATTCCGTGAAAAACCCACGCCAGCCCACTTAACATATCATAATTCACATATTTTGCCAAAAATTTCTCATTTAGCGTTCTAACGTGGGTGTTTTAGAGGATTTTATTTTATAATTTTCATGTATAGGATCAAATAATAAATTTAACCAATTTTGGGATGGAAAATAGTAATTGGGATCGGACAAATATTTGTGGAGTTGGAGCAAAAATCTTGGATTTCACAAAAGTACGGGATTTTAAAAGATTTTAAGTGACTTTATGAAAACTTCATATATGATTTATCGTAGTAAATTTAACCAGCTTCAATTTGAAATAAAGTTATTTTGAATCGGACAAATATTTTCAGAATTGTAGCAGAAAGAGTACGTCAAACGTGTTGTAGTGTTGTGAGATTGGCCGCAAGTTAGCCAATTTATACAATTTTTCCCAACATAATACCTTCGCGAAAAATGGTCCGATTTCGGAGTTATTTTTTTCATTTCATAAGTTCTAGTTCCAGCAACAATTTATAAATAAAGACTTTCTTCGAAAAAAACTTCGTTTTCATGTTATAGGTAAAAAACGGAAATAACCGGTATTTTGGGCGTTTATGGGTATGAAGCCGACGGCTGCCGTTTTAGCAAACTTCTGATTCGGATTTAGCTCTCCAAAACCATCAAAATCTGTTGAGAATAAAAGTTCGGCAAAACGTCCAAGATAAGTCACAACTAGGTAATCGAAGATAATCACATAAGAAGATAAATAATCGAAGATGATTACAAGTTTTTACAATATTTTCGAATGAACCACAAAAAATTTGAAGTACTTTCATATGCCGTGAATATAAGACTTCAATAAAAGATGAAAAATATCAGAAAACAAATAGACCCTAAGAAAAGATTAGCAGTTGGTTGTATGCCAGTCTTCATCAGGAGTCATCAGTACGTCATGTCCTAAAAATATTTCTTTCGGAACTTTCAAGCACTGCGAAGAGTGCGGATCGTCCTGTCCCGACCGTGACGGCCAAGTTCGGGTATCACTAAGGAAATCTATAGGTTAAATATATATAGGCCTTTGTTGCTGATATTGAAAATTCTCGTAAAAGAAAACGAAAGTGCTGGGTTCGTCGTTATTTTGAATATATAAATGTCAATCTTTTGAAAGATTTTCGGATAGACAGCTCTGAACTATTAAAAAATTTTACCTAAATTTCACCGAGAATTTTTAAGAGCTATTTCAAATTATATAACAGTACGGAAAGTCTTCTATAGACTTCAATCAAGTCCAAAGTTTTTTTCTTCTTCCCAATTCATATTTGAAAACAAACACTTTTGATATGTCATCTTAAAAACCCTGGTAAACACGAAGGTTGCACGAGGAGACCCTAGAGTTCCCCAACAAGACAGGGAACGATTGCAACTTCGTGCGGCTTGCTTGTCTCTCGTTTTGGGGCATGCGTCGGTGCTTCTCTATCTCCCTTGTGCCTAGTTGCATGCCTCTTGTTGCACGCAAAAAGGCTTCCTCTAAACGCACTTAATGGGTTTATCGTCGATGAAGACAGGTGGTGAAGTCATGTCTGAGTATTAAGGCGATGTTCAGTGGTTTAGTGTAATTTTGTTATCTAATTTTTTCTAAATATTTATTTGTTCTCGCTCAATTTAAATCGTTAAATTAAATAAATGAAACTGTTTATCAATGTGGTTTATTCCTGAGCCCATTATAACATTATTATAATCATTTTTTGTATTTGAAATTTTAAATATTTTATATATTCTAGATAGATAATTTTTTTTTTTTTTTTTTTTAATACTTTTACTAAGTGGTTTAAAAGATATTGGTTTATTTGTTAGTTTATTTTCCTTCTCCTTTTTATAGTAATTGAAAATCAATAGTAATTCGGATGCTAAGAAATAGCTCAATGGGTAAGGCATAGCATTCTAAACTCCTGAGTCTGTTATCATGTCAGCACCAGGGGCACACTCAGGCTTTATAGAGTGGTACCTCTTCATCGAGTTGATAGAGAGAGGGTAGGCGTTTGGGTGTTGATTCAACCATTCATTCTCCTTGTATCATCGATATGAAACATTTCGTTCAGAGCAGATCATTTATATATTATATTATATTAATTTTATATACATGAAAATAAACAAAACTAAATTGAATTTAGGGCTAAATCAAAAAGAGAACAGAAAGTTCTTCGTGCTTATACATGGTTTTAAATAAACTCATCAAGAATTTCCTGCCCCACGTCATGCCTTGAATTTTGAAGCCTTCTGACTTCTTTTAGTAATTTTCGAAGTAATCTCTCAGCAGGCATCCTCTCCACGTGTCCCAGCCGCCTTAATCTTACCTTCTTTATTTGGGTGACTATGTCTGGTGGCTCACCAAACAATGCCATTAGTTCTTCATTTCGTCTTATCTTCTATTCGCCATTTAGACACTTTGTGCCAAATATCTTTCTAAATATTTTATATAGAATCCATGGCAGTCCAATATTGTGCGGCCATTGCATCATATATTGAAATAATCGAATTTTTGTCTTCTTTCCTACAAAGGCAGGTTCCACAGTTCTTTAATTATACGACCTTAATCATGTATAATGACGTAGGAAATTAGTTAAATATTAAAAACAATTATGATATTTGCATGGCTGCATTCTCTATAAATGTGAGTATCTCGTTTCTAAAGGAGGATGCAAGAGTTGGAACAGTGTACGATACAATGGAAGCCGAGATCGGAGATATGGAAATTCGGAAGACGTCCGATTGTAAAAGCGATCGATAACATTGTTGCTAGGAGAAATTTACTTTCTCGTCCATCTTCATCGAAACAATCGGCGAGAGGTTTATTGATCTACCACCGTTCTACTCGTAGCATTGTCCTGTCCTGGAGTGGAAGGAACTAACGGGTCACTGCCAGCAAGTGCTAACTATATCAGAAGTGTCCTCTGAATCGGATCTGAGAATTTTACAAGTACGATGAGATCAAGGAAGCATGTAGAGCCAAAATTACGAGTTAGGTTGTTTGGATGTCATCAAACGGGGTTGAAGTAAACTTATGGCAATACTACCACATATTGTAGGTGGATTGCTTTCATTTCCAAGATCAATCAATTCGGTTATGATTTCATCTTATTTCTTTAAAAAAAATTTTTTTTTTTTTTAAAAACACCTCTTACGTGAATTAAAAACAAAAGATTTTTTTTTCAAGTTAGTGCCAAAAGTTTAAATATGTATCCGAAAATATTGAAGGATATTTTGTTTAAATAAAATGAACATTACTTTGTAGAAATGTACAACTTTCTTGGAGTCGTTATTATAAACGAATTGTAATTTCAATTTGGTTTAGGCATGTTATTGTAAACTTTTTTTTTAAGACATTTACTTGATGTATACCTGTACAGTTGTAAATTTCAATAAATTGATTTAAAAAAAAAAAAAAAAAAAAAAAATTCATTTTGCTGTCATTCCGAACTCTAAATCGTTCAGAAAAAAACTTTCGCGATTATGTTCCTGGAAAATTATCATTTGACCGGTTTATTTATATAAGTCCTGTGAGTGTATTCATATATACAGTAAATATAAATGAATATCATGGTATCTGTAAATATTTTCTCCAAGCAATGTGCAAATAGCTATAGTCTCTTTTCTTTACAAATCTTTTCTTATTTACTCACAGTTATTCATTTATTTTATTTTTTTCTCCTGATGTTGTATATTTATTGAACGTTCTTTATGCAATTTTATTCACTATTAACAATATTTATATGTCACACGTTCTTGATATATAAATAGCCTTGTTAGAAATTATATAAAGCCAGACTGTTAAGTACTATATATTATACGTTATTGTTATTCTTAGGGGACAATACGTCCCAGAATAAAGTTTATTTTTTCATTTCATTTCATAACAGTGTAGAAAAATTTTGTAGTTTAGAATTATGGCTCCTCTTTTTTTTCGAAAAATAATATGTTTTAATAAGCTTTATGTTAAAAAGAAATCATATCAAAGTAATTACATGTATTTTCTCAATTCATTTTTCCATTCAATGTTACACTTTTTTATCAGGTATAATAGCAAACTGCTCACTGAATAATATCATTAGTTTTTTATATCGTTCAATCTGATATATTCCATTATTTAAATTATTATAAGCTTATAATAACTGTAAACAGTTTAAGAGGGATAAATTTGATGAATATCAATGGAGTGGCCGATATGGTAATTACAAGATAGGAGCGGTGTTTACAGGCGAAGCAATATTCCACTGATGACCCGGAACACCCCCCTCTCCTTCCCTATCTATATGGAAATAGCGGAAGATACCTCCAGCCTGAATTTAGATAAGATTTGAAGATTGACCAGCACTAATATTATTTCTTCTCGCAAAAATATGAATATCTGAAAATACAAAATTAGAATGGGTTTTGTAAATTATTATTAAGTTGTGTCTAAATGAGTTCTCGAGGGTAATCATCTGGCCCGAAATACTTAGATTCTTAACTGCTCTTGAAGGTTTAGTTTCAAATTTGTAGCTCTTCTTCTGCCATTTGGTCTGTTCATTCATCCGCAGATTGCGCAGTAATGAGTACGCCATATGCAATGCTACATATATCGCATTTTTTTTTTTTTTTGGTTTACTGTTTGGAACAGACTTAAAATCTATTCTTTAAAAAAATTAAGCGTTGTTACTGGAATTCTCCTATAGTCATGGTCTTGTGCCGATGCTATCCATTTCTGACTTTCAGAACGTTTTTAACATCCTCCACTACACCATCCAACAATATAAATTATTTGAATGTGATGATTACCTTATCCTACCATTCCTGCCTAGTATTTAATTTTTTTAAAAATCTATTATCTGGTGAAGAGAGTACCTTAAAAAGGCTTTAATTGAGATTAATAAGAGGTGAGGGTACCTCTAAAAAATACTTAGAACTAACTTATAACAATATTTACATAATGAAATAGAGTTAGAGTATGATATTGTTGTTGTTGTTGATTGTTTTTTAAGGGCAAAAAACTGCTATGGTTTATTATTGCCCATACCCAAAATTTAGGACAATAACAAATTCCTACTCAATTATATTACCTCCAAAAAAAAAAAATAAATAAATAAATAAATAAATAATAAATTAAATAAAAAAAAAAAAAAATAAAAATAAATAAATAATAATTAAATAAAAAATAAATACACAAAAAAAAAAAAAAAGAACATTAAATTTTGTCATATAATCCAATTTGCTTGATAATTTTATCGTACTACAAAATGTATTGTTTGCTATCGCCCAAGAACATACAGAGCTGACGAGGCACACCATACTTATCCATATCTCCTGTACTGAGGGCAATCCTCAAAGATATGCCTCACTGTTAGGGCAACCTCTGCAGAGTTGACACTGATGGGGATCTCTGCCATCAGGTGTGGTCATGTGTTAAACGACAGTATCCAATTCTTAGCCGTGTGATTATCACCTCCTCCCTTCTGCAATGTCCTGAGGAAGAGGCCCAACCGATGTTCGGTTTGATTTCGTTCATTTATTATTTTCTGATGCAGACCATGCACTCTGCCAGTCACCCAAAATCTTCATGTGGAGTGGTCGGAACATGTCTGCCGTGGACAAGAAAGTGGGTGTAATAGTTCTATTGGTGGGCTTTCTCTAGCTGCTCCATCCACATCTTCATTTCCGGGTATACCGGAATGGCTGGGGATCCAGAAAAGGTTAGTTTTTTTGATGATTTACTTATCTGATTTATAATAAAATTGATTCTTGGATTAAAGGGTTGTCCGAATAAAATTTGAAAAGATTTTTAATCGCACTCAAGGAGTCAGAGCAGATAATTATCGACTGTTCTTCCAATGTTTTGAGCAAGGGGAAGCGCTTTTAATATCGCCGTCAGTTCAGCTGTGAAAATACCGCAGACACCATCCAGCTTATACTTCAGCGCTCTGCTGTTTGTCCCAAACTGCACAAGATGTTGAAAATCATTGTTTTTGAACCATCAGTGTATATAATTTTGCTACTTTTGTAATTATCTAGTTCAGAGAGAAATGTTTGAATGACTTCTTGAGGAGAACATTTTTTAGTTTTTGAAACTTTTAGCATTTTAACGTTAACATGAGGAAGTGATAATGTCCATGGAGGTAGGTTTCTTCTTATCGGTAGAGACTGATGTTTCATTACTTTTGATATAAACCATCTCATCCTGTACCAAAATGGAAGAGAGGAATTTTTCGATCTTTCATATTTATAGGCAGTATCTTGATTAAAAACTGAAAGATATGGCGGATTATCTGGTTGTGTATAAATTTTTGTTGTATACTTGGCCCCTTGCTTCTGGCGGCGATAAGAGAGGATTGGTTTAATGTTACCCTTAGGCCTTGCCATCTAGGATGAAGAGGTGTTGAAACGGGAAAGAGGGTTAGGTTCAATATTATTATTGAATTTAATGTGTCTGCGTGTGATGTGTCCTTGAATGGTGTCAAGTTTAAGCAAATCGTGAATATGTTTCATATTATATCTGAATACTGTTTTTCAGATCTACCAGGATCTGACGATTTTTGGCGGCCGAAGGACATCCTTGGCCACTCTCCTTCCACACTTTGAATTAGTTTTTGTCCTCAAGGATACTATTTTAAGATGGCGGAAAGACATCTCTGGGCCACATACATAAGACAACAGTCAACTGAGGCGCCAGGATCTTCATAGTAGTAACCTCTTAAAATCTTAAAATGCTGAGAAGGCAAAACAAGACCCCCCCCCCCCCATTCCGATTATTATTTGCTTGTTTAGTTTATATTAATAAATGGAAGATAATAAAAAAAATATAACAAATATTTTTGTTTTGGGCTCGTCCAACTGTATCCTATTTGGTTAAATTTTTAATCTATGATAGCTTTATTTAAATAGTCACATTAATTACCGAACATCTATTAAACTTACTCCGATTAAAAAAAACAAAAAAACATTTCGTCAAACGCATATCTTCTGTATGCTGTTTTGAAATGTTTGTAGTGATACCATTCCAAATTACTCCGATGGTTGTATTAGTGAAAGCCATTTTGATGAGCTCCATTAACTTCCTTGGAGATCCGTAGAAATCTTTTCTAGCCCTTTGTAATTTCTTCTCTTTCGACTGAATCATAGGTTTGTCTAATGTCCACATATAAATTATTCAGCATAACATTAAACTCATAGACATCTCCAATATTTCCCTCCCAGAAAAGCTTTGGTCTGTAGTTGAACTCCCCAGCCTAGATATATTATCGATACAATTGTTGAGTATCGAATGTGAAAAAACATAATTTTTATTATTGATTTCAAGCAATGGCTTTAGGACTGATTTATGTTGTAGCAAACACTAGAATCTGAATCCACTCTGTAATCAACTTTATTACACTCCATTAGCAGAACGAATAACTCAGAGTGGTTTTCGATGAACCCTAAAAATGGTGATTATCATATTCTACTATTTGCATTTTTATCGACGATATAAACGTATAGCATAAACAACTGAGCAAAAATCATCTCGTGTTTATTTAAATCCCAATTTATGTTTGAAGTTTACAAAAAGGCCCCAAACCGCTAAATGAAACAAACCTGCCACCAGGGAACCGCAAATGTTTTGCGGTTTGGTTGACTCGTTGTGGCAGGGGGAGGAGAGTTTGTTGCCCCAAACAGTTGGCTGTTTGCTAATCGCTTGGCTGCTCCGGCTGGTCAACATTAACTGGCCTAACCCACAACCATCTTTGTTGATTTCCGCTTTGTTTTGATGGAAATTTTTACCGTGGTTTTACTATCCTTATTGTCAACTTATAAAGACAAAATTACTAGGAGTGTGAAAAAAACGATCGTGTTTTATTTTAAATTTCTTTCTGATATCTGTTCCGTAATAACTTAAACACCAGTTTTGTCATCTTAATTCCCATTCGATTATCGATTATATCCAAACTGTTTGGGAAGAAGATGGTTTCTAGACCTCCTTGCTTAGGTTTAGGCAAATGTATTGTGTCCAATGGATTTGTTCTGCTTGTTGGAGTCAGATTAAATTAACACTCAGAAATTTATCATCAGGAGATTTATCAATTATGAAAATAAACACACTGGAAAGAGAAAGTAATTACACTTTAATTGTTAACCCGACACGTACTACATATGAAGCGGTCCGGATACGAAGGGCGAACTCGAACTTGAACGAAAAGAAATATTTTTTAAAAATGTTTCTATGGCATTGTAGTACAAGCTGGTACGATTTCCTTGTCGAGTTCGCCCTTCTTTCCCATGTTAAACCTGTGTTTAACGCTGAGAAACTAACTGAAATAAGCAATAGGGTTACGGATATGGAACGGCGAACTCAGCGCCTAAGTTATAAAGTTTTCTTGATTTCACCCTTCGTATCCGGACTAGTGAAGGGCCGTTCCGACTTAGAAGTAGAATGAGATTTTACGTGCCGTTCCACGATTGGAACCAGTTCCATTTTTCGTTCCACGTCAGTTTGACTAACCTATTACATACTGGTGAAGGGCCGTTCCGAGTTAAAAGTGGAAGAGAATTTACGGTCTGTTCCATTTTTCGTTCCACGTCAGTTTGACTAACCTATTACATACTGGTGAAGGGCCGTTCCGAGTTAAAAATGGAAGAGAATTTACGGTCTGTTCCACTTTTAGTTGCACGTCAGTTTTACTAACCTACTGGGTGGAACGAAACCAGAACTGGAATCTAAATTGCAGTGGAACGAAAAACATGGGCGATTGGTTTCGTTCCAAACCGGTTCAAAGCTGGAATCAGTTCCACGTTCCGTTCCACCCAGAACGACCCATCACTAATCCGGACCGCCTCATGTAAGGGTAATAAATAAAAAAATATGACGGGTTACAATAAAAAAAATACAACAATGAAAAAAGAAAATTTATGTCACTCATGACGGACACAGATTAATTATTGCTTGCGACAAATCAAAGTTTATTTTTGCTAGTTAGTCTCGCACAAAAAATATACAAGGACTCTCAAGTGTTACTTTTCAATGATACTCGGACCCTTAACAGCGAAGTTCTTAACTTTTAACTTCACCTTTTAAAATTAAGATATTCTGATCTATCAAAACATCGAAAACTTTAATACTATGATAATAAATATCATAATTGTTAATAATAAACATTATTATTATATTAGCAGTATTATAGCTCTTGTTATATCATAATTAGGTATTTGTTTGTAAAATCAAACTTCTTTAAAATCAGAGAAGCCACATTTCGAACCTACCCTTGTCCACTTAAAAAAAGTACTCTCATAAGTACCTAATTATTAATTCTATCAGAGACACCTTCTCGCTAGTGTTTTTTTAATAAATATTACAATTATTGGGTTGTCCGTAAAATAATTAAGGTTTCGGAAAAAATGCAGTAAAATCGGTATGCAGAGGTATCTAGAGCACTTTTCCGGTTCAAAAATTTAGGTTACTAAATGTTACAACCATTGATGGGGTGTTTATAACTAATATCAAGATTAGTTGAGATTACTTAACTGACGTATTTTAGTTATAAAACAATTTGTTACGTTATTAGAGAATAATATTGTTATAGTTGAAATTATAGCTTTGTAATATTCAAAATAACGTAAAATTTTAATAAAGATATCAATTTCTATTTTGATTTATATTCATTAAGTATTGGGCTGTCCGGAAATTAATGCAGGCTTATGTTTAGAAAATCATTATTAGAAAACATTTTTATAAAAACAAAATAAGCTTTATTCCTCTCATTTACATTTCTGCCGTGTTGGCTCGTCTGAATAGAATTTAGAATAATTCTGTAATAATAAGCAATACTTTTTTCTCGTATAAAAAGTAGTCCATGTCCTTAAAAATTTTTTTTTTTTTTTTTTCACCGTTTTATGCTTCAACTCTTAATTATTTCCAAAAAAATAAATAAAGTCCAGGTCCTTGTTTAAAAAATAATTATTAGTATTTGGTTGGACTAGAGGACATCAACGCTTGATATGGGGCAGCAGACTCAGTAAGACTTCGCTCCTTCACAGACGCTCAAAACTACTTTTACAAAAGCTTTTTTACAGTTACATAACAAAACCCAACGTATGCATCCTTTATGGACCGGCCAAAAGAACACATTTCAGAAAATTTTTTTTTGATTCCCCTCCTTATGTATCAAACGATATACTACATACAGACTTTTTCCGATGCTTGAACTCTATCGACAATTTCATTTGGACCAAAAACAATACATAATATGGCAACAGTAAATTACTAAAAAAGAGTGGATAAAAATAACATTTTTTCACGTTTGTTCCACTGGGTGCTGACTCCCTCATGACAGGTTTATAATGTAATTTCACATTCACTGGTTAGAAAATAAAGTTATTATGTTAAAAAAAAAAAAAAAAATTATTAGAAAACATTTTTATAAATCAAAATACGCTTCATTCCTCTCTCATTACATTTATGCCATGTTGGCTCCTCTCAATAGAATTTGGAATAATTCTATAACTATAATCAATAATTTTTTTATCGTTTAAAAAGTGGTCCAGGTCCTTAAAAAATAGTAGTTGGTTGGCAAGAGGTCTGGAGAGATGGGTGGTTGTGGCAGAGACTCATAACTTAGCTCCGACAATCTTATAACCACAAAACATTTCGTTAAAGAAGAAGTTAAAGAACTTTTTTGTTTAGGACAGGAAGAATAAATATTTTCATCCGTCCAGAAAAATAATCAACTGAGTATGAACAGTTTATTACATATAGGGGTTATTTAAAGAAAACAAAAAAGTCTTTATTATTTATATCAACCTAACATTATATTATTATGTGTTAAATTCTGTAATATTTGGGAAAAACTAGATAAGTTGATTTTTGTCCAAAATAAGATAAATACTTTGGGCAATCCATATTGGTGTCCTACACATCTTGTAAAAGTAGTTGTAATGTTGTAATGTCAATGGTATCCTTTTATACAATTGATATTACAACTTTCCTACTTATACATGATGAGTAGAGACTCAAATATGGATTGCTCAAAATATTTATCTTATTGTGGACTAAAATGAACTTATCTAGTTTTTCCCAAATGGTGTAGAATTATGAACAATTATTAATCTATATCTTATCCAATCAGCAAAGGAAAAAACTTCTTGTGTGTGGTGTCCTCCGAATTTGGCAGCTTTTTTTTTCAAATATTTCCTTAGGTGTTTTAAACTTTACAACATAGAAAACATCTCGAATAAACAGAAATAGCGAGGAAAGGCAATGCACTTAAAGAGTTAAAATAAACTGTCCGAGGGAAGCTGGAGAGATAGCAGAAATAAATGGAATACTGGATAAGTGTGTAGCTGCAGTTGTATATCTGTATATATACCATCCGGGATTCCTGCACTGCCTCTCTTGGACCGTCTCCAACCAGGAGTCTCTGGAATAGAACCAAATTACTTACGTTTTTTTAGGAATTCTAACTTAATTTAGTATATCTTATGATATAGCCAAACAGTTTAAAAGTTCTAATAATAATGATTTGTTTATTTCAAAATTTCAAGTGAGCTATCTTCATGGCTGTCTTAGCTAGTACGTAACTCACCATATATATATATATATATAATCTTTGACCTAACCATCAATATCCAACTGAAGAAAAAATTTGTTTCCGATTTAGTCCAGTCAATAAACACATTGTAGAGTGCATGGAATATGCGATAATTTTTGACTTCACAGCTTCGTTAGGAATAGTTAACATTTGGACAATTAATTAAATTTTTATAGCTCTTTTAATTTCCTATAAAATTAATTATATACATATTGGTCGAAATTTGAACTACGACAAATTTATATATCATCAATTTTATAGGAAATTTAATTAGCTTTTATGTTTATTTGGAACATATTTTTCTAGAGTCGACCGTTTTCGAAATATTATCGAAAAAACAAAACAATTGAACTTCTCCCCCTCCCCCTCCCCACCGTTAGCTCACCCCCCAGGGGCGGGGACTTTTAGTATGTTTACCTTCTAACTATTCCTAACGAAGCTATGAAGTCAAAAATTATCGCATATTCCAGGCACTCTACGTCCCTCATTTCAGCACTCATTGACTGGACTAAATGTGAAAAACCAAAATTCAGGTTATGTACTTGTACTGACTAATACATTTTGTCTAGGAAGTGATTAAACGAGGTTTTTTTAATAAATAAACTGAATTGTGAATCTAATTTCATGAGACGATAAGTTCCTGAACTTGTCGTCATTTTTATTTATTCTTTATTTTTTTCATTTATTGGTATTTACAACTGTACAAAATAATATACACCAAGTAAATGTGATGATAGTGAATACAATGGCATGAAAATAACTTGTGAACAACTACTCAATGGTAGCACTTCAATAAAAATCTACACTAAAAGGTCTCTAGGCCATCTTCTTTTGGGACGCCTTGGAGGATTATCGGGAATGGAGTGGGAAGCAAGTTGGGATACTAGTGGATTGGAGTGGTTATGGAGCTTGCTATGGAGCTTGCTATGGAAAGATAGGTATATGCTCTGGGCTAAATCAGCAACATAAGAAACATTAAGATCTTTATGGATAAGTTTATTTGTCACAAAGTAAGGAGCATTGAGGATTTTTCGAAGGATTTTGGATTGTAAGGATTGAATACGAGATGAATTGGATGGTTTAGTGGAGCCCCAAAGCTCAACTCCGTACGTCCAAATAGGTGTAATAACAGTCTTGTCAATAAGTCTTTTGTAATGAATTGTTGCAATGAGGTTTGAACGTTCGTCTGGTAAATGTTGCAATAGTCTGTAGCGACGAGCAGTTTCTTGTCGTTTTAGTCTTGTATGTGGATTCCAAGTAAGACGTTTGTCCAGATGGATGCCAAGTTAGCGGATCGGTTCAACGGGGATTAATAGAATGCCATTAAAAGATACTGTAGGACAGGAAGTGATAGTTTTACGACGAAGGGTAAAGGTTATTTGATGTAATTCCATAATTTGGAATCATTGTGATTATCCATTTTTGACACCACTCTTGAAGGTCTGTGATATGGGATTGGAGTGTCTTGGAACTTTTTATTTGATTATATAAAAGTTTTGTTTTGTTTTGTTTTGTATTAATATAAAAGTTCTGTGTTGGGGACTCGATTGCCGAGCGCATTAGGCCATGGGTTCGATTTCCACCTAGGTGTGTATATATTTATTTTGTGGTCCAGATAAATCTCAGTAATCCTAGGGTGGATACAATAGGTAATGTATTATTTTCAGTAGTAACTAATCTTCTGTTTCATGCCTGAAAATTTTATAAATGTTAGTGTCGAAGAATCATTACAATTAGGAATTAAAGAACAATTAGCCACTGGTAGGATATAATTAGTTTATCACAAGCCTAGTTTCGAATGTTAGACGTTCTTCTTCAGTTCTAAAAACATTCTCTTATAATAAACAAATATCATAAAAGTATCTCATAATTCATCAATTCACAATATTACAATGGGTTTTTTTTTTTTTTTTTTAATATATATCATTATTAAGATAAAAATAAAGTTTAATTTAAATAATGATTATACCCCGATAGGAGCCGGCATGGCGTGTTGTGCAAGGTTTCGAAGCTGACCACCTAGCCATTAATCTCCTCTAAGTGCTCTTCTTCCCGAGGATCGATTCCATGTTCGGTTTCTCCATTAATATCTCGCGGTTCGTCCATTCCACTAAGTGGGTAGATCCTTTGGGCATAGCGGAATTCCGGCTGAGTTCAGTTAGTAAATTCTATTTAACAAAAATGGTTTTATTTTTTTTTTACATGCCATACTTGAAAGGCAAGAAACTGCTCTTCGTTTCCGACTGCTCCATAAATTACCAGACAAGCGTACAAAGCTTCTAATAAATTACAAAAGCCTTTTTTTTACATGACAATAATTATACTCATTTGGACATACGGAGCTTTGGGGCTCCACTAAACCTTCCAATTCTTCTCTTATCCAATCCTCACAATCCAAAATACTTCGTCAAATCCCCAATGATCCTTTTTATGTCACAATCAAACTTATTCATAAAGACCTTAATGTTCCATATTTTGCTGATTTGGCCCAAACCAGATACCTATCATTTCACAGTAAACTTCATACCCACTTGAATCCACTAGTCTCCCAACTTGCCTCACACTCAATTTCCGATAATCCTCCGAGGTGTCAGAAAAGAAGATGGCCAAGAGACCTTCTAATGTTGAACTTTTATTGAAGTGCTACTAGTGAGTAGATATTTAAATGTTATTGCTATGTCTTTCTAATTATTCTCCTTAAACTTACTTGTTGTATATTATATATGTAGTTGTAAATATAATAATAAATAATTAAAAAGAAAAAAAGAAAGAAGTTTTTCTTAGTTAGTTTGACGACTCTACAGTTATGTATCAATTTTATATTCTCTTAATGACTTAAGGTTTGGCACTCGAAAAGGAAGTTGTCTCAATAATATTCTGATTACCTTGCAACTAGTGCATGTCGGTTGAGGTAGAAATAAATAATTATCAGAGAACTCGATGGTTGCTGATTTTTGATAGCTTCTTGTTTACAAGCATGATTTTTTTTAATTTCTACAAGTTAGACTGAATTGATTTTCCATTTCAGGACCATTTTTCAGCTGTTTTTTTTTTTTAAATCAAATTTATAGCCTATTCCTTTCGGTTTTTTTGTTTTGGATTTGTTTATTGTTTTTGCTGTTGAGGCTTAAAGACTTTATGAACAAGAGCAAGAATACCACTCGTTGCCAGCCTATTATAGCCAGAGTGGGGAGGTCGATATTCGTTCCATGGCCCAAATTCAAATAAGAAAAATTTTATTTGCTGCGTACTATTGATAGTTAGTCGTACCTATAGTTAAAATTAAGAATTATTATAATTAGTTATTATAAGTAGTTTCTTTTAGTTACAAATTTGATCTTTCTTACAGACGGAAAGTCGACATTAAAAAAATACTACGGGTTTGTAACTGTTTTTAGTTGTTTGATTTCATTGTACATAGTTTTGTTCATTTTATTTAGTCCTTTGTTTTTTCGTTATATTTAATTAACAATATATTTTAAGGCTAAAGTGTAGTTCGTTACTATGGCTGCAGGTGACCGGCGCTGCGGTAACTAGGCAACGTTAGTATTTTTAAACAGCTGAGGCTAGTAAGTTGAGCAGTACTTTCAAAAATGGCGACTTGTTAAGATTACCGTTAAGAGGCTTTTTCGACTTTTACTATGGGTTATTTGCGATTGCCGAGGTAGGTTCAACGAATCTTCGGTCACTTTCGACTGGGTACGTAATTAGTTTAAATTGGTTTCGTATTTATTCAATCTTTTAATTTGTTAATTTTAAGTTTTAGTTTCAAAGATCTAATATATCCTTATTTTCTGTTAAACTTAATTCTCTATATACCCATTAGTGTTTTGTTCTTAACGTTTCAATATTTAAAGTACTTACTTATTTCTGTGAATAGTGTGTCAAGTGCAATTTTGTGAATTTTGGGATACGTTATTTTCAGGTTCCATATTTATTTATTTCTTTGTGTGTCATTGTGGACAATATTCCAAGCTTTTAATTGCGTTTTTCCTAAAATACGATTTTTGCACTTCACGTACAATTCACAGGTGTTTGATCTATCATTTAATGAAATTTATCATTTAATTTTAATTTTGTCAAATAAATGCCACTATTCGGAACCATGTATATATGTATATATATATATATATATATATATATATATTATTATTATTATTATTATTTTTTTTTTGTTTGTTTTCACACCTAAAAAAAAAAAAAAAAAAAAAAAAAAAAAAAAAAAAAAAAAAAAAAAAAAAAAAAAAAAAAAAAAAAAAAAAAAAAAAAAAAAAAAAAAAATTATTATTTATTATTATTATTATTATTATTATTATTATTATTATTATTATTACTTTAATTTCGGAGACTCGATGAAAAAAAGACTATTTTGAGGGAGCTCCAACCCCAGCAATTAAAAATCTGAAATGTTTACTCATTTAATTAATCATATTTTCGTATTCAAATTACGACAATTCTTTCTGTCCAAAGTTTTATTGTGGATTCTCGATGTATTGCTTCCAACAAAACTTTACATAATTACGCTAGCTTATATCCTTCACCATACACCTGTTAATTTTTCGAAATTCCTTCTTTCTAATCTTTCAAATCGTACCAAATTTGGCTTAAATATTATCCAGTTGTTCAAATCCTTATAATACCCCTGCAGGATAAAATGACAGTAGTCCCGATAGCGTATAATTGAATTCTAACAATGGCCTTTCTCAAAGGTGATAAGAGCGCTGGGATATCATAGAATCTTGCTCTATCATCCATAACTGGACGGCTGCTTCATATTTCCACAATCTCTGTTATATATTTATTTTACAATACTCTACCAAGAGTTTAAAACATTTGTAGACCACATTGTGATGGGCTGAAAACACGAGTATTCATTCGCATTTGCTTAGTTGAATGAACCATCCTACTCTTTTGGTTATTTTATTTTCACAACACTGTGTAATATCGCATTTATATAGAGATAACGAGTTAACCTTAACGCATTAAGCGTTGATAGGTATATTACCTCCCCCCCCCCTCTATTAAAAGCAATATGGTTGGCCAGGAGCTTAGATGAGGCAGTTTAGATTGTCCAAGCCGGCCCCTGATTGGCCCGGTCAACAATTAGCCAGCTAGCCTAACCCGAGGAGCTAACACTGGCAATTAGCTGCCTATAGCTGGGCCTAATTGTAACGATTAGCTTCTGATAGCCTCAGCCTAGGGCGTACCAACATCGTTTTAACCTTTTGAGTTTCTATTCTCATCAACTCATTGCTACTGTTTAAATAAATAAAAAAATATCTTTGGTTTTGAATCTCAAGAAAATTTTCAAGACCCAATCAAATGCCTCCGCCCTCCGCACAGGTATTCAAAAATCGACCCTACTCTAACTACGCAGGTTGATATTAATATTGTATAGGCATAAAACCCACTGATCAAGGCTGGTGAAACATATTAGTTAGATATTGTTCATTAAGCCATTTTCCAGCTAAAGTAGAAACTATATAACATGGCCCACAATTACACGTCTTCTTCGTTACCATGGCCTTTTTTTATTCTGCTTCAGATTTTTATTTACTAGCCTGTTATTTTTCTGCAATAGTGATAAATTTTCTTTCTAATTCCAAACGTACTAGCAATGGTCAATAGAAAAGTAGTTGCTATGAAGAAACTTCAGAATTAAATCCTAAATTTCAAGTATAAAAGTTGTCGGTATTTGTTTGGGCTTAGCGTCCTTATGTACTCCAACAAGGGCAGGAAGGACAGGTTATGCTACAGACTACCAACCTGTTCTAGTGTAGAGTTGGAATATCAAGAATCATTCCGTTGGCCCGCCCCAAAATAAATTCATCCCGCCCAGGTCAGTTTCAGACCTGCGACCGCCTGCACCTGGCACGCTGAGACCGTTGCTCCAACGCGATCGGTCATCGGGATCCCTCAAATATATGAGTCCCTCAACATTAATAAGACACTTTTCAAATCTTCAGAAGGTTCTAATCTCGTGATTCAGTATTGTTCGGAATGTAGTTTTTTTTTTTTTAATGTGTCCCAGAATTTATACAGGTGTTAGAATTCCTTGCTGAAATGTTTTTGCAGTACACTTTTTCTGACTAGGCTGTGTTGATATTAAATATTTATTTGTCGTTCTTACATTTTTATATCGGGTTTTCCTGAAGGACTTAACGCCTTAAGAAGCCTTTTCCACCTGTGACTCCCCCCTCCCTTCCTAGCCTTTTCAGGGATACGTGATTTTGGCAGCAGCGGGTTAAGCATATGGGTTTTTATGTATGCTTCCATTTTCCCTCTTACTGTAAGCATGTAAGAGGGGCGTTTATTTAAATATTTGTACATGCAATACATGTAAATAATTATAGCAGATTTAGTTTTTATTTTATAATACTTTTTAATTACAATTTCTTTTCTTTCTTTTTTTTATGTATTTAAATTGTATTCACAATTGGAGATTTTTGTGTTTCTAGTTTTGAACTTCTTCTTTTTTTTTTTTCTCACCACCTTTCTTCACTGAATTTATTTCAGGATTCCCAATTTTCAAATTCAGTAAATGAGTAAAATTCTCTCTTTTCTTCTCTAGTATATAATCTGGGCATCGTTCGCCTACGATAATTAACACCACCTTTTACTTGGGACGGTGATTGTTTTTTTTAAAAGTGAAAAGCCCTCTCCCCAACAGTTACATAAATATAATTTTATAAACAAACAAATTTTTTATTATTCAATAAAATGCATAGTTAAAACATTGCATATGCTGTATTTTTTTATTCCAATACCCTAATTCAATAGTAAATCTGTTTATCCGGATTTTTGGGTATCCTCATCAATTTTTGCCCCAATTAATCCGGATAATTGGAGTCTCACTGTATATTAATTATTATTCTATTTATTACTTTTTTTTTTTACTCCAAATCTATCTTAGGCTATTTCTATCCGATTTACTTTATTCTTTAAAATTTTAATTAATTAATTATCCACCTTTTTGGGGGGAGTGGGGGGCCTCCAAGTAGATCTATGGCGATAATTGTAGCATTTATAGTTAAGTAGAGGCGTTCTGATGGATCGCTTCGAGTTACAAACCACCTTAGTCCTCCATCGTAACGTTCTTGCCTTCATATCTTGAAACATCGACTGACCATCTCAGTAAGTAGTTCTTCTTTAGTCCTTCTCCATTTCTAATTACATCCTTGATTTATCTCTCCGGTTTTCTCGCAGAATACATGACCTTCAAGTCTCCTAATTTTAATTAATAGGTTATTTGTTATATCTAACGATCTTATATCTGAACTGAATTTATCTTAAACGTTGTAAACCCTTCAATTAAACTGTTCAATTAAAAGATGCCTTCATATTACCATCAGTAAGATTTAATTATACACATTAAATGAAAACCTAAACCTTACATTAACAAAAGACGAAAGATGTAGATACAAATAGCCCCCGGTTCCGGCTGTTGCCCTTAGCAACTCAACCTCGGTCACGCTCCTTTAACATCTTTGTTTCTCTCTTTTCATCTGAGCAGGAGTCAGCAGCAGTCGGCCACATGATCTTGTTGTTGTTTTTAAACTTTACTCTTCATATTTCTTTATTCTATTACGTGTATCTCATTATACTACCATATTAAGACAATATGAGGGGTTAAAACATCTTTCAAAACAT
This sequence comes from Euschistus heros, assembly GCA_003667255.2. Taxonomy (NCBI): domain Eukaryota; kingdom Metazoa; phylum Arthropoda; class Insecta; order Hemiptera; family Pentatomidae; genus Euschistus; species Euschistus heros. The sequence continues at coordinate 605,596 of RCWM02000570.1, read as the reverse complement.
TATATTATTAAAATTTTTATGATCCAAGCATTAAATTTAATGAAATATAATTTCACTTTTAAAAAGGTATTATTATTATTATTATTATTATTATTATTGAGCCCTACAGTCCTAGTCGGGGCTTGGCTTCACAAAGTACCGACAGCCATTCCTGTCTGTCTTCCGCCTTCCTCTTCCAACCATTCACTCCCAGTCTTCTCAGGTCATCCTCCACGTTGTCCAGCCACCTCAGCCTTGGTCTCCCTCTCAATCTTTTTTCTCCCGGCCTGCTGTACATCATCTTTTTTGGGAGCCTGTCTTCCGTCATCCTTTGTTCATGTCCAAGCCAACTTAATCTTCCCACTTTAACTATAGAAACGATGTTAGATTCACCAAACAACTGTTCCAGTTCCATGTTTGATCTGACTCTCCACCAGACCGAAGATCTTTCTGAGGACCTTTCTTTCCCAAATCCTTAGTAAGCTCTCATCCTCTTGAGTCTTATACCTTTAAAAAGTCATAATCAAAAATAATTTATTACCTAAAATATTGATCAATTACATCGATAATTTTTAACTCTTCAACTAGGATTTCTTAGCCGTTCGGCAACTTGCTATTGTCGCTATAGATGGTAATTGGATTTTAATACAAAATCGCAATGATCTATAAGTAAAGTAGATTTCCGTCAATCTAGAACCTATTTTACGGACATCCTTTTCACCCGGGCAGAAATAAAATATAATCCATTTTTTTCGTGATGGACTAATAAGGTAAATGGGTCATGAAATTTTGGTCTTTTAACATTCAAGCTTGTTCATTCTTTGGTATATTTTCTCTGGCGCAATTATGTATCGCTTATACTGTCTGAGGATATGATTATAACTGCTATTTGAAAATGAAATTTTCTTTACAAAAAAAAACATAATCAAACTTAATTTCACTTGTAACTATAACATAGGATGCAACATTTTTATTTTTATTCTTACAACTTACATCATTGAGATGGGAGAAAGTTAATTTTTTTTTTTGTTAATTTTATTTTGTATATATATTTTTTTTTTTTTTCAAAAGCCAAAATAGATCTTAATATTTATATTTTATAATTTTTCATGATACACAGTTCCTTTTACTGTCCAACATTTTTCTAAGTTTAATTCTACATTTGATGCAATTATTATGTCCTTAGTGTACTGCTTAGACCTATTTTAACCATTGCTCCCATCCAGCCCAAGGACTACAACAATGCTTAAATTATTACAAAAGAATATATATATTAAAAAATTAAAATCTTACTTTCATTATCTATTTAATTCTTTTAAGAGTAAATATTTTATTTTATATATAACCATTTGTATTGTTGCTATTGGCTGAACTATATTTCCTGAATAAATTTACTTTGAGCCTGCATTCTATAGCCTGAACCATTTATAACCCATGAAGGGTCTTGGGTTCAGTATTTAGGTAAGGGTGTACTGTTTCTGAGCCAAATATTCTCAGCATTACTTTATTTTCAAACATATAGAAGACATCTTGAATGGAATTATTTTATTTTTTGCAGAAGTTTCAGCCTACACTATCAGCTAATCTGAGGGGCATACTATATTCTTACTGTATTATTAGCTCAGAAGAAGGTCTGCATTGTCATCCAAAACATTGGTACTCAATAAAGTATTTTTCACACAATAGAGGTACCTGTATATAGAAGGATCAATACGGTTAGGAATCAATCAATTATTAGCCACTTCTTATGTGAATTTTTATTGGAAGACTATTTTCGAATGTTAAACATTCATCATCAGGTATAAAAACATTTAAAAAAAAAAAAATCAAAACAACAGCACTGTGATACACAGATAATATATACTAAATTTTAAAAAAGTAAGAAATTAAACATGTGGATACTTAACTAAAAAGGAAAAATGGAGTGGCTTCTAAAAGATATCAAGACCTAGAGCAGATTGAGTGTAAAGAGACAAAAGGGAGAGTTGGGTAGTTTGTCATTTAGAACATTTGTTAGTCAGGTAAATGAGCAATCCTTTGGGTTTTCCCATTGTCTATTCAGATTTTCTTTTCTCATTGAAAACAAATTTAAAATGGGATTATTGGAAATATTTACTGGGTCATTTAAATAAAAATATGGATTGGTTTTGAATGATTTTTTGTATTCCTAATCTCCTCATCCAATTTATGCTTTATTGGTATGTATGCAAAAATAGAAACAGAAAGACTATTACAGAAAAAAAAAAAATGAGAAGTGGAGTCAAAAAATTAACTTTTGCAAATTGTCAAATTTACTTATTTAAATTATTCTAAGAATGGAATTCTTTAGGTTTATTTAAGTAATAATAATTATCAACATTAAGCTTAACTTTCAATAATTTAAGTAGTCCTTACCATAATCCTAATGATATTAAAGTAGCGAGCAGGGGTACTTTCAGCTAGTGATTGATAAATATTTAATTTTAGACTAGGTATTTAAAATTTAATATATATGAATAATCAGTGCAGAAAAGTGCTGATGTTTTGAATTTTTTGTTTATTTTTAGAACTGATGATGAATGTTTAACTTTCGAAACTAGTCGTAGAATAAAAAATTTCCAATAGAAGTGGCAAATAATTCTTAAATTTATAATTTATAATAAATAAATATGTTTATTGTTCTGGGGATGTGGTATTCTTCTCCATTAGTAGTACTTAGAAATTCTAAAATATTTTTATGTTTTTTATTATGTGAATTTGAAAAAATAAGTAAAAAATTTTAGCTAACGTAAAACTTGTCCTGTTTCAGATAATGACTTCTCCAACAACTTCACCCCAGAAGCCTGCTGGAACTGAGAGCCCAGCGAGGCCAGTGAAATGGCAGTGGCAGGAGTCGACAGTTCCGACTGGAGTCGCAGGGTGGACCAGGGTCTGGCGCCTGGCCCGACTCCTTCTCCAGGCTAACTGCTGAAGAGTGGCGTTCTCTTTCTATCTTTCGGAACTAGTCAGAGGCTGCTATAGCTGCGGCCTTAGATTAGACTTCCTCTATCTCCTCTCCTCTCTTCTTCTTGTCGTCTCATTCTGTCCCCTTTTCATGTTCCACGTTAAAGTATTTGGTAGAGGCCAAATCAAAAAACCTGTATATATATATTTTATTTTTAAGTTTATTTGTTGTCCATATAATGAATACAACATTTAATGTGAATGATTATAGATGTGTAAAATCATGAAGAGATCCTATACTTGTTATGTTTTTTATATTCATTTATTTATTACACTTATGGATATAATAGAGTAATACCAACATTTAAAAATATTTTGTTTTGAATTATACCATTAAATACATATGAGATAACGTTAGTCTAAAAGATAAACGTTTAGTAAAAGAAAAGAAATTAACCGAAATTTTATTAAAAGGAGCTATCAGCTGTTAATTGCATATTTACTATCTAAACAATTGACATTAAAGTTTAGGTTATGTAATAGTTTGCTTAAACTAAATAAACAAATGCCAGTTTAAGTATCGAAATAAAATGTAGTTTTGCAACGTACTGTCATAATAATAAAAATAAATTTATTTACGTTTAAAAATGAGTCATTTCTTTATGATCTTTTACTAAAAAAAAAGTATTATAAATATTTAAATTGCTATGAAATGTTGGTATTTTAAATTATGCAAAGAATACATTTTGTATTATTTATTTTAAAAATCCTTTATAACTTTTATTTAATTTGAATTTAAAAACTTTCTTTTCTAACACTACCATTATAACTACTTAAATCAGCTGATATTTTTCTCGAGTTAAAAAAAAAAAAGAATAAAAGAGAGAAGCTAATTTCCACACAGTTTAGTGTCAACGTAGGCTTACTGTATTGTAATAAGACGGATTCTATGTATTAGATAGAAATAGCGTTTAGAAATGAATAACTATTGGTAACGGGTGGATGGAAATGGTTATTTTAAAATACAGTATTCCTCAAATTAATAACAATCTTTAACATATGATGTTTAATTTAACATATGATTAATATTTTTTTTGTTGTTTATTTTATTGCATAAATAATAAATAACTATAATAAAATCCCTCCTTTAGGCGCTCACTATTATAATAAAAAAATTTAACTGTTCAATTACGACAGCAATACTTACTCCAGATATTTAAAAGTAACTCGCCCATCCATATGTGCACTAAATATACATATTATATATATTCATATATTGTTATGTGAAGGAAGTTATATATATTCCATTTTAATGGTTAAGTTTGTGATAGAGAGTAGTCAATTGTATGTTAATACTTAGTATTAAGAATTAATGCAGATTTAATTGTTGAAAAAAATAATAAATAAATAAGTGTAATTTTAAACCAAATATATGTTACCATACTCACAGAGTGGTTTTGATTCAGGGTTATTATTGATTTTGATAATATAAAATAAAATATGATAAAAGAGATTGTTAACGTTCATTTTGTAATGATTAAATATTATAATAAATTAATAAATGTTCATTAATTCAGCATAATTTTATTTATATTCCTTCCAAAACATATTTTCAGGTTTAGTCTATTGTTTTTTGTTTTTTTTAAATAATGATGCAGTATAATCAAATTTCTATTGATCTATTTTGAATGATTCATCAAAAATAAATTAACCATTGTCGTTGTGACCAAGATATGCTCGAAAACGAAATCTTAACATAATGAACCCTCTAAAAAGTAAGGGAAAACCATTAGAAAAAATAACGTAAGACAACTGATGTAATACATATATCTCTTTAAAAACAAAACAATACTTACATATGCAATAATAATATACGTAAGTAACACTATTACATACGTAAATCAAAAAGTTTATGGCTTGAAAAAAATCACCAATTTTCTTATGTTTAAGTATCAATATTCTATCAGCCACTGCACGATCTCTCCATTGTCCAAATACAATCAAATTGAATGATGTTGCTTCAGTTCTTTCTTTGAAATATTTAAGTGCCTTCTTCAACCCAGTAAACCCTTCTTCATGAGAAATTGTTAATGATGATTCGTTTCCTAGTTGACCATCCATCCCATCCTCCAGCCTTCCAGTAGTAATGCTCGTACAAAGATTACCTCATGTCTTGTTTAGCAATCGATGTTTTAAGAAAAAAATATTAAATAATAAGATAAAATTTTAAAATATAGAAGGCTTGGTTGATTAAGATCTGATTTAATCGAGTCCTGAGGTATATTAAAAAAATTACAATTTATCACCACTTTAATTTACTTAATGCATGTTAAAAACTATTTCATTTAAATTTTTAAGATATTTTTCAAAAGTTAAAAATAAAAATTTGATTGATCAATGATAAAAGTATGTTCAATTCAATAACAGATTTTTTCCAACAAAATACTTAAATATATCTTTAATAAAATCTTAATTATTATATGGATTGGTGATTTGCAAAACCCCACTAGTCCACATTTTGAGGATTGTTACTATTTTACATTTTCTCATTCTGTGTAGGCTGACATATGTTGTGTGTATAAACCCCATCTGTTCACCAAGTCTAAACCACTGAAAAAGAGAGCCAGAAACTCCATTGAGTGGAAGAACGCCATATGTCCAGGATTAGTGGCACTGCCATGGGGACTCAAAGGCAACTGGAGGCAAAGTCAACTGAATGCTTCCTTTGTTATCGCACAAGACTGATTATGACCAATCCTTATGATGAGACTCTGGGTAGTAATGGAAACAGTGTTTGTACTCTTGAACTTTTTTCAACTGTTTAATAAAAGATTTTGAACATGTTTTCCAATGTTTGCATATTGCACTACGACCTGCCTCGGAAAATTTAATTCTTTCAATTAGGTACTTAGTTTGGTAAAATACCACCGTTGGTTGGAAAAACCCCACATGTCCTCACCACATTTCAATCAATTCCCAGCAATGTAATTTTCATTTAAAAAAACACAACTATAGTTACCAACGCACCTCGACATGCTTTATTGAAAAAACATGTCTTCATTAAGGGAAAACAAATAATACACATGATAAACAGTTTTTTATTCCTCCTGAAAAGTTTTGATTTGTGGACTTTTGGGGTTTTTCAAATCACCGATTCATATATGCTAATAGTAAGTATGTAAATAAAAATGAATACGTAGTGTTTTTGCTTATATGTTGGCATTGTAGCTTCTGATGTATTTTTTATCAAAAATCTAGATCTATAAAAATGCTACTGGATATTCAGAAAATGTTTTCCGATAAAATTTTAAGGTATATTAAAACCAAATACAGACTCGCTTGGTTATTACTTGAATAGGTGACCGCCATGATGACAGTACCCCCCAGCGACCAAAAGCCAGCATGAGGCAACTCATTCTGAGTTTCAAGATATTTTTTTCTAATTTTTGTTTCTATTACAATGGAGTGTATAAAAACTGAATGTTTTGTAATATAAAATTTTATATATTTCTCTTTTTAATATAATACAGAACCAATATTAAAAAAATAAATTATAGCGATCAACTGTTATCAGCCCTATCAGACAGTTTTCTGATTCCTCACTAGTACCAGCCCCCTTGGGATGGCTATTAAAAGATTTTGAACCACAATCTTATTCTCAACAAAATTATTTAATTATTTAATTGTTTCTCTTGAAGAAAGTGAGCTGTGAAACAAAATAAGTGATAGTCTGATGGATGGAGCATGGTCTAGGCTGTATGGTGGCTGTGGAAGAAGATGAAGAAGACACAGTAACTGTGTCTGTTGACATTCAACATTCATTAGTAAGTTCATGAATAATTGTAGCTGGATTTGATTCAAATGTTTGTTAATTTATTTCGTGGTGGACCCACAAAATAATCTTGACCTTACCACCCTGACTAGAATAGGTTGGTAACCTGTAGGATAACCTGTCCTTCCTGTCATAAGGATGTTAAGCCCCAATAAACAAACAAATGTTTGTTACTGAACCATATCAACATGACAATTTTTTTTTATTGTAAACCCTTTATTTTTTATTTTAGCAACAAAACTAATGTGTGTTGTACTGGCAAGAAATTCCAAAAATAATTGTTTTTAAAAACCTTTTCCCCCACTCCAGTATGTACCTACATCACTAATATCGTGCTTTGCCCATTATAAGATAAATTAGATTTGTTTAAGATAAATTTTGTTTGATTTCATAAAACAATCATTTTTTATTTAATATAAAAGGCATTCTTTGACCTATCTGTCCTTTCATATACACCCTGTACTACATCAGTAGGATCAGAGCACGTTTTGCATGAAGCATCTTCCAAAAATGGTTCAGAAAAAATATTAAATGGGAAAAAAAATAATAAACCTTTCGTTTTTATGCTATACAAAATATAAACTAGTATCACAAAAGTTTTTTTTTTTTTTTGTATTTATAAAGAATTTATAGTGATGTTTTCATTGCTCAGTATTCAACAATCAGCTTATGTTGAATCTAATGAAAAATGAATGAATGAAGGATTTGGTTTACATGTTTTGATGTATTATTCACCAAATTGTGCTTATTTAGGTAAAATTAACAGTATAAACATCAATATCAAAATTATAGACTCAAATATCAAAAAGAAAAAAAAAAATTATTGAAAAACAAAATAATGGTGGGTCATATATCTTAACATATTTAATACTAGGCAATTTTTACAATATTCAACAGTTCATAATTGACAAAAATCAGATGAATATGAATTTCAAAGTTAATTTCACAAATCGGAACAATAAAGTAATGAGTTTAAAAATAAACTGTTTTCCAGATCTATAATATTATCACAGTATCTTTAATTATTGTTTAAATCACAATGAACCTCACTCAGAGACAATAGAGTCATGGTTCTTTATTTAGAAGTGTTATGTCACAGCAGAACAGCAGATAAAAATGCTATAGAACTCAGGCTACAAACAGTCAGCAAAGAAAGTGAGGACGATGAAGACACAGTGTTCAATTTATCGGATAAGTTGTAGTAGGTGTTGTATTCTCCGAGTTTCGCTGCATACTTTACTACTTCTGCTACATAGTTTTGTTCATGCATGTGATGGAAAAGGTGAGCAAAGGGACCTGGAAAAAAAAACATAATAATGCAAAATCTTGAAAGATTTGAAATTTTTAAAAATATTTGGAAAATTTTTTAAAAGATATTTGGAAATTGGTATTCTCTTCAAAAAAGCCAAAACTTGGAGTGTTTGAGAAAATCTCATGTGGGAGTTCTCAGGTCTCACCAACTCTAGCGAGTTCTCACGTCTCACTAACTCTAGCGAGTTATCCCAGGTTAACCTTAGTGTTCGTTTTCTAAATGAGAAAACTACCCTTTATTGATATGATGGTTCGAGTAGATATTATACCAGTATTAATTTCCTTTAGAAAATTTCTTAGTGCTTAATGGAGATCATAGTTCATGGTTTAAAGGCAGTAATTTTAATTACTAAACCACATTATGATTATATCGCACGTGTATTTCAAAAGTGACACAACTCAAAAACCTGCATTAGAATATATGTGATCAATATAATAGGGCATATAAAAAAAAATGACTGTTTTATCAAATTCCAGAGTTCAAAAGTCTGTAAATATCTTAATGCTGTTTATTATTTACCAATACTTAATAATCCCTTTAGAGCATACTCTAAGCTTGTTTACTAACACTGGACTGCTTCAAAAAAAGCCTCAGTTCAGTTATTTATTTCAAAGAAGAAACATGACAGTGTCCTACGAAATTCTCGTAATTCTAAGACATTACTGGAAAAAAAATTTCACAGCCGCTGAAGTAACTCATGAAATTATTAAATATGAAGGGGAAGGTGTCCTTGAAGAGTGCACTGCACGGCGTTGGTTTGAAAAATTCAGAAGTGGAGATACGACATTGGAAAAGAAGAAGGGCTCCGGGCGGCCATTAATGGATGTTGATGAGGTTCTGAAGGAACCTGTTGAGTCAAATCTGTCCACAAGTACTCGCGAACTTGCCAGGGAGTGTGGTGTGTCGAAAGATACTGTTAGTCGCCATCTTCTCTCCATGGGGAAGGTGAAAAAGACCTGTAGACTGGTCCCTCACGAACTTACTCCTCAACAATCAGCAGAAAAGTTTACAGAACTTCTTGGGTTTGAACTCCTGCCTCATCCACCATATAGTCCAGACCTCACACCTTCGGATTACTACTTGTTTCGATCCACGGCCCATTTTCTTCAAGGGAAAAAATTTGATAATTTTGCGGAAGTTAAAAATGCTGTTCAAGAGTTCTTTGACAGACATCCCAAGGAAGGAATGGTATCAGCGTGGCATCGAGAAATTGGCTAGCAGGTGGGTAATGACGGTAGATAACAATGGATTATACTTGTATAATGAGTATTAATTGTATTTTATATCAAAGAAATAATAATACAAATATTTGTTTAAGAAACGGTCTTTTTTTTTTATACACCCCATTAGAATTTAAAAATTATTAAGACAATATCTTTTTAATTATTTAAATACTATACCTGAAGCATAAACAAATACATCACTTCCACCATGTGTATTTTCATCTTGAAGAACCCCGGCCTGTGCACCATAGTCAAAAGATGTAGTATCAACTTTAGATGGATCTTCCCGGACAACAGTATTATTTTCTACTTGGTAATGATAATTATCTTTGGCTGAGTTAGCGTAGCCAAGAGTAGTATAAGGAACACCATCGATCCGTGATATACTTGCTATACCTAAAAATTAAATAAAAAATAACACTGAACGTTAGTCAAAATTATATCATAGAAAACTTCAATATAATACTTTAAATCATACCAAGAATATTGTTTCCTCTATTGGGATAGCCACTTATTGTAAGTGTGTGAGAATGATCGCTGGTTACAATCACCAAGGTTTCGTCTAAAATTCCAGAAGATTTCAACAGTTGCATGGTTGCGTTAATAGCATCATTGAAGGCCAAAACTTCATGGAGAGCTTTGCGAGCTCTACCTCTATGGTGAGCCAAATCTATCATCCCTCCTTCAACCTTGAGGGAAACAGAATTGATTTATAATTATTAAAACATATAAGATATAAAATAATAAATAGAAAGATAATTTAAGTTGACTGTATAATTTCATTGACAGTACACTCTAACTACAGTCACATTGCAACACATGCGGGTTAAAGAAAACATTATACACTCTATTAAGAGTTTTTTTTAACAAAGGTGTGTCTTTCTTCACACCAGACTGCATCCCTGACTAGGTTCTCCATAATAATAAATAAATACTGGTTCTAACTATGCATTGATCAAAATTTACAGAAATGCATCGAAAAATGGTCTAGTGGAAGAAAGAATTAAGCGTACAATAGAATCTTACCAATCACAACATCCGTTAAACTGCAATAGTTACTAATATGAAATTTGAATTACATAGAAATAAAATTTATTTCAATTTTATCATACTAAATATTGAATCATAAAGTATAGATGCAATTTAATTTTTTTTTTTAACCTTCCTCATTCATTCCAATAATCTCATATAGAAGACTATTGTTAGAGTGTGAAGTATATTTAGGACAGGTAGGATCGTTTAAGACTTCTAGACCATCCTACACAAGTATACTTAACATCCTCTTATTTTATCCTAATGTGTATCATGAATGAGTAAATCAGACAACCGTGTGTTTACTTTTTTACTTGAAAAGAGCATGAGTTGGCAAGTGCCAACTTGTAAATAACACAAGTGTGTTCGAGAGTTCACAGTTCTCGCATGTCCTACAGATCAGATTGTGAATACATAGCTGGTTCAATCAATACAATGATATTGAAATGAAATGAAAAAATAATCTTTATTCTGGAACGTACTGTCCCCTAAGAATAACAAAATTGTATCATAAAATTGTAAAATGGTCTGGCATATATGTTTTCATACTAAGGTATATTTATATATGAGGAACATGAGACATGCAAATACAGTTAATTGTAAATAATTGTATAAAGAACTTTAGTAAATAAAGTAACATAAGAAGGAGAAATGAAATAAGCAAAAAAAAAAATAATAATAATAACCATGAGAAAATAAGAAAAGATATAAACAGAGAATAAACTATGTCTATATGTACATTGGATGAAGAAAATATTTACAGACACCATGATATATACTTATACACACTGCACTTATTCACTTATATACCTATACACACAACCATACACTTGTAATAAGAATTGTCAAGTTAATAGACAAAATTTCTTTGTATAGGAAAAACATTTAAAGTAAAAAAAAATTGAATTTTTATAAAACAAATAAAATGATTATTTACCATTATGGAACAAATAAAAGATTTTTATTATATAAAAGAAAATTTATGAATCAATTCACTGGCATCAGATTTATTCGATTTGACCAAATTAAATGATAATTATTGTTCATATTGACTGGGATGAGAGGAGATATTGGAAAAGGAGTGTTTTAAATGAGCTAAAGGAAGGAGCATGTCTTATTTCAGGAGGAAGAGTGTTCCAGAGGGTAGTGGATCGGGCTAGAGCTGGTATAATGTTGTTTGATGGACAGGCAAGTATAGGTCAGAGGAACGTGATCTTGTTGTGAATCGGGAGTAGAAGGAAGACTTAAATTTCATTATTAATGTAGTTTATTTATAATTAGATTATAAATGTATGATGGGCGATGGTGTTAAATGACCTGATATTGGGGGTGGATGGGTAGATCCACTTCAAGTCCATGTACAGGGGTGAGACATGGGAACGCCTCGGGGTTCCAAAAACAAATCGAACAAAGCAATTCATAATTCATATTCTATTCGCAAAAGTATTAATTTGTGAAATTGAATTCTAAGAGAGCCCACAGCTATCTAAGAAGTCCTCAAATAGACTGCAATAAATAATATAGCAAACAACAAACTTTTACCCTTCAAATTTTTTCAGGGTCCGAAGGGTGAAAAGTAGCGAAAATTCAACACCAGTTACAGTAACAAAGAATCATTATCTACAAAGTCCTTAATATTAAAAATTAGTTTATGTTATCTTCTTCTTTGCCTTCTTCTTCTGTCATTTCTAACATCGAGGAGCCTTTATTTAGGGCAGCCATTCTTCCCAGTCCCTGCTAAACAGCTAGATTAGATTTTCAGTTTTTCCTCTTTTACCTCCAATATTTTGCACATATTCCTGAAATGGCACTCTGGGACGACCTGACCTGGTGGTTTGCTCCCAGTGGGTCGAGCCTCTAGTACCTTTATAGAATCCTTGTTCTTGTTCAGCTGGCAAACATGGCCATGCCACTTCAGCTGTCTGCTCTCCAAATTCATTTTGAGCTCGGTCTCTTCCATTTGCTCTCTTATACTATAATTTTCATGGCAGTCCCTACTGGTTTTACCAATTTTACCAACCAAGAATTTAAAAAAAATAACCATACATATATTTATTATATATTTTTATTATATACATATATTTATTATATATTTTTATTATATACATATATTTATGATATATATATTACTAAAAAGGTAGTTGAAAATGAATGTAAACTTACTGATTAGAGCCGATATTGAATAAGTAACAGATATGCGAGTAATAGGTATGCTAAAATATCAGTGTAACAGGGTTAAAGAGTACGAGTATGGAGAGATGCTGACCTTGAGACAAGTAACAGGTATTTTGTAACAGGTATTTGTATCAGATATTTTTTGGACCTGTATCGGTCGCCCCTGTTACTGAAAAATATCGGTTTAGACCATCACTAACTGCTGATATGGTACTGGAAAGCCTGTCAAGCACTGACCAGTTTTCTTTGCTGTAGGGGAGAGTTGGCAGGCAGACAGACTCGTACTCCTGAATCATGTCCTTACAATCCACTTTACAGTAACCAAAGATACAATTGTTAATTTGATAGCACAATTAATTTGCCTTGGATATTGTGTTTGAGATCACAGTGTCTACCGTACCATAGCTTTTTTTAAGCAACCCCAAATAATAGAATAATTGGATTAATCTTGCTGTTCTCCTCTCATTATAACTAGCACTTTACTCTTGGCAGAAAATATTTTTATTGGTTTCTTAATTTATGATCCAGTTTCTTTTATTCAACACTATCAGAATATGACATATTCTTGAACTTTTATAATATCTACATTCAATGGATGAAAAGGAAGGAATGATTTCAGACCCATCACCACTTCTTTTTCTTGGATCTTAAAACATTTTTCATTTATTTTTAGAGAAATAGAGCTACTCTGGTACCATGGTTTAAATAAGATGAAAGTTCTAGCCAAAGAGCAACTGTTTCTTCATTTTATTTTATCCTCTTTTTAAAATATTATTGATCTATGTTTATAGTTCACTCTTACCTGTTATTTACGCAAATATGGTATGTTTTGCTACTCCTCATTATAGATATATAATTTATATCCATTATATCATTTTAGAGATCTTACCATAAGTAAAAATCCATTTTTATTCTTTTTAAGAATCTTTACTGCAGTAGTAGTCATCTGTTCGAGGGAAGGCATACCCACATCTGAAGTATTCCTTTCACAGTCAAATGGAAAATGGTGATTGGAAAAAATACCTAATAAAACAAAAATACTCTTATTAAATAGTCAGGATGAAAAATTTTTTAATTCTGATAGATATAATATAAAAATTCTACTTTATTTGTCTTTAGGGAAAGTCCCAACGCAAATTTAGTAGGCAAGTTAACATAACCACATATAACTGAATGTACAACTTTAAACAGTGAACGAATGATTAGAAAGAGAAAAAAATTTAAGCAACAAATAAAATAACAACATTATAGAATTAGTATTCAAAAAAGTTATGGATGATAATAAACAAAAAAAGAAACAATTCTGTCTAAATATAGATACGTAAAGATAGGAAAGTAAGGTGAAGTAGGGTAAGTGCTATGGGGTAAGTGCATTAGTCCACCATAATTTCTATTTTCATTTTCTTACGTCATCTGTTGTATGTAGGCAGAACTTCATACCCTCCAAACCTAACATACTAGAGAGCTCTACTGTAGATCTAGGAATTTTCATAGTTCAAATTGTTGATAATAATTTTTTTGGTAATACAAAACTCAGTGACTTTTTCTCTACTTTTTTAATTTCGAGAAGTATAATGATTTCTGGGAGTTGCTTATTTTTGCACTTACCCCATAAAAGAATCAATTCAATGCTAAGGAGTTTACAAGAGATTTATGCACTTACCCCGTTTAGGTGGGGCAAGAGCATAAATGGGACTTAAAATTAATTTTCCTTTGCACTGATAATAATTTTTAGGATATCAGAGAAATCAACTATATTGCTGAAAAGTGTATAGTTCAACATTTGCAATATAAAAAAAATATTATCCTAGCATTAATAGCTGATTTTTTATGTTAAGTTAAAGTTGAACTTTGCACTCCATGTGACGCACTTGCCCCACATCACCTTAAACACAAACTTATACCATTTTAAAAAAGTAGAAACAAATATTTAAAATAAAATGTAGAACCTATATTATAAAATATAGATTGCAAGAAAACTATAGAACAATAAGGTAAAGAAAACAAAAAACAGTAACATTTACATTTATTTTTATCAATGAAACGCTTGTTATAACATCATTTAATTTTCTTTTTCACAAGATGGAATTTAATTTATGATATATATCAAATAAAAGATATTTTATAGAAGAACCAATAAATCATTAAATAAAAGAATATGATAATCAAATAAAATTAATTATAATCAATAAATAATATAAATTTAAAATGAAAAATATAATATTCAATAAGTAAAAATAAAAAAATTCAAATACATTAAAAGCTTAGATAAATCTTTTTGTTTACACAACATAGTTTATGATGTAATCAAATGATGCATCAAGAATAAAAGAAGCACTCAAAAAGTGTGTTTTAGTCAGGGCTAATAATATAGACAAAATATGATCAGTGGAAGTAGTGACTTAGAAGCCTGCTAGATTTCCCTAATACATCAGCTGTTCCTAGATTACTAGATAAATCTATTATATTAGCTCAATATCTAATGTTTGCCTTAATGGAAAAGATCCCGACAAAATAAACAACTACTAACCTTGAATTTTCGAGCTAAAACTCTTTCATTCTAGATTTGCAATATTTAATTTATGTCCCTCACAGTAAAACAATCTATAGCAGTGTGTTTTTTTAATATTTACCAACGTTCATCGTCCAGTTTGAAGGTTTACACCTTTGCAAAAACAGAACTGAAGAAAATTTCTATTAACGATAATATGATTTATAAAAGTATTACTCACCTAAAAGATAATCTGTACCGTCTGTATCCACATCCTTCAAAGATTTAGTATTGTTCGCTAAAGCATACTTGAGATTTCTTGATTTCTTATCCTCAGCCCATTCATTAATTAAATTTCTTCCATCTGTCCTACGACAAGACCACTTAAGTTCTATTGGATCAATATCAGAACCTGTACTGTTTGTTTTGAGTACCTGCCTTCCTCCACCCATTATTACCTGAAATACAGTCAAATTATAATCATACATCATATTATTATTATAATTATACATATTTGCATCAATAATTTATGAATTAACTAGCATAAATTTGATTTGATATAGAATAAGGATGAAACAAAATTACATTGAAATTTTTTCCAGGAGCATCTTCCATAAGCTGCCTTGCGATATCTTTACAATTAGAATTTTTAGGAATATGTGAGTCACATTCCCAATGCCTTGATGCCGAATGAGCATACATCGCTGCTGGTGTGGCATGAGTGACACGAGTTGTGGTGACGATTCCTGCGACAATTAAAATTCACAATCATAAGAAAAAAAAACATAAAAGTATCAAAATACTAACTAAATTTGACTGAAATATGTTCAGCAAAATGTAACCATACACCATTCCAAGTCTGTTGATGACCTTTATCCTTATTTAAAGATAGGTGAACAAAATTCATAAAGGCACTCTATTGGGTCAATAGTTTATGAATCTGATAATAAAAAAGGAAAATGAGCAAGAAGAGACTTTGTAATGTGAATTTCAATTAGTTTAAAATATTAACCAAATCTAAGCAGCAGAATAAAAGTGAATAAAACAAATGTACTTACTAGAGAATAATAGAAAAAAATAAAAAGGTTTTAAAACTTATCACAATAAAAATAAATATGTAGTATTGTCTGCCAATAGCTCAGGAGGATACCCACTTTTACTTCATCATCATCAATATCTATCAGTTTCTTTGAAGAATAATAAAAGTTTTTAGATTTCAAGACATACATTTAATGGAGTGTTCCCATATATGAGTAAAAACTATCCTATTTCAAATAATAATGGTTGTATACTATGATAACTTTTTGTTGATAAACAATAATGCAGTTATTGGCAAGATGTTAAACGAAAACTTTAATTTGATTCTTAGATCAAGTTCAAGTTCAGTATGAATGAACAGCCAGAAAGAGAGAGGGTTGTGTAATTGAGAGTACTGTTCAGATATTAGTAAACATTTTTTGAGCAGATTTCAATTATGAAAACAGAGGTCATGAATGAACTTTTGTTTATGAGGAAGATCACAAACCTTGGTTAAAAACTTCCAGGTACAATGATTAGAGAGTTATCAGTGGAGAAACTGTCAGTTGTTAAATCAACTGTTTTTGACTACCTAATGGCAATAGATGAGGTGAAAAACTTGAAGAAAATTTTTTTCGAATGAATTATTTTCAACACTTCTTGCCAGAATAAAAATGAATTTTTTTTTTAACAGATTGATTCACCATTAAACATTCAGGACAGAAGCTAAATAAAGAAGGAGTACCCTTATATTTTCTAAAGCCACCTGCTCATCCAAAGAAGGTAATGTTTACTGTTTGATAGACTTTGTTTAGATTTTAATTAAAAATCAATTTTTAAATGCTCATGAAACCATTATTCCATATAAGTATTGTTCTCAAAATTATGTAAGGCATTGAATATAATTGAATATATTGAAAGACACTTAGGTGAATCGAAAAGGGTAAATTCTTTTTCAAGCCTTACAAAACTTGTGGTTATTTAGATATGTGATTCTGCAAACTCACCAAACCTTTCATCAAGTGGAAAAAAAATTAAATGGCCATTGTATTAAAATTTAAATAATACTCTTAAGTAGTGATGTGGGTATTGGCGGGAATATTTCTTTGGCCCGAGAAGATTCTCATAAATTAGGAATTTATGAAACTTTTTTAGATTTTGAAAGTTGTAACACTTTGTACCAGTTAAAGAACAATAAAACTAGGTTAAATAAGTAAATAAGTAAACATTAAATAAGTAAACATTAAATAAGTAAACATTTTAATCCAAGAGTTATCATTCCATGCCTTAATTTCTGGTATAAATAATATCTTGGAAATTTATAGAACTAAACTAAATGGAATTCAGTTTCTAAACCATTATTCAAATTCAAGAATTTAAAGACCAAGCATGTTTTAACAAACAATTTCTCCTTGGAACTCATGTTTAAAGATCTAGGTCTAAAATATTAAAAAAACTAACTATTTTTATAAATTCCCTGTTTCTTTAAGTTTTTTCAACTTTATGATTTGTAATTGCTAGACCAATAATTGCTAATATTGCTGCACTATTTAGTATATTAATTTTTTAATAAACAAGAGGGAAATTAAAGCTGTTTTTATTTATTCAATAATAATATTTTTTAAACACATAAGATCATTTTGTTTTATTTTATCAAAAAATTGCCACATTGACCTATTAATTCAAGTGATTTCAACAACAACAACAACAATGGCGCTACGGTCCATGCAGAACCTTGGCCTCTTCCACGATTCCCCTCTATTTGTTTCTGTCACCTGCTGCTCTCCTCCAATATCTCACACCAAGTGTCTTTAGGTCTGCCTCAATGTCTTCCCCCCAGCGCAATCTAGGCCTTCCTCTTTCTCTCTTGCCTCCTTTGGGACGCCCATTCAGCATGATTTTTGGCATTCTGTTGGGGCTCATTCTCTGAACATGGCCCTCCATCTTAATCTCCTTTGCTTTATTGTAGCAACCAAATCTGGAGTTCTCTTAGTTCCTGGTTGCTTTTTATTCTCCATATGTTTCCATCTTTAGTAGGGGCGTATATCCTCCTCAAAATTTTTCTATCCCATCTATTTATAATTCTTTCATTCTTTGCATTGAGCGTCCAGGTTTCACTTCCATACAATACGACTGGTTTAAGGATGGTTTAGTAAACCCTTATTTTCAAATTTTTAGGGAGCATTTTTTTGCCTATTATTTTGCTGAGGGCCCAATAACACCTATTACCAGCCTTTAATCTTTCTTTTATTTCATCATCTACTTCATTTCTTGAAGTAATGACGCTACCTAGGTACTTGAATTTTTCGACACTTTCGAAGTGGTATCCTGCCCCTTCTAGGTTTTCCACCATATTTTGTTCCTTCGACGTCACTAGGTATTTCGTCTTTTCTTCGTTTATCTGGAGGCCAACTTCTCTTGCTTTTCTGCTACACTCTTCAAATGCTCCTAGTAGGGAGTTTTCTGTTCTGCCAGTAATTACGACGTCGTCCGCAAATGCTTTTGATATTATAAGTTCCTAGGAATTCTTTTTACATATCATAAACATCTGAAAACAATATGGTGTGATTTGCAAAATGTTAGTCGGTATGTATGAGATGTATTAGATAGATATTAGAAGTGAAAAGCTGCCCTTTTTAGAGGGTTGATATCCACAAGAAACAAATTAAATATATTTTGGATCGCCACTTGTGCTTCAGATATTCTAAATGTATGTAAATCATCGATGTAGATGATAGTTAAAATTATGTTTGAATTAAATATTGAAATGTATATGGTTAAGTTCATTTAATAGCATTTTAAAAATATTTTTAGTACGAAGAGTTCACCTGTTGCTTTCCCAGCCTGCTGTGCGAGTGTTGCAATTGATGTGAGCCTTTTCTCAGCCATAAGGCTGCCCTCACAATCTCTTTCCTTTACAGAAGAGTCGACCCCTAACATACGATAATTGACTTTAACTCCAGTAAACATAGCTGTCGCTGTGCTTGCTGAATCAGGAACTTGTTTGTTTTCAGCATAGGTCTGAAAAAAAAATTAAGATGTTATTTAAAAGTGCTATATGAGAATTTATTTATAGCATTTAAGGTAAGAAAAATGGAAAAATTAAATTGTGTCTATTATAGTAATTATGTAGAAAAAAAAAATTACATTTCACACTTTTATGAGGATAATAAGCAATGATATCTCTTAAACAAGGTTTATTAATCAAAAACATTAATAATCATACGGGTGACATTTCATGTTTTGCCATATTTTCAAGCCCTAAGGACATAAATAATAATATAATTAATTAAAAACTGTATTATTACATTATCAACAATTTTGTTCTCATTTATATATAATATATACAAATAAATATTATATTCTGCATTACCTTAAATATATTCCACAGTCAATAAAATGTTTCATAAAGTCTTATAAAAGTATTTCTTACTTATGCAATAATCAGTGTTATTTATTATAAATTACTATTATATATGCGAGTTTAGGATTTCAATAGTTTTATATATGATTAAAACGCATTAGCCGTGATGGCCCAGCGTTTTAAAATATTAAGCACTTGATAATTTTCATGATAGTAACAGAGCCATAGTGTTGAACTCTGAGGCCAAGGAATAATCCTCCACCTTCTCATTTGTGCTAGAATAGGATGGTAACCTGTAGGAGAACAGGTTACTCTGCCTCAGTTGGATTAAATAAGGAGGTAAAACCCCAAATTAAAATAGTCATTTAACCTGAGAAAAAACTATTGGAAACTGAAACAGGAATGTCTAACTAAGCTACAGTCCTTCAAAGTATCAGACAATAATCCAGTCTAGGTTACTGCCTAGTTTTCTATTTATAAATATCTGGTCATTTTTCATTTAATAATTTTATACCATAGTAATAAAGACTAAAATGACCCGACACTGCCCCTCGTTACAGACTGCTTCAACATTTATTAGAAAAACGTTCAAAGCTCTCAATTAATTACAAAATACTTATTTTACATGACTGTGATTAGACCTATGTGGACGTATGGAGTTGAGCTAAAATCCTTCGAAAATTCCTCAATGTTTCTTACTTTATAACCAATAAACCTATCAATAAAGATCTTAATGTTCCATATGTTGCTGATTTATCCCAAACCAGATATCTATCCTTTCATAGTAAGCTCTATAACCACTCAAATCCTCTAATTTCTCAACTTGCTTCCCATACCATTCCCGATAGTTCTCCAAGGCGTCTGAAAAGAAGATGGCCTAGAGACCATCTAGTTTAGACAAACATTGTTTCATGTCAAACTCACCTTGAGAGCACCAAAATGCGGGAACCTCTCCCAGGAAAGGTAACTTGTCTCTCCTCCTCGGTAGATCCTGGAGGCGGTGATAGTGTTGGGCCCCATCCCATCCCCAACGAAGATGATGACGTTCTTCGCCACATCGGTGTTAAGTCTTGTCTTCAGGCCGTCCTCTAAGTCTTCCTTCGCGGATTTTTCCCAGTATTTCCTGTCTGTAAATTAAAAAATTTTCAACTTATGAATAAAATATCAACATAAACTAATGAATAATCACTGAAACATATTTATTACTAATTTAAATATGATTAGCCTATCACTTCTAAATACTAAGTTAATTAAAATATTCATAGAAAATTTTGTTTCATAGCTAACTAAATAAAAAATTATTTAAAACTGATTTTCAGTCATTATATCACGCGTTTTAAATCAACATTTTCCTCTGGAACATTATCCAAAATAATGCCCTTTTTCTACCATTGTTTAAACCAAGTTTTGACCAACAGCTCTGCCATTGTAGTAAACATTTTTCAAGAGGGATAACTGCAACCGAGCGTCATTTTTACAAATCAATTTTTTGTACTAAGGGAGACCTAAAATAAGAGAATTCCGAAATATTATTACTCATACTGATATGCTTAAGAGGCCTTAGACGATGCAACTTTGTGTTTCTTGCACCCTGATACATGCCCCATACCGTTCACAAGCAATTATAAGCCGCAGTATCAAAAATGCCGCTATAGCGAAAAATCTATACGCTGCTGGCGTAGCTGTTGCCTATATTGCAATGAAAATTCTCTTAAACGGAAACGAAAGTGCCGAGTTAGTCGTTATTTCGAAGATAGAAATATCAGTTTTATTAATCAAGTTCGGACTGACTTTTTGTCAATTAAATATTTAGATTTAGCTTTCGAAGAGCTCTTCTGAAAATCTTCTGATGATTCTGTTTTGCACCTCGCGTTTGTGGCCTGCCACAGTAAAGGACGTGTTTTATATTCTTCAATAAAGTCTTATGTTTTTTCTTCTCTCCAATCTTAAAATAAAGAAGTACTTTTGATTTAAGACGCCCTAGAAAAACAAGGGTAGCACGAAAAGGCGCACGAGTTTTTCAACAAGACAGCGAACCACTTGCAACTTGCACGAAAAAAGGTACCGTTTAAACGAACCTTTACTCTTTCTTAGTTAAGAAACTGTAACTGCATAAGTTAATGTAAATTTGAAAATAAAATATGTAGTCATTTTTAATTATAATTTTTTTGTGATGTTATTGCACTTAACGGGGGATTATTATAAATAAGCGTATTACAAAACAAAAATTTAGGAATAACAAGAGCCGATCGTTCCAATTAGACATGTTTAAAAAATCAATTCTGGAAGGTCATTTTCAGAGTTACATAATTTGATGAATACCTTATTCAAATTATCCAGGTTTTGGAATAAGTGGAGTGTGACGGATCAATAAAAAATATTGAAACTGTGTATTCAAATATCCTCAGCGTGAATAGAAATACTACAATTAAACGAATATTTTTTGAAGTACGTATAGCAGTATAGAATTATCAATATAATTAAGAATTCCTAAATTATTTGACTTTTCTATGGCAGTTAGTTTATAAGAAGACTAGTTTCCATTGTTAAACATGGAATACATTTATCTCGAGTCCTAAAAACATACAAACATTCAAATCATCAGCAATTTTGTATAGAGATTATACTAATCATAAAAAATGTAAGATCAGAAATCAAATATGTGTTGGCACTCATCAAGCGAAGGAAGATATAAAAGTTTAATTTGTTTCACTGGGCAAAGAGCGAAAGATATTGACGTGATAGAAAGAAAAGGTAGTTAGTTGAATTCGAGGGTAAACATAGAAACCCTTAGGATTTTACATGACGATTGTTCGTTTTTTTCTGATCCTACTGAAAAGAAATTTAAAATAGGGCTATTGAAAATACTTTTAGAGGGTTGTCCAGATTTTCCACCCATACAGGAGCACTGGAAGAAACGCCTTCTTGAATATGGTTGTTCTTGATATGAATTGGAAAACTAGACAACACTCGAAAAACACATTAGTAAGATCATAAATGGTCATGTTTCCAGAATGTCCTGTAACCGGAAAAAAATTCTTTAAAGCTAGACCGGAAGGCTGAAATCCATGAGGCAGATCCAGCTGTATGTGAACCAGCCATATTGGAAAACCGAGGACATGAAGATAAAGATGAGATAAAACGGGCATGCAAAAAATAAGGCCTCTTCCTAATCCAGCCAGACCTTTATCTTAATCGATCAGCTGTGAAAAATTTTCAAAAATGGACTTGGCCGGTTTTGGAATTCAACCCCTCATATAATACCCATTATTTTACCATATTTAATTATAAAATTTCTTTTTGTCTTACTTGACACTCTAATCATATCATTATACAGGTATAAAATAGCGAGAGAAAAAATAAAGCATAAATCAATAACTAATTATAGAAACCTAGTGGTCTGCCATACAGAAATCATTTTAGGTCATGGAAAACGGAGAGGTCGCGAAAGTGACAGACACAAGTTGTCAATGTGATCGCTGCTTCCTTGATTGAAATAATGGCCTCATTTAGTCGTAACCTAATCGTGTTCACTTCAATTAGTATGATTCTAATTTATCGATTACTTTAATTGTAGTTCTGCTTGTATATTATTTGAAAGAATATTCATTCAAAATAAAGTGATCTTCTTCCTCAATCTCTAATAACATTTGATAAAAAAATAAAATGAAAACTTTAACTTAGCTTTAACTTGGAATCATTGTCTGTAACCTGTCTCCTAGCAACCTAAAAACTGAGGGAATCCCTTTTTTATTAGTCACTTTCCGTTCCTCATTCGCTCCCAAATAGTTCCCATGTATCTTTTATATATATATATTCGCATAGGTTGATTATATATGTATATGATGAAAATGATATTTTTTCATCTTCTGTAACAAAGCACATTTTCATGTACTAGATCAATACATAATTCAAAACAATTCTCACAAAAAATTAATCATAGCTAATGCAAGCCAAATATAAAATTGTTAAAGATATTAATTGACATTGAATAATGGATAGGTAGGATTATGCTTTCATACTGCCAAAGGTGAAGTATTAACGAAATATATGCAGTCAAACTATAGCACCACTTTATTATATTTTTTTTTTAATCTTAGAGGATTTTTGTTACAGCAGATAAATATTATTTTTATGGGGGAAAGGAAAAACCTCCGAAAAATATATAGTCCAACTAAAGGTGGACTGAATCTTTGGCGAATGAAGAACTGAAGACCCTATATGCAGCCCCACATGGTGTTTTCAATATAAAGAGGAGCAGGGTAAGGCCTTGTTCGCATTAGGCTAGTATTTTTTGTAGCAAGTAATTTAGTAGCTAAATTACTCGCTACTGCCCCAAAATCGTTCGCACTTCCACTTTAGTGTTTAGTTTAGTTCCAGTACAGTTCACAAGTGAGTGGTGTTTTTTAATATGAACAGCCTACAGCGCAATAAAGTAAATCAACTGATTAAGTTAATCTTAACAGCGATTTTAGAAGAAGTATGGTATATAAGGTTTGTGTGATTGATTAAAAGAAGCTGTGGATACGAAAATGGATCGAAAGAAGGGAGCTACTAATTGTCTTCTCAAGGAATTAGCATTCGAAGATTGGAACTCCCAAAGAATACTTGTATAATAATAATAACTAACAACTTCAACTATGCTGTTGAAATAAATTAATAAAATTATGAAACTACTAATGAACTCGACAAAACGAAACTTGTTTTAGCCTATATAGACAGCCCCTTACATGGTTTTTCAATATAAAGAGGGTTCGCAGGGAGATAGACGTGGTGGGGGTGCTACTAGAGAAAATGGCGAGGTGTTCAGATTTTAGTTCAAATTACTTGAACTAAAATACTAGCCTAAGCTAGAAGGCTAGGAGATATTCAACGAAGAGAAGCTAGCTGGCTCCCTAAGATGATGTTGGAAGGACACCTGGGAGGAAAGAGAAGAAGAGGAATGCCTCGACTTCGTTGGCTCCAATACGTGGAGGACGATATTCGGACTCTGGGTGTGAGAGGATGGAGAAGGGCAGCTGAGGAGAGGTCTGAAGAGAAAAGAATTGTTGAAGAAGCGAGGGTTCTGCAAGGACCATAAGCGCCATAAGATGATGACGATAATGAAAATGTAAGAAACCATTAACTGTACTTTTTCATTTCCGAATTACTTTCGAGAATATGTAAAAGTAATCTAATTTTTATGTGGTTTGAAAGATATTTCACAATCAGCAATTAATTTTGATGGCCCCGTGATTTTTGAGAGCGTTAGGGCGAAGGTATCAAAAGATCGTGGGTACTATTCCCACCTGGATTGGTTGATATTTATTTCGTGGTGGTCCCGCGAAATAAATATCTCTATAATAAGGAATCTATAATAAGGAAGTCTCACTCTTCCCAATCTGGCTGGAATAGGTTGGTATCATGTTGGATACCCCTTTCTTTCTGCCTTAGTCTGAATACAGAAGGATGGTAACTTCTGGCAAACAACAAAAATTAATTTTAAATGTTACTATACTTTTAATTATATATATTTTACGCTTTAATTGGCCTTATTTATGATAGTAAAAAAAAAAAAAAAAAAAAAATGAACTTGGTATATAATTTATTACAATAATTTTGTGCTCTTAAATAAGTTTGAATAACTAAACATTTCAGTAGATCATATATTCAGATATTCTTTCAATTATGTAAATAACTATTGATTCTTTGTTGAATTAATTTATTTTGTATCATTTTTGTCACATCTATTTTTTGTTATTTTAGACATAAAGTAGACCTGCAAGGTACTCCGAATATAAAGTTCTTTTAATAAAAACACTTGGATATGTTAATTATACCAGACTGTATCCTTGACCATTTCTTAATAACTAAAAATTTTAATTTTTAAAATAATGCGAAAACGATTGATTTTCCTTAGTAAGGTTTTCTATAATATGTAAACTTATCTTGTTTCCACTTAACAGACAATTACTAAGATGTTTTGAAAGATGGGAATGTTTCATTCATTTTCACTCTTCAGTCCTTGAATGTACTTTTTCATGATTTATTAAACGAGCAAGTAATTCATTCTTCTTACAAATATGCATGTGGTTTTTGTTTTCATTTTCCCTATTGTTACATCATTGTTTCTTTACATTCAACCCCCCAGTTTTCTTCTTCTTTTTTTTCGTAAAACAAAAGAAATCTGACGTTGAAGGTATAATATATTCTTCGAGGAAGGTGATTTCCCAGAGGACTTTACATGGAATCTGAGAATACTGAAATATTCATTTCGTCTATGCATACAGATACCTACTGTTCCTCTCTTCCGTTAACAGAAACAAATATTCATTAATCCTTCAAATCCTTCTCGTATGTGAGAACCATTCAGGCCAAAATCCTCTTTAAAATCCTCAATGCTCCATATTATGTCACAAATAAACTTATCCACAATGATCTAAATGTGCCCTATGCTGCCGAATCGGCTCATATCAGATAAATATATATCTATGGTAAGCTTTATACCCACTCGATTCAAATAATCTTCCAACTTGCTTCTAACTCGATTCTCGATCACTCTTTTTCCCTACATTTACTTGATGTATATGTTGAATACAGTTTTAAAAGTAATAAATTAATAAAACATTTTCATTAAGGAGGACACCCCTTCCATATAACCTTTGAATTTCTTCTCTTAAATTTTGAATCTTTTTTCTGCCAAACTTCTTCGATTGTGTGTTCTACAATAGTTCATCCCTTATACGTACCGAGTCTACACTCAAATTGGGCGTTCTGCCGAAAACTTAACTACCTATGCCCTTAATACTTAATACTAATGCTCTTAGCTTTTAATATATAATAATTATTAATATTATTTATTTAATTTTGTATTAGTAAGATACACTGCAATGTGATGGGACGGACTGAGGTATAGTTGACGGAGGAATTAGTTGTTGTAAACAAAAAAGAGTTAGATGCCGGTACGTTGATGAAAAACAAATGACGCTAAAATAAAATGGCGTCCTTTTTGACTTAATACTCTGAGCGCTGCAGATTAAATTCCATTGAGTGGGAACATCGCATCGATGTTTAGTTTAATAAAATTTCAGTTCAATTAAAAAAACTAAATTCCTTCACCCATAATAAAGGCCTTAAATTTTATATAACAGTAATTTAAAAAAAATTGAAGTTATTTATAAAAATGAATGAAATATATCAATTCATATGCTAACGGAGCAACATTGATAACAGTTCAATGTTCGCTGATGCGTGCTACAACTTAATGAGTTGAATTATTCAGAGTAATTTTTACGTCAACGTCTCGAAACGTGACACCTTATCAAGGTTGAAATATCCGTCACAACATATCCCGGCACACTTCCCTTCCTTTAAAAATAACATTTGCACTTATGTTTTTTTTTTTTTTAACCTGATTTTTTTATCAATTACTTCATTTGGAACACCCTATTCAGTGCATTGTAAAGCGTAAGAACGAATTTCACATAAGAAAGAAAAAGAAATTTTAATTGATGAACGAATTTCCGTTTTTAACCTAATTTGAGATTTAGTTTGCCGCTGAAAGACCAGCTGCAATGCTTTAAAAATTAAACAAACTAAGTCAAAAATATTAGACACCTTGAAAAATAATAATTTTATACTATCGTAAACTAATTTTATTTTTATTGTTGCTTCGTAAACGTGCTGTGTTGACAAAATGGACTCTTTTAAAGCATTTTTGTTTTCATACTTGTAAACGGCATGAGCAGCCATGAAAAAGGCAGTGATCCCTCCAAACCTTCAGTAAATTGAAATTATGCAAGGTGGTCTCTCATCCAACTCCTTTTATACCTACATACATAATTTATTTATATATTTTTTCATCGACTATATACGCTCATCTTTTGTGGTTATCTTTATAAAAATAAAATATTTAATTAAATTTTATTCATGTTTTTAAAATTTTTATTTTTATTTTAATACTGTTTTTAAATTCACCTTTTGGTCATATCTTTTTCCTTCTTCCTTCTATCTCTAAATGTAGGCCTACATTGTAGGCTAAAATGCCGGCACAATAAATTAATAATGTTAATTGTGTTTCCATGACAATTGAATAAAATAATCTATTACTGAATGCTTTAATATACATTACAATAAATGACTAATTTCTAGGAAATTGCTCAATTTTCTATTGACGGCGCAACCTATTTTCAAGATATCTATTTCCATTAATTGCAATGAGCTGTCATTGTATCATTTCTTATTTAGCAGAAAGCCTTGGGCGATGGTTTAATGAACTCCTAATGAATATAGATTGCCTCGAGTA
Source organism: Euschistus heros (assembly GCA_003667255.2). Taxonomy (NCBI): domain Eukaryota; kingdom Metazoa; phylum Arthropoda; class Insecta; order Hemiptera; family Pentatomidae; genus Euschistus; species Euschistus heros. The sequence continues at coordinate 577,965 of RCWM02000570.1, read as the reverse complement.
CTTGACACTTGATAGTGTTTTTTTTTTTTTTTTTTTTTTTTTTTTTTTTTTTTTTTTTCTTCATGCGTATTGTTATAATAAAAAAACATGGAGTCATACATATTTCATTTGTTTGTTTTCCCAAAATACTTTAACTGTATAAGTTTTTTTTTTTTTTCAACTAAGAAGAATACTCAATTCAATTCTATTTTGTATTTTTTTAAGTTAATTTTAGTGAGGATTTAGAATGAAATTGGATTGCATTTTCTTGGTATATGTTAGAAACATTCCATTAGTTGGTCCCATTTAAATTTTAGGAGACAGAGATAAATATAAGAAAAAACTGAATGGAAAAGGGAAAAAAAATAGATTTATTTATTGATTATAAACTCTGATACTATAGGAAAATTCCTTTTTTTTTTTCATATATACTTTAAAATAAAAAATTGATAATTTAAAAACGATGCAGGGGTAATAACAGTTATAGTCCTGAGTGTTAGGAAAGTTTTAAGATTTCGGGAGTTTAAAGTTTTAAGGAGTTCAGGACAGAGGCTGAGTGTGCCTTAGGAGAGTCTATCCTAGGCAGATTTAACATAAAAAGTAAAACTTTCGTGTTTCAAATTCTAATAAAGCTTCTCTCATTATATGATTATGGGGTGAGGGTTTTTCACTATTGAAAAGCAATCGTCCCAGGTAAACGCTGGTTAAATTACTGTTAGGGGATTTCATTTGTTAATAATAGGATGAAAGGGAAAAAAATGGGGAGACCTGAAAACTATTATAATAAAATCAACACCAGTAATAAATATTAACCTGAATTTATAATATATTTTAATTTTAATTTGAAATATAAAATAAAGTATGGTGGCAAAAAGAAAAAAAAAATCTCAGAGCAAAAAAACAATAAATAGAAATAAGACTATTCCAGTAGTAAATACAGCTTTAAAATATTTTAAAAAAAAAAACAAAGAAATTTACTTTATACATTAAATAAAACAGATTTTCACTATAAATTAGGAATATTAAATAAAATAAAATTCTAAAAAAAATGCCTAATTTCAGAGAGCAAAGGCAAAAATAAAAAAAAGGAAAATCAATTAAAAACATTAATAAATAATTTTAATAAAAAATCCGTTTAACTTTTAAATTATCATATGAGCCATGCAATATTAACATATGTTTATTTATTTTAATAAGTGTTAAAAAAATATAACGCTTTTCACTCTATACTTATAGTTTTGTCTTAATATTATGGAAATTTATACACATAATTTATGATACAAAGCACAGTTGAGATGAAGGTTTGTTACAAGTGGTAGGGTAGCAGTTTAAATAAAATTCTGTGCAAAATTTTAATGCGAATTTGTTGTTATTATCAATAATTTGTAGTTTTCACAGTTGTGGATGGACAAGTAGGGAAAAAATTAAATGAAAAAGTTAGTAAAAAATATTTAAAAAAAAAAAGGATTTTTATGGAAACGAATAAATTATTTATTTTTAAAGTTTGGGTAAAAATGTAAAATAATTTAAGTAATTTTATAAACTGTTCAATCTATAGATAACCGTTCCTTACCCACGATGAGATATTTTACGACTTTTAGCAAATAACCTTCCTTAAAAATTGAGTAGTTTTATAACCTTTTGGGTTTTTGATAGAGTCTCCTACCGCTATTCAGTTGAAAAATGCATGGATGATATGTCTTTCTGTTAGCTAAACCCTTCCATGATAGTGCCGCGATAAGATTACGATGTATACTTCCGGGAAGCTTTCGTTCCATCTGATATCCCCAAACTCGTAATTTTAGGATCAGAATCAGCAACAGAACCAAGCAGCTCGACTATAGCCTGATCCAAAACGAATCAGCAGAAGCAGATTGGGAAAATTGATCAAATTGGGACTCAAAATGCGATTAGAAGATGTCTAATCTAAAGTCACTTGATTAGGAGGGGTTTCTTGTTCAATCCTACTCAAGTAAATTAATCATTAGCACCGTCAATTAGTAAGAATAAAATTTTCTTCTTTTTTATTCATGCCAATATCAAGAATTAGAGTAAAGAAAGGTACTCAAGAGTAATGAGTAAGGAAGAAATGGGCTACTAGTTCCAATATCTGCCGCATGAGAGCATTGCTGACAACTTCAAGAAAATTGGCAAAACAGCTCCAGGTAACAAATTATAAATAGTATTTCATTTTCATTTTTATTGTTTTCCTTGAAACTTTTGAAAGAGTTAAGTGTATTAATCTTTTAATTAAAAACTTCACAGGAATGGATTTTAACTATAACAACAATGACTTCATAAATATGAAAATTTCTTATTGATAATTTAATGTAATATTTGAGGCATTTAGAGTCAAAACCTGTTTAGTACATTTTTAAAAATTTTTAAAGGGGTTAAAAAAACGTGAAAATTTAAATTTTACAATTGTTTAATAATTCCCAACCAATCTGACATGATTAAAATGTAACAACATTTTCAAAAAATGTTTGGGCATGCTCAAATGTGCTATAATAAAATTTGAATATTAGACTTAGCAGGTTATGAACCTACACTTTCTTAAAATGATTTTTTAAGTAATATGTATGACAAAATAATATATCTAAACGTGAAACAATTGTATCAATATTATTTTTTTCTCACAAATATCAACATATTTATAATAACTTTTGCCTAATTAGAATTATATAGAAGGACTTTCATTTGGATCTTCATTGTCCAAATGAGTTATATTTCCTTCTGTTTTACCATCAGAATTTTGTAAGTTCGCTGAATAATACCCTAACTTAGGATTTGAAGTCCACTCATCGCCGAAATGTTTTTTTAAATAATGATTTGCGCTAAACTTGCGGATTTGAAAGCTGAATTTTAAAGTTCATTTTGAAGGGGATTTAACAGGTTTTGGCACAAATCCAGTTATTTGGCCAATAAATAAAACATCATTTGAACTTATTAAATCGATAAAAAAAGAAAATTAAAATGGACTAAAGGCCTCATTTTTTCAAATAATCTACAGAATTCACCAACCTTCCTTCTTCAATTTACCCATATTATAAAAACATTATGTAAAATAACACTGATTGTTAATTGTATAATTGTGTTTATATTTATAATATCCGTAATTATTTTTATTTTAATTGCCGGACCATTAAACAATCAATCTCCTCTTTAAGCTTTTTTTTTTTAGATTACCTATTCGTTCCTATACTTATTCTCATCACCTGACTCATATTTGCAGGGTTACGATTTTACCATACAGATCGTACCTATCGAATTGTTCCAGTACTTTTGGCTAGCCTGTATACCCAAACAATTCGAATCTAACAGAGCAATTCTGTGATACGCATGGTAAATGAGTAAACGGCTAAATACAGCGCTTTTGAAGTGAAATTTCCCGGAAATGTCATATCAAGCATAATAATACGTGTACTAAGAAGACTGGGTTATTTAAATCGAAACAGAGTATTCCGGAGTTTTTATATTAAAAGGAGAGGTATTGTTAGTAAATTATCTATAAGTCATTAAGAAAAACTTCTTTTCAATCTTCTGTGCTTATTTATAGCCCATATTGCCGAATTATTATCGGTATTTATTAATATATAATAGTATTTATATTAATACTAGTTATTATTCCATTATCGATACTAATACAGAACCATATAATATCTGTCATCCCAGTGAATAAGTGGTTAAGTCCAATTCAGACAAAAATGAGTTTAGTTACTAAAAAAGAACCTCCACGATTTTTTTCAGTCACATAACCTTTTTTTTTTTAATTTTAATGCATTATTTGGTCGATTTCAACCTTTTCAATATACGTCATCGTTTGTTTAGTTTTAATAGATCGCCTGTTCGTTGAGATATTTAATGTCTCTAGGTGTCATAAAGTATGCGGAGAAAAGAAATCAATACTCTTTAAAACGTTTCATGGAAAACAATGAAAATGAAAATGAAACACTACAATTTGTTACTTGGAACAGTGTTGCCAATTTTCTTGAAGTAGTAAGCAATGCTCTCATGCGGCAGAAATTGGAACTAGTAGTACAAATCGTGAAGATTCTTTTTGTCACTAAACTCATTTTGTTCAAAATTCGACTTGAACAGTTAATCACTGGGATGACAGATATACACGCTATCGAATTTTCAAACAGTTAATCACTTCGAGATATATCGATGCATCCTTTCCATATAACCTTATCAATTTTATTCGAATTTTTCCTTGTGATTAGAGCATTCGGTAACATCCAGGAAGACCTCATGTTAGAGAACATAACAACTGTTCCATACGTTATGTTTGTATTTCTGTGGTTCTATTGTTAATTTTAAGTATGTACATACAGTTAAATATGGAATTGACATATTACTTCTTTAAGCAGATCATAATGATAAACATGGAGGTAAGTAGCTAAGTGGGTAAGGTATTGGACTCATAAGGCACAGTCTCTACAAACAGGGTACCCATAATTGAGGGAAAACCTGGTGGTTGAGCGCAATTCCATCCAAATCTTCTCCTTTCACAACCGTAGGCCCAGTAACAGTACTTAGGTAAGTACTGAACCCAAGACCCTTCACACAGATACTGTCTTTTTACAATCATAATCAAAACCCTAAAGAAGAACCCAAATACAGAGGAGATGGGTCCTTGTCAGCGAAGTTCGTAATTTTAAGAAGCAATAGAATAAAAATGTCGATGGTAAAATCGAGATATTTTATGCGGAGAGTGGTAAGACTGATTACATAACATTATCTCCACTTTATTATTTGTAACATTTACTCGTATTTATTTATTCATTTATTGTTTTAAACAGGACTTTCATTTGTTTTTTTTCATCGGTTATTTAAGAAAACTTCTCGTTCTTCTTCATAGACGAAATGGTCTGCTCCAAAGTTCTCACCCAGACTTCTCTACGCTACAGCCCATCCTTCTATCTTCCAGTAGCTGTCACTCCTCCAGAGTGACAATTATATTACATTCTTGGTAATCCTGTCATTCTCCTCCTTTTTTAAATGGGCCATTCTAATTCCCTCAAATCTTGAATGAATTTCCCGATTTTTATGCTAAATCCACACTCCAGTTTCCCCAATTGGATCTAGGACATTGCTTAATAGTTTCCGTTCCATGACAAACGTTTTCCATGCAGCTTATCCAACTAACATGTCTCACAAGCCTTGGTAGCATTTAATCTTATAATTTTTTTTAGTTTCGTTGCGTGACTAATCAATCTACTTCAAAAGGAGGTAAACATGAGTGAGTAAAAGTGACAATTCGACTTTCATTAAGATACTTAAAGCTGGTGACGCCGAACGTGTACAGGTTATAAGGCCTCATTATGGTTTTTTATCCTTCTCACGACCATTACCTTCGTTTTTTCTTCATTTGTTCGAAATCAAAATGTCTTTTTTGGAAACATTGGTATACATGCATTATGATCATGGAACCATCAGCGTTTGCCAATAATTTAAAATGATTTTGCTTTTTATATAACTTTGGATGATAATATAGAAGAAGGGATAGCGAAGGTAACTTGTATGAACTAGAACTTCGTTTAGCTTGGAAGAATACTACTATGTTTATTAATAATTTATTAATGACAAAATAATATTAATGTTTGATTATTCCTTGTTAACAAAGACATATTTAATGGTTTATTAAGACCAATTTTAAGACGAAGTATTTTAATGAAACAAAGGAATTAATGTAGATTATTTGTTTTTGTTTTCCCTCTTGTAACGTCTCCTAGCAAGACTAAATGATCTCCAATGCCTTCTTTAGGGGTCAATGGTAGTAATTGGTCGTTTTGTGGTGTGAGTGGTTACAGCGAAATTTAGCGTAACTAATACTTCGTCGACAGCAGTAAGGACAAGACACTGGAAGATTGTGTCAATGCTCGGTCAGGGTTGGATTCACTGAGCGATTCATGGAATTTTCGTAACATTATTGTAAAAAATACAATATATATATATATATATATATATATATATATATATATATATATATGTATGTATATATACATTTATTTATTTCAATTTACATCTGTATACACTATATAAATAAATGAATGTGAGGTGAAATGATTACATTGGCATGTATTATCTTGTGAAGATTAGTAGCTCAACTTCGTATGTCCATAGAAGTCTAATTACTTTCATGTAAATTAGTCTTTTGTAATTAATTGGGTGCACTGAACGTTTGTATAGTAAATGTCGAAAATGACAAGCAGTTTCTTATTTTTTTAGCCTCGTATCTTACTTTTAGTCTCATGCGTATCTTACTTGTCGGGATGAAATACAAGTATCTGTTCAGATCCAGAAAAAATAAAAATTTTCTTTTTATCTATATATTGATATTTGCAACTGTAAAAAATATATACATCAAGTAAATGTGTTATTAACGATTACAATAACATTTCAAAACTTGAAAAGAACTACTCATCAGTAGCACTTCAATAAAAATTCTACACTAGAAGGTCTCTAGGCCATCTTCTTTTCAGATGCCTTGGAGGATTATCGGGAATGGAGTGGGAAGCAAGTTGTGAACCTAGTGGATTTGAGTGATTATGGAGCTTACTATGAAAGGATAGATATCTGGTTTCGACTAAATCAGCAACATATGGAACATTAAGATCTTCATGGATAAGTTTATTAGAGATAAATCAATAAGCATTAAAAATTTTACGAAGAATTTTGGATTGTAAGGATGGAAAGCGAGATGAATTGTATGGTTTAGTAGAGCCCCAAATCTCAACACCATATGTCCAAATAGGTCTTATCACAGTCATGTATATGAGTCTTTTGTAATTAATTGGGACCTTTGAATGTTTGTCTAGTAAATGTTGAAGTAGTAATATATTTGGAGAAAAATTATTACAATTACTTACAAAAAGTGCTGCATTAGAAGGTCCCTAGGCAATCTTCGATTCAGAACGCTCGGAGGGTTATCGAGAATCGAGTGGGTATGAAGCTTGTCATGGAAGGATAGGTATCTGGTTTGGGCCAATTTAGCAACATATGGAACATTCAGATCATTATTGATAAGTTAATTCGTGACATGATAAGAGGCATTGAGGAATTCACGAAGGATTTTGGAACGGATAAGAAAACAACGGGAAGGTTTAGTGGAGCCCCAAACCTCAACTTTCTAAGCCCAAAAAGGTCTAATTACTGTAATATAAATGAGTTTTTTGTTATTAATTGTGAGCTTAGAATGTTGTCTGTCCAGTAAATTTTGAAGTAGTCCATAACAACGAGCAGTTTCTTGTCGTTTATGTCTCGTAGGAGGGTTTCATACTTGTCTTCTATTGTTGAGATGAAATCTGAGATATCTGTTCAACAGTATTTAACAGTACTTCATTAATGGAATACCACAGCATATATCTAATAAATATAAGAATAATAAATTCATATATAAAAATCTTGGAATGTTTGCGAAAAATCTTTCAATAATCAAGTCAGAGAGACTTTGGATCTCACTACACATAGTTCAGAGACATTAAACACAAAGCTGGAGGTTAAAAATTGCAGGTTATGTACCGAAAATTTGAATGTCAGAAATTTAACTTGTAATGGTGCCATGATCTGTTATCATAACATTGAACTCAAATTTGTGCTACCACTTATATTCATAAATCATCGTTGTGTGTAGGTAATTTATTAATGAATTCAGATTTTTAGGTGCATGTAAAAAAAAAATACTTCGTTGAATCTTCTCATATTATCCAAAATAAAACATTGTTATTGAAGGCCAGCATGTTTCTTCTTTGAAACTAGGTTTCTTCAAGCGAGAAAGGACACTTCAATTTCAAAGAGTAAATAACCGAAACAAATATTTAAAAAATATGTAGAAATAAGTATTGCATTGTTCATTTTTTTTTTTTTTAATTTATCAATAAACGACTAGATATCTATTTCTTATTTCTTTTATATTTTTAAATATTTCTTTGTAACTAAAGTTAAAATGTGCCATTGAAGAATTGCAACAAGATCTAATTGATCGATTGTCTTCGATTTCTCCTTCTCCTTGCGACCTAAATCTACTGAAAGTGAGACCCACTTCCTGGCGAGATAAAGACAATGTCGTGTGGCATCAGCTGAGCCTACCCTATCGCTCTGAACCAATCAGCTGCGAGAGTGGTTACGAACGTCGAGCCAGTGTTGCCTGTCTCTGATATTCGTGAGGCAATTTAATGTTTAAATAGCGATGCACCAACAGTTTCCTAAGAGTCGAAACACAAAAAATGAAAAAAAAAAATCAAGGACAATTGCTTGGAATTTGCAAAATTGCATCTGTAGTCATCCTTAAGATGTAATGTAACTGGTCAAGGAAAAAGACAAGCAATTTTATCCTTCCTTATCTTGGGAAGGTGACCAAACCATCTTGAATTTTGAATTTTTCTCCAAACTATATTTTGAGTTTCGTTCTGATGATAGTGTTACGAATCCTGTTTTTATTAAGAGGTATAATTTAGTGATGAAAAAATATCGATGACAGAGAGAAACGTCATTAAGGAATTTCACGCGGCAGAAGAGGCAATCACGCAGTGGGACTAAACTTTTAAATCTTTTAAATTTTTATTATTATTACAACAATTATAAGAGTAATTGTGGTACCAATACTAGTATAGGCCTTACAAAGTATTATAATTATAATCACTTCGGAAAAAGACAGGAGATTAAGGTTTGCGTTAATTCTGCTTGGATATATGAAAATTACTTTCCCAGCCATGACAAAACCCATTCTTTTACTTAGATTATCGATCAATCTAATTATCTACTTTCGATTTCTCAATTGAATGGAAGATCATATCGCCATTAAGATACAATTTGTGATAACCAAAATGTCTCTAAGATAAGATAGGGTTACATGTTATGAAATTGTCGAAGTAGATTGTGGATTTATTATTTACTGACCTGTATTCTATTCTTCATAAATGATTAAAATTCGATATGAATAGATCGATAGATTTTCTGATATTTCCTTCTCCACTAATTAGTATCCGGTTGAAGATCCTCAATTTTTTCTTTCAAATCTAACTAATTCTATCATCCATAATCTAAGTAAAATATTCAGATCTTTAAATTGTCTGGTGACATTGGCATGTTAAAACGTCTCACATTGCAGTTTTGTTTTTCTGAGCAAAAGTAGCTGATCTGGCTCCTGGGAGGTGCGAAGAAAGCTCTATAGGATCCTTTTTTAATTAATCAGAATTAATTTCGCCCTTCAACATCTGGATTCGAACCAGACTTCTTCTGTTTAACAAGGTTGTCAGGGTAACAATTTTTACCAAAAGCGTTACCAATGGACTAGGCCTCGCCACAAAATTGTAGGTATAGTCAAACAAGGAAGAATTAAATGGTCAGATCATGTTTAATAGATGGAACTCCGTAGAATACCAAAAACAATTATCAGTGGGTACCTCAATGGGTTGGGAAAGTGCAGGAACATTTTCCGGAGAGCAGCCGGGTACCGAAATAGATGGACGAGGATCGTGGAAGAGGCCAAGGTTCTTAGTGGATTATAACTCTATATTTTTTGTAATTAGATATTTATTAGAAATTGAAATTGTATTGAAACTGCAGCTAAATAGTTACATTAAAATTTTAGTTATATTGACAAGTAAATTTATTATTTTAAGTGATGAAATCGTCAGGGGTCCAGTCAGGTAAATGAATACACGTCAAGTTTTTAAATGAAGAACTTTATATAAGCCTGCCGACGTTTCGGCCTGCCTTCCAGGTCTTCATCAGGGCTAAAATAACAAAAAATTGGATGTGAACAAGATAATACCAACATTTAAAAAATAAATTAATAAAAATAAATTTTTAAAAATGAAAAAGAAAAAATAATAATACAAAGTAAATTAGTCAACGAAAATTATGTAAACAGCTATTAATTCTTTCGTTGACTAATTAACTTTGTATTATTATTTTTTCTTTTTCATTTTTAAATTATTTTTATTCGATTATTAAACATCCCTAGGATCCACACGTCACACTAAATATTTATAGCTTTTTTTATAGCAATTAATTTGAACCAAGCCAATTTTATTATCAATTTCTAGCTCTATATAACATTGTACCGTTATAACTAACGAAAAATGGCTTGTCCTTTTATATAATAGTATAGATATAGATATAATAATAGTATTTATAAAAAATAAATGTTATTTTGATATTTCCATACACCTAGAACCCCAACTCTGATTTTAAAATTTTTTTACAAAAACCTTCCCGGGGATATACTTAAAATTTCCCAAATTTTCACGGCGAATCTATCGCCTATTTGAATCCATGATTGAGCCAGAGGGCTAGAATGATAGAAAATGTTGTGATGGAATATCCAAAAATTTAAGGGGTAGGATGTCGAGGACGTAAGGTATATTAAGATCATTATGTAGGGTTTTGATGGATACATATTAAGGAGCATTCGCTATAGTTCGGAAAATAAGTAAAAGTGCTTAATATAATAAATTTACTATGATGATTCTATTGTTGATTGTTAGATGTAATTTAGGTGATGAAATGGTCAGGGGTGCAGTCAGGTAAATAAACACGTCAAGTTTTTAAATGAAGAACTTTATATTAAGTGTGCCGACGTTTCGACCTACCTTGCAGGTCTTAATCAGGGCTAAAATAACAAAAAAAAAAATGGATGTGGCCAAGATGATACAAACATTTTTCAAAAAATAAATTAATAAAAATTTAAAAATGAAAAAGAAAAAGAAAAAATAATAATACAAAGTTAATTAGTCAACGAAAGAATTAATAGCTGTTTACATAATTTTCGTTGACTAAGTTACTTTGTATTATTATTTTTTCTTTTTCATTTTTAAATTATTTTTATTAATTTATTTTTTAAATGTTTGTATCATCTTGGTCACATCCAATTTTTTGTTATTTTAGCCCTGATAAAGACCTGGAAGGCAGGCCGAAACGTCGGCACGCTTAATATAAAGTTCTTCATTTAAAAACTTGACATGTATTTATTTACCTTACTGCACCCCTGACCATTTCATCACTTAAATTACATCTAACAATCAACAATAGAATCATCATAGTAAATTTATTATATTAAGCACTTTTACTTATTTTCCGAACTATAGCGAATGCTCCTTAATATGTATCCATCAAAACCCTACATAATGATCTTAATATACCTTACGTCCTCGACATCCTACCCCTTAAATTTTTGGATATTCCATCACAACATTTTCTATCATTCTAGCCCTCTGGCTCAATCATGGATTCAAATAGGCGATAGATTCGCCGTGAAAATTTGGGAAATTTTAAGTATATCCCCGGGAAGGTTTTTGTAAAAAAATTTTAAAATCAGAGTTGGGGTTCTAGGTGTATGTAAATATCAAAATAACATTTATTTTTTATAAATACTATTATTATATCTATATCTATACTATTATATAAAAGGACAAGCCATTTTTCGTTAGTTATAACGGTACAATGTTATATAGAGCTAGAAATTGATATTTATTGACAAATAAATTGTTATAAAAAAAGCTATAAATATTTAGTATGACGTGTGGATCCTGGGGATGTTTAATTATCGAACGATATGTGGTTAGCGACATTCTACACCAGAGTTTGCTATGGTAAAATTATTAAACCTCTCTGTACCAAATTTTAACTACAAAATCTTCATAATTCTAGGAAGATTTTAAATTGTATAGTTTATATATTACTAATTTAAATTCACAGTATTAAGTGGCAGAAGTTGGTTACTCTGTCATTAACTTTTATAGTTAGAAATTAAAATCCAACCAAATGAAATCAATAAAATTATTTTTGCTGCACTAAACATTATCGCCTTATCAAAATATCGATTATTTTCAACCGACTTCAAAAAAGAGGTTCTCTCATCGCCTCTATAACTCGAACTCAAATTAAAAGAATTTCATGTGTAATTTGTTTTCCTGTTTTCTGTCATTGTTTGTCTTTTCAGTTCATAGTTATTTAGTATACTCAGAATAACTTTAATGAAACTGTAACAGACTGGTTATATTTAATAAACGAATACAATTATTAAACTCAGAATAAATTAGTTAATATTAATAAAACACATGTGTCTAGGAAGGTAACGTCACTTCCATCTTTTTCTCAAGTTCAGTTCGTTTCTCAAGCCCCCTCGTCACCAAGACACAATAGCATCTAAATTAATATTAATCACCTAGTAGCAAATCTGGATAGTGAAACTATAAAGTCAGTTGCCGACATTCTACGATCCACAGATCCCCCAGCCGATTATATTCTGCTTAAAAAAACCATTATTAAACGTTGTACTGAAAGCAATGAGCAAAAAACTCGTAAGTTACTATCAGGGTTAGAATTAGGAGACAAAAAACCCTCACAACTCTGGAAGTCGGTTTTGTTTTTTTTTCTAAAAATTATTTTTATTCGATATTGTGTTTAAAAAATGAGTGACCTAACCATAGCTTTTGATGAAGGTTTTAAGAAGACTATTATTTCAATGATTTCAAATTCATTTTAATCTTTCAGGTTTATTTAATAAATTGTACCATTGGTTGTGTGAAAGAGCAGTAATATTACCAACAAATACTATAGCAGAGATATTAACAATATTATTATTGAAAAAGTAAATTGTGACATATAGAATATCTTTATTGGTAGGATTGTAAGCACTGATAATCCAGTCAATTATCCGCCGGAGTTTCCTCCTAAAACGTCTCTGTCCATCTAAATTAACAACTCATAGATTAGATTTAAGGATTGAATATCGCATAATGCTTTTGAGTAAATCATTGCAATAATACCGGGTTATAGCTTTGAGTGAAAATATCTAGAAATATTGTGAGAAAATAATTCTCAACTGCATTATAAGATTTTTATTGTTACAAAATAAAACTTCTGTTATTAGTTAAACCTATCTAAGTTCGTTACTTATAAGAGCGGGCGAAGCCGTGACTGGGGATGCTAGTTACATATAACAACATCAGAGAGCATTTAAATGTCATTGCCTCAGTTTATAATCTTAAAAAAACAAAACATGTAATTAAAGTTGTGAATAAATACAAAATCAGGATATTGATAAATGTTTATTTTTAATTACTTTTAAGTTTATGAAATACTGTCAATTCAGTTCACCTTTTCTCATAAAAAAGAAACAGTTAGTGTCATTTATTCTTTTAAAATATGACGCGCGGGACTGCCATTGAGCAGCAAATAATTATTGACTTAAAAAGTGGCGGTATAACACAAAGGCAAATTGAACGCGAGTTGAACCGCTCCCAGAGTGTTGTTAAAAACTTTTTAAATTTAGGACAAGAACATTACGGGGAAAATAAAATAACTGGAAAACAGGGTTTTCCAAGCATGTTAAACGCGCCATTTCAAGAGAAATAACAAAAACTAGTGCTTCTTCTGCCCAGATTTTAAAGCGATTTAATCTTGGATGTGATGCCAATTTTGTAGGGAAATGGATGATGAGATGAGACCAGGTATTTAAAATATTTTAAAATTATTAAAAAACCACCCCAGAAAATGACTCCACCTCATTTTTGAGACTTTTTTTTCCCCTTTTGTATTATTGTATTATTAATTTTAAGTTTTTTTTTTAGAGGCGTCTGAAAAGAAGATGGCCTAGAGACCTTTTAGTGTAGATTTTTATTGAAGTGCTACTATTGAGTAGTTCTTCACAAATTATTTACATGCCAATGTATTCACTATCAACACATTTACTTAATGTATATTATTTTGTACAGTTGTAAATATCAATAAATGAAGGAAAAAAAAAAAAATTTTTTTTTCCTTTTACTAGATTATTGTTTTTAATTTTTTTTTTTTTTTATTATATACATTGCATTGTTAGAGATTTTTTTTTTATTTTACATATTTCATGAATGGGTTCATAACCATCCATATTCTCATTGTCCTTAAGTGAATCAGATTGCAATATTTACTTATTAATAAAGAAAAGCCTAAAACTCTTGAGCTCCCTAACTCAGATAAAATAAAAAAAATAAAAAAATCATATTTGAATCAAGTGGAAGGGGCATATTACAAACCGCTTTACTTAGGATCGAGTTGTGTTTTAATGAAATATTGCATTTGATAGTGTCAAATAATGTACATTCGCAACCTTGAGTAGGTATTATATAAGCCTCATGATAAAGATCATAACTATTATATCACATAGAAAAAAAATATAATTTCCGCTCTCGTAATGATACATTTACATTTAGCTTTTGTATGTTACACGCTAGATAAACTGTGTTGTTTAAATTCTCTTTAATTATTGTATAAGCGGCAGGGTGCTCCCTCAATATTCGTCAGGTAGGAGTACCTTCCAGACCCTCCAGGAATGGCGAAGAAGACAGATCTTGAAATGGCGAAAGGCAAAACAAGACCTTTATTCCTTTAACCTTGTTCATTTGTTTGAATTTAATTAAAGTCGGAGGTATGAAAAAAAAAATGATTTGATAGTGTTTGGTTCAATAAGGTATAAGTATTCTTGCATTATTTTAGATAGTTCTACCTGTTGGGGCTTAACATCCTCCAGCACTCCAACAATGGCATACTAGACGGTTAATCCTTCAAGTTACCATAACTATAGATACTCTAGTAAATGTTTTCAGTGTCCGAGCCCCACTGTGGTTTTCCAATAGAATTAATTTATTCTCCAGAATAACGATTTTCTCTTTTTGTCTCTTGAATAGATCCGTATTCCTGCGAGGAAACGGAAAACATTCATTCGCTTGATGTGGAAAAACAACGATTTACGGAGCTCAAAATAGAAAGTAACATAATAACGACTAGGTTGTTCAAGCCTTCAATCAAGAAATCTTAATGATAGGAGTAGTCAATAGAGATTAGTAAGAACATCGGCTGAAGAAAATATTTGTTTTCTTTTGAACTGACGACCAATGTCAATTAAATTTACAATTAAGAGGCCGTGGTGGAATAAAGAATTATACTGAAACAAATGTTAGCGCTCTCGCTGCTTTTCAGGTGACGTTTCAAATCCGGATCAAAATTTGTTTTTAGCAGATCCAACGGAATGGCCATCCTAAAATTATTTATTTTCTTACGATATTAAGAAAAAAAAATATTAGAAGGAACAAATTTGCATCGGAAGGGACTATGGAGAGACTAGAAGAGAAATAAAGGAAAATTCTAAGAAAAATCTTGGGCCCAGTGAAAGAAAACGGGGAAAACAGAAGACGGTATGACCACGAACTTAACACCTACGTCAGGGGTGCTCAAACTTGAACTGCTGGCGATCTACCTCAATATTTTTAGACTACTTACGATCGACTCTGAGACTGCAAGTGTGTGTGATGCAGGGTTGTCGTACATACACGATACACCCTACCTACCTAGGTAGGGTGTACCGTAGCATATATAGATATTAGCTTTCTGCACAATATAGGTACATTATTTTAGTCAAGGTTTGGGTTAGGTTTAGTTAGGTTCTTCTCTACAATATCAATGAAAAAAACTCATAGTTATTCAAAATTGCGAGTTTATTTGTTGTTACAAAACAAAAGAGTTACATATGGTGTTAAACTTAACTAAGGAGTGGCTTTGGATGTTGAAGCGTGGCACTGCATGTCCTCAGCATACTTTTCATAAGATGGTACGTAACCACTGAGTGCTAATCTCAAGCATGATGACATATGATCGTCAGTTAGTCGATTGCGATATTTTGACTTAATTATCTTCATTTCAGAAAATGCAGACTCGCACAAGTAAGTTGACCCGAAAAATGCCGTCAGTTGAAGGGCGATTTGCCTTACATTCGGATATTTATCTTCAGATATAAAACACCAGAAATTTGTATCAGATGCTGTAGCTTTGAGATGTATATCTGATATAATCTGCACCAACTCATTTTCAACAGAACATGAGTTCATATTGAACTGACTTGCTATTTCAGTAGCTAATTCCTCAATGTTTTTACATGAAAAAGGATAACTCATAAATGATGCTATATTTTCCAATTTACTGCAATCATAAAAACGCATTTCGAATTGTCCCAAAATATTTGATAATTCAGCCTCATACGTATCATAATTCAACTGAGGAATCCTTGCTTTCAAAGACGGAAAATGTTTCAGATCCTTTCTTTTCAGTTGATCTATCATAAGTTGCAATTTACTTTTGAATGCGTTTACTGCGCTAATCATCTCAATAATAGTTTTTCCTTTACCTTGAAGCTCCAAGTTAACGGTGTTTAAGTGCATTGTGATGTCAGTCAAAAATGCCAAATCATTTAGCCATTTTTCGTTTTTCAAAATCTGAGTGTCATCACCTCTTTCGTCTAGAAAAGCTGTTATTTCGGGCAATAATTCTTGAAACCTTTCTAGGAATTTTCCGCGACTCAACCACCTGACGTCCGTGTGAAGAACTAAATCAGTGTGTTCAGCTGACTCCCTATCTTCCAACTGCAACTGAAAGAGCCGCCGTTGCAAGCTACGTGCACGGATGGAATTCACAATTTTTGTTGCAATGCCCATAATTTCCTCCGTGTTTAAAACTTTTGAACACAAAACTTGTTGATGTATAATGCAATGGAATGAAAAAAATGAAGGGAATTCTTCATTAGCTCGACACAATGCCACAAAACCGTTTTTGTTTCCAGTCATTGCTGGTGCTCCATCGGTTGTAATGCACACTAATTTATATATTGGTAGCTCGTAGTTTTTTACAAAATTGAAGAAAACGTCATATATATCTTCGCCACGGGCCTTCCCCTTCAGAGGAATGATTGTCAAAAATTCTTCCTTAGCCAACATGTCATTGAATACCATCCGAATAAAAATACACAGCTGGGCAGTGTCTGTCATATCGATGGATTCGTCGAACTGTAAAGAAAAGTATGTACATTCCATGATATCATGTTTTAGTTTATCTGCGATGTCCTGACTCATGACTTCAATACGCCTTGTGACAGTCGGACGAGATAACTGAAGTTCTCTAATAGCAGACATGATTTCTGTTTTATTTTTAAAATCTCCAAATAAAGTCTCACCCGCTTCAATAAATGCTTCCTTCACCACCGATCCATCTTCAAATGGTTTCTTGTGTTTCGCCAAAATATGAGATATTTTAAATGACGCGATCGTAGCAGCTTTTGATTGTTTGGCTGGTCTTGTGAACATGGATTGTTCTTTTTTCAAACAAGATATCAAATCACTTACTTTTCGTTTTCTTAATTCACTCGGTAGCGGAAAATCCTTTTCATAGTTTTTATGAACCGTTTTATGATGCCTTTCTAAGTTACCACGCTTAGGTATTGCAACTGACGCACGACAAATAACACAAATGCACTTACCCTTCACCATACAAAAGAAAAATTCTTCCTCCCAATCCTTATTAAAATGATACGTTTTAGATTTCTTCACTGCACTCATTTTCCACTATTTAATAATAAACTTTGTATCGACGTAGGATCGCCATCAAGTTACAATTCAGAATGACTCCAATTCCTGCAGGCGCAACATTTATATCGGCGTGAACGAAAGTCTCGAATGTTCCCGTCAAACGCGCCGCCCGAAACTAGACTGTACTGTCTCTCGACCTACTTATTAAATTTTTTTTCTTCTCGAGATCTACCCAAAAAGCACTCGCGATCGACTAGTCGATCGCGATCGACCGTTTGAGCACCCCTGACCTACGTGAAAAAAATAACTGACGCCATAAGGAAATAGAGAATTACCTTTTACTGCCATAAAACAAGAATAAACCTACTGCGATTGACAAATAGGATCTTCAAGTACTTTCTCCAAAAATAAAACTAAGGGAGCTTGCTTCACTGAGGTGGGCAAGGATTTGATGGAGGTGAGAATTACTAGCAACGATATTTGGGAACATGGTCCCAATCAAGCAGAAACTAACAGCATGCCGATGTTTCCAAGAAAATCCTAAGCTTACAACAGGCAAGAATTTGACCGAAATAAATAAAGGAAGCAACGGGATCGAGAACGAATGTGCAAGGAAAAGGCAGTTTGTATTTGTTTGTATATGTATTCGTTTTGGTATATGGGGTAGAAATAAGATAAAACTTTTAATACCTCAAAGTGTTACATTGCATGTAAACTAGGGATATCTGGAGGCTATCAATCCCTTAAAAAAGTATCAACATCGAAAATCGATTCCTAAGTTCTCCAATGACATCCAAGTGTTTTGATGAATTAACGGTCGAACATTACTACTGTAACATCTCATTGTCGAAGATGTTCATAGTGATACAATGAAGAAGTAGAAATCAACTTAAGCTAATAGGAGTACAAATGAAGATAAGCAATGTTTTGTTTCCAATTCAAGTAAATGACTGGCCAATCTGCAGGAACTCCCTTAGCAATGTCAGTAATTTTATTGAATTATATAAAAAAAAAATCTGAAATGGAATTTTTTTTCTTTTTGTGTCTTTAAAGTTAATTGAAAATTCATCTGTCAATAAGAATAATGGCCACAGATCAAGTCACGAGACAAACACGTTCTTCGACAACGTGACTGTGAGAAAAATAAGAAACTATCGACTGTTAATGCAGTTTCTGATTGATTCTGGAATGGGAGGGGGAAGGAAGAGGAAAACTAAATAATTATTGAAAATAATTATTCCTATTTTCTTGATCACAAGAAGATACCAATGACGCCTCGTTTTGTGCGGTTTTAAGATGAGTTGAAAATATTTCGTTGTAGTTTGAACTTAATTGTTTATATCATATTATATGATAAAGTCAGTGAGGGATGCCTCTTTCAAACCTCTTCTCAGCTCGAATCCACTAGTCCCTCAACATGCTTCCCACTAGATTCCTAATAACCCTTCGAGGCTTCTGAATAGAAAATGGCCGAGATACCTTCTAATGTTAAACTTTTATTGCAGTGCTACTAATGGATAGTTCTTTACAAGTAATTGATAAATCAATGTTTTCATTTTTCAAACATTTACTTGATGTGCATATTGTATACAATTGTAATCAATAAACAATTTTTAAAAAAATTCCATCAAAAGATATATTTTAAACAGTAGGAACTTCTACTTTTTCAAACTCTAGCCAGTGGCACAACGGCGGTACCCATACGAACCTATTCTTAAGATACACGTAGTAACAAAGTAACAACGAAATAACAAAACGATACATTAACGGAACAGAACTATGATATTGAAACTATTTTTGTTTGAGCTTAGCGTCCTTATGTATTCCAATTAGGGTAGAAACGACAGTGGGTTCTCCCGAAATAAATAAATAACAAAAATTATGTAATAAAACATTTTAATGCTCTACTGTTGAAGAACACACTTTGTAATGTGTAGTATAGATATACAAGATAGACAAGGAATCATGAAAACAATTGAAGATTCATTGCAAAATAATGATATATCCTCTGACCAAACGTATAAAACAATCGTTTTGATTTTTAATGATGATTTTATTCCAAAATGTCTCGAATTTAATAATAAAGTATTGATATATCGTAACAAGACAACGAATCAGCTACAGATATGAAGAACAGTGTAAGAGTCAGTACAATGGAAAGTCGTGCCTGCTGCTAAGAACTTTTCGTGTATTCTTCCTGATGTTATTTTTCTAATAAGATAACATCAATGAATTATTAATTCTCATAGTACAATGAAGTGTTCTAAGAAGTAAAAATAAAAATAAAAATAGGAAAAATCAGACTTGATAAATTTGTAAGTCAAATAAGAAAATTAAACCTCAACTATAAATTGCGGTCAGCCTTGAAGCTTTTGAAAATGTCGACTCTTTGAGGGACACTTGAGTGTTCTGAGTAAAGGTACAATGGATGGGATTCACAAAAGTACTTAACCAAAGAGTATTTACCACTATAAAAGAAAGACCAAACAGAAAATAATATTCATGAAGCCATTTAAAAATAAACCTTCTTTTTTTATTCTATTGGAACCTTCCACTGATTTAAAGGCAATAAATATCGTATATATGCATGCTAAATATTCATATATGAATACACAACTCAAAGTAATTTTTAAACCTAATATAAAAATTTAATTAAACTTAATAAACTAAAAATTATTTAAAGTTGTTTAATTTCATTATAATTAATTTCATTTCTCCATTTTATCTTTAAATACGTTTATTTTAATATTATAAGAAATATATTAGATAAAAGTCTCCTAGTGTACAATTTCGAAGTTGGTGAATATTGGTCATCAAGTCGCCATTTTTTTTTCACAACTAACGATCAGTGACAGCTGATCAAAACATATGGACGCAACATATAGCAATTCTAATGTTTTCAAATCATCTGTTCTTAATCAATATTAACTGAAAGTAAGTTTTACTAGATCATTTCGAAGCCAGAATGTTAAAAGATGAAAAGTTTAAATAACTAACATTATAAGAAAAACTAATCTCACTATCATACTTCAGTTTTCTATAATGTACATACAGACTAATATTTGAAAATTAATTCTTACTTCTCATGTAGGTTCTTTAGAGAATTCTTAACAAAAGTTAACTGCAATGAAACTGAAATTGTTATACTTATATTGTTTTAATGATCTAGTAATCCTTTCTTTTAGCTAATATTGATGAAGTAAAGATGATTTGAAAATATTAGGCTTATAACTATGTTGCGACCATATGTTTTAATCAATGGTTACTGATCAGTTGGAGATAAAAAAAAAGAATGGTGACTTGATCACCAATATTCACCAACTAATAAATTTTATACAAGAACATTTTAATCTAGTGTATTTCTAATTTAATATTAAAATAAACATTTTGAAAGACATAATGAATGAATGAAATTAATTATAATAAAATTATATGTTTAAAGATTAATATGTTTATAAAGCAACTTTAAATAAGGAATAATGAAAAACCTATGATAACAAAATCTCGAACAGATTTCGTATAATAACTAAATGAAACAGAGAATTGTTTATCTGAACTTTATTTCTCAACTCTTTAGTTTTCCTCTTTCCTTCAATTCAATAGCAATGTTGAAGCTATATTTTACAGATTGCAATCACTGCACCGGAATGGATCTATAATTATTTATAATTAGCATCACAACAAATTTCAAATCTAACCGCAAATATCTTTTCTTTTTGGCACAGCAGAGAAGTTAATAACAAAATAAATCAACCAATATATAATCAAACGTTAGGCAAGGAAGGAACTATTAGTGGTAGTGTAAAACAAATTGATTGTTGATTAAATATATTTTGGTCGATGTTGCTGCAGACGAAGGCGGAAGTAAACAGTGCATATTATTTTATATAACTACAACGCAAAACATATTTTTATAAATTAAAATTGCTTTTATCATAATATGGAGATTTTCTCGTTATTTCGGTAGGCGCGTGAGGTATACCACACCGCAATTCCTTCCAGTTATACCAAAACTAAATCACCCAAATAATAGTAAAATAAATAAATTTTGATATATTTGTCATAATATTTCAACGTACATGTAACTATTGCAGAGGCAAACTGCTGTTTTAATTGTTTGGAACAAACAATTGAAGTTTTAGTTTTTTTTTTTTTTTTTTTAACCATTTAGGTATGCTCTTAGATATTTACCAATGTATACAATTTACAACATTACAAGAAAATTTTAGGAAAAAGATTAAAAGACATGTAAATCACTTGTGAAGAACTACTCACTGGTAACAATTCAATATTAGTTATAGATTAGAATGTCTCTTAGCCATCTTCTTACAGACGCCTCGGTGGGTTATCAGGAATCGAATTTGAAGCAAGTTAGGAGACTAATGGATTCGAATAGGAATGGAGTTTACTATGAAAGGATTGGTGTCTGGTTTGGGCTAAATAATTGTAAAGTGTATGAAGTGCGCATTAATATTTGCTTTACTAACTTATTAACTCAAGTTTAATAAGTTTAATGTTCTGCTCGATATTACAGTCGACATTCGATATCTATCGGATGGAATTCGCTGGTAAGGGCGCATAGGGAAAACTATATGAAACTTTATCTTGTCCCACTTAGTAGATTGCTCAAGCAAAATAAAACAGTGTCAGATATGCCCTTTTTTATAATTGATACAATGAAAAGTACTTACTGGCATTTTTACGAAAGGCAGATTTTGACAAACTAACCAGTGATTTTTTATATTGTTTCTTTTATATATTTGTTTGTTTATTTAGTTATTTCATGATTTTTTCTAATATGATATTTTTTTTTTTAATCAATTTATTGAAATTTACAACTGTCCAGATATATACATCAAGTAAATGCGTTAATAACAATTACGATAACCTGACAAAACATGAAAAGTACTACACATTAGTAGCACTTTAATAAAAATTCTACACTAGAAGATCTCTAGGCTATCTTCTTTTCAGACGCCTTGGAGGATTATCGGGTACGGAGAGGGAAACAAGTTGAGAAACTAGTGGATTTGAATAATTATAGAGCTAACTACAAAATGATATGTATCTTGCTTGGGCTAAATCAGCAACATGTGGAACATTCTGGAAGATCTTTATGGATAGGTTTATTGGTGACAAAGTAAGGAAGATTGAGGATTTTTCAAAGGATTTTGGATTGTAAGGATTGGATACGAGATTAATTGGATGGTTTAGTGGAGCCCCACAGCTCAATATTATATTTAAAAACTAATCCTGCTAAATTATGTACTCTTTGTTATATAATTCATGTATTATGTATGCCTTAATGGCATGGGACATGTTAATAAAATGAAATAAAATAAACAGATATATACATAAATGATAATGAAAACTAGTTGTATAATTGTTAGGCGACTCTAGATTTATAAAGCCAATAATTTAGTTTGTGTAAATAAATGACAGTTTGTTAGTTCAAATTAAGAAAGAAACCTGATTTTGGAGAAATGAATGGAATGCCTGTAAAATGTTTTGTACTGAAGAGATGAATGGAGGAGTGGAGGTTGAAGAGGTCAAGAAGGTGTTTATGTTTTTGATGATTGAAATAGCTCCGAATACAAGCAACAGATGTGAAAGCGGCTGGATACATTCAAAATGGTTGCCATTCCCTACCAATCGTCCTTACTAAATGTAATATTTATCGTTTAGGTATAAGAAGGGTTTATAAATAGGAAATTAGAAATTTTATAATAAATAGGAAATTATAAAATAATTTCTAAATCAATAAAAATTGGCAATATAAAAATTCCAATAAAATATTGTAAGACTGGTTGGTCAACGACAAAGGGTTCTATTTACAAACATTCATGATGAACAAAGAAGGTTCCACGATATTACTAGATAGAACAGAACTACTACACAGTACAAAGTCAAAGGCTACTCCACTATACGGAATATACTCTACAACTGAAATAGCAATAACAAGTTTCGCACCTTACTGGCCGCCATTTCTAGCGGCACTGGTCGCCTAGGTAACTTCTAGAAGAGACTATGTCGCCTAGCAATAGCAGTTCTTGCAAATTTGAAAACAATATGACCACCACATTTTTAAATTATCATGAGAAAGGATTTACATAGCAATTAATTATTTAATTTTAATTGTATAATTTATCACTCAGGTTCTTCATATCATGACAGTTTTACTTAGTTTCCTTAGAACTTATCTTCTATAAAAATATATAACAAATTAAGGAGATATTCAATTAAAATCCAAATTCATAGATTCAATTTTGGGTTATTATCTAGCAATGTGTCTGAAAACGAGATGCCTAGGAGACTTACTAGAAGAAACATCTGTAAAAATTTTTTTCTGTTCTTATTTTTCTATTAAAATTTTTTTTTTTCTGTAACACAATTTCATTTACAGTATAACCTCTATTTTGTATACTCATTTTTTTCACCCTATTTAAAGTTTTTTTTTTTCTAGTTTTTCTCTGTATTTTTTTTCATACATTTTGGGTTCATTTATCTATGCAATTTTACTTTCAAAACGCCTCTCGGCCAGTTATGCTTACTTTAGGAGGGACTTTGTCCCAGAATAAAGTTTTCTTTCTATTCTATTCTATTCTATTCTAAAAAGGAAATTGGTAAACTGAAACTGCGCTGGGCAGATGAAGTGTCTGATGGCTCTCGGTCGATGATGAATCAGAAATTGGAGAGAAATAGTAATATAGAAAGGGCTGCCTATGAGTATCTGATCCCTTGTGGGAATCATAAAGCTAAACAAAGAAGAATAAGAAAGAAAAAGATTCCGAAGTATTATTAAAAATAGTTGACATTACGCAATACATAAGAGTGTGAATATTTTACACAGAAAAACCATTCCCAACATTTGATGACATATTTACAAATATCCTGATGTGCCAATACGTGATTTCTTTATTTAAATATCTGGTGTCAAAGCCGATTCCCGTGAGACAGTAGACACCTTTCTATAGTATTGGTCTACAACCTTATAAATCTCCATGGATACGGTACGGGAAGAGTGCAACGACTACGTAACATGTAATAACCGAAACAGTAAAACGAAACCTAACATATTTCTATATCCATAAAATATAATTTCTTGAAAAGTCCCCACAGTATCAGCTTTGGCTTTTTTTATATAGATTTTAAAATTACATATTTTTTATTTTTGAGTTGTGTAATATCGACTTCACTTCGATATTAAATATCGATACCAACTTAAACATACAATATTTAGAATTGAAAATAAAACCAAGCTGAAGGAAAAAGTATTCGTATACGGAAAACAAATCGCTAAAATATGTTTAACATAGATTTTACATGATTCGGTGATAAGATACGGTTTCCAGTTCCATCTAAACTCCCCGTCAAAAGTATAGCAACACGCATAATTTTCGATATTTTCCTGGTTTTTACCTTAATCCATACTTGATTTATATTCATATTAATATTATTTATTAAACGTGAGGCATTAAGGATTAGACACATCAATGTTTTTCCCTGTTAATAACAAACGATGGAATTTAAGATTATTTTTTTTCAAATTTCCATCAGTCCATGTTTATCATTCGTTTCGTTATTTACAAGTATGCCAAGACAAGTGGAAGCAGTCATTCAAGTCAGAGGGGGCAATGTGTCTTATTAAATATTTAAAGTTAAAACGATTGTGGATACATTTCTCAGGAATTTACTTTAAATTATTTTTCGGTTCGGTATAGCTAGTATATTAGAGATAAATTCATTAATCTATGTTATGTTAACCTGAAAATAAGATTCTAATTGCCGTTTGATAAGATAAGCGTTTTTTTTCAGACGCGAACATTTTATCTTTGGTATAATTTAAAGATCTACGGAGTTTTATACTAACAAGGACTATATTTCATATATGCGAAGAGTTACAAGCAACTTTGGCAAGTCAAAGCAACCCCAAAAGACATTGTTAGTTATATATTGTAGGTTTAGTCGAAAGACTATCTCCAACCTCCCCGCGAATATGATAGGCACTGACCGAAATGGCCTAAGTCCAAAGGATTAAAATGGAAGAATAAGTTTCCTTTTTAAAAAACGAAAAGATTCAATCAAGGACAACAATGACTGGAATATCCTTCGATAATCAAAAATCATTAAAGCAATTCTGAAACCAGTAATCCTTCAGTGGCTTTTATACGACTATAACTTTAAATTGCTCTAGCGCCTCAATAGTTTAATTGATGAAAAAAATCTGCAGGAAATTTAATGTATTTTGTTGGTATATGAAGTAGTTTTATATAAAGCTCAAGTTTTTAGATGTAGAGAAGTTAAATTTCATATTCAGTATCCTAAACAATATCAAAATCAATCGAAAAAAAATCGTTTTCTACAACAGACTATCGACAATGTTATTGGACTATATAAAAATGTTTAGGTTTTGACTGACAATTCGAAATGAAACAATATTAACATCTCTGAACGAATCCTATTTTTTTTTCAAAGTTAACTGTATTACGATAAATAAAAGATATATTTTAATTTCTTCAATAATGGAGTGTTTTATGCTAATATATTCAATTCATTTTATTTCAGCAATAACTCCTCTTTAAACCATCATCATTATGTGACATGTTTCGGGATCTTCCATCCCATCAATCTTCCATAATCTATTCATATTTCATTTAGTAGTATTGTTTAAATGAAATGTGAATAGATTATAATGTAAATTGTTTCAGTCTGATGATGGGATGGAAGATCCAGAAACGTCACATAATGATGATTGTTTAAAGAGGAGTTACTGCTGTATTAAAGTGAATTGAAGATGTATTTTAGGGGGACTCGCTGGCCGAGTGGGTTGGGGCATTTTTCATTTACAATAGCATAATAGTATATAGTATAGTCTATTAATAATTAACTAATATTTGTAATAATAGAAAAGAAAAGCACTAATTTACAAGATAAAAACTTCGATAAATAATTTCAAGAATAATTTAACAAATGGTGGTTAGTTGAGATACACATAAATATATAGAAACGTCAATTAAATTTGTATTGAAAAATTATTACCACTTCTAATGGTATTTTCTATCCGAAGACAAGTTTCGAATGTTGAACCTTCATCACCAAATAAAAAAACAGTACCAATAGAAGCGCCAAATAATTCTTCAATCCTAATCTAGAGGTTTATGCTGTTTCTCTTGTCCTCTAAAACAAAAGGAAAACTACTTTTCCACTCGGGTTGTTGCCCCTGACCGAACGATAATTTTCCTTCCATAGGCAGGCTCAGCAACAACATATTGCAGCAACAGAATTCTGGTTTTCAACAACTTTTTGTCATTGAGTTAGTGAGAACCTTCAGCAGATGCGATGTTGATTTCAAAAATAAGTATCTTTCTTTTTATATAAGGCAGTGCTTCTGAATATTTTAAAATTATTTTCATAACGTTTTTACAATAAAAAAAATTCACCAATAAATACTAATGTAAAAATCGATTGTGTGACACCGGTAGGATCGAATAGAGACCGTGTTGGCCAAACGTATTTCAGTCAGTTCTTGTAAACTTTGTGGTAAATTGGCTTTTATTCCGCGCCGGACCAACGGAATGAATCTCGACCTTCCCACTGTGACTGACCTCTCTGCCCAAGTTAGAGCACACAAGGACACTAAGCTCCAGCACATAATAATCCTAAAATAACGATATTAATATTAATTTTAAAAAAGTGATCGTACTGGAAAGATTGTAAAAACACACACACAAAAAAAAATCATTCCATCGCCTATCGTTGTCCTTTCGAGGGACAACGATTACTAACGATTATTTCATTAAGGGGTATTCCGAGCCCCCTTCCTTCTTGTCCCCAGACCCAAAAACTCCAGGACTTATAGTATGTTTACTTTCTAAATACCCTGAACAAGTTTCCAAAGAAAAACCTTGGATTACAGAAAACGCATTTTATAATACTTCATTGACTGGACTGAATATGTCCATTAAAAAAAATACATTTTTTTTTTTTTTATCAAGAACCCATTTTCGTCTCATCCTAAAATTTTGTCCACATGTAGTCAGTAATAGTATAAATCACATATATTTTTTTCGAAAAAATCGAAGGGTACTTATTTTGGGAATTACGAAAACCGTTGTTGGATGTTTCGAAGAAATTCAAAATGAACCGAAATATATCAAGTGATATATATTAAAGGGCATTTCAAGTACAAAAGAATGACGCAAATTAGAGCTCTCTGGAAGCAATAGTTTTTTAATGGCATAATTTTGAATATACAGAATGAGGACCGAAAACAGTAGTTTTTTGAATTTTCAAAAGCTTATTACTCAAAAACCAAAAGTCAGAAAAATGTAATATTTTACATTTTTACTATTCTTGGTATGTACAGCTGCTATACCCAAAATCATAGAAATCGGAGAGGTCAGGGTCCAAATCTAATGTGGAATTGGTTGATTTGGCATGGAATGACCCTAAGAATGAATTTAAAGTTCAAGTTTTGAAAATATAAGGGACTGTGAGTAAAGATTCCTTTTTTTTTTAGTCTAGGCAGTATTTTAGACAAGAAAGGGAACAACCATTTTAACTTGTAGTTTCATTTTTTCTTGTAGTTTCACCCAATTCCACTTGTCTCTCAACTTCCCCATAACCGTCAGAGAAATCTGAAAAAAAAAAAAAAAAAAAAAAAAAAAAAAAAAAAAAAAATGGTCTGCGAGACATTGTAGAATCGAACTTTTATTAGAGTGTAAACAGTGATTGATATAATAAGTAAAAACATTGTTGTCTATTAAAAGTTAAGAGATGTTAGTATTCGGTATAGTTGATGGAATCTTCTATTCACTATCATTTCATTAAAAACTGTCTTTCTTTAAAAATTTGTTTTGATCAATGGTCAAGTTGAAAAATTTATTAAAAACAAGCTCTTTACGTTACTTTAAAAGACATGCAAATTTTTCAACATCAGGCAAATTATAATCATTCATTTCATTCTTCAAAGAATAAATTTACAATTTCCACCTTTTATTATAAGATTGTTTTCATATTATTATTTATACTAACTGTAGCATTACAGATAATCAGCTGTTTTTGTAGCCATAGCAACGCTATGGTAGGTTATGTTTTCTCCTAATGTTATCAATAAAGTGTATGTGTTATGGAAAGAATTATTTTTTTGTTTAGCTGTTTTTGTTAATACAATACTAACTGAACCACCGTAAATATTTTATTAATGAACCGTTCATTGTGAATTCAGAGTTTAATTTAATTGCGGTTGTAGAAAACCGTTATCAATGAGGGTATTTAAGTGCTGGGTCAGCTCCAATTGAAATGGAAATTGATCGTGCTAATATTGCCAGGGCGCTCAACTATGAATATCCTCAAATCCAAAGCCTTATATAACTTTTTATATAATCCAATGTCACCATAATCAGCTGAGATTATATCATTTAGCATAACCTATTAAATGATAAATACATCATATAAATAATGTGCTATGCTTTTTGAAGTATTTTAACTACGAAAGAGTTAAATTAGTTATAATATTCCTTTACTAAATATATATATATATATATATATATATATATATATATATATATATATATATATATATATATATTGTATTGTAAAATACATAGGACATTATATTTACTTTTCTTTCAGAATTTAATTTAATATTAAAATATGTAAGTAAATTATATTTACAGATTCTAGGACTCTTCAATATTTCGAGTTGGCTAAGATTTTCTTGTTTTTAAATATTTATTAATACTTACAACTGTATACAATATATTACAACAAAAGATTTGAGAGAAATAAATATAATGACATATGAATAATTTGAGAAGAAATACTAACCAGTAGCACTACAAAAGTTCTACATTTGAAGCTCTCTCTTCTTTACAGACGCCTCGGGAGGATTATCAGGAATCGAGTGGGAAGCAAGTTGAGAGACTAGCGGATTCGAGTGGATATGGAGTTTACTATAAAAAAGGTTTGATATCTAGTTTGGGCCAAATCAGCAACATATGAAACTTTAATATCATTATGGATAAGTTGGTAAAGCAAAGTTAAAATTCATCATCAGCAACTAAACAAAACATACATTTAGGAAAGGAACTGAAATTTTTCCTGTATTTTTTCTCGTTTAAATAAGCTTCTGCATTAATACTCCAACGCACATAAGTCCCTTAATAGTTAGTTTTACAAAAAAAAAATGATTTTTTTTTATTTTTGAAAAAACTGAATACTTATATTTTATGGCATCCTATTCGGAATGTTCCAGTATTTTCAAGGGGGCAAAATTGAAATTCTGTTATTAACACCAAAAATTATAAAAACCAATTGACAAAAATATTCAAATTTCTTTCGTAGGAAAAATCCCTGGTTACTGTTTCACAATTTCTGATGTCACTTACAGTCCTGAAACAATTAGAAGTGATTGGAATTTTAATTTCTTAAATTCGTAAAAGCTAATGAGAAGGTTTATTGTTTGTAGTGATCAACAGTAGTGTTGTGTGTGTCCCAGAAGAGTCTTTCCAACTCCTGGTACGAACTTCGGCTGACATAGCAAAATAAATAATAATCTCCTTCACTCGGATTCGAACTTGGGCCAGCGAGCTAGTTACCTTTTTGTTAACTTTTATATATATATAGAATAGTATTTTTAAATTAAGCTGACATTGAAACATTAATTCATCCTAATTTTTGTCTAACAATGATATTTTTGAGAGGACAGAGTTAAAATTCACCGGCAATCCAAAAAACGAAATAATTGCGAAATATGATTTTATTTTTTTTTTCAGATTCACTCATTTTTCCTCGTGTGACTGGATTTTTATTAAATAGTGCCATTTTTCGTTTGCTTATTGAAATTAAAATCAAGCTTGTGTATGTGTTGATGTTATGATTTTAAACATATTAAAAAAATAACAAATTTCTCTAAAATTACTTGTACAGCTTCTTTATAAATGTAAATTTCTATTGTCTATGAGAAAAATTGAATTTGTTCCGACATGTAGCCTCCATCTCAATGACATGTCATTCTTGAATAAATAACATGTAAAGCAAATAACAGGTTACCGTTGGAAACCGTTTCATTACTACTTTTAATATTCGTGTTCAGGTCATATTTTATTTAAGTTGCAGAAATAGTCAGCAATGTATTTTTAGGTTGTATATTATAATAAATAAATAAAGACATTGGGTTTTTAGCAATAGATCCATAAATGTAAGAAACTATTTTCGATTAATGGGTAACATCAATTAAAATATTGATGATGGTTTGAAAATCATCAGCTTAGTCCATTCAAACCCAAAATGAGTACCACCCAATCGAAATTACTGAAATATAGGATAACTCAAGAGATTGGTGTACAATACTGATCACATTGTTAGACAATGAGACCTGAAGATCAAAATTCAGATATGATATCCAAGAGCTCTTTGTGAGTTATTGAGAGACTGAAACTATAATTGAAGGGTTTGGTGATTAAAAAGATTATGTGACAAAACACAACTTGATTAATTTATGTTCAAAGTTTTTTTATAACACTTTCTTTCAGCATCACAATGTTACATATCCCATTCATCTTCTTCAAATATCGTTTTCTTGTTGCTTCGAAATATTCAGATTTTGCTACCTAACAATTCTGCACATAACTCCTTCATCCACTGAAATATATAGTATTTTTTTAAAAATTGTCATAACCCCTTTATCCACCAAACCCTTCTATTCAGGCATGGTAGATTCTCAAACTCGATTTTTCAGAAAAGCATCGGTACCTAGAATCGATAGGTAAAGGTTCTTAAAGCCTAAGAAGAAGAGAAGATAAAGTAACAACTGCAGGATTAAAAATAAAGATATTTTTTTGGTTTCATTACAAGTTGACAGGTTTCTATCCCAAAACGGCAGAATTTCGACAGAAAATAGTTTGGGATGTAGTCAACTGACTTATTGTTTCTTACAACTGTAAGAAACAATAAGTCGGAGTTAAAAAACTTTGTTTTTACTCCAACACTATTATTAAAAGGGATTGGACTTAGATAAGAGATCTTTAATTACCTACTAAACATCTAGTATAAAAATTGAATCAAAAATCTTTGAAAAAGAATATAACCTGCCATTTTGGGATAGCGAGACGGTTTTTACCTGGAATCGGGTCAGAACCTTGGTTTCTCACCGGTCCGAAGCATTTCCATTTTTTGGTACAATCTTCCTCTATTAATCTGAACCCCATTACGTTTATACCTTATTTTGATAATTCTTATTGCCTAGAAGATTTTTGTCAGTTTTAACACTTTCTTAAAACTGGAGTGGAAATGGAGTGGAGTCTTGAGAGTGGAAAATATGCAATTTTTTTTTCTATTCACAACATTGCACTATAAAACGCATTCGTATCGGTTTGGTGCAGAAATAATGCAGGTTTTAATATGACAAAAAAAATGGATTATAATTTTGTATGGTTTATAATGTTGTGCAGTCAACACTATAACTTCTCTCACATTGTCCTAATTTTAATTTTGTATTGTAATTTTGCGATGGTTTTCTTCTAACTAAGCCCTCAGATGGTCATGACCAACAACAGAAGACCAACCTTCGTTGTCGATCTTCTATGTCTTCGAGATCCAAGACATTTTTGGAATCATCGCTTCACTGTTCTTTCACTGATGCTTCCTTCTCCCCAAACAAGATTCATGTTACACGCGGTTTGGGCCGCACTTCGATCAAATTTAACATCGTAAAAATAAATGAAAACCTTGTTTTTAACATGGTATATTTCAGGGATCCTCACTCATAGAAAATGTAACACAAACTAATCTTTGAGGAAAAATAAGCATTGTTTATAATTTATTAACTAGACTGGAGAATTATCTTTGTTTATCTGGCTAGCATTTGTTCAAACAAAATGAATATTCAAAACCCAATCGGAAATGTTAAATATGAATCATATAGAATAATACTTGCTATCGACGTTCTATTGATTTGACTAGACCAGAATCCCTAAGCAACTTCAACATGGAGATGTTGAACAGTGTTAAAAATTTATTGAAGACTTCCGGGTTAGTGAAAATATTATTAAAGCGGTAAAGTTTAACAAAAAATATCCGTGGCCCCCTGTGAATGCTAAGGGCAAAACTCCTATTTTAGGAAAAACACAATTTTTTCCACGTCATAAATTTTATCTTTTTTATAGACCCACAAGTCCATATTGGACTGTCCATTAGACAAAAAATAAAGAGTAAAAAATTAACTTTTCTGGTGATACCCTTAACCGAAAATTCACAAATACACTTACAGATATATTTTGTAAAGAAATTTTAAGGAGGAATAAGAAGACCACAGTATTTTGAATCCGATTAACTTTTATTTTTTTTATTTTACAATTAATCTTACAAGATTGTGTCATCAATTACTTTTATTTCCTTTAAAGTTTAGTGTATTCATTTGTCTATTAAAACGGTATTTTAATGTATATGTATTTTATATTTATGTGATATATCATTCATTTTTTTTACACAGATATTAACTAGCGATTGAATTCATGAACTCAACCCCCTTTTATTCACAACCCTCCCCCTCGGTCAAACACCCTTTGTCAAGTAATTATTGTCAAAGTTGGCAACCCTGGCAGAACACAAACATTTATATTATATTTATTGTAGATAATCGATACTATTTTCTGTTCGATAATTTATTATGCAGTTTATTTTCAATGCATTTTTTAAACCAGGGTATCGGTTTCGATAAGCTGGATTTTGGTACCGGGAATTAAAATCGAAATTTTTTTATATCGACTCTTCTTTAATATAATTTTTATTCCTTATCGTATGAAGTGAAAACATGATAAAGATTAAATGAAATTGTTTTCGCCAGATTAAAAATTATTTTAAGTATAGTTTTATTTTAAAGAGGGTATTAAATTGAACTTGTATAATATAGTGAAAAAAAATAAAAGAAAACAAAAGCGCAATGATTACTGACCTAAGGTTTCTTGGCTGACGACTACACCTAGACATCCTAAGACTACGACGAAGAGGACGGACATCCTAGAAGAGCCCGACCTGGTGGAGTACTGGTCAGCAGCGGCGGTCCCCACTACTCATATAGTTCCTCTTGCACCCCCACTGCCGCCGGTTATTGCCGGGCTATTGCTTATCTTGTTATATTCTTTAAAAAAAAATTAAAACTCAGCCTACATTAGTTTTAAAATGAAGTCTGTGTATACGCCTCAGGTATTTATTTGGGCTTATAAGAAATATATAAATTATGAACTCAAAAATAAAAAAAAAAACTGGGACTGAATCCGTAGATATAGCTGATTCTCAAACTACAGGCAAATTTGTGTCCCCTGCCCATTAAAATTCAATGAAGCAAACTTCGTTAAAAATATTTTTTCTAAATCAATGTATGTTATGTGAATTAATGATATTAATTGAATTTATTTGGGAGTTTAGTATTTTTTGGTTATTCTACGTCGATTCACATTGTCGTGGCTTGTCCTTATGCTTGGATTTACAATTATGTAAATAATTATTACTTGATAGGGCGAAACTAACTCAACTAATGGCTAATAATATTAAAATATAATGGTGGAGGAAAGATAAAATGTGTTTTTCAGGATTATAATGCCCAAGTAACCAGTCCCCAAGTTATTTTATTTCTGTCCCCGTGATTTCTTAACATTGGCGTGCCATTAGCTAAAAAAAGTGCTGAAAACGAATCCGGAAGGAATTTTTGGAATTTTTTAGGGTTTTTTTGCAGTAACAGGTAGCTGTTTTTCGTGGACGCATCAGTTCGTAACCACGCAACCATTATACGTCGGAATATCCTAGTGTAAATATCACCTTTGGCTGAAAGTACACTCATGGTTCACATTGTCATGTCCACTATAAATCAGTTACACCATATATTTATTTGCGTTCTATTACTAGACTACGGCCCTCATAATATACTCCCAAGAAAATGCGAAATAAATGAAAAGTGTTTCGGCGGTAATATTTTAAACCTCATTTTCAAATTATGGCCATTATTATTTAACATTGTCATGGTATCTTTATACTCTATGCAACTGTTAAGATACCACGATAATGTTAAAAAAATTCATTTATAAATAATTTTAGGCATACTGTGGCCGAAATTGAGTGTGACCTTGACATTGAAAGTGAATTGATGTGATATTATTTAAATTATGTGATGAAAAAAATACTTTAACGTTAAACAAAGACTGATATTCGTTATGAAGCAGAAATGGTTCATGTTTTATTTATTTTTTACTATGGAACCTTAAACTACTAAGATCGTTTTTTCACACTGTAGTGTATAAAGTCACATTGGTGTGGGGCATTCACGTTGTCATGGGTTAAAATTATAAACTGAAATTTTAAAATAAAGTAAAGTGATTCATGTGTTGCTGCACTACCTATAATCCTCACAGGTAGCCTCCAGGAAGTATCAAATGTTTGCAGCAAGCTTTGTCAACGTTTAAATTTAGAATTTTTGTAACTATAAATTTGCCTGTAGTTTGAGAATCACCCATATACAGGGGAAGAGTACCTCTTAGTGTAAAAAAAAACAAAACAATTAGGTGAAACTAGATCAAAAATGTAAAAAAATGCCGCAGACCTCACCTTTCTATTCCAATCCGTTGCAGATTTACGATAAATCAAAGACTTTTTTGAGGAAACCACGTTATTTACCATAAAAAACTGTAATTTCCCAATTTTTTTTAAAACATTTTTTCAAACTTTGACCTCATTTTCAGATTTAGCACTAAATTGTCTATAAGAGCAGAGTAAATGTAACCGTGAATTTTACAAACTTGTGGCTTAAAGAACAGCTTGATCTTCACCTTATTTAGGGAAGTTACAATGTCTTATATTACTACAATGCTCACCGTTTTTGGAAAAAACCATCCACAAAACTGAAAATCTGTCAAAAACTTGCAAATTTAATTAGCTTTCAAATGATATGTAAAAAGTAATTATTCTGTTTCGATTCCATGGAGAAATTTACTTTTAAAACCGAAAAAACATGGTGTTCTCATTTGGCATACAAATCAGTTACTTGTGATTTGTAAAATAAAATCACGTTTTTTTTTTTTCAGCTCTCAGTCAAGATATTGAAATGATTCTTTCTCTTAAAATTGTAGTTTTGTATTCTATTTGAAATAAAAAAGCTTTTGTTATGCTCAAGACACGACCCGGTGCTCAAAAACTCCCAAAAAATGACAAAATTCCAAAGAAATCCGCTGTAAATCAGTGAAAATGTTTTTCATGAAAAACTGACCACAAAAATCAATTTAACCCACCAAAAACCATAATATGTGGAATTTTATTAAAATAAAAAAATATTTATCTTTTACCCCTTTCGAGGACTTTAAAATTTTAAAATTCAGATTTCATCAACAACTTCTAACTTCCATCACAACTGCTGTGTTCAACCGATTACAATTGTAATAGCATCAGAAGAATCAGCGTACATTCTGCTTTTTATCCAAGCATGTAACATTGATTACTGCAGAATTAAGTGGATAAAAACTGATGTGAATAAAACATTCCGAAGTCAACTATAACTTAAGATATCACAATAAGGAGAAATCCTGCGACCTCTGGATTTGAGCTAAACTATGCAGGTTTACGGCTTCTAACGTCCCCTTGTTACAGAATTTTACCCAATAATTGAGGTATGCAATTAAGCATTATTTCTTAAATGATATTTTTGAAGCATAGCAGTAATTTTAAACCTGGTTATGATTTTTTTTGAAGCATAGCAGTAATTTTTAAACGGAGCAACATGGAAACATTAGTAAATGAATTACAATGAGGAGTTAGTTTTAATATAATAACTAGTTTAATCTCCTTGAATGAAACATAACGTAAAAGCATAATTAGATATCCAATTTTTAATTTTAATCTATTTTTTGGTAATCCAGATGGACAGAGACTAATTAAGAAACTTTAGCGGATAATGAACTGCATTATGAGTACTTACTACAAAAGGCCCATAAATCATATTTTTATAAACAATATTACAAAGCAAAGTATCTACATTTTGATTTGGTAATAATTTTTAGTTGGCAGAATTAATTTCACTGATTTCATCCGGTAGCATTTTAATTTCTAACCTTTAAAGTATTCAACAGTGTGGCAAACCTCGTTCCAGCGAGTCAACATTGTGCATTTAAATTTTTACGATTTTAAAATTTTTTATTGTTAAACATTTCTAGAATATGAAGATGATTTAGTTAAAAATTGGTGGAGAGGGGTTGAGTAGTTTTACCATTATAAACTCAATTGCAGAATGCCGGTAACCACATATCGCTTGATTTTCAAATGTCACTGGGATCCATATGTTGCAGCACATATTTGAATCATTTTTAATCCGCATTTATTAACTTCACCTGTATTTAACGGCATCTTTCGTCGTAATTTTCACCGATTTCCTGTTATGTGATTATCTTAAAAAATTTTCTAAAGTGTCAAGGGCCAAAGACAATACAATAATTGCACAACTTTATTCTTATGTTCTTACTTAGTCCAGGCAAATTACCCCCGATAGGGGGTCTCTCTTTTAAAAGGTAGCATAGTAGGTTTTAAATTTTTATATGATACAGATGGGCCCTGAGAATAAAATATCAAAAATGTGACTAAATTTGATGAGGGGAACATTTTTGGGGGCATAAAAAATGTTTAGACTTTTTTCAGATTTTTACATAAAACATACACAAAAATGCTATCAATCGAATAATTATTTACAAAATGTGCTATTTACAAAATCAAATTGCTCCTTTAAATTGTTCCTTTAAAGACATCCCTTAAGCTGAATTTTATTTAGGCGTTTAGCCACATTCGGTTGTCGAAAATCGACGAATTCTGCCAACTTTCTCAAAAAGTTAGTTTTGGTCTTGTTTAAGAATCTATAACACAAAACTGGCTAACACAATCAAAAAATGTTAGATACTAATAGTTGTAGATCATTTGATTTTGTGCAAGATAGGATTTTTAAAGGTTCCGATTGCTACTCCGAGATATGTCAATAAAACCAAAACTTGTTGGTTGATTTTAGATAAACAATGTTAATGAAATTACGAAAAAATCACAAATAGTACAGGGAAATTAGCTTCGAAAGTTGAACTCCAAAAAAAAAAGGTCCGACAGCGGGAAATTGTTCATCACCCTTAACCTTAAATGTGAGGGGGGTGAGCATACGGTGGGGAGGGTTGGGAGAAAGTCAAATTTTGGGGTTTTAATTAAATCTTGGAAACAGTGGATTCTAGAAAAATATGTTCAATGAAAAAATTAAAGCTGATTAAATTTCCTATAAAATTGTTTCAATAAATATTTGTCCAACTCAAAGGTTTTCGAGATATACATTATTGAATATCAATAATTTTCGGGGAAAAAAAATTGTATTTACCTTACTTTCTGTCAAATATTTTCTTCTAGTGCCTCCCACGACAATTTCTCATAAAAATTATCCAGGAAAAAGTTGTAAAGCTTTAATTTTAAATATGCGTTTGCTATAACACGCTTTTATTAGCTTGACCTGAATGTATGTAACGGAACCTTTTATCGTAATTTTCACCAATTTTCAGCAATCTGTTTGTCTTAAAAATTTGCACACGTGTCAAAGACAAAAGAGAATACAATCATCTCTAGAATAATCAAAATAAAAGAAAATTTTTATATAAATTTGCAGGTTAGCTGTAAACCATTCACGGGAGGTCGGTAGATGTTATTTTTCTATACCGATAAAAAAAACTCTTACCAATGGAAGATAGCTAAAGAACATTAATGGTAATGATTATGGTACCACAGATGTCGCTCCGGCAATTTAAATAGAAGAACTTGATTGCTCGAAGTTTATATATTCATATTATAAAAGTTTGTCTCGAACTTGATCATAAATACTATTGACATCGTTAGGAGATTAAAAATCAAGAAAATAAATTATAGTTTTTAAAAATACTAGAAAAACGATCAAAGCTCACAATTAATTATAAAGGACTCATTTACGCGACTGTGATTAGACCTATTTCGACGTACGGAGTTGAGCTTTGGGGCTTCACTAAACCATCCAATTCATCTCGTATCCAATCCTTGCAACCCAAAATCCTTAATGCTCCTTACTATGTGACCAATAAACTTATCCATAAAGATCTTAATGTTCCTTATGTTGCTGATTTAGCCCAGACCAGATACCTATCCTTCCATAGTAAGCTCCATAACCACTCAAATCCACTAGTCTCCCAACTTGCTTCCCACTCCATTCCCGATAATCCTCCGGGGCGTCTGAAAAGAAGATGGCCTAGAGACCTTTTAGTGTAGATTTTATTGAAGTGCTACTAGTGAGTAGTTCTTCACAAGTTATTTACATACCATTGTATTCACTATCAACACATTTACTTAACGTATATGTTTTTGTACAGTTGTAAATATCAATTAATAAGAAAAAAAAATAAAGTTTTAAAAAACACACTCTAATAGCAAACCGAGCTAAAAAGTAGAAAATAATTTTTATTTCATGGATAGTTTGTGTTATGGCAATGGAAAGCCAGACAATCAACTATGATTTATTAATTTGAATTAAAACTTGAGTTATTGACAAAAAAACTCAAATTATATAAAAAAAAAGCGGGGGGTGCTTCATATTAAATGTGACAAAAACTTTATTGGTAACTATTTATAAAAGCAGAGATAATATAAAAATAATAATAATAAAATCTCAATGGTGCCTGTCCGTTCGTCCCTCCGTAACAAAAGATTGTTGTACCCATAGAGGATTCAATCCTCTATGGTTGTACCCCACGCTTTTTTAATATAAATTGATTTTTTTATTTAATACGCTTTTATTAACTTCACCAGTATGTAACGGAATCTTTTGTCGTAATTTTCACCAATTTCCGGCTATCTGATTATCTTGAAAATTTGCACATGTGTCAAGGTTCATTGACAATATAATAATTGCACAACTTTGGTTTAATGTTCTCACATACAATTAGATAAATTACCCCCAAAAATGAGGTCTGCCTTGCAAAAGGTGGAGTCGTAGGTTTTATGTTTTTTTATGGTCAATGGGTACTCAGAATACAATATCGAAAATGTGACTCCATTTGTTAAAGGAAAAAATTTTTGGAAGGCAAAAAAACCCAACATTTTAGCACTTTTTTCATATTTTTGCAAAAAAACATATACAAAACTGCTTTAAATCGAAAAATATGTTATTTAGAAAATTAAGTTATATTAAGTTGTGCTTCTAAAGACATCTCTTAAGCTGAATTTGGTTCAGGCATTTAGCCACAATCGACTGTCGAAAATCGAGGAATTTCTCAAACTTTCTCAAAAAGTTAGTTTTGTTCTTGTTTAAGAGTCTCATTTTGTGCAAGATGGGATTTTTAAAGATTTCTATTGCTTCTCCGAGATATGTCAATAAAACCAAAAATAGTTGTTCGACTTTAGTTAAACTGTGTCACTGAAATTGCTAAAAAATCACAAACAGTACAAGGAAATTAGCTTTGAACATTGAACTCCAAAAATAAAAAGGTCTGACTGCTGGACATTGTTCACCACCCATAGCTTTAAATGTAGTAAAGTCTTCCTCGAAATAGCGTCGGGTTTGGGCGGGGGAGGGTGAGAAAGGATTGAAAATCTTTTTATTAACTTAACCTGTATGTTTGTTTGTTTGTTTGTTTATTTCGTTTAACGTCACTTTATGCTGCTATGGCTAATCGGACGATGCTACGGTGGGAGTCCTAAATTTTGCCTATCCAGGTATAATTAGGATACCGATCTTTAACGAGTACCTGACATCGCACAGGCTCGGGACCCCCATTTTACGTCCCTTCCGAAGGACGGCATAGCTAAGGATTTTTTACTCCCTTTAAAAAATCCTAAGGTCATCTGCCGGGCTGCGAACCCGCGATCTTGGGTTTAGTAGGTTGCTATGCTAACCACTACACCACAGGTGACCCCACTTAACCTGTATGTAATTGGAATCTTTTAGCGTAGTTTTCACCTCTTTTCAACAATCTGATTGACTTGAAAATTTTCATACATGTCAAGGACCAATGACAGTTCACAACATTGTTCTAATGTCCTCAGGAGAACAATGCAAATAAAAGAAAATATTTATATTCCAGAGTAAATGAGATATGCAATAACTTTTGACTTCAGGGTTTCGTTAGGAGTAAGTAGTAGGTAAATATACTAAAAGTCCTCGCCCCTGAAGATTGAGCATACGGTCGGGAGGGAGGGAAGGAATTTTCGATCATATCGAAAAGATGGAAAGATGGACTATAGAGAAATATGATTAATATGTTCAATCATTCCAGAACTTTGTTCCAGTGTCCTCGCTAGAATGATCAGAGTATAGTCTGTAGATAAGTTTTCAGGTTATCTGTATACAATTCACGGGACGTCGGGAAATTTCGTTCTTCTTTACCGATAAAAAAATTCTTAGGAATCGAAGATAATTGAAGAATATAAATGGTAATGATTGTGGTACCACAGATGTCCGGCACTTTAAATACAAGAACATAATTGCTCAAAGTTTATATATTCATATTACATCAGTTTATATCGAACTTGATCATAAATACTATTGATATCGTTTAGAGACTAAAAATTAAGAAAATAAATTTACCTTGCTACTTCATCATCACCTTCTCCTTCGTTGCTCATTTTTGCCTCTGATTTAATTTTCTTAAAATATTTTGATATCTCAGCACTTTTACGCTTCTCTTTCCCTTGACCCCTAGAACTCAAATTGAATTAAATAAAAAAACTACCTTTATCAAGCCAGATTCCTAGTTATTTCACTTCCTAGTTATGAGAAGTGAGACGGTTCGTTAAGTCAGAACGCTCTAGCGGAATTTCGGGTAAGAAGACGGCGGAGGGACCGAAGGGAAATTTACTTGAAACCAAAAGACGCCATCTTCCTATTCTGTCTCCTGTCTTTCTACACATCGATGCCTCTCTGTCCCTCTCCTACTTGACGGTGAATGCCAATACAATTACAGATTTACTAATCATTTTTGTTGAAAGTTGTTTAATGGAGTTACAATATAATTATAATTTATGAAAGTAAAATCTTTCAAAGTTAAAATTTTAAAAATTTACTTCTATTTAAAGCAATGGGGTGGCGTAGTATCCCCAATACCCCCCCCCCTGGGTACGCCAATGAATATAAGTAAATTTTATTATCAATCTCAAACTCTAGAAGAAACATAGAAGAAATTAGGTTAAGCCTATTTCATTTTGTCTCGGCTTCTAGGCCCATCTTACGTATTTAATATTTCTTAACCAGAAACCTTCAGAAAAATTGCCAACACGATCCGTTAGTGACTCAGTGTGTCCTTCACTTGTGAGATCAAATAAATATACGAAAGGACAGAGGAGTTATGAGTTAAAGACAG
This sequence comes from Euschistus heros, assembly GCA_003667255.2. Lineage (NCBI taxonomy): Eukaryota > Metazoa > Arthropoda > Insecta > Hemiptera > Pentatomidae > Euschistus > Euschistus heros. The sequence goes on along the minus strand of RCWM02000570.1, from coordinate 536,252 downwards.
TTATGAGGAAAAGACATGATTAGGATAGATTGAATAAAATATATAAATATTCGATAAGACATTTATCGATTATACCTGAAAAGCCAGAGAGGTTGCGCTAAGCAGATGAAGGAAGAGCTGAAGAGACTCAGAAACACTGACGGGGACTGCCTAGTTAGAGAGAGATTCAGGAACCGAGTAAAAAAAACAAAAAAAAAAACAGGGTTCTTGTGGAAGAGCGAATGAGAAAAGGGCGTGGGGGCGGACGATAAAGAAAAGACTGCGATAGTCAGAGCGAATGATAGATGTCCAACATTTTGGATTGGATTAAGAGTTTCAAAGTTATAGCCTAGAGTGTACCGAAAAACGTGTTTTCCCGAAGAAGTGCATCTTATTTTGGTTTTGGGACTCTCTCTTTGATAATGAATCATTAAATATGGTTAATTAGAATACGTAACGCGTATATAGACTTATAGGAGGCATTGAGTTTCAAGATATAAGACCACTGATAAATACCATATTTTACCCAAAAAAAATTAAAGTAGGCGTAACTTTTGACAGATTGAAGGTAAAATGGAATATATATATACATTTTTTAAAGTAAATTTAGTGCTCTACAAGATTTATTACAAGACCTTTTTTCATAAGATGAACTGTTTAGAACATATAGAAAAAGTGAGGTGGAAATCGCTTTTTCGCAAATTTTCACATTTGTCAAGCATATATCTCCGAAAGGGTACGGAAAATAAAACAAGTGTGTAAAGTACGATTTGTAGAAAATTTAATAGATATTAATTTCAGCGCCACCCCCTTTTAGTTGTTATATTGTACACCTATGCCTGCTACACAGTAATCCACTCTTTAGGGCAGACACTATAACCAATTGGTGATTTCAGATGAATAAATAGTTTCTAAGTATTTTGATATTATTTCAATCCTAATGTCAAGGTTAAAGAGTGTTGATTTTATAGTAAATAATTAGAAGACTATATAATAAATGGGTTTTTTTTTTCTAAAAATAAAAATGACTTTTTTGTCACTCTGTGTCACACTTAAACCTATATTTCAATTCCCTATTCAGGAAGACGCAAGTAATATAAATTCTTTTTCCTCAAACAGCTTAAACAAATTGATGTTTATATTGTATGCTTTTTTAAATTATTTAACTTTAAAAATGCATTATAAAAGGTTAAATAAATAATGAACTAAAAACACGAGACCTTCATTTATGAATGAATATTTTTGAAGTTTGAAAACCCCTCATTATATTGCCATTAAAGCAACACCTTGCTGCCACTTGACAGTTACATCACGTATTGTTTAAAATATAATACATGAACTTTTCTTTATCCGCTTCTTCTTGCCTTATAGAATAATAGTAATTAAATAAGAATTATTTTATATAATAGTAGTAATTAAATAAGAATTATTTTTATTCAGACAAAAATCCATTGTAATAGTGTCTAATGGGAGAATGATTGTTAGAAGGTCGCAACGATCAACGCTCTCAAAAAACAGTGCCATTTATTTACTTCCATTATATTTATTATGTATTAGCTTTAGAAAAAAAAATTATAAAAGAAGAGAAATCGAAAATATTTTGCCTTTCTGGATAACTGGCACATTCTGTCTCTTTTTATTTTGAAGAAGTTAATAAATAATCAACTTAACTTTTATGAGAAAACCTTACTAATTTGACTTATTTAACTTGATAGATTTATTTCTAAATTGTAGTTCGAACTAACCAAAACGTAAATGAGCTTATCTGAAGATATTTGCTAGCTAGCGATATCAGAACTACAGCTAGTGTAAAAAGTACTGGAACACTAACAAAAATTTCAGTTATACCCGTTTTTTAATGATGATAAATTTCTGAAGAGTACACAGCTGGTATCAATAAAATGGGAATAGATTCGGAAGGAATCGCGACATTTCAGCTATGTTCAGAATAAATGATAATAATATCGGAAAATGTAAAAAAAAAAATAAAAAAAGCATACACAAAAAGTATTGGAATACTGATATTGATATATAAAAGAAGGGGATTAATGCGTATTATCCCTGTTAGTTAGGGAGCCGACGACACTAAACCTGCCATGATAGGTCTCCCAAAGCCTAACCACTACTGCCTTTTCCAAAAAGTGAGAATATGGCGGCAGCAGCATTCGAAAGGCACCATCAAGTCCAGTCAATAAACATATTTGTAGAGCGCATGAAATATGCGATAATTTTTGACTTGATAGCTTCGTTAGGAGTACTTAAAATGTAAACATACTAAAAGTCCTCGCCCCTGGGGAGTAAGGTTATGGTGGGGGGAGCAGATAAGGTCCAATATTTGGGTTTCTCGATTATATCTCGAAAACGGTGGACTCTAGAAAAATATAATACAAATTAAAATTAAAACTTATTCTATTTCCTATAAATTTGCTCCCGTACATATTTGTCAAATTTCCAAAGGTTTCCGAGATATACGTAATTGAACATCGATAATTTTCGAGAAAAAAAAATGTAATTTTTATCTCACTTTACGTCAAACATGGTGGGGATGAGATTATGGTGGGGGAAGGGGTATGTTTACCTTCTAAATACTCCCAAAGAAGCTGTAAAGTCAAAAATTATCGCATATTTCACACACTCTAGTCAATATATTTATTGACTGAACTAGAAAGGCCTTTTAAATGCTGCCGCCGCCATGTTCTCCACTTTTCGGAAAAGACAGCAATGGTTTTTGTATTCCAATTTTATTAATACCAGCTGTGTACTCTCCTGAAATTTATCATAAAAAACGGGTATTAACAAAATTTTTGTTGGCGTACCAATGTTTTTTACATTAACTGTAGATATATTTCATTTTGGAGATATCGTTGTGTCAAGCTGTAATATGAAAAGAAAAACAATGCATTTGATGAAAAGTTATTATTGATTTAAGAAAAATTCTTAATTTATAGTTGACTCGACAATACATGCTTGAGGAGAACTAAGAATTTATTTTGTTTGCAGTTTGAAGAACCACTATTCTTGTAAACATTAATCGTTTTGATGATTTAGGAATAGTTGATTTTGGGTGATATTAAGGAGAAGAAAATTGAGCTGTAGTAAAATGTATACACAAAGAATGGAAACAATAAATTAATGGTTACACTCTGTTTCTCTTTTATCGCAATCCAATAATCTTTTTGCTAGTTTTGGTTTGCTACCTCTCAGCGCTTGTAAAGAACCATTTATGAACGATGTTTATGCTCCCTCAAAGGCGGGAGATTATTATTTTTAATTTGAGTTATTCTGTAAATAATAAACAATCTTCTTTTAATATGTTACTGCAATACTTGACTTGATTTAAACTATTCTATTCTTTGAATTCCCCATTATGTCGTACGTTTTGAACATTAAAAAACTTTTAGCTGATGACCTAAAAGGATTAATTACCCATGTAACTGGCCAACAGGTATAAATCTTCATAATGTTTTTTTTTAAATAAACGAAAATCTGATATAAGGCAAGTAAATTATAACTAAATTGGTTTTTCAGGAGGGGTCTCCAGAATTTAAAAAATGTGAGGACACATCTTGGTCTCTTATAGTTGATCATTACTATCCTTCTGTTTATGATCTTCAAGTAAAATCAACTTTGAATGATTTTGTAGACAAATTTAAAGTACATGGGTTTCCACAGAAAGCTAAAAATTTGAAAATGTTGATTGAAGCATACAGTGAATTGGATTATTTTAAGAAATATTGTGGTGTAGGTATATTTTAAGGATAGAAGGTTTAGTGTTAAGTTATGATTTTATGTTTAATTATATAATATTTATTTAATGAATCTTCTAAATTCCAATTTTATTTAACTATTAACTTTTAATTCTTGATCGTAGCCTGGTATTCAATGGGGTCTTGTTGATTTTCTAATCAAGCTATCATTTAAACCCACAAATTCATTGGAAGATGATCCTCCTTTAAACCTAGAAAAAGTTAATAAGAATAAAGATGAATCTTTTGATTGGGGAACATACTTAAAGGAAGGGTATGAGAAGTTCCAACTCCCTTCTGAGGTATATAAACATTTTTTAATATTCAGTTAATTTAATTAGTTTTTTCTAGAATAGGTTTTAGTACACTTACTAGTTTAACATGGTCTAGTTTAAAGTTATCTAACTATAAGAGTTTGAATTATTTATGACATTGAAAAGCATTAAAATTAATTTTAAAGTCCAAAAAATAATTTTTCCCTGCACCAATTAAAAACACACCAGAGAGTTCCTACTACCTATGCCTACTAAATGCACTTATAAAAATTTTAATATCCAGCATTTTATTTATCTAACTAGTCCTAATATTAATATGTGAAGTTATTTATGACAGGTAAATAATGACACACATATGATCGAAAAATTGATCAAAACTTTAATATTCCATGACTCCCAAAAAAGCTCCTATTTCCTTGGCTATCTTATGCCTCTTAGTCAGCATTCATATCTTTACTGGACATGGTAATATTCCCTAGACATTTGCTATCATCACAGCTCTTAAACCAGTACTAGTATTGTACTGTTCAGACTTTTGATATACTTATTATCAGTGTTTATAAATATCAAATTTAATCAAGAATGGCTACTTTGTGGCTAATAGAAACTTAAGGTTGGAAATTTACTTTGTGTTATTTAGGAGTCGTATACAATGCTCCTGGATTTATTTTGATTTATCCTTTAGAAAATAAAAGAACCAGTATTATCAATAGAAGATCCTTCTTTCATAATCCTTTGCCTACATTTTATTTCTAAAAGAAACTAATACTTACCATAACTCTGCAATTGGTAACACATAACTTCATAAGTACATTTTAGTTTAATTATTTGTATTGTGTGTAATAGGATCAAACAACAAATTAGTTTTTAATGAAAGATTCTATCATGTTCCTATTAAAAGTAATATATGATCCAAAGTAACTTATTGATAGGTATTTTCTAACATTTATAGCAATTTTATCCATTATGGAATTCTCTAACTGCTACCCAATTTAGGCAGGTGTTCCACAAAGTAGCCAGTTCTGTATATCCTATATACTGCAGATATCCCTACTATTCCTTATTCTTTCCTAGCAACATTTGCTGATGACACTGCTATCCTTTAATAGCTTCCTATTATCTCTAAAGCCACTTATCCCAAATTGAAGTCTGGTGCGATGATTGGCAGATCAAAGTAGATGTATCAACGTAACCTTTGCCCTCTGCCATAAATCCAGTCCTCTTATCTATTTCAATGGTATTCCACTACCCAAAGCTGATACAGTTCGATATCTTCTGCCTAGATAAAAGACTTACATGGAACCCTCATGCACGATTCAAAAGGCAAGAAATTAATAGACGCTTTAGCCAATCCATAGGACATCTCATATTTCTATTGAAAACAAACTTCTGATATGCTAAACCATCATTTAACCTATTTGGACTTATGGACTTGAACTGTGGGGGACAGCAAAAAAATCGAATATCAAATGCTTTCAATCCTTCCAATCCAAAATTCTCCAAACTATAGTGAATACTCTTTATAATGTTTTCAACAAAACCCTACATAATATTCTTAGTTAGAGATATTAATACATATGCATTCTTGATCCAGGATGAGGAAAGTTGGACAGATGATGAAGAGAAAGGAATAAAGTACAATCTGGCTGTTCCTGCTGTGGAAACAGCCAAACCTTTTCATATTCCATCTCCTCCTAAATTAACTCCATCTGAACTTCGCTTGGAAGCTTTGCAAAGGGCTGAAAATGCTGCTAAGTGGTTGGAAGTCCATACACAAGGTTTGTGGTGGAAAAATCCTATGTTCAGGGAAATTCCTGATAGTAAAAGGGATGAGGCGAATTACTGTTTAATTTGGTTAGTATTCTTTGATAATTTTTTCTTTAACATTACTCATTAAATTAATATTGTTTCCTTAAAAAGCAGGTTATGTGTAGATCATTCAACCATAACTTTAATTTAATTTAGGGATGATTGAAAAATGATCACTTTGACTATTATTAACCAGATTTTGTTGTTTGTTATGTAACTAATTTCATCACTTCTACGTCTACATCTACTCTTTGACAGCAGTCAGCATTTGCTAATATTTCTTTTAATTTTGTTGAATTGTAATGATATTTCTGATATAAATGCCACTGCTTATGTATCAGAATAAGTATCTCTTTGTTAGCCCTAATAATTGTTGAAAAAAGTTGCTCATGATCTTCACAAAGATTTTTTATTTACTATTGGGGTTTAAGGTCCTCATGTAACCAAGCTAAAGAAGGAAGATTATCCTACAGGTTGCTAACCTATTCTAGCCATTGTGCTGATACAAATTAAAAGTCAATTAATTAGCACAGGCCATAATTAAACAGGTGCCTCTTCTGATTCGAGACTGCTAACTTAGCATGCTCCTAACTACTTGATTTGAAGTGGCTGATGAATGTTTACATTCGAAACTTGTCTTTGAATAAAAAAAATCCAATAGGAGTGGCAAATAATTTATCAATCCTAATCGTACAGATCTTTACCAGCATGCATACCTCTAATGATTTACAATTTTAGTCTAACCAAGCCATGATAGAATGCGCTGAGAGCTCTAAAACAAAAATGCTGCATATCTGCAATGTAATTCATCAAAGGTCCTATTGTATAATCACAAGTGACAATAAAATGTAGATTTCAGAAAAAAAAACTAATATTATTCTATTTTAAGTTTATAAATGCTATGGTTTTATATATTATTACAAAAATACTGTTATTTTAAATTTTGCTATGAAATAAACTATAATATATTATTTTATTTAGGGAAGAAGTTATGAAATACAATGGAATACCAATCAATGAAACAAGAATACTCAATGAACGCAAGATTGTGATGGAAATGATTTATATGCTTTCAATGCCATCAAGCTGCTACTTCATTAGAGAAATTTCTAAAGACTGTTTTAAGCCCATCCCTGATGTATCAATGAGTAGTGTTTCTCCGGTAACCTATAATTTTTTCTCATTTGTTAAAATTTATTCATTTTCTCTTTTTAATATCACTTTATTATTTTTTTTAATAGCCAATTAATTTGTTGTTCTTTCAATTTTATCTATAAAAATAATTGTCGTTTCTTTTTCAGAATTTGTTTTCAGTAATTATCGAAGAAAATTTTTGTGTATATTTTCCTTATATTAAAAAAATTCAGGCATTTATTATTGAAATGGAACAAGATTTTTCATCATCTATCCCTTGTACGTTTAGAGCTTACGGCTACAGTCTAAAGAAAATTTTATCTGTTTATAAAAAGAAACTAGAAGAAATAGAAAGAACAGTTGAAGCTCAAGGTACTTTTTCATTAAAAAAATTTAACTTCATCATTTAGTCTCTAGTCAAAACAGAATCATTTTAAAATTGAATTGTGTATTTTAGAGGATGTTGCAACATTACGTTATTTGCTAACAGAAATAACACCATGGCTGCATAAAATTCAATACCTTTATATGGTTCTTGAAAGTGCCATCAGTCATGACTACAAGGACCAAGATTGCCGAAGCAATGCTTTAAGGTAAAAAATGAATATGGATCATCTTCTTCTTCTTCTTTTCCTTCCTCCTCAGTGCCTCTCAGCGTGGAGGTGCCTCGATCCAAGAAATCCAACTGTCCCGGTCCCTCGCCAATGTCTTCATAGGATCCAACCTCTTTCCTCTTTTCTCTCCTATTTGAGCCATACTATCCAACCATGACATCCTTGGCCTGCCTCTTGGTCTTTTGCCAGTTGGTCTGGCTTCGAAGAACTTGCGTGGTCCGCGATCTTCATCCATTCGACATACATGTCCGAACCACTTTAGCTGCCTCTTCTCAATAATTTCTGTTAGTGCTTTTACCCCTAGATCCTCTCTTATTCTGCTATTCCTGACATGTTCCCTCCGTGTTCGGCCGGCAACTCTTCTTAGATATTTCATTTCTGACGCGGTGATTCTCCTCTTCAATCGGTCGAGAAGGACCCAGCTCTCACTTCCGTATAGTAGGGTGGGAAGGTAAATTGCATTAAAAATGTGCAGTTTTACCTTTTTGTCAACTTCACGTTTCCCAACAACAGTGTTGCAGATCTGGTAATATACGTTGTTCGCTTTTTTAATCCTATTGGATATTTCTTGTTGTATTTTGCCATTTCTACTAATAACTGTGCCTAGGTACGTATAGTCTTCTGCTGCTTCTAGGATTTCTCTCCTCTGCAAGTGATCTGCACATCTTCTGGTTCGCGTCCTATTTGCATGACTTTACTTTTGCTTGCATTTATAATCATGCCTTTCCTTTCCAGCTCTGCTTCCCATTCCAATACAGCTTGCTGAAGATTCTGGACGGAGTCCGCTATCAGCACTATATCATCGGCATAGAGAAGTGTCTGAGCAAGGACTGTTCTTAAGTTCCATTTCCCCACTATTGTGCGTGCCGTCCTTCGTTTACATATTTTTAAGACCTCGTCCATCAGAATAATAAAGAGAAGAGGGCTTAGACTATCTCCTTGTTTGACACCCCTCTTCATGTCGAAGCTTCCAGACTCCTTACCATTAATCCTGACTTTACCCTTTGAGCCATTATAGGAGGATTTAATGGCGTCTATAAGTTCTACAGGGACGTTCTTTGCCTTCAATGCTTTCCATATTTCGACTCTTGGTACTGAGTCAAAAGCGGCTTGCAAATCTAAAAAAAGCCAAATATACATTTCTATCCCTATCCCAAGCCTTTTCTATGATGGTCCTTAGTGAGAATATTTGATCTTGGGTTTGTCTAAAAGGTCTGAACGCGGCTTGCTCTTCTTCGAGGTCCTTTTCTACTACGTCTCTGAGTCTCTTCTCGAGGATTGAAGTATATAATTTGTGAACAACCTGGGACAAGCATATAGGTCTGTAGTTGTTGCAGTCGCTTTGGCTTCCTTTCTTATGAATTGGGATAATGACATTGTATTCCCAGTCTTTCGGAATGCTCTTCTCGTCATATATTTTTTGGAATAAGCCCTGCAGTACTTTATAGCCTCCATATTTTATAAGCTCCGGGAAAATTCCATCTCCTCCGGCTGATCTTCTTGTCTTGAGTTTCTCTACAGCCTGCATCACTTCATCTTCCCAGATGGTCCTGTCATAGTCCATGACTTTATCTGTTCTACTTCCCATTGTATTTTCTTGGCATTGAGGATCATCGAACATCTGTGCATAGTGCTGTTTCCACCTGTCCAGAATATCATTTTCCTTGGTCAGAACTTTTCCTGCACTATTTTTTACGTTCCTTATGGGTTTGCATTTCTTGCCTTTTAGGGTTTTTATCTTTTTCCAGAAAAGTTTTATGTTTTCATTGTAGTCATTTTGCAAGCTTTTACCAAATTTTTCCCAGCTCTTCCTTTTAGCCTCTCTCACAATTAATTTAGCTTCTTTCCTCCGTCGAACGTATAGTTCCCAGGTTTGGTCATTTTTGCTGTTCATGTATCTCTTCCAGGCTATTTTCTTCCTTTGAACAGCTGCTTTCACCCGTTCACTCCACCATTCAGATCGTTTTCCCTTGGAGGAATATCTCTTACTACCACATACCATTGTTCCAGTCTGCAGGATCTTATCTTTGATATTTTTCCACATCTCATCCAATGATGCATCCAGGTTAATTTTCTGCAGTTCTGCTTCCAGTTCTGCCGCGTACCTTTCTTGAAATTGTGGATTCTGGAGCTGTGAAATATCAATTTTTGCATACTGTCTTTTTGGCATTTTCCGTGGCTTCAGAATTTGTGTATCGGCTATGAGCATCATATGATCTGAGCCAATTTCTGCTCCTCTAATGACTTTTACATCTGAAAAGAGTCTTCTTATATTTCTGCTGTAGAGAAAGTAATCTATAACGCTGTTAGCATTCCTTTCTTGGGCACTGAAAGTAATCTTGTGGACCCTCTTATGGGGAAATAGGGAGTTCCCGATCAGAAGGTCAAAGTCGACACAAAACTCAATCAGCCTCTTACCATTCGTATTTATGGTTTCTTCGCCTCCATGTTTCCCCATCACTCCATGTGATCGGCTGAAATCATTTCCAGTCCTAGCATTGAAATCACCCATTATTATGATCTCCCTTTTCTTATTCTGTGCCTTAACAACTTCTCGTTCTAATTCAGCATAAAATTGTTCTTTATCCAAGATGTCCGCATCCTCTGTAGGGGCATAGATTTGAATAAAAGCTAAACACTTTGAAGATATTTCTATGTGCATTGTTATGATTCTAGAAGATACAGGGTTCCATTCTTCGACCTTAGCAAAGATTTCATCCTTCATGATTATTCCTACTCCTTCCTTTGCTCTGGTATCCTTTGGGACTCCCGAATATATCATGGTATGTTCCCTGGGCAGCCTTACCTCTCCGTTACCTTTTTTCTTCACTTCACTAATGCCCAGGATGTCTACGTGGTAGGCCATCATCTCTGCAGATATCTCTTCTTCCTTTCCCGTAAGTGTCCGTATGTTCCATGTAGCCAATCGAATTTCCTTATAAATGCCGTGTCGTAACCGTTGAGTTCCATCCTGTCCGAGGCCACTTAATAAGCTCTGAATCATGAGAACCACCTTGCGGGTGATTAGCCCAGCAAAGTAGGCCCCGTATCCTCGGGACAACTGGCCTCCTGATTATTTATATCCCCTCAGAAGGAAGGGTGGCCGGGCTATACCCCCCGAAACTGGGTACCTGTTTGTCCACGGGTCCTTATTCACTATATCGGACCACCCCTCCTGGGAGGGGTCCCTCAATCCGCAACCCAGAGGGACGCGCTCCCCAGCGGGCAGGTTCCGCCGAGAGGAATATGGATCAACTTGTTTTTAATTTTCAGACACCTAGTGTGTTACACAATGTGTCACTATTATCAGCCTATTTTATAGTTGTTAGGGTCAAGAGACTATCTCCAAATTCCCAATGTATGCGTTAGACAGGGATCAGAAGACGCAAAATCCAAAGGATTAAACAGGAAGAAAGAGTGCCCTTTGTAAAAACGTAATTATTAATTCATTTTTCAAAAAGTACAACAACGGCGTAATATCCTTTCACCATCTTAGTAATGGTTAGATCCTGGAAGATCTCAAAATAGTATCCTTATAAAAATTAAAATTGTTAAATCCTGGATGATTTAACAAAATAGTATTGTCAAGGACGAAAACTAATATTTAAGGGAAGGAGAGTGGTCAAGGATGTCCTTATGCCTTAAAAAATCGGCAGATCTGAAACCTGTATACTTCATTGGCTTTTGGGTGTAATGGCAATGGCAACGATTATTTATTTGGTTTATACCAAAAAATGAATGTTTTATTAAATTTTTGTTGTTTTTTGAGGCTTGAGGTCCTTATGTGCTCCAACTAGGGCGGGAGGAATGGGTTATTCTACAAGTTACCAATCTATTCTTGCCAGTATGGGAAAGTCAAGTTTCATTCCATGGTCCGCCATGATATAAATTTCAAACCCTCCTCTCCAAGTTGGATTTGTACACGTTTCTCTTGATGCCAATTTAATACATTATTCCGTTTTTATATTCTAAAACAAGATCCACTGAACTTTTCTGATACATTTAATATTTCTGGTTATCAGGTTGTATTTTAACTGAAAAGATTGTAAAAATAAAAAATATACAAGATTAGATGGAGATAGAAAAAGGTTCTTTGAAGTAGTAATGATTTATTTACATAGAAGAGGAACCCCCGCCCCATCTGCCTATCATCTAAATAAAATTCTAAGAAATTAATTTTAACAGGCCACATTAGATAGAACCTTTTACCAGTTAAAATAATCATGTCTTTATTTTCTCCTCCTTCCGCTGAAAAGGAATGTACCAGTGTCCATTTATTAAAAGATATCGTTAATAAACGTTGAAAACAAAGCTAAGTAAATGGTATATTAAGCTGAGGAAAATTCCTTAATCATAACCTCATTAAAATAATCATACCAATGTTTTGTCATTTTTTTTTAATTTTGAAGACTAAGAACTTTTAAAATGGTTCATGTTTTTATGGGGTCTAACTCAGTTTCAAGAGTATAACCGTCCATCCGTTAACTCTTGTAACAATTATATTATTCATACTCAATAATAAAAAAAAAATTTTTAAAAAAAATGTAATATTATAATTAATGTTAATATTACATTCCCGCTTCAAGGTCATACTAGAGTCTAATGTGGATTAATATTAATACTATTATTAATAATTAAACATTATTATTATTATTATCACATTACATTATTATTATTATTATTATTAAATGATTGTGCATACTAATTTAAATGTATACCTATTTGAAAAACATGTTCCATGTATCCAGGTCTCCCCCAGAAGTCATAAGACAATGCATGCACCATTTTATTTTTTATTATTTATTTTTTTACATTAGGTCTGTCTTAAAATATATTTCTGGTTTTACCAGTGGCAACTGGGAAGAACTGTAAATAACCTACCCAAACTGAAACCACTCATATATTTATAGAATCACAGATCAATGCATATCATTTATAAATATTTTTAAATTTAGCAGTAAATTAACCAGAGGTGGTCAAAATGATTGTTTTGTTAGGGCTAGTGTTAATTTATTCCTCTAGCTCTGAAAATATCATTTTCTTACAGACTTCTCAGCGCTCTCTATGCGGAATTGAAATTGGGAACTAAATGGAGAATAGGAGAAACCGCCTGGCAGAAAAATGCCATTCTTTGCTTGTTTATTGATTCTTTAGAACCGTTTTTAAATATGCTTTGTTGCCATATGGCTGGTAAATACCATAAAAACTTTGGCTCTGAATTTTTCTTATGTGGGTAAGTATTTACCTCTTATATCAACTATTTTCATTTTTCAGATTTAATTTTAGTATTTATACTCGGTTTCTAAGAAATCCTAATGCTATCATCTTGACTGTTATTACATTTTTTCTCAGTAGTTAGCATGTGGTAATGTTAATGCTAATTATTGTTTCTATCAATTTTGAGATTCGTGAGGAGGGGAATTTGTCCATTATAGAGAAGTATCTATTATGTTGAAGGTGAAAGGATAAAAAAACAAAACATTGTTTGTGTTAATTATATTAAAATTATATTATTTTAGAAAATACAATAAATATACATATATTTGGTTGAAGGGGAAAAAACAGTTAACTTATCTTTTATCTAAGCTGAGAAAAACGCAATTTAAAGTTCTCAACTTTAAAAAACCATTTCTATTGTACTAAAATTGAAATTAGAGCTAAAGTATTCAAAAAAAAATCTGATACTGTGAAACTTGACACCACTACTTGCCTGGTTCTTTCCCCCATGCAGTAACACTTCAATGCGATATATTTTTCGACTCTCTTAGTTTTCCACTTTTTAACTTCAGCTTTTCACTCTGTATCGATTGATACCCATGACTTGTTTTGATAAAAGAATTGACTCTATACTTTATTGACTCTATTGATAATAAAAAATGTACATCTAAACTTAGTTATTTATGTAACAAAGAGAAAAAATATATATGTTGGAACATGTATAAATTTCAGAAGAGGTATTGATTTTGATGTTGTGTCTTACTTACAACATTGAAATAATTTATTGTGCTCTCTTACACTCTCAACCTATTTTCCACCATCCCTCTTGAAAATTGTTTCAATGGGCATATGTTTCCACTAGTTTCATATTAAAATCAAGGAGGCATTGATTGCTTTTCCATGTATTAATTATACAGCACATGACAGCATGTGTGAACAACTTATAAGATACCTTTTAGAGCAATTGTGATTAGATAATGATCACAGTGCAGTATGCACATCCATGTTCAACTATGTGAGCTAAATTGATAATGGTTTCGAAAAAAAAAAATGTTTTTATAGTTAACTAGCATCCCCCTCGCGGCTTTGCCCGTCCTCATAAGCAAAGATAATTTCAACTAAAAATTAAAGTTTTATTTGTTTATCGATAAGATTCTTGTATTTTAGCATGTGGTTCAGCATTACTTCTTCAATGATTTTTTCACGCATAGCAGTAATTATTAATCTAGTTATAATCGCACTGATTAGGCAGTTGAAGATTACATAAAAGCACCATTAGACATAAAATTTTTAATTTTAAAGTATGAATTGCTAATAAAGATGGATAAAGACTATTAAGAAACTCTTGCGGAAAATAAACTGCATTATCAGTGCTTACGGCAGAAGGCACGTGGATCATATTTTTACACACAATATAAAAAAGCAAAGGATCGACATTTTGATTTAGTAATAATTAGTATTCAGCAGAAATAACTTTATTGATTTCATCTGGTTGGATGTTGATTTCGAACTATAAAAGTATACGACAGTGTGGCAAACCTCAGTCCTGCCTCTCAACATTGTTCATTTAAATTTTAGTTATTGTAAATTTTACCATTGCAAAACCTTCCTAGAATCATAAAAAAATATTTATTTAGATGTCGGTACAGATAGGTTCAGTTTACCATTGTTAACTCTATTGTGGGATGTTGCTATATACAATCGGTCGATTTTCAAGCTTCACTGGGATCCACATATCGCACACCATATTTAAATCTTTTTTAATAATTTTCTTTATAGTTTAATAAGTAAATTTTATCATCGATTTCAAGCTCCTTTGTAACCTCTAGCGTAGAATGGCACTCGCCACCTATTGGTCAATTTTCAAACTTCACCGTTGTCCACATATTTTCTTTTTTTAATAAAAATAAATTAAAAATCGGTATATTTTAATATTGCTAAACCTTCTTGGAACTATGAAGATGATGTAGTTAATATTTAGTACAGTTGGTTCAGTAGTAGTCGTGGTTAGTGATCACAAATGTAAAATGGCTTGTCCTTTTATATAATAGTATAAATTATTATTATAGTAAACTTTCTAATTGTAAATCTTTCAAGAACTGTGAAGATGATGTAGTTAAAATTTGGTTCAGATAGGTTTATTAGTTTTACTAAAAAGCTATTGTCGCTTGCCACATTTATATAGCTTTTTGGATAACAATTTAATTGAATTAAGTAACTTTATTATCAATTTCTTACTATATTTAACACCGGATCATTGTAACCTCTCTTGAATGGCGCTCGCTTTACTGCACACCACATATTTATCACTTTTTAAACAGTAATTTAATAGAAAATATGTAAATTTTATTATTGCTAAACCTTCCTTGAACTATGAAGATGATATAGTTATATTTGGTACAGAATAGTTCTATAGTTTCCGTGGTTAGTGATCACGAACGGAAATGGCTTGTCCTTTTATATATAACTTCATTATCCCCTGTCGAGGCTTCGCTCTCTCTCATAAGTGAAGATCTTAGATAATGTTAACTAATAATTGATTTTTTTTTATATTTATCGATAAAAATCTTGTATTAAAGTGAAGTATTGAAAATTATATTTTTGATGATATTTTCATGCATAGCAGTCATTATTAACTTGGTTAAATTTAGATTGATTAGGTGTTTGAAGATAACATAAAGCATAATTAGACATCCAATTTTCAATTTTAATATATGAGTTGGTAATCCAGATGGACAGAGACTATTAAGAAAGGTTCAAAATTCATATTTTTACACACAATATTTAACAGCTGAGGATCGTCATTTTGATTTGTAATCATTTTCATTCGACAGAAATAATGTTATTGATTTGATCTGGTTGGATTTTAATTTCTAACCATAAAAGTATGTGATAGTGTGGGGAAACCCGTTTCTAACACTCAACATTGAACATTTAAATTTTTATTGTTGCTAAACCTAGAACAATGAAAATGATGTTAAAATTTGGTATATTTCACTCCATATAGCTGTTTTTATAACAATTTAATTGAAAATAAGTAAATTTTATTATCAATGTCAAGCTCTATTGAACACTGTACCTTTTAACCTTTCATGTAGATGGCAATTGCCGCCATTTTTGAACTTCACTGTTATCCACAAATAATTAGATTTTACTATTGCTAAACCATCCTATAAAGATGATGTAGTCAAAATTTGGTAGAGATTGGTTCAGTAGTTTTTGGCGGATACTGATCACAAATGAAAAATGGCTTGTCCTTTTATATAATAGTATAACCTTATACTGCCATATGGTAGAATCGTATGGAGCTAACAGATAATTGTTACTTGCAGATAATATACAAATAATATTGCGACTATAAATTAAGATATAAGCTATCCTATCTTTTTTGTTGGATTAAACTGCACAGGGTGTGCAAATTTGATTAGAATCGGTTCAGTAGTTTAGGTGTCAGCCTGCCCCAAGATAGCAACACGTAATTTATATTTATTAAGATTATTCATAAATATTTTTTATTATTATTATTATTATTTTTTAGATCAGGGACACTTTTGGTTGATACTTATTCGAATGATTCAGAAGAATTTTGGAAACCTGTTCTTGAAATGGCCTCTGCTGCGATTATTTCTTGTAATTTCCTCACTGTGCTCGGGAAGGAATCTTCATTTTACACTAACAACTTTCCCACAGGTGTTGTATTTTGTATATATTCCTCATTTCTTTTAAGTGCCTGTTATTGTTATGAATGACTAAATAAATGATTATATACATTATATAACATATCTGTGGATGCAAGGAAATAGTTGTTAAGTTTTCAAATTATTATAATGAATGACTAACTTAAAAGAATGTGTACATATCTGTACCATTTGGAAAAAAACTAGATAAGTTTATTTTTGTCCACAATAAGATAAATATTTTGAGCCACCCATATTGGAGTCCTACTCATCATGTCTACCAGGTATGCAAGTTTAAAATGTCGTTTATTTCTTAAAATATATACACAGTAATTTAAAAAAAAGTATAATATATTTTATTCAAAGTACTGACCCTCGCTTTCTACACATTTTGTCCATCTCTCGGGCAATATATGGATACCATTCCAAAAGAATGCTTCATCTTTATTTGAAATCCATTCATCGAGCCATTTTCGTACGTTTTCGAAATTGTTGAAGTGTTGCTCCGCCAATGAGTGTCCCATCGATGAGAAGAGGTGATAATCAGAAGGCGCCAGGTCAGGTGAATACGGCGGGTGGGGTAGGAGTTCCCAACCAAGCGAAGAAATCGTTTCCTTAGTCAATCTGGCTGAATGTGCAGGAGCGTTATCATGCTGAAGAATGACTTTGGCGTGCCTGTGAGCCCATTCTGGGCGTTTTTCGATCAATGCGTGACTCAAATTGATCATTTGTTGTCGGTAGCGCTCGGTATTGACTGTTTCGCCAGGTTTGAGAAGCTCGTAGTAGACTACTCCCTTCTGATCCCACCACACACACAGCATTGTCTTCTTCCCAAAACGATCCGGTCTTGCACTCGAAGTGGATGGTTGTCCTGGCGTTACCCATGATTTTTTTTTTCGTTTGGGATTCTGAAAATAAATCCATTTTTCATCGCCAGTTACAACTCGATGCAAAAAACCCTTTCTTTCGTGGCGTAAAAGCAGCATTTCGCACACAGTTTTTCGTTTTTCCATCTGTCGTTCGTCCAATTCATGTGGAACCCATTTTCCAACCTTTTGAATCTTTCCCATAGCTCTCAGGCGATCGGAAATGGCTTGCCTAGTGGCATTCAACTGTTCTGCCATCATTTGTTGGGTTTGGGTATTGTCTTCGTCTAATAAAGATTGCAATTCGAAGTCCTCAAACTTTTTTGGTCGATTTTCTCGTTTTTGATCAGTAACATCAAAATCACCACGTTTGAAACTTTGAAACCAACGTTCACATGTCCTGACGGTTGGAGCAACATCGCCATAAGTCTCAACAAGAATTCGATGACATTCAGATGCCTTTTTCTTTTGATTAAATAAGAAAATCATGACATGCCGCAAATGCTCTTTATTTGGCTTAAAATTAGACATTTTTAACACCAAAGAAAGGTATGATACGTCCACGTAAACGACTTAAAAACAACTGACTTTTGTAAACAAATGACTAACAAACAAAATAGCGTTTAGAGATAAGCAAATCCTTCAATAGGCTAAGAGCGCATTCTATTGGAATTAAAACGACATTTTAAACTTGCATACCTGGTAAGTAGGCAAGTTGTAGTGTCAATGTTATAAAAGGATTCCATTGACATTACAACTTGCCTAATTATTTATTAGTTATTATATTAAAAAGGCATAACTCCCCATTTGCTTTATTCATTTAACTACATGTTTCAGAGCTTGTCATGTTGCTCCATCTTCAGGTTCTAACACTGTGATATTCTCACTTGGTCATCTCTTCTAATAGTCTCTCTAAAGTGAGAATATCACAGTGTTAGAACCTGAAGATGGAGCAACATGACAAGCTCTGAAACATGTAGTTAAATGAATAAAGCAAATGGGGAGTTATGCCTTTTTAATATAATAACTGATATTAATCTCCTTAAATGAAACATTTAAAGTTGCCTAATTATACATGATGAGTAGGACTCCAATATGGGTTGCTCAAAATATTTATCTTATTGTGAACAAAAATGAACTTATCTAGTTCTTCAGATATATTAACGAGTTATGTATTCTGGATTATCTTCCAAACTGTTAAGTTGTTTAGTTCTATGGTTCTAATTCTTGCTAAGTTATAAAAATGTGGGTTTCTTCATATCCTAAAAAATAGTGCTTGTTGTTGGACTAGATTGAAATCAATATCCACATCTGATTTTTACCAATGTCATTGTGCTGGACAAATAAACCTAGCCCCTCTGTCCTCCATTTTGATTTTATTAAAAACCGAAAAATTGAAGAAGAAAAAAAAATGCAATGCAAACTTTGTTTAGTATCTTTTTTTAAATATCTTACCAATTTCTTAATATAAAAAAAAAATCCAGTAATAAATAATATTTGCAATATTTATTTAAGTAAACTGAAAATTAAATAATTTTTTTGTTATTGTCAACGAATATTTATAAATTGATCACTTTTTTAGACATAATGTATACAGAAGTCGTGAAGAAGTTATCAAATATTTTGCAGTTACCTGAAATAAAGATTACAGATGAAGAGGACATAGCTTCAGCTTTTAATAAAAAAGAAGAAATTTTTCCGCTAGATGTGAGGCAGGTTTTATTTCATAGTGAAAACTTGATCGATAAGGTTTTTAGAGAAGTTATAGCTCCTCGTCCGAAATTGACAAAGCCCAGGATCACCAACAGGTATAACTTCTTTTAAGTGTTTTAATTTAATTGTCTTTTTAGCTTTCTGATTGTACATTGTCATTCGAGCTCAGAATTTCAGTTAAGGTATACTATGATGGTATAGAAGGATCAATACAATAAGGATTGATGAATTAATTGCCACTTCTATTGGAATTATTTTATTTGAAAACTAGTTTTAACTGTTAAACATTCATCTTCAGTTCTAAAGCATACAAAAAATTTCAGGACTTTGCTACATGGATTATGTATATCAAATTAAAAAAATTAAGACAATAAATCAAACATGTTAATACATACGTGACTTTTTTCATAAAAACCAATGAAAACCTACCTGAACGATAGGTCCTAGTGACAAATATTATACAAAAAAAAATATTCTGCATTAAATTTATGATAATAAGGGATGCAGGATTGCAGAACATGCATGGGAAATCTGTTCAACAGAGTGCTTGAAATACTGGCATATGTGGACGACATAGATATTGTGGGACACTCGCAGAACTGTTACCGAGGCATTCCTTGCCCTTGAGACTGCCATTTGCTGCTTTGGTCTGGAAATTAATCAAGAGAAAAAAAAGTATATGGATACCAGCCAAGCCGTACTGTTGAATGGAACAAGAATACCATTTGGATCTTACGAATTCGAGCAGGTGTCTGACTTTACCTACCTTGGCTCGCAGGTCTACGTAGAAAACTGAATAGGTGCTGAAGTTAAGAGGAGGATCTTGGCAGCTAATAGATGCTACTTTGCCCTCAGAAAGCAGCTGACCAGTAGGCTAGTGTCCAAGAAAACAAAGTTCACACTATATAAGACCTTGATCAGGCCTGTCCTCACATATGGCTCTGAGACATGGACACCAACAAGGTCTGGTGATAAAACATTAAGGATTTTTGAATGGAAAGTTCTTCGGCAAATCCTTGGAGCGGTATGTGTCGGGAATAAATGGAGACGGTGCACAAATGCGGAGGTGTACACACTCTGTGACGATCTTGATGTGGTCTCGGTCATTAAGATTGGAACACTCCGTTGGGCTGGGCATGTGGCGCGTATGTCTGAAGGAGACGGAGACATTCCCAAGAGTGTACTAACCGTACAAATACATGGAAAAAGAAGAATTGGAAGGCCCAGACTGCGATGGATGGACTGCGTGGCTGGTGATGCAGGATCCCTCACCATCAGTAACTGTATGGTGGTAGCACAGGACAGGGATGCATGGCGCTTGTTTTTGGAGGAAATCAGGACTCATGCGCGGGTTGTAGAATTCAGTTTAAAAAAAAAAAAATCATGATAAGAAAACTATCGATAAATTTTCGATCCGAGCAACAGCAACAGAGCTAGAGGTTTTAAAATTTTTACATTTTTGAATATGAAAAAGACATTACACCAAAAAAGTATAGACCCCCAGCCAAAAACATATCCATGTCAAAAAATATACCACTATAACCCATGAAGTGTCTAAGTTTCAGTATTTTGGTAAGGATATACCTGCTGTTACTGGGCCCCCAGTTGTGAAAGGAAGAGATTGCTCAACCATAAGGGTTTCCGCAGGAGGGGCTCCCGACCTCAAAGTCGATCAACAACTGAAATAACAGAATATAAATTTTCCACCTTCAGTTGGACTTGGAGTTGGAACTCGGGCACAGGAGCATGGCAGTCTAGTGCCTCCACTAAGCTACCGCTCCTCCTCGAAAGTCAAAAAAACAATTTTTAATTTAAATTATTTAAAATACAAAATAAGTTCATCAAATTAAATCAGCTTGTGTGGTCATTATAAGATGGTCACTGTTAACTATTCAAATGAAAACTAATTAGTGTTGAGTCATTTGAGAATGATGGAACATTGAATTATTTCATAACATCAGTTCCTACTGAAATCCAGTAGTCTGCGCTTTGCTTTAAAGAGATAGATTTATTCATCCGACAAAATTTTTTACTCATTGTTATATTATGTATTTTATTTTTTAAATTAAAATAACCCAAAATTTGAAGTTTTAAAATCAATAGTTAAATTGAAAATTAATTGTTTATTTATGGTTATTGAATTAAAAATTGTTCATTGTATTAATTACTTTTTGAGATGAACCTACTTTAATTTTAGTTTGATGGAAAACTTGAATGATGTCGACTTGTCAACAAGTGCTGTTCATATTTACTTAAAAGAAGCATTATTAAATTCTATGGAGGATTATATGGAACCAAATGGATTCGCAGCCGATATACTCCTTGGGCAATTCAAGCTCCTGGAGCACTTAAATGCTCTATATACTGTCGTCCAGCTTACGAGTGTCCTTAGCACTGTGTTAATAACAGAGGTAAGACTGAGTTTTGTTTGATTTTCTTTTATTTTAATTTTTAATATAATTCTTTGTATCTGAATTGGCATACTTTCATGAGAAATTAAATTTATTTCTAACATAATTTTTTTTTCACAATTTTTAATCACAGTCCTCCACCTGCCTTCTATCGTTCCATTCAATTCCTTATTTATGAAGGTTCATTTTTAACTTCATCCTCCAACTTAGTTCTAGATCTCCCCTTTCCTCTTTTTCCAACCACCTACACTTTGTGAACCTGACTTGCGATTCTTCCTGCCTTCATTCTTATAAGTTGTCTGATCCATCTCTGGCAATTTCCTTGTATATCTCTTTTTTTTTGGGCCCAAGACTTCCATTGAAGTCCTATACTGGCCTGGTTGGGAAGGTCAAGATTCATTTCCTGGGTACGCCACAAAATAAATTTTAACCCACCCAGGTGGAATTCGAACCCACGACCTTTCATCTCATTGTGCATCATGTCAGGGTTAATTCCTCCCTATCAGGGACCATGATACAAAATATTATATCTTGAAAAGAAATTTAGTTTTGCACGCTGTGATTTTCGTCTTTAGTTCCTCTTATTCTACGTTTAAGAGTTGTTAATATCCTTCCTGCAACTCTGATTCGCTCAGTTATATTGACATTTCCAAACCCGTTCGTGCTCTTGTACTCCAAGTTACTGAAAATTTTCTTCTTTTATTTAGAGGCTTATCAACTCTGTCGAATGTAAGTAATGAGAGATTTAACAATATCAGGCTAACGTATTCTACTGGGTTGTTCAGAAATTAATGCATTTGTGTTTTTAAAATAAAGCTAAAAAATAAAGTATTTAAAATACCCTTCATTAACTTCAATACGTTTCTACCAATGTGTTGGCTCCTTTGAATAGAATTTAAAATTAGCAATTTCTGATTTCGATCGACTTTTGATCAATCATTATTTTATCATTCAAAAAGTGGTCAAGGTCCTTAAAAAAATAGTAGTTGGTAGGCTTACTACTAAACTCCAAAAATTTGATAACAATGTTATTTTTTTTTGGACGTTCTATCCTGGAGCTGTTTCTTTTGCCTTGAACTGGTCAGCATTGTTTGATTTACTTGTTCACCAAAGTTCACAGAATAACAAGCCAGAGGAGAAGTCCTGCCTCGATCCTCACGAGATTTTTTAAGCCATTGTTGAAAGGTGCACGTACTGAAGCAATCATCGCTCCACACTTTATTTACGTTTCTGTCTCTGGGCCTGTTCTCACTGAGTTTGAACTCATAAAACGGAATTGTACGAAAGACATGTTTAAAGTTCTGATTAAAGACTGAATTATTTCTGAGTGGTGAAATACTGAAGGGATAAAAAACATTTTTTTTAAGAGAAGAATAATAAATAATACATAGTGATCAAATGTATTTTATAAAAACAGTTTATTGCACAGAGGGATAATTTAAAGAAAACAAGAAAATGTGTAGTAATTTTTGAACAAACCAATAGGTAGAACTTCCTAATTTTTTTCCTTGTTCTTCCTTATAGGTGCATCCTAAAATAAAATCAACAATAAGTAAAGACTGAGGCTGCAGCCATGTCAAATTTGTATCACGGTTTAAAATATTTTGATTTATTTCTTATAAACCTTTAAATTTGACAAATCTCACTAAATTTATTTTCGTATCCATCCTTTACAGCTACTGTGAAGTATAGTGATCATATTTTTATCTCCTCTATAGCTGTGCAGTTAAACAGAGCTCCTTGCTTCCTGAAGCCTCCAATACACCTTTCTCCCAGGTAATCTGTGACGTGTTCCTTTTGGTCTTCTTCTCTGCTCTTTTCTTTCTGTGTTCATCATTATAAGGTGCAAAATCTATCTTGATTTTTTCCCTTCTAAAGTGTTATCTACCAGCTGTACATTAAGGTTTGACCTGATTGTTTTGTTGCGGATCCTGTCTCTCTTGATCTTCTCTTGACTTTTCTCATTTATCTCATATCCATTGTTTGGAGATGTGTTTTGAGTGTTTGATCCCATTTGATTCCTTGTTTTGAGGTGTGTCCATGACTCTCATTTGTTTATTCAAAAACCTATTCCATTATCCTCGTGAGGCTGAGTGGAGCCTATTGATATCCTCATACAGGATTTTGATTGATCAAATGAGAAGTTCTCTTTCAAAACTGAACCTGTCCACTTCAGAAAATGTTTTTTAAAAAATAAAAAACTACACCAGTCCTCCACCTGCTGTTAAATCCAAAACAATTATATCATTTAAATTCTTGATAGATGTCTATTAACGGAAAGAAAGTATAGAAGCTCGCAAGAGTCTTATGTGAAAAAGAAAAATTGACTGATAGTGGACATGTTCAGTTTTGAAAGAGAATTCGTCAAGTCCTGTCTCCATTTTTAACAATAATTATATCATGTACATAACTTATACTCGCCGAGATTTCGGAAGGCCACTGGCTCTGAGTAGAGAGGGTAAGACGTGACTGGCCTAAGCCAAGGACTGGGCTGCAGCATTGCCAGCTCTCCAACTGAGTACTTCATTCAATATCGAGCCTTTCTACAGACAAGTTCTCTGTGATCTCATTTTACCATTTTGGTTTTATTATTAGTTTAGATTAGTTTGAATTTCGGTTATGTTTATAAGTTGTGTAGGTAAAGTTTTAATTCAGTACATATATTAAAATTTGTGAAAATAACCAAGGAACTATTATATGTCTGGTGAATGCAGTTCGACAGAAAAAAACTTAGCTGTTTTATTGTATCTTGTTGCACAGTTTGTAATAAATATATGAGTTTTATTAATATTTGTTTAGTTAATTTCAAGTACTTGCCACAGGATAAAAAATAATAATTAAATATACTAAGTTCCATCATTTGCAAGATTAATATAGTACTAAAACCCATTTTTGCTTTGAAAATGTGGAGAAACCTACATAGGAATAAAATGCACCAACATGGCCATATTTTTATCCAATATTACAGGCATGCCTGGACCTGAGGGTTAAAGCGATTACTTTTAAAGTAATCATTTGATGATAAAAAGTAACTGGCAGCCTTAATGTAAAAAATACCCCATTTTGTTCCAACAATAAGGCAATTATTCTTTATTTGAGAAATGACAAAAAAATAAAAATAAAATCTGCATTGAAAGAGTTCAAGAAAGGATTTAAAAGATTTATAATGTAGATAGCAGTAAAAAGGAAAGGCCTATGATTTTTTTTTTTTTTTTGTCAATTATGTGAGACCTAAAAGGGCTGGCAGTGTGATGGGTCGGCTACGGTAACGTAGATCTGGCAACGTTGCTCCCCTCCTCTCCAAAACTCAGTGGCCATCCGTAATCTCGGGGACTATAGTTATAGCTAATGCTTTCATTGAACTGTAACGATTACTACACAAAACGTATTTTTTTGTTTTAAAAATCTTGTAATCTATAGATCTTTCTTTATAAATTGATTTTTTTTTTTAAATTCATTTTACTTTGTTTTATTTCAGTCTAGTAAGGTTTCAAAGCGTTTTGGCAGCGTCAGGATTAATAAATGTTTTGAAAGGTTTACGTACTGTTTACTTGATGTTCTTCCTCAGGATTATGTAAATAACTTAAAATTTCATGTTGACTCGAGTATGTTTGAGATAAAAAACACCTCTCTTCTTGATAAATCTGACTTCATTCAGTTACACTATCAGGTAAAATATTATTGCTATGTATTGATTTTATTATTTTTTAATTTATCATGAAATTCATTTATATTGGTCTTATATTATCTATATATTTTTTTTTTGTTTTTTTTTTATTAAATTCATTGATAAAAATGTTTCATTTACAAAAGTTTGTATTTATATAATAAAAAAAAAAATTATCACTTACAGTATTGACTCCTGAAGTTACAGTGGATACACATGTTATATTCCTACTCACTCAATGTGTCATAATATTCCTGATGAATACACTATTAACCCTTTTCAGGGCAAGCATACATATTTAAAAACATTTAAATTCATTGTTTTCTTTTTCATTTTTATTGGTCTAATATTGAATAAATCTGTAAAAAAAAAATTACTTTCATTTATTACAATTTTTTGGTTTTTAACCTCATTTAACCCTTGAGTGGAAGGCCGTGTGGATGGCAATAGTCATCTGCTAAGTCTTCTGGTCTTTTAGCAATAGGGATCTTTTTTAATCCCTTTATTTTCAAAAATACTTTACACAAAGGGTAATAGAAATAAATTATTTACTCAAAGTAATAAAATATAAAGAAAGTACGTAGATCATTATCAACACATAGCAAGTTGAAAATAATAATGGGGAAGGTCGCGTGGATGACAAACAAAATAATTTACCCAAATAGCACAGTACTTCAAAAATATCAGTAGGGGACATTCAATGTATTCTAATTGTATTATTTTTGCTAATGTAGACAAAAAAAATACGTAACTAAAAATAAGTAATTGAAAGGTCAGGTGAAGGAAAATTGTTAGCCAACCAAAGTTAATGGGAATTACAGGTCGGGAATATCAAATAGCAACTAACAGAGGTACTGAGACAGTCCACCGAGCCTCCCTTTGCAGACTCTAGGCTCGTCGTATTCATCCATGCCAAAACAAATACACAGTAGCAATGTTAAGAGCAGTGGAGGATTATTGTCATCCACGCGACCACTCAAGGGTTAATGTTTTTGAATGATGGGGCCCCTCCACACAGTGGATTGTATTATGGTGTACTGTAGTACACTGTGCTCTGAAAAGAGTTAAAGGTATACTTCTGAATTTGTAGTTCATCGTTTTTAGCTGCTTGTCAATTATAAAAAAGAAAATTTTCCAGTCTCTATTATTATAATTTTTAAATTATTATTTGTAATTAATAATATATTCATATTAAATTAATTCATTTCAGGCGAGCCAGGAAATCAAAGTTATTATTAGTGATGAAATAATCCACAGCTACACACAAATTTTTAGATATCTATTGAAGATCAGGATAGCATTGGATACAATCAAAAGATTAACAATGGATTGTAAGTTATATACAGTTATAATTTAATAGTAAAGGAAACAGTTGAAAAATTCACTAAAATAGGCAGTTGAGATAAATTGTAATATTTCTAGCACACGCTTTCTCTTCCCTTTGCTGGCCTTGCCTAACTAACTGAGGTTATAATGAATGTCCATCTGTTTGTTTTCCTTCGGTCTTGAAGCCTTTTATTAGATTATTTGATTTATAATAATTATGACATCTTTTGTTTTAAGTTATAGAAGAGACTGAAGAAAATATATTGAGATTCAGGCAGCTGTGCTCTCTGAGGTTGTGGCTTATTCATACAATGAGTACTTTAAATAATTATTTTTCTACTTATACCGACACAGAATTTCAAAATGAAATCAAGAAGTTATGTCTTAAAGAAAGAAATTTGTCAGCAATTTATATTGGTAAATATTGCAGAATACTTGATAACTTTTATTTAAGTAATTATATATTCTACACCACCTAGAATTGATATATATATATATATATATATATATATATATATATATATAATATTTTTTATATAATCAATATTATTAAATATATTATTTTATTTTTGAAGAGAAAAGATTTGACCTGACCGGGATATATATATATATATATATATATATATATATATATATATATATATATATATATATATATATATATATATATATATATATATATATATATATATTTTTTTTTTTTAACACTTTTTTTAACTTTTTTTTTTAGCACATAAGAAAAGACATTATTTATTTTGAAAATTAAATTAAATGAAACTTAATAAAGTCGAGTTAATTAATATCAAGGATTCTTTTTCTTAAATATTTCTCTGATTTTTTTTTTGTTTCATAAAAAAATTGAAATTTTATTTTGTTTTCCAAATATATTTTTTAATATTAAATTTAATTATCTATGTAGCTTTACTATAAAGAGCTAGTTAGGTCACTCAATACAACTATTTATATAAATAAACTATTTGTAAAAATGAAATCTCAATATTGAACAATACATTATTTAAATTCTTTTTGATACCAATAACTTTAATTTTTGTTGTTTTTTTTAGCGCATAAAAATTTCATTAAAAACTGGAAGTACCATTGTTTTTTATCTGAAAATCATCCATGTCTTGAAAATATTGAAGAGGTAAGTTATAATTAATTAAGCTAGAATTTTTTTTTTCTCACTTTATTCATCAGCTGTTGATAATTCTGTGATTTATCCATGGAGTTATAGACAAGTGGAGGGGGCTTATCTCTCAATAGCCAGGGCAGGAAGCCATTTTGGTGTGAACCGTATTATCAGTATATTAACCTCTTATCAGTTCAAATTTTGGCTTCCTAGGCTTTATACTGCTGTTATTTTATTTTAGTGATTTATTTACTTTAGTGATTTACTTATTTTATTTATTACCAACCCGTTCAATTGCCCTAGGCTATATAGAATGTAAGTCGTCAGTTGGGCATAGTGGGTGTGGCCGGTTATGTTTTGGTCTCGCCCCTCACGGAACAATATACAGGAAGGGCCTCTCCATAGTACTATGACTCCATGGATTTATCCACTAGAGCTTTAGCATCACACATCTATTATATAAAAGGCACAATTCAAAAAAAATATGTTTTAGTTGGAATTAATATTATAGGCACAATATGTTCTATTTATTCAGAAGGCATACTGAATCTTTCCTGTCACAAGAGCTGTTTTTAAGTTACTAACTAGATGTATTAACTATTTTCATTCAAGGAATGTTTACCTTGTTTAGATAAATTCAAATAAACAAATAAAGTATTTTTAATTAATTTTTGGGGTGTGCTACTTTTTGTTCTGGATGTACAATATTTTTTCTTTTATTTTTACTCATATTTATTGTAGTTTAAAAACTTTATTTCATACTTAGGCAAATAAAGGTTTTCTCATTAATTTTTTTTTTTGCCATTTCTATTAAACATAGATATTTAATTAAACATTATAACCCTGTAATGTTGGAGTATGTTTGTTTTTTTTTCCTTTAACTTATCAATTGTCTTCTTATGGACAACTACAACCAATAAGAATGGATTTTCTTCTCCATTTGATATTTCAGTTTCTATTTTTATTTTCAGTTTATATCAATTTGCAATGAACTAAATTTCTATTGGAAATTGGAAAGGAAACATCACTTGGCAGACTATCAATTAGAACAGATAGAGCAAAAATATTTAGACTGCGTTAGGAAATTTGTTGGAAATATCCAGTTGTTCGAAGACCGTCTTGTTGACAGAAATGATACATGTAAGTATCTAAATCAATGATATATTTATTTGTTTCAGATGTTTTTTTTTATTAAACTCAATGCCATACAAGTGTATGATATATTATTTTTTTTCAGTTGCATTTTTCTATGATGAAATAATGAATAATGTGCCTGTTCCTCTCCTTGTAAGCACTCCGGAAACTTCTATCAGCTCCGATTAGAACAACATATCAATAACATTGTATATACATCTTATTTTATTGTAAATGTGTAAATAAAGACCATTAATTATGTATTCAGATACTGTGATATATTAAACATATTATTTATATAGTTGTGTTTATAGTATTTATTTTTTGTTAAATTTATTGTGTATAAACTATAAAATTAAGATAATTAAAATAAATAATTATAAAATTAATTAATGTAACATTTTCCACACTTTCATTTTGATTGCTTTTAATACCTTTTCCTCATTATTTTCATTCTCAATAACCTAATTAATTAATTTAATCATTTATTTCTATGCCTATAACACATCTATAATGAAAGAGAAACAACTCAAAAAATATGTTCCAGTTAGGCTTATTGTAAGTCATATGATCTGCATAATTAGAAGCTTCTTTCTTTCACATTTGTTACAAGATAACTTGGTGTCAATTAATTTACCACAATATTGGAGGGATGGTTGCCTGGATCCAAATAAAAAAAATTAATAATAGAGTTTTGAGTTGTGTATTAATTCATTTTCAATTTGCTTTATATTATTATTTACCAAGTAACAAAACCGAATTAAAGCGGATTTTAGCATTCCGTATTAAACCAAAGTAGGTAGTATTAACTAAGAGGTGCTCTTGTTCAAGTTCCTAATGCAGCCCTCAGTCATTAATAGAGTGAATGCAATATATTACTAAAAAAATCTATGAAGCAATAAAATTTTTATTAAAATATTTATCAGAGGTTGATAAACACAGTTATTTGCCTTCTTATTCAAATTTAATAATAATCGTTTTGGAAACTACAACCATTGGATACTATTGACAACACATACGGCAATAGTAACAATTTACTGTCAGACAATACACATACAAGACTAAAGCAACAAGAAACTGCTTGTCACTATAGGCAACTCCAACATTTACAAAAAAAAATTTCAAAGCATCCAATTAATTAAAACTGACTCATTTACATGACAGTAATTAGACTCATTTGGCCATATAGAGTTGATCTTTGGGCCTCTACTAAAACATTTCTACATCCCTTTTCAGAAGCCTCAGAAGGTTATCGAGAACTGAGTGGAAAACAAGTGGGGAGACTAGTTGATTTGGTGGGGTATGGAGCTTCATGAAAGGATAAGTATATGATTTGGGTCATTTAGATCAAAGGATAAGTATATGATTAGGGTCATTTAGATCAAAGGATAAGTATATGATTTGGGCCATTTAGATCAAAGGATAAGTACATGATTTGGGTCATTTAGATGAAAGGATAAGTATATGATTTGGGTTATTTAGATCAAAGGATAAGTATATGATTTGGGCCATTTAGATCAAAGGATAAGTATATGATTTGGGTCATTTAGATCAAAAGGATAAATTTACAATTTGGGTCATTTATATCAAAGGATAAGTATATGATTTGGGCCATTTAGATCAAAGGATAAGTACATGATTTGGGTCATTTAGATCAAAGGACAAGTATATGATTTGGGTCATTTAGATCATCATTATGGATAAGTTTATTTGTGAAATAGTGAGCATTGAACTTGTGGAATAGAAATTTATGGCGTTGCCAAAAAGCCTAACATAAGCTGACGTCGTAAAGAAGAAAAAATAGTCCATTGATCCTTCAGTCAGAGAGTCGTTATGTTGTTTCGATGTTCGAGTAAATGTTTGTGAATTCTGTAAAAGTAACAGTTAATACGAGTTCGCATGTTATGGTAGATCTTATATTTAAATACTACTAAAATATTCCAAGAACAAAGAAAACTTGAAAATAACAGCAATACGCAAATGCGATTCCTAATTCAGAATTAGCGATCTCTAAAAACCTAAAACGATCTTCATATAAATGAAAACTTAAACTTAAATTCTCTTAAAAATTACTAATTTACAATTTATAGAGCGTTTTGACTTGTTTATACATTCATGATATTTAGAATTATTTAATCGTGAGGACCTATTAGGTAGTTGATTATTTTCTAATTAATTATAAATTATGATTGATAGAAATCTAATTTCATCCCAAATAAATGTATTAATAATTTCTAAGACCTGGAGCCCTCTTTTCTGTATTCATAGTTGCCAACAGCCTCAATATAGGCAGTAATAAGGGTTATTTTTGGTCATCTTCAATGAAACATAACGTTTTATTTTTAATTTATAAAATATTTAATAACATTTATATTATTATTATCAGTAATTTTCAAATTTAATTCTTAAATTTATATATATTTCATTTTCATGGGAAATTATTATGGCAACTCTGTATAAATTTCCTTCTTGGAACCCCAAGCTGAGGTTCTATATTTTATTTAGTACTTGACAAGGTTTATGATTCTCATATTTTCATTAGTGCTTTTTCAACTTTGAAGCAGTTATCTTATACGTAATATAATCTTCAGAGTTTTTTGAGTTGTATAATCCTTTTCTATTACTCTTTTATTCTAAGTGGATTTTATATAAGCAATTTCATCATGGCGTTACATTTGGCTGCAAATGGATGCTATGGGGTCATGATATACAACAACAAAGACTATCCAGATTCCTATGTGAGTACAATCAGATCCATTTTATAGGCAATTTTGATTTTTATACTTTTGAAGTCATCTGCAGAGTTGATCAATGTGTATCTATATATGCCAACTACTAATTATAACTTATTTTAGTTAAGTTGTAATTAGTTGAAGTTATAAATGTACTACTTTTTTTTTCAACAAGTAGTTCATAATTCATATTTTTCGACTACCAGTTTAAAAAAAGTAGTTTGATGTAGTCAAAATCTTACTATAAATGTCATTGTAGTTGTAATTGTTCAATTATAAACAATATTTAATCATTTAAATTTTCAATAATTTACTACTAGTGTTGTTTTTATCAAGTAGGTCAACTTTATTTAAAGTTGTGTATTTCAATCAAATTAATGGTCAACTTTACTTATATTTTTTCTTTATGAGTGATTTTTATTTTAGAATCAACTTTGTGAAAGGGGAAATTTAATCGTCCAAAATCTATATCGCAGGCAATTTTATTAATTTATTTATCTCTACAGCATTAGTTAGATCTTGACCTCACTAATAATTGAGGGCCTTTCATTCCCACCTTAAGTGGTCCTCCACATCATTCAACCACTTCAGCCTTGTTCACCCCCTCAATCTTTTTCTGCTTGGCATGCCATTCATCATCTTAGGAATCTCAACCGATAACCTTTATGCATGACCTAACCACCAAAGCCTGCATCATGAGTTGAATCCCCCTCCTCCCTTTAAAAAATATTGATAGGTCTTTTCATCTTATTGTAATGTTAGAAGGTACTCATGAAATGTAATGAGCAAAGTTCATGAATATTAGCTTGGTCAATCCAAATTTCTGATAAATCACCTCTACCCTCTCCCACCAAAAAAAAATAAAACTTGTGTAAAGATTTTCATGAATATTGGTTAGGACAAATTCCAAGTTCTGTTAAATTCCCCCAACCCTCTCCAATCCAAAAAAAAATTGCAATCTTGGCCTATCTCTCTGTCTCTCTTCTCTCCGTCAGGATATCCATTCCTCATAATTTTTGTCATTCTAAAAGGCTCTTTCTTTTAACACGGCCTAGTCATATTATTCATTGTTGCTTAACTGTTGCAACTAAATCTGGAGCTTTGAACAGGTCTCTTAGCTCCTGGTTGATTCTAATTCGCCATATTTCTCCATCTTTAGTAGGGCCTTATATTTTACTTAATTTGTTTTCCCATCTATTCAGAGTGCCTTCATTCTTCCTGTGAGCGTCCAGGTTTCACTGTCATACTATACAATTAGTCTAAGAACTGTCTGTTTTAAGATTTAGGGAGGTTCTTATTACTTAATGTTTTCCTGAGGGCCCAGTAGCACCTGTTATCAGCTATTATTCTTTCCATGATTTCTTCATCCACTTCATTTCTTGGTTATGACACTAGATACTTGAATTTTTCAATACTTTCTAAGTGATAATATACCCTTTCCAGGTTTTCCTCCCTCTTTCATTCTTTCAACATCACCGAATATTTTGTTTAAGTGGAGACCAACTTCCCTGGCTTTCTTTCATATTTTTCAAATGCTCCTAGTAGGGAGTTTTTTGTTTTACCAAAATAATTATTATTATTATCTTAATTTTTTAATAAAATTGTTCAGAGATCATTTGCTTTTTTAGAGAGGAAGGTTTTTTTTCCTATTTAGAAAAAAAAATATAAACCTCATACACCAAAAACTCTGTAGATATTTAATTATTTTCATTTTATTTGGGCGCCATTGAACTGTATTTATATTATACTAATACAATGGAATATAGTCGTAAGAATTTAGAGAATGTAAATAAACTGTTTATAAATTCTCCATGTAACCTCACATGCTTGTATTATCTATGGCTGCATTCATTGATAACTGTTCTTCATCCAGTCGGCAGCAGATAACATTCCAAGTTTCCACTTTAACTTTTAAATACCCAACTTTCCTTCCTCTTAAACTTTTAAAAACACAGCTCCACTTCTTTTTTTTTTTCTTTTTTTTAAATCCCCTCCATTCTTGATCACAAACAGGCACCCACTTCCCTTGTTGACCTAAGCAAATTTAAATAAAATAATGTTATTATTTTTTTTACATATTGCATGTATCAATTATAAAAATTATTAGGAGATTGTAATACTTTTCCAATAATAGCAATTATACCTTTAAAAAATACTAACAGTTATAAGTAAGTATTATGTTGTACAGTGATTAATCTGTTGTGTTCCTTTTTATAGATAAATGAAGAACTTAAGAAATATGGCAAAGTGCATGAAGCCCAAAAAGGAGGAAAGAATTTAATATTTATTTATTATAAGCAGTATGAAGAAGCTAGGGCCTGTTTGGATGCATTATCATCTGATCCAGATTTTAATGCGAAACCTGCCAAACCCAGAGAAACTTCTCGGGCAGTTGTCTCTCATGGAGCAAGAGAGAGAGCAAAGTCTGTCGGAGAGAGAGTTAGAAATAAATTTGAACCATATAATGAAACAAAAAGATTTGGTGATAAAACAGAAAGAGATGCATCCTCTAAAGAGGAAGAACACCCTTTGAGGAAACGGTCTATGTCGATTACTTCGATTAGTCTAGAAAAAGTAGAAAATTCCATAACAGCTGACAAATCTGATAAAGAAGAATCGATAATAAGTAATAGTAATGCAGAAGAAAATAAGATAACTAATCAAAATGTTTCAATTGAATCAAAACAAAAATTTCAATATCGTCCTAGGTCTAAATCAGTTGGTAGGCTCAATATAGAAGACGAAGCTAAGAGAGCGGAACTTATAAAAAAAGTTATAAACAGTGAAAATAATTCAGGATCTCTTGATTCATTATTTGAAAATGAATTGGAAAAACCAGTAGAGGAAAATAATAATCAGTATAATTCACCATGGCCTCGATTGCAAAGATCAAAATCATTTCATGAAAATTTGACCAATGGTGGTAATAATGAAAAATGGCAGTCTAATAACAAGAGAAGTGATCTTTGGCTAACTCCTAAACCAAGTTTTTATAAACCCAGGATTGGTAAATATTTTTATCTAAGATACTTTATGATTTTACTAATAACACTTCATATATTATTTGATGTAATTCAGTGGGTAAGGCACTAAAGTCAGGGTTCCAGTCTGGTAGTGGGTAGAAAACATAATTTATGTTCCTTATAAACCATGGACTAACTCCTGTTCCAGAGAATCCTCCTCAGCAATGACGTAATTAATATTACTGCAGTGATGTGTTGATACCAAAATTTTTCGATCCTCAATACAGGTAGCGATACCAATAAATCGATCCTCGGTACCGATATCTCAGTTTAAAAATATATTGCTATTTGAAAACATAATCTTAAAATAAGCTTAAAAAGCAAAACAAATTGATAAAAAAAAACAAAACAATAATTTAATAAACTGCAAGAAGTATTTATTATTCAAATCATGTGTTGTTAATTATAATTTAAATAATAATACAATTCAATGCACAAATTCTTATTTACATAGATAAACATTCCAAGGTTTCTTTTATTGATTAAGGAATTGAAAATGTTATTAAACTCTTTCACTAAAATTTGTAGAATCACTAGATTTATTTAAATTGAGTATTGGGCGCGTTGCACACTGGAGAAACCTGTTTCTAGAATCATGGAAATAAAGTTGCTTGAAACTGAAAGATAGGATTAATGTTGGTTGGTGCACACAGCGTTTCTTGAAACCCCGTTTCATGAAACGCTGTGTGCCCCAACCTACGTTAATCCTATCTTTAGGTTTCAAGCAACTTCGTTTCCATGTTTCTAGAAACCGGTTTCTCCAGTGTGCACCGTGCGTTAGAGTTCGAAAACTAGTATTTACACATAATAATATGGAAAATAATCTTCATTTTTGGACATATCGTCTCTTAAGAATTACAAAAATGTATAATAAAATAATGTAGAAATGTATTATAAAATGATTGTTAGTCAAGTCTTTAACCAGACCACAGTCACTCTAAAGAAGAGCTGCTAGGCAAGTCAAAACATTGGCACTCCAAATATAAAGTTTTTTTATTTAAAAACTAAGACGTGTTTATTTACTTAACTGCATCCCTGACCATTTCTCTACTTACAGTATAATACAATAGTATTATTTTGTTGATTATAGATTGTTACCATATTTCATTTTCCAGTAATGGTTAAATGTCTTCAACAAACTGAAGTTCAGTCTGCAGATGCATAGAATTTGTTTTTAATCCTGTACCAATGAGGAGTGGTCATTAGGAGATGAAGTGATGTATAATAATAACATAATAAGGTATCACTAAACTATTGCCAACATCAGCTGTACTGATCAGTTCCTAGGAATCGGCTTTGGATCATCGATTCTTGATACCGATTCTTTTCTCAACATACCGAACCGAAAATTTACTTTTGGAATCAACACATCCATATATTACTGTAATGTGTGGGGGTGAGGGGTGCCACCCGAGGCATAAGAAAAAAAATTATAAACCAATGTCAAAAGTTAGATTTAGTTAATAATTAGTCCAATTTTAACGCCTAAATTTATAAAATGAAAAAAAAAAAAAAATCTTTATTCTAGGACATATTGTAGATGGATAATACATAAGAACAATACTTATGCACTGTTTAATTTGAAATGTTTACAAAAAAAAAATATATATATATATATATATATATATATATAATATATATATATATATATATATATGTAACATATAATAAAAAATTCATATTTTCGCTTGAGGTACACATGATGGTATTGGAGGATGAATACAATTAGGATTGATGAGTTATTTGCAACTTCTATTTTAATTTTTTTAATTGAAAACTAGTTTCGAATATTAAACATTCATTATCAGTTCTACAATGTTGGGATCAAAATGTATTTACCTAACTTCTTAAATCCACTTCTCCTTTTGCCTTATTACACTTTTGTTATGTAAAATAAGGCTCCAAAAGTTCATTTTCAAGTATTATAAAAAGGATTCAACTCCTCTTTATTAATAGAAAAAACATGTGACATTTTTTGGGAAACAAGGTCCCATCATAAGATTTTAAAACAATCTCTTTGTGTTAACACACCGTGTCAGTTTCATTTACCAATTGATCAATATATATAACTCCTTCATTGAAGAATTCATTTTCAAGAAAAAACTGCCTAACTTTTATTCTCAAAGGATCTTTATGTTTTTTGGGGACTGGCTGGCACAGTGGTCAGTCCCACTTCTCCGAGAAATCATGTTTGTCTTACTTTTGACCACCTTTTAGATAAAAAAAAGAAATTTTCTGTCAGACGAATAGTTTTGGAGTGGATTTTACTACAGTCCGAGTTTTTTAGCGTGCTTTTAAGGGGCATTATTAAAACTTCATATTTAATAGTCTAATAATAAATTTAATGACCTTCAAGATGAAAAAAAGTAATTTAAAATCAGGCAAATAGTTTTGGAGCTACAGACAAAAAATTACAACAAACTTGATTTCACAGAGAAGTAGGACTGATCGCCAGTTGGCCAATTTCTAAGACCATCCATTTCTTCATAGTAAATGGTCCGATTTTGGAGTAGTTGTTTTCATTGTGTTGGTATAATTAATATTTAAAGATTTTCTTTTAAAAAAGCTTCGTTTTTGTGTTATAGGTACAAAATGGAAAATAACTGGTATTTTAGGCGGTTATTTTGCGATTTTGGATATGAAGTCGACGTCTGCCGTGGTAGCAAACTTCAGATTCGGATTTAGCACCCCAAAAAACATAAAGATCCATTGAGAATAAAAGTTTAGCAGTTTATTCTTCGGCATACCCTTATTTTACTGGACCACTTGGTTTATTCTAGGTCCTAATAGCTGTTAGAAACCCTTCCATTTGGCCTCCTAATGTATCGTTATGGTTCTTATTTCAGGAAATTCTACTATGAGAAGAGATTTTAGTGAGCCATATCTTCTTCCTGCTATGACTATTTATGAGCATTATATTATTGGTAAGTTTTATTTATTTTTTTATTATTTTTTTTTTTCTGCCAACAGATAAAACTACTGCTTTAATATTTAAGGATTTTATTTAGAAATCTAATTTGTTATTTATGTTATATCTTGAAATGATCACTCTAAAATGAAAAGGAAATGAATCAATGATTCATTATAATTTTTTTTAAACGCTAAGTTAAGTTAGCATTGAAAATCTCTAACCTCCCGTAGAATGCGTTAACAACGACAGAATATCCTTCTGTCATCTTATAATCTTAAAATCCTGAAATATTTCAAAACAGTATCCTCATAAGGTCAACAATGGCAGAAGTTATCCTTTCGCCATCTAAAAATCATTAAATATTCTAATATTAATAAAATTGTATCCTTATAAGGACAACAATGGCGGAAGTTATCCTTCAGATAACTTAAAAACCGTTAAATATTTTAACATATCCTGAAGGACGAAACTAATATAATCGTTAAAATCCACCATCTTAAAACAGCATCCTTAAGGACGAAAACTAATTCTAATTGTGGAAGGAAAGTGGCCAAGGATATCCTCAAAAAGTCGTCAGATCCTGGCAGATCTGTAAAACAGTGTCCTTATTCCAGTATTACCAATTCAGTAAAAACACTCAATGGGAAGGAGTCATTAGCGTTGAAATATCTCCCGTAGAATGATTTAACAAAGGCAGAATATCCTTCTGCCATCTTATAATCATAAAATCGTTAAATATTTCCAAAAAGTATCTTTAAGGACAACAAAGGCGTAATATCCTTCCGCCATCCTAAAATCGTTAAATATTTTAAAACAGTCACCTTAAGGACGAAACACTAATAAAATCGTTAAATCTTGAACAGAAATAAAAGTAGAATTCTTAAGGATGAAAACTAATAAAATCTTTAAATTCCGCCATCCTAAATCGTTAAAATCCACCAGATTCCACCATTTCTGTGTGTGTGTGTTTTAGTTAGGACCTAATGTTTAGGAGCTATATTGGTTTGAATGAAAAAAGTCATGTTTAAAACCACCTACTTTCTCTCAACTTTGTTTATTTTGAGTAATTATAATTTGTTAACTTTATTTAATTATTAATTTAAGTAATTTTTATTTTAAATTGTAAATTTTCAAAGGCAGTAGATTATAGCTTTTGTTAGGAGCGCTGCAGGAGTTGGAGGAAACTGCGTCAAGAATGGGTCTTGAGATAAATGAGGATAAAACCAAGTACATGAGGACCTCAAGGCTAAAGAGCAGTCCATCCACCTTTCGACTCGAATTCAAGACTGTGGAATCCTTCGAATACTTAGGCACAACGGTGACAATCAAAAATGAAATACTTTCTGAAATAAAAACAAGAATAGCAGCCGGAAGCAGGTGCATATTTTCCCTACAAAAATTGCTAAAATTTCGGAACCTATCATGAAAAGCAAAGATAATTATTTATAAGACGGTGATCCGACCCATTGTAACCTACGGCTGTGAGACATGGACCCTCACCAAGGAAATGGAAAGAGTCCTTTTGGTGCGGGAGAGAAAAGTATTAAGAAAGATTTTTGGTCCGATTTTTCAAGAAGGAATGTGGAGAATCCGCCCAAATAGAGAGCTGAATACAAGATATTGACATAGTCACTTACGCCAAAAAAGGAAGATTAAAGTGGCTTGGTCACGTTGAAAGAATGCCAGAACAAAGAGTTCCCAGGAGAATGCTATATGACAGACCTGACGGACAACGACTATGAGGGAAGCCGAGAGTGATGTGGCTACAAAAAGGGTCTCCAAAAAATGGGAGTCAGAAGGTGGAAAACCAAAGCCAAAGATCGCCAGGAGTGGCTACGAATTGTGGAGGAGGCCAAGGTTCTTCAAGAGCTGTGGAGCCCTTCAATAAATAAATGAATAAGTTATAGATATACATATCCATGATCTATTGTTTTTCCCAGTCAGGGGGGAATCGATTTCTTAAATTTATTTTTCCCCCGCATGTTTAGAGACCTTTTTTTCATTTATTAAGTATGTGTCCAGGTATCATATCTATACATAACCACTGGTTACAGGACTATTCATTAAGATCATATTTTAAAAGTTCTTATTGTATCTATATTTCAAAAGATTGACATCAGAGACCTGTCACACGTATTATTAGCAGTTATCCTTGTCTTAATTTTTTCTCTGACATTAATATCCTTTGTGATAATAATTTCTTGGTACTTTCACAAACCATTCTCTTTTTCTTTCTTAGTTGTTATCACATATTTAGTTTTTTCTTTATTGGTTATATTCCTTAAATACTGCTGCATTGTAATTATATTAAATAGGTTATCACACTATTTTTTTAGGAATACTATTTTTAAAATTTTCTTTTTTTTTGTAAAGGTTCAGATGGCTGACACCAACCCCCTACCTTTTATCAATTCTAACCTTGTTCTGATTTATTTCAGTGTTCTAGTCGCTACTTTTAGAGGTTATTCTCCTTCATTTACGGAGAAACTCTAAATTCCTGTTCAAAGTAATATTAACTTCTGTTTACCTTCTAATATTAAAATGAGAAATAAGGAAATAATGAAGTGGAAATAAGAAAATATCAAAATATAAGTCACTAAATCAATTTTGAATTACTATTAATTAAATCAAGAATTAATATAATGCTAAACCACCAGTAAAGTCAATTCCTGATAAACTTTCTCTCAGAGAAGTGAAAATAACAAATTATAAATATATAAAAGACAGAATCCTTAAGTATTTATTTGACATAACTCCTATTTATTTAACATTTGTAGCTACATGTTTTGGAGACAATGCTCCATCATCAGGCTTTTAAAATTTTTATAAAACACATTAATCTATAACATTATACCAATAGTTTTACAATTATATAGTAATGTGTCATTTACCTCTTAATCTGTAATCTCTTTATCACATTGTCTATTCTTCATGTGTTAAGGATTATATAATATAAGACAGAATCCTAGTTAAAAGTGATGATGTTAATTTCTGCTATATTTTTCAAGGGAAGTGGAAATAAGAAAACATGAAACCTGTGATATAATTTCTTACATTTATTTTTAGATTGATATGTTTTATTGAATTAATTATACAATCTGTCTCACTTTAGGGCAATAAGTAATATGGATCACAAAGAATCCATTCACAAAATATGTACACTGAAATTTTATCACTGAAATTGAAACAACAAATAAAAATATACAAAACACCAAATCCATGTACAAATTGATCTTGTTAAGTTTTGTAACACTTTTACTCATTAGATAAGATAAATAAGAAAACATGCATTGATAAAACACTTAATCCTCGTGTTGTTAACTTCTGTTTCACCTATTTACATATAAGAAGACTAAATATCAATATAACACACTGAAACACAATCCAAGTTAAAACTGTAGAAGTGATTGTTTACATGTGAGGTTATAGGAATGAACTATCAATAAAGGTAAACTCGAAGTGAAGCGTAAGGATCGAACTGGTGGGTGTAGCGTGGGTCAAGCCAATTTGGTGGTGTCAGCCATCCGAACCTTTACCTTTTTTATTTTTAAATATTCAATTGAGTCTATTTTTCTTTAGCAAGGCAACCGAAGAAGTTTTCTCAAATTGTTTTGATAAGTGGACTTCCACTATATATCACTGAAGAATACTTATGTGACCTATGTGCGAAATTCGCAAGAGTTCTGCGAATAAGGCTAATGGATAGCAGACGCATACAAGAGTAAGTAACAGATTTATATACTAAATGTCTATAAGCATATTCATTCTGCGAAACATCTTTGATTTGCTATTGTTCCATCGCTATGCAATTTATTTTAGATCAAGTGTGACAATTCAAGTTTTTGAAAGCTATCTATTGAAGTACATTTGGATACATAATATTTTTTGTTTTTACTTCTGGTGTGTACACTAATAAATCACAAGGTTTTCCAACGCATGAGTAGGCCACGCACTCCTGCCCAAGTGAGAAGCATGTATTTTCAAAATTCAGTCCTCAAACCTGTAGCAATTTTTCTTGTGCTTTGTTTATGGTCATTGCACCAGATACTGTATATGTTTGAATTTGAAGGGCATATCTGTTGGAATCATTGGGATGTGTCGAAATAGTACATCTTCTCCTTTAAATTTTCCATTACTGCTTCATTACTACTGATGTAGCGTCCCATTAGATATTGAAAGATTTCATCGATAGATCCAGTTGAATTCCCTGCACCAAAAACTGCCAAATTGATTCCTTTGTTTATATGTTTGCTAATGTACTTGATCGATTTCACCGAATCGTAGTAATCAACATCAATGTTTCCTTTAAAAATCTTCAAGAGTTATGCGAATATGATACTACCCAATGATTATATACTGTAAAAAATATAAGCATATATATTGTCTAAACTAACTGCCACTGAACGTCGTATCCATTATCTATCAGTTTTACTAACTCAGAAACCTTTGCAGGCATGAGTTCAACCATTCCCCAAAGATTCATTGCAGTCTGATGAACGGTTTAGGAAAGCAAAAGAGACATACAGATAAACAGTAACTTTTATTTTTATGGACTTGCATTTCCCTTCACGGCTTTGCCCGCTAATAATTGAAGTTTTATTTATTAATCATTAAAAATCTTGTTTCGTAAAAAATAAATTCATAAGACATCCCAATAAACATTTTGAGTTTTATCTCCCGATGTAATGAGAAAGATTTGATTTGTCTGGGTTTCCAGTTCTGGAAAGCCATTCATACTATTATCCATGAGAGGAACAGTGAGTCTGAAGATCCACTACAACATTTTCATAAGTCTGGCCTTGGGATTTGTCAATTGTAAAGACGCTTTAATTGGAAATATTATTAATTTAAATTGAAATGGTACATTAGAAGGAATTATTGGAATTTTAGGAATAAATGCTAGTTCTTCTGTTGCTGTTCCAGTGAGAATTATAGCCTCAATGATATTTCCACATGTAGCTGGAATTTTTAACCTGACACCATTGCACTGATTAGATGATTAAAGAGTACGTAAAAGAATAATTGGAAATCCAGTTTTTAATTTTAATCGATAAGTTGGTTATCCAGATGGATAGAGAAAATTTATTATAATATTAGCAATATATCGGTCAATTTGTAAACTTCACTGGGATCTGCACGTTGCATCCCATATTTATGTCTTTTTTTAATAACAATTTAATAGTAAATAAGTAAATTTTACTATCGATTTCAAGCTCTAGATAACACAACATTGTAACCTCGCTAGCAGAATGGCGCTCGCCACCTATCGGTCGATTTTTGAACTTCACTGGAATCCTTTTATTTATCTTTTTTAATGACTATTTAATTATAAATCTCTGAATTTTATTATTGGTAAACCTTCCTTGAACTATAAAGATGAAGTAGTTAAAATTTGATACAGATTGCTTCAGTAGGTATTATAGTCAGTGATCACAAACGAAAAATGTCTTGTCCTTTTATATAATAATAGGGCGTTTAAAAAAAAATGACTGTTTTGTCAAATTCCAGAGTTCAAAAGTCTGTAAATACTTAATAGTACCTTTAGAGCATTCTCTTAGCTTGTTTACTAACACTTGACTTCTTCAAAAAAAGCCGCAGTTCAGTTATTTATTTCAAAGAAGAAACATGACAGTGTCCTACAAAATTCTTGTAATTTTAAGACATTACTGGAAAAAAAATTTCACAGCCGCTGAAGCAACTTGTGAAATTATTAAATATGAAGGAGAAGGTGTCCTTGAAGAGCACACTGCGCAGTGTTGGTTTGAAAAATTTAGAAGTGGAGATCCGACGTTGGAAAGGAAGAAGAGCTCCGAACGGCCACTAATGGATATTGATGAGGTTCTGAAGGAAGCTGTTGAGTCAAATCCATCCACAAGTACTCGTGAACTTGCCAGGGAGTGTCGAAAGATACTGCTAGTCACAATCTTCTCTCCATGGGGAAGGTGAAAAAGACCTGTAGACTGTTCCCTCACGAACTTATTCCTCAACAATCAGCAGATAAGTTTACAGAACTTCATGGGTT
This sequence comes from Euschistus heros, assembly GCA_003667255.2. Classification (NCBI taxonomy): domain Eukaryota; kingdom Metazoa; phylum Arthropoda; class Insecta; order Hemiptera; family Pentatomidae; genus Euschistus; species Euschistus heros. Next base: position 492,867 of record RCWM02000570.1, on the reverse strand, counting down.
TGAACTCCTGCCTCATCCACCATTTAGTCCAGACCTCGCACCTTCGGATTACTACTTGTTTCAATCCATGGCCCATTTTCTTCAAAGGGAAAAAATTTGATAATTTTGCAGAAGTTGAAAATGTTGTCCAAGAGTTCTTTGACAGCCATCCCAAGGAATGGTATCAGCGTGGAATCTAGCAATTGTCTAGCAGATGGGTAATGAGGGTAGATAACAATGGATTATACTTTGAGTATTAATTGTATTTTATATCAAAGAAATAATAATCCAAATATTTGTTTCAAAAACGGTCATTTTTTTTTATACACCCCATTAGTATAGAATTGTGTGAATTTAGAACACAAACATACTTTATATCCTTCACTGTCTATACCCTTCTCTTCATTTCTGTTAATGTACATTGTAGCGAACTCTCGAATCTGCATTAACTCTGTAATTAACCGCATTACTACTCATTGGCGGGAGGAACAACTCTGTCAATGTGATTTTCAATGGATCCTGTAACAATTTTTTCTCTCTCTTAATAATAGTGGTAATTTTCACATTTGATGCTTTACATTTGTATCGATGATATGTCATAAATTTGAAACTTATTCTTTTGTATTTTATTTCCCTTTACTCTTTCAATCAATTATATAAACTTTTAATTTGTGATTTCAGATGTCGAGCTTATGTTTACGTGAAGAGTAGAAAGGACGCCATTAATTTAAAAAGAAACATTGATCGAAAAATATTGTTTTGTCATATCGTTGAAGTTACTCTGTTATCTGATATCAAAGTTCTTCCTTTTATAAAGTATTAGATTCACAGAATAAAACTTTAGTAGGTTTTTTTTTTTTTTTTTTTTTTTTTTTTTTTTTTTTTTTAAACAGTTATTCTATATTTTCATATGTTGCTTACATACATAGTACTTTATTTGTTTTTCTTATTCTTTTCTTGTATACATTCAATAATAATGGATCTTTTTCTATAAATATCTTGTAAATTATTAATGGATTCCTTTTAAAAGATGTATTTTTCTTTAAGTAATTCCTTTACTATAATTTTTTATTTATGAATTTTTCAGAAGTTTCTTCTTAAAACCTTGTTTATTTAAGTTTTATTAAGTTTAGTGTGTAAAATACAATTTGTTTTAATCAATGTTGATATTTTAATAAAATGTGTTTATATTTTTGTTTATTTTGCTTAGAATAGAGCAACCTCCTTCACAGTAGCATTAGTACTTAAATTTCATTAAATGAAAATTTTAATTGAATAAAGATCTCTTAGGAAATTTATTTTATAATTTCCTTTTATTTTTATGATATGAAATTAGGGAAAATATAACATTTTTATTTTGTTACAGACATACACTCGGGCCTCAATTAACCAAACCTCGATCAACTGAGCTTTCTATTTTTTTTATTTCATTTTATTAGGTATCATTATTTTATTTTTTTTCACAAAACATTCTATTGTTAAACAAGTCATTGGGATATGAAGAAAATGAATCGTCATTAACAATTTCTCATGCAGAAGGGCTTGCTGGGTTGGAGAAGGTACTTAAATATCTGAAAGTCAGAACTGAAACATCATCTTTCAGTTTTATGGTTTTTGACCATTGTGAGATAGTGGGGTGACTGATGGAATGTGAGTACTTAAAAAAAGAAAATTAGTGATTTTTTCAATAAACTTTTTTATTTACATTTGTAATAATGTTAATTATGTATATTATTACTGCATACCAGATGACGTGGTGATCTGTGCAAGAATGTTTTCTGCTTTAGTCGATGTATTTAATAAATTCAACCAAACAGCAAAGCGTATATGGCTCGAGATCAATACATTTCAATACATCAAACTAAATTTATGGAAACCTCGAGCAACCCAAATTATAGTGGAGGATATATAGCAATAGGAGAGTACATGTTTTCTGTCTGTTGAGAATTTAAGTACCTGGGACGCATATTAATGGAGAATAATAATGTAGGAGGTGACATTAAAGCCAGAATAGTGACGGGAACAAAGTGTTTTTATGTGATGGAGAAAGCTCTACTGTTTAAAAGCCTCTCCACAAGGGCAAAATTAAACATATAAAAAACTTATAAGACCAGTAGTGATGAATGGTAGTAAAACATGGACTCTAAAAAAGGAATATCAGAAGTCTCTACTAATATGGGAGAGGAGAATTCTTCGAAAGATATATGGCCCAATCAAAGAGCAACAAAGGTGGTGCTTCAGAGGCAGAGCTCTATGATGAGGCAGATACTGTCATTGTTGTGAAAAAAGCGAGTTTGCGATGGCTGGGTCATTTAGAGAGAATGGAACCTCAAAGGCTGCCAAGAAAAATGTGGAACGGGAACACCAGGAGAAACAAGAAGAGGCAGGCCCAAGCAAAGGATGATGTGGAAGGGGACATACAGCGGCTAAATATCCAGAATTGGAGGAACGTGGCTGCTGACAGAGAGGAGTGGAGAAAGTTGTGTGCAGAGGCCCAGCTCTTTCATGGACTGCAGTGCCCGATATAGAATAGAATAGAATTGCTGCATGCATAATACATATTATTTTTTCTTAAGTAGTTCCCCAAGTTTTTTGAGGTCTTGACTAACCAGGGATTTGATTATCTGCGCCTATCTTGATACCAACAACGTCAGTTAAGTCTTAAGTGTATACCGTCAACAGGGGCTACTTTGAACAAACATGCTTTTAAAACAAAAATACTGGCGAGCTCAATTTGCAAGCTAGCATCCTCCAATTTGATCTACCCATTTAGGATTAAACATAGAGTGTGATGTGATCACGATAAGAGTATATGTTGACTAAGCCTTTTTATGGTATCAGTTGTAACTTGTGTATTTATAAACGTGTCCAAACCTCATCTGTCCCCACATATGTGGCAGCAGAATTGGTTTAAATGAGTATTACATTGATCACCAGTCTATTCAGCAACAATTTATTTTTTGTTTCATTTCTTTAATTTTATACCTTTTATTACACAAAAAAGGCAACTTTGAGGGCTACTTGAACAAAGTTGTCGGTAAGGGGTACCTTAGCCTTGGTTAAGGCTGTACTGTTTCTGAGCCAATGGTTGTGAAAGGAGTTTTGGCCAGAATACTCATTCAACCTCCAGATTTTTCACCATTTAAGGGTATCCACTTTGTAGAGGCTGGGTGTGCCCCCCCCCCCCCAGGAGGGTCTCCCGAGCCACAGACAAAGGAACAAAGTAAATTTTCTGCCTTCAGTCGGACTCGGGCCCGGGAGCATGGTTAGTCAAGCGCCATCACTGTGCTTCTGCGTCTCCCTAGTAATTTAGGTATAGTTCATTATTGATAACAATTTCAATAACAACATATTTAACTATCCAAAAACCTTTGTTCATTCTTCTTTTCCGTTTATTTTTTTGTTCTTATTCACTCAATAACTTATCTTTTACATTTCACTGCCCATGGGTAATTTATGCCTCTAGCCTCATCTCATCACTCTTCTCTCCTTTTATTATTATCTTATACTCTGTTGTTATTTACTACTGTATGAAATATATACAATAAGTAAATGTGCAGTAAAATTATTATGTGCCAATAACTTGTGAAGAACTATGCTTTAGTAGTACTTCAGTTAATGTTCTACATTAGAAAGAACCTAGGCCATCTTCTTTTTCAGAAGCCTGGGAGGGTTACTGGGAATCGAGTGAGAAGCAAGTTGGGAGACTAGTGGATTCAAATGGGTATGTAGTTTGTCATGGTATCTTGTTTGAGCCACATCTGCAGCATATGTAACATCTAGATTGTTATGGTTAAATTTGTGTTATAATTAGGAGCGTTGAGGATTTTGGATTGTAAAGATTGGATAAAAGGTTTAGTGAAGCCCCAAAGCTCAACTCCTTACATCCAAATGGGTCTAATTACTGTATATGTGAATATTGGATTAATCGAAAACGAGGAACAGTTTCTTGCCTTTTAGGTTTTGTATGTGGATTCCAAGTAAGACGTTTGACCAGATGCAGTGCTAGGTAACAAATCTGTTCAATGGAGATCAGTGGAATAATATTAAGAGAGGAAGTTGCATGTTTAGATGAAGGGTAAAAGTTATTTGATGAGATTTGTTTGTATTTATATTAATTCTCCATTTTTGACACAATTCACGAAAGGTATGTGATCGAGATGCTATAAAAGGATTATTATTTACTGATAACACACCAGCGTATGGGTTGAGGACGATTCTAGGATGGGACGGGATGTCATCTAAAAACACCGTGTCGAGGATGGGACCTAGGATTCCACCTTAAGGAACACCAACAGATTCGATTGGACACAGCATAAACTTTCACTACCTTAAGCAAGAGTAGGCAAAAATTAAGCTTATAATCTAAGATCCATCATTTACAAAAATTAATTTGAGAATGTTTTTATTTCGTATTTCATCACCTTTTTTTATATTTTTTTTTTCCAGGAGTTTTACTTATCCCATTTATTTTATTATTTTTTAACATCTCCTTGGTTTTTGAAATAGGCATCGATGAGGGATGACTTTAATCATAGTCTTCTGTTTGTCCGGACATTGAAAACATCTCTGGAAACTAAATTAAGCATTCTTTAATAGTTTATGAAATATAAAATTATATACTCATACGTACTAGTGAATTTGTGTGTGTGTGTATATATATATATAGTTTATAATTCTGTATCTTACCTACACAAGAAATCACATATCACACACCACAAATCGAAACTGTGCAACACCCATACGGTGAAAAGGAATGCCACTAGATCAGGTAAACAAATAATGTTCTCAGGGTCTAGGTAATCGTATATATAATTCGATAAAAAGCTTTCTTCTAACTTGCAACAAAGGAAAAAAATAAAAATAAATTATAATTAAATATTTCAGGCAGTCAAATAATTATTTCAATTGTATTAATAATATTATTATAAGTATAATATTTATTATCTGGTTATATCACATCAAATGAGGCCAAGAATTCCAAAACCAGCCAAGTCCGATTTTCTGATTATTTTTTAAAATATTTTTTCTACTTTATTATCTTTTGGTGTAAGGTTTTCTCCCAAAAGTATTGGGCTGGCAAATAAGTCCGTTCGGTTTTTGAGTGTGAAATAAAACTGCTGTATAATAGACAAAAAATTTATTTTAATCTACAATATATTCACCATTATTTAGTATAACTAGTTCCCATCTTTCAACCAATTGCATAATGCCACATAGAACGTCTGGGGTTTATTGACAAGAAACTGATCCAGGTGGTTTTTGATGTGATGTGACCAAGGTGTGGGGCCTTGTGTTGTCTTGGTGGAAAACAACACCTCTTCGATTTGCCAGTTCTGAGCGCTATTTTTTAATTGATTGATCCAACTTTGTTAATTGCAAACAGTATTGAGTTGAAACAATTGTTTGTCCTGATGGCAATAGCTCATTTCAATTTTTTGTGGGCAACCTGACAGAGGAGCGTCATTGATGTCAAAAGTTGATAAACCTATTTTGATAGGTGCATTCGGTTAAGGAATCACCCCCTGCAGCATGGTTATCTTTTTTAAAATAATAGAAAATGTACCGATTATGAATATTTTTTTCCATGTTCATAGTGCAATAGCAATCACAACACTAAGTTAATGTATTAAACAAGAATTTGCAGAAATGTTTGTTGACATATTACAAATAGAGTAACAATTCACCTTCGGAATTAATTCATTAGATAAGAAATAGACCGTAATGATATTAAAATAAACAGAAAACCAAAAGGACTTATTTGCCAACCCAATATTTAAATCACATGTAAAACATCTATACAAAAAATAAAGTCTCTTCCTAATCTAGCCATACCATCTGTGAAAATTTTTTAAAAAGGGACGGCTGGATTTGGAATTCTACACCTCAAATGTGAATTTTTCAGGATAACATAAATAGATTTAATCTAGTTTTGTTAATTAATTAAAAAATACTCTTTGGCTTCTATATAATCATTTCAATGAAAACGTTTTTAATAATAAGTGAAATTCTACTGGATTTTTTTTTTTTTTTCACTGTGGAACTAATAATGTTGTAAATAAATAGTTGGGGTGTGCAGTCATGGAGAAACAAGTGAATTAATTTTAATATTTCATAAAAATAGAAAAATCATGGACCACATTCTGTTAATAACTGTTTATTATTAATAAATATGAAATGTAATGTAAGTTAGACTGGACTGGAGTTACTTTTTCCCAAACAAAAAAAAAAGCTTTATTTACTCATTGATCTCTAGTTATCAAAATTTTACCATCTCTTTAAAAGGTAGCAGCACTAGCTAGAACTCTTGGTAATTTTACCATGTACTGCCTCTTCCTACCTTTTCCGAATCGCTGATAAAACTAGGAATATTTGAACTTAGAAAACCCATTTTCATTCCCTTACTGATTGGAGTCAAATTCTATTTGAGAATGAATTTAAATTTCAAATTCAATCTTTGTGAATATAAATATTATTTTATCTGAATAGAAAATCAATTTTTGGACTTGTAAGGGAGGGACTGTTCTGGAGAAGTCGAAAGAATAGAGAAGTGTATGAGCTGATTAAACAACCTAATATTAGAATAATGAAACTGGAAGGTTGAGCTGGATAGGAAAGGTAAATGGAGAGATACGAGAGTCCTTGAAGAGCCATTGCACCGTACAAGAAGAGCTGGCTGACCGAAATTGTGAAGGTTAGATGGTGTGGCAGCTGACGCAAGAGACCTGATGGAGTCAGGAATTGGAATGGGGTCGCACACAACAGAGATGACTGGCAGGAGCATATTGAGGAGGCCAGGACCCATTAAGGATTGTAGAGCCAATAAGAAAGACAATCAATTAGCACCTCCAAAAAAGCAATAATAACAATTGATGGGTAGATAAAGACAAGCATATATTGGTTAACTGTACTTAAATAGAGGAGATTTGGGGTGCGCTTAGATGGAGACACAATACTAGTACCAATAATTTATTACCCTGATATTTCTTCTTGCTTTCTGTGCAAAAAAAAAAAAAAGGATGCTGACGGAATCAATTATTCTTTTCCCTGATTCTGTCTGCACACTAGTATTGTGTATTAATCTGATTGTGACCCCAAAACTCTCCTCAAAAATTATATGTTTAATATTTAACTTGAAGAAGGAGGAGCTTCAAAATTATCTGAAAATATATATTTATAAAAAAAAAAAAAAAAAAAAAAAAAAAAATGGGACAATTAAATTAACGCCACTGATCAAAAATGCTTGAAAATAGCCTTGAGATAAGGACATTTAATTTACAAGTAGTGTGATATAACCAAAAAAAGGTTTATTTTCAGATATAAGTCTCGGCATTTACTTCAAGATCCTAGGTGCTTCTTGAGCACATTAAATGTATTTTTTCATGAAAAATGTAGCTTGGGTTAACAAAAAAAATCCTATCAGTAAGTCACTTGTACCCAAATATTTTATAATGATGGGTTATTTGTTGACTGAGATGTATCTAAGATGTAGGTTGTTGGTTGGGGGTATGGAGATAAGAACAAAGCAGTTAAAATTAAATTTTAATGCTGACATCTCGACTTGCATTGCATTGCAATCTTCATGAGGGCTAGAATAAAAGAAAACAAACAAAAAGATATGACAAAATTGTAAAGAGTATAAAAAAGGTATGAAAAGAATAACTGTATGAGAATCAAGAAAATTCATAAAAACAGTAATATAAAGACTATGAAGACAATTTTTTTTTTTTTTTTTTTAATTGTCTTTATGTATTGTCTTCATTGTCTTTATATATTGCCTTTATATTACTGTTTTTATGAATTTTCTTGATTCTCATACAGTTATTATTTTCTGTACTCTTCACAATTTTGTCATACCTTTTTGTTTGTTTTCTTTTATTCTAGCCCTGATGAAGATTGCAATGCAATGCAAGTCGAAATAGCATTAAACATTAAAATGTAATTTTAACTGCCTCGTTCTTGACTCCATACCCCAAACCAACAACCTACATCCAAATATTTTATGCACATAGAAATCAAAATTCTCGTTTGTAATCATTGGGGGATCTTCCGACAAGTTCAAACCAGGTTATCTGCAGAAATATATTTTAAGATTATCATTGGCAAGAAATTACAAAAATATTCACTTTTTGTGTCTAATTTATATTAATATATTCTGGATTAAAAATTGAAAAAAACAAAAAAACATTACGAAAAGATAAGTGTGAAAATTAAACTTGTATCAAAAAATATTTTTAACTAATGTATTATAAACCCTTAATATACGATTTATCAGTCAGAATAGGAAGAAAATATGATCATTTAATATCTAATTAAATATAGTTAATGAACAAATTATTATTACCTTGAGACTGGTTTGATTATTTTTAAAACCAAAAATCATGAAGGGACCACCTATTATTTGCTTCATATCTTACAAAAATTATTTTTATTTATCTTTTTTTAACTTTGTAATAATATCTGAAGGGGGATATTGATATCACCAGAATTATTTTGCAGCAGTTATATAGTGAGATTTGGAAGGCATACGTATTTTACATAACAAATCTATCAAAAGAGCTACTGTCATATTAATCCTTATTACATTTTAAAAATTGCTTTCATTATTATTTTTTTTGTTGTTTAATAAATAAGGATTTACAGCTTACATATTTAAGTATAATGGCGACCATGGTATTTAAGAATAACACTATCTGCTTCCAAATAGTATCCAAAATGAAATTAGCAAATATAGTGACTGCAAAAATCTGAAACAAATTGTTTTGATTATTTGTTTAAATAATGTTTAGATACTAAATTTAATCATGAAAAGCATCAGGTAATAAGACCAGACAATATTGGGTTACAGAATGTTCAATTAGCTCCCCAAAAGTATTACAACACTTTGAAATATTTGAATTTTACAAAAACTTCTGTTTTTTAATAAGAGAAAAAGGTTCTGAAGTAAATAATAAACATTCCTAAACTAAACATAAACAAGTTTTATTGAAATAAATTACAATATTTCTTCCAATAAACAAAAAAGTTAGAAAACTTACTTTTTAAAATTTTTAATTTATATTTAATTAGACATATTGCCTCTCTGGCTTGAATGACTGCTCTCACTAGTCTTGGATACTTGTGAATAACGAAATGAATGATAAACATGGACTGAAGGAAATTTGAAAAAAATAATCTAAAATTCCATCATTTGTTATTAACAGCAGGGAAAACCATTGATGTGTCTCACGTTTAAAAATAATATGAATATAAACCGAGTATGGATGAAGGTGAAAAACAGGAAAATCTTGAGAATTATGGGTGTTGCAATACTTTTGACAGGGATTTTAAAACAATTTTTTTTTTTTATCAATTGTTTTTTCTTGTTACATTTGGCAAATAAAAAAACTCAATTTCTCCCAGATTGGGAAAAATTATGGATCGTGGATATGACTATCCATAATCTACCACCTTTTCCGATTTACATTTTAGAATTAAAAGGATCAAATTTCTTAAATTAAATTAACAATTAATGATTATACGAAATAAATAAAGTTGAGAGAAAATAGGGATATCAAACGTGATTTTTTCATTCAAATCAATATAGCTCCTAAAGGGTTGGTCATAGCAACAAATGTTAAACAAAATCTTTCTTCCATATAATTTCTGATAAGAAAACTATCGGCAAATTTTCGTTCTGAACAACTCCAACAGAGCTAGAGCTTGTCAAAATGTTACATTTTGGTGGTGAAAAAAATGTTACAGTGCAACTTTTTTCATTCAAACCAATATAGCTCCTAAATGGTAGGTCCTAGCGACAAATGATAAATAACAAAATCTTTCTTCCATATAATTTCTGATAAGAAAACTATCGGCAAATTTTCGTTCTGAACAACACCAACAGAGCTAGAGCGTGTCAAAAAAGCCCCATAAATTTAAAAATTTAGACATAAATGATGTTTTTTATTCAAACCAATATAGCTCCTCTATGTTAGGTCCTTGTTACAAATGATATTTAACAAAAAATATTCTCCATTAAATTAATGATCACAAATTTGACAACAAATTTTCTATCAGAGCAACTCCAACAGAGCTAGAGAGCTTGTCAAAATGTTACATTTTGGCTGTGAAAAAAAACGTTACACCATAAAAGTATGGACTCCAAGCCAAAATATCCATGTCAAAATGGTTATCACTGAATTCAATGGTTATATTGTAAATTTTAAAAAATATTGTCATGATTGGAGACAATCTCAGCCTGAAAAATATTAATATATCTTTGATTTGATAGGTTTTACATATTAAGTCATTTAATGAATTTCTAATACCAAGCTTTTTAATTCTTATTTCTTAATATGTTAAAGAAGCTATTTGGATTTTAGAACATAATTACAATGATCAATGAGGAAAGACTAGTTCAAATCAGTTTTAAAAAAAAAGTTCAAAATTCTGTGAACATGTTGAATAAAAAAAATTCTCTTGAAATATATATAAAAATACATACATCATATAACCACTTGACAGGCCTGTATAAATTTAGACATCTGGGCTCTAAATTGATGTTAGACAGCCAAATGCTAATGGCTATGAGAAACAAAAATGAAGCAGAATCCTTGTTGACATTCTTTTGGCCTAAGATTTGCATTTTGGCAAAGTGGTAGAATATAACCAATGCAGTGTTGACGAATATCTTTATCCAGTTTGCCCTACATGACTCCTTTATAACTGGTACTTTTAAAAAGATAAGCTTGGTGTCCTCACGTGAGTCTATCTCTCCTTCTTTCATAATGGTGATTGAAAATTATCATTGATTTTAAATTTATAGAAAAAAATCTTTGAAGTACAGGTTAAAAACAAAATCAGTATATGTATATAACATTCTCACTTTTCCAATGAGGATCAAAACATGTGTTCAACTAATCTGTTGTTTAAATTTAAAATATTTAAGGTTTTCATTTAATTGAAGTGGTATCTGTCTTTTAGCTATTAAATTATTGTTTAGTACAGTACTACAAAATACTTAAAAAGAAAATTATTCTGTAAAACAGAAAATATAGGTATCAGTGTTAACCTTTACAAATATTTAAATTTATATTGATTTAAATGAAATGGCAGAAATAATCTTTATCCTCAAACACATCCTCTAAGAATAATACCAAAGTTAAATGATATGAAACTTTTGTCTGGCTACTGTGTACTATTTCAAAGAAAAAAAACTCAATTTCTCCCTAAACAATACATAATGGATATTATCTATTATTTACTTTTTTTCCGAATTTACATTTTAGAATTAAAAAGATAAAGTTACTTCAATTAATAACTAAATAAGTGCATATATCTCTTGTAAACTCCTTAGAATTGATTCTTTGATGGGGTAAGTGCAAAAATAAGCAACTTCCAGAAATCAATTTACTCCTTGAAATTAAAAAAATTGAGAAAAATACATACAATACAATTTTATAATTTTAACTCATTCAACTTTACACAAGACCTAGATCAACAGGTTGAACTATGAAAATTCCTAGAGAGGTTATCTTCTACAGTAGAGCACTCTAGTATGTTAGGTTTGGAGGATATGAAGTTCTCTCTACAACAGATGACAGTTGATATAAAAAAATGACAATAGTAATTATGTTGGACTAATGCACTTACCCCATAAACGCACTTGCCCCACCTTACCTTATAACAAAAAATACCCTCCATTAAATTCCTGGTAACAAAAATATTTTCAAATTTTAAATCCAAGCAACACCAACAGAGCTAGTGCGTGTCAAAATGTTTCATTTCATGTGACACATTGTTGACTATGAAAAAATCGTTACACCAAAAAAGTATAGACACCTAGCCAAAAGATATATCGATGTTAAAATAAAAACAGTAGATTTGAAAATGAGAAACAAAAATGTGGAAAGTAGAGTAAAAAACATATTTACAAGTTTATTATATATATATATATATATATATATATATATATATATATATATATATTTATATATATACACACACACAAATAAACACATATACTGATAAATATTTTAATGATAATCGAGGAATAAATGGTGTTTGAAAGGAGTATAAGCTAATCAAGTATAGAGATGGATGAGGTATCCCAGAACAAGGCAGTTCAACGATAATGGGTCGAAATCTGGTATTCAAAACATCGATGGAGAGGCAAAAGAGGGAGGATATCAAAAACGTTTAAGTTTTCCTTTCTTGTTTTAATGGCAACTTTTATTAGTAGGTATTGGCACAATATTTCATTTGTCAACAACTAATGAATGACAAGTAGTCATAGATTTTCTTCGATGATGTCAATTCCAATTGCCAGCGGACCGAGTTATAAAGGTCTTAACTGTAAACTATACACCACAACTGCAATGGTGTGTGGTTTTTTAAATGTGACGCAGTAGTGGAGCAGATGATGACAGATCTGGAAAAACAGCTGGAGTCCTAAAGATTATTACGGTAGGTCTTCCGCCAGGCTTGCTCAAATGTAGGTGGAGAAAGTTAGGTGCTTATCAAAGTGAACATTGAGATGAAGAAGAGTTAGAAAGGGGCTGCTGAAAGGAGTATGGGCAGCCGCTTACTCTTTCTTTTCTGGCAGTACATAACAATGACGTCAGTCTTTCAAGGTTCATCTCGACACCGCAGGACTTCCATGCTCCGACAATAGTCATGGCATAAGTGTCTAAGGTGCATTGATTTTAGATGCATTAACTCATGTTGTCAGTAAAAAATTCAAATATTCTTAGTGGTATATTCCATGATTATTGATAATCGTACATACATTCCATAATAAGAACACTTGGAAGGCCAGATTTCATGAAGGTTTTCCTTTCTTGTTTTAATGGCAACTTTTATTAGTAGGTATTGGCACAATATTTCATTTGTCAACAACTAATGAATGACAAGTAGTCATAGATTTTCTTTGATGATGTCAATTCCAATTGCCAGCGGACCGAGTTATAAAGGTCTTAACTGTAAACTACACACCACAACTGCAATGGTGTGTGGTTTTTTTAAATGTGATGCAGTAGTGGAGCAGATGATGACAGATCTGGAAAAACAGCTGGGAGGCAGGTGGAGTCCTAAAGATTATTACGGGAGGTCTTCCGCCAGGCTTGCTCAAATGCAGGTGGAGAAAGTTAGGTGCTTATCAAAGTGAACATTGAGATGAAGAAGAGTTAGAAAGGGGCTGCTGAAAGGAGTATGGGCAGCCGCTTACTCTTTCCTTTCTGGCAGTACATAACAATGACGTCAGTCTTTCAAGGTTCATCTCGACACCGCAGGACTTCCATGCTCCGACAATAGTCATGGCATAAGTGTCTAAGGTGCATTGATTTTAGATGCATTAACTCATGTTGTCAGTAAAAAATTCAAATATTCTTAGTGGTATATTCCATGATTATTGATAATCGTACATACATTCCATAATAAGAACACTTGGAAGGCCAGAGTTCATGAAGGGTTATAGTACCATCGAAATGAATAAATTATTGACAGCTTTTTTAGATTTGCCTTTTATATTAATTTCTTTCTTTTCTTAATTAAATTTAAAAACCACAAGTTAATTCTTTTCTATCTCTACAGAAAATAATGTTTAAAACTCCTCATTAAATCTTTAATTCATAAAAAATGTAATATGAATATTTAAATCATGCAAAAATGAAAAGAACAACTTGATTTTTAAAAAAAAATTTATTTCCCGAAGGATCACATTAAAAAACAAATTTATTTTTTCGCAGTTGCAGCTTCATCTTCCCTCTGGTATGATTGTAAAATTTCTTGTTTCTTCATTGTGATCCTTTCTTCTCGCCGCTTCTTGGCTTCCTTAACTTTCTGTCTTCTGGCTTCAGCTTGGTCACTGGTAAAAAAAATTAAAAAGTTTAAAAACACAGTTAAAAGAAAAACCTAGACATAAATAAGCTATTAAAGGTATATTTTCTTTATTGTAAATTTTAACCCTTTACACTATTTACTTCAGGCCATTTTTAGCCCAATTCGGTTAATTGTTTCATGCTTTACAAAACAAATATATTTTACATTGTATGGTTATAATTCTATAATAATTAAAATGAGTTTAATTTATATGAGCTTCTACTTTCATTAAACAAAAGATACTTAAACAAAATAATTATCTTGTATTATTGGGCCACCAAGATCCAAGGCGATGGACAATTATTAACATTTATTTTGAAGGAGAAATGGCAAATTGATAGTACACTTAACTGAAACAACTTTACCAACCCCTCATTTAAGGCAAGAAAAAAAAAAGAAATCCAAGCACCAAATAAAATTATCGACAATTTAAAATTGACATATATTTTTGTATATACTACATATTGGTATATTAACTGTCTTTTAAGAACAGATGTTCCTACATAAGTTCTGAAGTAAAGAATACATTTTAATAATATTTTGGCAATAATAGTCACGACAGTTACTAAACAGGTAACAAAATTTTATTTTTTATTAACATTAATTCCACATACCAACTGAAAAAACCTATATTAAAAGCATTGAAGGTTTAGAAGTTTAATTTTTATCTGTTTAAGAGTATATTAAGTCATAAAGTGATATAAATTAAAAGGTTATATATATTTATATAAATAATTCAGTAACTTACCGAAGCATCTTAGTTCTGGCTTTTTCAGCCTTCTTCTTGTGAATAAATTCCATTAATACTCGCTTGTTCTTGAAAACATTACCTGAAATTTAATTTCTTTCTGTTAAATTTTTTTCATTTAACTAAATAGTTTCCTACAAGGATATAGATATAAAGGATCAAAAATAATTTTCTCATGCGGCCAAAGAAATGTTTTAATGGCCTAGCGTAAACCACGATAAGATAGATTACATTAGGGTCCTCAATAGAGTACCACAGTATCCCCTCCCAAATTAGCTAATTAAATCAATCTTATTGATACCCTGAAAAGAACAAAGTTCGCTCACTTAACAACCTATCCAAAGGAAAAAATTAACAACCAAGAGAGAAATTAATTTTCAAGAGAAAACACAGAAGTCTCTACAGATATACCAATCAGTATAACTAGGGAGGCTATCAAAAAAGAAATACAAGCTACAATGACTTAAATTCCTGAATAATTATCTTATCATCAATAAAAAAAAGAAACCATACAATGGGTTAGCTCCATGTTAGCAATAAACTACATTGTGACCTCGTCTTTACAATTGTAGCCACAAAGACATTAATTATCTTTAAAGCATTGCAAAAATTTTTGCAGGTATTTAAAAGAAAGAACACTCTTGTATCATGGTTAAAAATATCTTCAGTTCATGTTTTTCCAACAGTTTACAATCTTTCTTTTAATTCTAAACAAACGTGTTCACATTCCTGTTTTCATCATATACTTTTAGGAAAATACTTTCTCCCTCTTTTTTAAATAATAGTTAAATCGGTCACTCATTCTGAAATATATAATTGCCAATCTGCAAAAGTTGATGAAAACTAGGTAATCAATCTGGTTCACAGAAATCATTGGTTTTTCTGTTTCAATAATATACAAGACAATAAAAAACAAATCAAAATATTAAAAGAATAATATTCATAATAAATACAACATAACAGAACAGAAACATTAAATGAAAAAAAAATATGTTGATACCTTTTGCTTTCATGTATAAATCATGGTACATTTGCCTATCAATTTTTTTGGCTTCCCTATACTTCTTCAGTAACCGCCTAAGAACCCGCATTCTGTTCACCCACAAGACCTAAGGAATATAAAAGTAACAAATAATAACTGTATCCAATTAAAATAACTTGAATAAATTTATAGAACATGGCTCACGCTCACCTTTGCTGGCATTCTGGCATTAGCAGTACCTTTCCTCTTACCAAAACCACAATGCCTACCTTTCCTTCTGGCTTCAGTGTTTTTACGTACACGGGCCCTGGAATGTACTGCAACGGGTTTCTTAATGATAAAGCCATCTTTGATTAACTTCCTGATATTTTGTCCTGTAAAATAAAGCCATGATCTAATTGAAAAGAATGCTTCTTAACATAAAACATAAATACTTTTGAAAACCAGATTATGCTTACTTGAATTTGTGTTGGCTATTTCATTAATTTCATTTGGATCTAACCAAACTTTCTTTTTACCACACCTCATAACAGAGGCTGCAAGCCTCTTTTGTAACTTCAACGAACTAAAAACAAAATTATACAAATATATTCAATATGTATATATATATAATGAAAACTTATTATCCTAATATATATATATACCATATATCCTATATACCATATATAAGGTGACCAGACGTCCCGTTGTCCCAAAATATATGCTCGGGAAGCTTATTTGTCCCGTTTTAAAAAAATTTGGTCCCATATGTACTTTTGACAGCATCGAGTTTGCTCCCTAAATTCCATTCATTGGTGATGAATGGATTAACTAAATTAAATCTTTAAAACATGAAGAATTGCCAATGGATAACTCTAAAGGAAGTTCATGATTGGGAAAGAATCGAGGAGGGGATTGACGTGATTGCTAGTAAATTTATCATGCTTAAGATTTCCAATAGTGAGATTTTTGACGAAGTGTCTTATCTAAAGAAGTACGTGACACAGAAAAAGATTTTCAAGTGGACCGAAGAGAAACCTTCTCTGGATTAGAGATAGGTTGAAATATTTCTTCATTTTGCAAATCAAAATGTCCCTATCAAGAATATTGCACTGATGGTTTCATTTTTCTTGTCCTTACCAGGAACAAACGCTCCAGTGGAACGAGTTTTCTCAATTATTAATGACATTTGGTCACTAGAAAAATCTCAAATGAAAATGTCGACCCTTAAAGCAATGATGCTAGTAAAATGCAACTATGCAATGGGTTGTGTACAGTTTTTCGATTTCATCAAACAAAAGCCTGATATTTTGAAAAAAAATTCACTCATCTCAAAAATATGAAAAATAAACATTGAAGTCAGTATTTTCGACAATATTTTTTTAAAAGTGATATCAAGTTTATTTCTAAATGTAGTGTTATTGAATAAAATAGTATTTCATATATATATTGGTAAATAGTATTTTTTTATCGGTGTCTCTAACTTCCCCGACATTGAGGGTCCCGTTTTGAGAATCTCATAATCTGGTCACCTTAACCATATACCATTTTTCCTATATATATATATATATATATATATATATATATATATATATATATATATATATATATATATATATATATATATATATTAGGATAGTAAGTTTTCATTATAAAAGGCTAGATTTATATTAATTTACCAAGTCCCACTTTCAACAGATTACATTGATCATTGAACCTCTTCAACGTTCAACAGGAATTTTGTTTAGATAAATCAAATATATAGATTGGTACAAAGCAATTAATGAATCATTACAATTAAACGAGATGAATTATCAATAACACAGTCTAGATGGATTGTCTTCATTAACTTGGTAGATTACATTTTTGAGTATTTTATTCTCAATTTTAGATTTGGTTAAAGCACAAAACAAATTACAGCAACTACAACGAAGCATGACTTAGTTTGCCAGCAAAATGCCTTCTCCTGAATCATTTTATTTTTTTCTTATGGAGGAGTAAAGGCCCTTTATAACCAATTCTTAGAGAGAAACAATTTTTTTTTTCTTTCGAATTTGACATCACAGTAATTAATTGCCCACAGACTAGAATCACGACTTTTAATAAAACCAAATAGATTGTGTTATTTTTTTAGTCCTTATCACATCATGATCAAATCTATACATGAAGACAACAATTTACTATTATCACAATAATTATTACACTCATGTCTTATCATTCATTTATTAACTTTTCTGTAATATTGCACTTAAAATTAGCATCTTAATATTCTCAAGTGTTATGTGCAGGAAGTACATAAATTATTTTACATCATACAATTAATATTGACTACAATTACACTGATTTGATTCCCAATAGTCAGATTATTAATATGGCCTATGTGAAACTCGGTGGAGCCAAGCTTATATATCATCACCAACATTATTTAACATCTATGAACAAATGCGGTGCTTAATGAACTTAGAGCAAATGCAGGTCTTTAAGAACAAAATTATTTTTCAAAGCAATTTAAATTATTCTAATTTACCACACCAACATTTAATATAATGTATAAACATAGTTTTCGCCAGAATAATTGTAAAAATAACAGGCAATTAAGACAAACAGTGAAACTGAAAGAAAACCAGTTAATTTTTTTTTTGAACCAGTACCACAACTGACAGTTTTCTTTCTTAGCATGCAAAAAGTACATTGAAAACATTAATGGCAGGTTTAAACCTATCTCGATGAGTGCAGCTGAGTTATGGGGCGAGAGAGGGCCAGAGCTACATT
The DNA here is from genome assembly GCA_003667255.2 of Euschistus heros. Taxonomy (NCBI): domain Eukaryota; kingdom Metazoa; phylum Arthropoda; class Insecta; order Hemiptera; family Pentatomidae; genus Euschistus; species Euschistus heros. The sequence goes on along the minus strand of RCWM02000570.1, from coordinate 474,550 downwards.
TTTCATTGATATACCTGATAACAGGCATTACAAATATTTACTCCTTATTAAAAGAAAAACTGTACCACTTAACTATCAAACATGGTTATTTCATGTTCCAATTAATACAACAGAGGGATAACATTAAATAGAGGTTGTTACTGGAAGAGGTTATTAAAGTTGAAAGTGTTAGCAAACGAGGCAGTACAAGCTGAAATGGGATACAAATCAATAGACTAGGGTAACGGTTCGGATCGGCGACACCACCAAACTAGGTTGACCCGCGCTACACCGACCAGTTCGATCCTTACGCTTCACTTCGAGTTTACATTTTTCGATAGTTCATTCCTATAACCTCAAATGTAAACAATCACTTCTACAGTTTCAACTTGGATTGTGTTGTTTAGTGTGTTATATTGATATTTAGACTTCTTAAATCTAAATAAGTGAAACAGAAGTTCACAAAATGAGTTTCATAAAGGATTAAGTGTTTTATAAAATTCATGTTTTCTTATTTCATCTAATCTTATGTGTAAAAGTGTTATAAAACTTAAGAAGATTAATTTGTACATGGATTTGGTGTTTTACATATTTATATTTGTTCTATCAATTTAAGTGATAAAATTTACAACTTGTAAAAGTGTTATGAAACTTAACAAGATTTATTTGTACATGGATTTGGTGTTTTATATATTTGTATTTGTTGTTTCAATTTCAGTATACATATTTTGTGAATGGATTCTTTGTCATCCATATTACTTTTTGTGCTAAAGTGAGACAGATTGTATAATTAATTCAATAAAACATATCAGTTTATAAATAAATGTGAGAAAGTATATCACAGGTTTTTTATGTTTTCTTATTTCCACTTCCCAAGAGAAAATATAGCAGAAATTAACATCTTCACTTTCAACTAGGATTCTGTCTTATATTATATAATGGCTTATAACATGGGGAATTGACAATGTGAAAATAATCACAGATTAAGAGGTAAATGACACATTACTATATAATTGTAGAACTATTGGTTTAATGTTATAGATTAATGTGTTTTTTAAAAAAAATTAGAAGCCTGATGATAAAACATTATCACCGAAACATGTAGCTACAAATGTTAAATAAATAGGAGTTATACCAAATAAATACTTAAGGATTTTGTCTTTTTTATATTTATAATTTGTTATTTTCACTTCTCTGAGAGAAAGTTCATCAGGAATTAACTTTACTGGTGGTTCAGTAGTATATTAATTGTTGATTAAATTAATATTAATTCAAAATTGATTTAGTGTCTTATATTTCGATATTTCCTTATTTCCACTTTAATATTTTCTTATTTCTCATTTTGATATTAGAAGGTAAACAGAAGTTAATATTACTTTGAACAGGGATTTAGAGTTTCTCAGTAAATGTAGGAGTATAACCTTTCTCCTCTAAAAGCAGCGACTAGAACATCGAAATATATCGGAACAAGGTTAGAATCGATAAAAGGTATTCTGAGCGGGTTTAGGGGTTGGTGTCACCGATCCGAACCGTTACCATAGACTAGTCCTATCTCTATATAACTCTTAAAATTCCAGAAAATAATATAATACTAATATCAATAACTGACTAACACTACTAAGTGTTTGCTCAAGATTATCAATCTCTCAGCCTTAAATATTTTATCAAATAAAATTGAAACTGACTCCAGTAAAACGCGCGAGCATGAAACTAAACATTTGACCCAAATTTTATGCAACCCGCTACATTTGCACTAGTCAAGACTTTTCAACATAAAAAAGTAAAACAATGGCCCAGACTCAGGTACTTAAGTAACAAAATCTGAGAACATTAAAGCCTAGATCACATGACATCTTAGAAACTCATTTCAATGAAAGCACTCATGACATCTAACAGATGTTATCAATAATTAGAATATCATAGGAAAATATTTAAATACATAAACCAGCTGTATATACCATGATAAGAGTGACCCACTACTTAAAATTAAACCTGCTGTAATATCAGAGATAATATAAATGAAGGATTATTCAGGTACAAAGAACAGAAGGTTCTAATTCTTTTTTTTTAAAAATAAATAAATATTAAGGCAGAATAATCTATCCAATATTATTAATGTTCTAATATGATGAAAATCATATAGCCGCATGTGCTTCTTAGTAAGGTTATGTCAACTAAACGAAGTCATAACTTCGACTTCATCAAAAGATAATATTACGAGGTACATTAAATACCCATGCTAGATATAACTCCGATAAACGATATGTACAGCAAGGTTTAAATAAACTATCATAACTATTGACAAATTAAACACTTAAATAGACAACAGTACCTCATGGTAATCCCTAAGTTCCACACTGAAAGAAAACAACATGGAGGCCGTAGAGAACTTGATATATTCTACTATTTGATGTTCTGAGATTGAAATTTTTATTTTAAAACAAACAATTTTGTTTGCTGAATTTATCATTTTTAATTTTTTAATTTAAAATTCTCATAAATTAATATAAATTCTAAACTTTTCTAAAGATTACTTGCATATACATTGCACACGTAATCAAATTTCTGATCATAATTTAGTTTCATAACTGAAAAAGTCTTAAATATGAGATTACTAAGGAATTAAGTATTAACCATACGATAATGTCAACAAAAGGTAATTACTCTATTGTGTCTCCAACATCTAACAATTTTAAAAAAGAGTGAGATAACGTCAACTCCTAAAAAAGCTCCGTGAATATTTACCTTCCCAATTTAGATTTATTTTAAACATTTTGTGCAATTCTTGAATGTGTTTTTGTAATGTAACATAATTTTCTTCTTTTTCATGCCTTAGTTATGGAAGGACACAAGGTAATTAGCTTCTTTTAAATTTAAGTAGGGATAAAAATTACTTTTCTTTCTTTCATTATGTGTAAAGTGATTGAATCACTTTTAACCTTAGATGTCAATATAGTCAATTGATGATTTATTTTTTAATTAAAGATATATAATGTGATTTGTGACAATATTTGTAGCCATTCAGATCCCTCCTTACCTAAAATATTTCAGCCTTGTAATTCCTTATGGATTTTGTACTGTTTTATTTTTCCTTACTCTTAATGTATTATTTTGACCTTATTAATATCATTATTTTTATCTTTCCAGGTAAAATGGAATACTAATTTACCATATGAAGATCTTGTTAAGCAATGCCCCTTTTTATCTCAAAGAGCTGCTTTGCCTCTTGAAAAGAAAATTAGTGATGATATAAAAGTTCCTGAGGTTCATATTAGTAAATCTAAAAAGAAGAGATTGAAAAAGCGACTGAAAGCTATTTCTTTGAGCAATTCAGACTCTGGTTCAAAAAATTCTGAAATAGGGGTGGAAACAGAGAAAGGAGAAATGGCTGCGAATCCTAAAGGTACATCTGGTGTGGATTTAAAAAAAGAGAAAGATGTAGAAAAGTCAAAAAGAGTAAATGATGTAGTTGATGGAGAAATTTCTTTTTCACATCCAAAAGTTAGTGGAGAAAATATTTTTGTCGAAAAAGAGACTAAGAAGAAAAACAAGCAACAAAAAAAGGAAGATATTATTAGTGATAATACCTTATTGGGAAAGCAAGGAAAATCTGTAACTTCCAAAAAAACATTGCTTGATAACAAAGTATGTCAGCAAGGAATAGGAGATTCTACTAATGTTGAAGCTGTCACTCCTTCCAAAAAAGCTGAGAGTTAAGTGTTCCCAAAGGTGATAACGCACAATCTGTAGCTCATAATAAAAGTAGTGAGAAGTCAAGAGAAGACATTGTTGCCCAACGTGAAGCAAAAAAAAAGTCTAAACAATTAAGGAAGCAGAAGGAAGTGGATACTAGTCAAGATATAGCTGCTGTAAAACAATCACATGAAACGAATGATAGCTGTACTATTAATAAATCAAATCAAGATGTTTCCTCAGTAGTACCTCCAAATAAGGTGAGTAATGTCCCTGATAAGTCAAGAGAAGAAGTTAAAGCTGAACGAGAAGCTAAAAAGAAAGCAAAGCAATTGGCGAAACAAAAGAAGGTTGATAAGAGTTTAGATATTGATTCTGAAAAACAACCGGTCGAATCTGTGAAACCTAATTTAGAGAGCACATCTTTACCAGTTAGCAAATCAGAAAGTAATGTAAGTAGTATTCAAACTGGTACTAAAACTGATTCTAAGAGTGTAGAAATCAAAGTAGAGGGAGAAAAAAGCAAAGCACAACTGCGTGCTGAAAGGCGTGCCTTACAGGTATTTTTTTTTAGGTTTATATTTTAATTTCAGAAACTAGGTTATCATGTTGTTTATTTAACGCTATCTTTTGTTGAAGGAGGCTCAGAGAGCTGCAAAAGAAGCAGAGAAGAAACAGAAAATAATTAATTCTGAAAATAAAGAAAATCAAGTTATTAAAGCAGAAAAACCAGTTTTAGTTAAAGAAATTTCAGTAAGTAAGATTATCATTTAAAGTCATCCAAGTTTAAAATACCAATTATCAATTTTTTTCAATGATTTTAATTTCTTTTTAAAAAACAAAATAGCAACTATTTTCTCTGCTTCAGTCCCTTTTGCACATAAACCTTCTCTTTGGTAGTGTTGTGTTTTGACCTGCCTTCAATATTTTTTCATTGTTGAGTTATACCTTTTGCCTCTTTAAGTTACAAGATTTGTCAATAAAAGGCCCTGTCTCCCCTGAAAAAAATGCTTTAGGGATTTATCTCTTGAGCTAAAGGAATTGTACAGCTGTGATCTGACCACTGCCTCCTCTTGAATTCCATTCCACATACTATATTAAATTAACAGTGGAACCGTTATAGAACATTGATAACACAGGTTATTAAATTTTGATTTTTTGGTTACTGTTTTATTAGTACGAGTTTAAGAGTATACCAATTTTCAACTTATTTAATATAGATAGTGCTAATGCTCCTTTGTTACTGATAAACAAAACTACTTAATTTGATAGTTTACATATCCCGTTGTTAACTAGAACATCTATTGTTCCAAAGGAGAAGAGGTGCTGATAAACATGTTGAAGGCCTCTGCTTTGCTGCACTCAAAAACTTTTTAAATTATCTAATTAAAAACAGTTGACTGATCCCTCTTATAATTGACACATCTATATTATTCCAACAGGTTTCATCATAAATTTGAATACTGCATGCTTTCTGTTAAGTTTTTACTTAATTAAAAATAATCAGATTTACTATAATTATTGAAAAGATAAATCCTTTTCAAACTTTTCTGTTTATTCCATCAATTATTATTATAATCATTTTTGTCTATCAGTCACTAAAACGATTGGTGAGAGTCGCATTTTCCTTCCTCATCAATAATATAATCTTCTTCTTTTTTTTAAAGAGAGAATCTAAAGTTTCATCAAAGGGAAAAATTGTTTCCCAGCAGCGGATTAAACTTTTTAGCCATTTACACATTGGACAGAAACCTTCACAAGCCCAACTCAACCCGTTTGTACCTTTATTAATTATTATTATATTTTTTTTTCTCTTATGTGTACATTGGAAATCAATAATATTGAGTTGGAATTTTAGGAATATTCATCCGTCAGTTGTAGAACTCGGAATTAAGTATTCTTCCCGAATCATTAGTGGATCCAATGCAAGGTGTGTTGCTCTTTTGAACTGCTTAAAGGAGGTGAATTTATCTTAGAACATGTTATTAGAAAATATAATGGATAATAATTTCAGTTTTATTGTTTTTTTTACTATCTTTTGTTCTGTTTCTTAGGTCATTAACGACTATAGTACTCCAGCAGAAAAAGAATTTTCTCGTGGGTTAGAATCAAAACTAGGAGAACTTACCAATTACCTTAATCAATATCGACCTTTCGCAGTCTCTATGACTAATGCTTTGAGGCATATCAAGTCTCATCTTACTCAGCTTCCAAACAACGTTTCAGATGATGAGGTAAAATTCACATATTTATATATATAATTTTTTTTTTTAATATATATAATAATTTAGAAATTTAACAGAATAAGAATTATATTATTTCATTTCAACTCTAAGTGGGTTCTAGCCTTCTCAATAAACCATCATTGAACTCAGTCATTGTTCAGTTTCCCTCTTGTTACCAACACGACAGATTTCATGAATCATTCACAATTCAGATAAGCTGTAAGAGCCTTGTTTTGTCAAAGCTTCTTATCCCATATAGATTAATAATGTCTGCCTTAGGATATTTATTTCTCATGCAAGCATTCGATATTTAATTGATAGGATAACAATATGTGTGGCGATTATTTTTATACTTGGTTACTTGTTATTAACTGTTCTGCTAACCTAAGAGACAGTGTGAAATGGACTTAACACTGCCTCATTCACTTTATAAACAATTTTATTTTCTCGTTATTTTTATTCTGAGGACATTTTGATTTATAATTATTTTTCTGTAATAATATTTTTTATTTTTTTATTTTTATACCGTGCAGTGGCAAATCCATTAGATACCTCACCCTAGTCGATGGTGAGGATCTGATGACAGTTATCTTTTAGTCAGTGTGCTCTTCTTACTATTGCGTTTTAAGTTATAATAATTAATTTTGATTGGAATAAATCTAAAATCTGTCTAGCTTGTACTAGCTGTATGGTAATTGTTGAATAAAGGATTGTAATTGAATATTTTTGCCTTCTTAACTACTCTTATGACTCGTTATAATTTTCCTTATTTTTTCTCATTCTACATCCTGGGTCATCCCCAATGGGACCAATTTTTCTTTGAAGAATTTTGTTCAAATATAAGACATTTCTGTTCATTTACCTATAAAAAAAAATTTGAATTTACTTTAAAAAAAAAAATATATATATATATATATGAGGCTATGAGAGCAAAAAAAAAAAAAAAAAAATCTGATTTAGTAATTTTTGGCAACTATAACGCCATCAACAAGGTGTTAATGTGTTTGAAAAATTGGTTCACATAATGTGAACCAATTTTTCAAACACATTAACACCACCAGATGGCGTTATAGTTGCAAAAAATTACTAAATTAGATTTTTTTATATTTTGTGGGTTAGGCCACTTTTGCTCTCATAGCCTCATATATAAATGTGAATGCTATATTATAAACCCTAACCTACCACAATTATTGGTGACATTGCCAACTTAAAAAGATTCCATGACTACTTCTTACTTGATAATTGTCAATAATACTTTAATGAACACATATCCATCCTTTGAATCGACTTCTGATCAAATAACAAAATTTTTCTCTGAGACTATTAATTTTATTGCAGTATGGTGAAATAAATCTTTGTATTCCCAATCTATTAATTCACAATTTACCATCGTTATCTGTGTTTGGCAGAATTGTTCCCCCATTCGATCCTAGAACCAGTTTCTTGCCGTCACTATGTAGATTTATTGAATTTTTTCGGATTCATATCTATTTATGGGATATGGAATAATTTTAAAAAGCGAATTATTCTAACTTTTTAGTATATAATTTTATGTTTTTAGGCGAAAAGAAAATTGTTTGATGTCATTGATACATTTATCAGAGAACAGATCGATGTGGCTGGAGAAGCCATATGTGAGTCAGTGAAAAATAAAATCACCAATGGAGATGTAATTCTGATTTATTCATGGTAAACAAACTTTTCTTCTATATCAGTTGATGTACGCACGATAGTTTAGAAAAATCAATCTAATGTGGAATTAATAAATTATTTCTCACTTCTATGATGTTTACATTATTAGATAACTAGCTTCAAATATTGGACAGTCGTCTTCAATTCTTAAAATTAACATAGTCGTGCATTTCTTTTTTGTTATGTCATTAACTGCTAATGTAAAAGTTCAGGATCCTTTGAGAAATTTTCTAAAAAGCAGTAAAGCAATGTTTGAGGTCTGCTTAATCTCAAAATCAAGGTTTGATTTTGCTTGTAAAAATGTTGAATTATTTTTACTTAGTAGATGTTTACACCTTTTGCTTAGAAAAACAGTATATATTCAGTATTATACTATCTTCGTAATTTTTATAATATAAATAACTAATTATATATCTATATAACATAAATAACTGATAATGTTTTCTTCTATATCTTTTAAAAAAGAAATTTTGATTATATGGTGGTACATACATACATCCTCGGCGCTATGACCCAGAACGAGCCCTGGCCTCAAGAACCTACTCCCCACTCCCTGTCCAGCGCCTTCAGCCACCATCCTTGCACACCATAGACACGAGCAACTCTATCAACCTGGTCACACCATCTCGACTTAGGCCGCCCAATCCTTCTGCTACCGACCATCCTATGCTGATGGTCATGTCATTCAACATGATTCTCCTCGGGATTCTATGGTTTGGCATTCTTGCCATATGCCCTGCCCAACGGAGCCTATTTATATTGACCATACGGACTAATATGGGATCTTTATATCGTTGATACAACTCCCTATTATATCGTCTTCTCCAGACCCCAATCTCCAGTACAGGCCCATTAATTCGCCTCAGGACCCTCTGTTCAAATAAGTAGTTTTTGCTCATCTGATTCGTAAGGGTCCAACGCTATGTATATTTTATTTAAATTAAACTAAAAAATAAAAAAAAAAGTTTTGCTAAAAATGAAATTTTCCTAACATGTGATGATTGCAGGGGAAAACAGGTCAACTCTTTTTTCTTTTTTTTTAATAACAATTTTTTTTTTTTTTTTTTTTTAATGAATTGAGTTTATGGTGGAGTCATAAATTTTTGAACGATCAATCTCATACTCCCCATATATACAGCGGGTCATGGATCAGTTCTCTTGTTGTTCCTAGAGCTAAAGTCACCTGGGAAAAAAATTCAAGATGTACCAGATCTACAGACATTCATCAGGGAAGTAATGTTACCCCTCTCCCTGAAAATCTTTTCTACTTTCCGAAATGTGCATTTGATAAACCTATTCGGATTGCTCCAAAAAAAAAAGAAAGTTTTTTGTGAAAAACTTGCACTTAAAAAATACTAAAAACAGGATTTAGCCCATCTTCCAGTGTATAAGGAATAGCACAGACAAATAACTGATCAATACTATTAAAACCACCATCGATTGAAGTAATGATGAGCCTATGATTAGATAACCTTACTTAATTTTATAAAGCACCAGATATTTTATGTATATTTGATTGTCCTTTTAATATGTTTTAGTTCATCCCTTCTTTATCGAATTCTGGCTGAAAGCCACCGAAGTGGACGTGAATTCAGTATTATTGTTGTTGATGGTGGTCCCTGGTTTGAAGGGCGAGAGATGCTTCGGAGATTAGTTGAAGCTGGCCTCAAATGTTCTTATGTTCAAATTTCAGCTCTGAGTTTCATTGTGAGACAGGTACAGGAACAAATTTTTATTTTTATTTTATTTTACACAAATAAATAATGGTGAGACGGAGAGGTAGGTCAGTGGTTAAGACACTAAACTCATATCTCCTATGTCGTAAGTTTAAACCAGTCATAAGTTGACAGTGTTGTACAACATTTTTTGTTGTATTGAGGATACTTAAATTGTTCACAGTGGCATGAAAATTGTATATCTGGAACATCTAATGGAATTAACTCAGGAACATTTTTGTGGAATGATATGACTTTTGATGAAGATTATCAAAAATGTAACAATTAGCTTACTTTAATTTTCAGTGATGAACCGCTATCCTTTTGCCAATGTAAATTGCTGGTTTAATCAATTTAATCATGGTTGTATCTCATGAAGGTCGTCCAGAATCATTAGTTTTATTTAAAAAAAAATTAATGCTATGTGTAAGCTAAAAATCAAAATTGATTTGTAACATACCGAGGGATTCAGGCATCCCTGGGTGGTAGTGTGAGTAGCTTAGTAATAATACTGTTTGTACATTTGGCCATAATATAAAAATTTGGAGCACCGGATCCTACATAATTTGACAATTGCTCAAAAAATATCTATTGGTGTAAAGAAATGCTGAAAAAATTTAATTTTTGTTTCATCAAAGCTTTTTTATAACCTCCAAAAGTGAGATTCTGTGCATCTCTGCACATCTGGTGGAACTAAGGCACAACTGTAAGAAATGAAATTTTATAAGAGAAGACAGAAACTGAAATAAAATACTTTCAACCAACATTAAAGGTATTAGTGATATTGATATAAACTTGTGGATTGGTCAGACTACTATTCCTTCGATGTTTCTACTGATGTATTAATGTTTTGGGACCACTTCTGATGTATTAATATTAGTAATATTTTTTACCCAATTTCGCAGTTGCGTGTTGTTCCACCGTATGAGCGATGTGAGACAGGTAGTAAATTGCAGTGTAGTAAACTGTTTAGGTCTTTCAAGGAACTTTATGATTGTCTTAATAGGCAGAGTATGGCTACTACAAATATTCCTGACAACACATACCAAAGCATAAGTAGCAAATAACCTAGAATAAACCGAAAAGGAGGTGTCAATAGGCACTTTGTACATCTCTCATGTATTACCGTACCTATATATATTCAGCACTTTGTCTTAAGCCTCAAGACAGTTGCTAATTGAACAATAGAGTTTAAAAAAATTAGTCAGGCTGTGGTGATCTTTTTTTGTTTTTACCGAGGTATTTTGTATATTGATCTTCCAAACTTCAAAAAGATAATATACATGCCTTGCTCTAGTTTAGAAAACATATGGACATTATAAATAACTATGGTCTTCAGTTGTATAGTTTTATGAATTTTTATAATAGTAGTTGTTGATTCTAAATTTATTTACTAAAGTGTTTTTAATTTCAGGCAACTAAAGTATTGATCGGTGCCCATGCCCTACTTGCCAATGGTTGTGTCATGTCTCGGGCCGGTTCTGCTCTTGTAGCTTTGGCCGCGCACGCTTACAGCGTCCCTGTTCTTGTTTGCTGTGAAACCTACAAGTTTTGTGAGAGGGTACAGACTGATGCCTTTGTATATAATGAGTTAGGTAAGTAACGTTTAAATAATAATAATAATTCAAGTTGAAACTAAAATTTTATTAAATGTATATGGTATGTCAAACCTTTTTATATACAGGGTGTCCCGAATTTAAATGGCAAAACTTCAGGAACTTATAGGGGACCGAAAAACTAAGACAAAAAGTCCTTTAGAGATTTGCTCGTTTTTGCTTAGTTTTAGAGAAAATCGCAAAAAAAGAATCAAAACAAGTTTTCATTTTTATACTTATTTATTTACATTTATATTTATGTTATGTTCATTTTAATGTAAATATTGCTCAAAATGTTGTCCTCTTGCACCAATGCAAGCATACATCTAGCACTCACTTGATAAATTGCAGCTAAACATTGTTCTGATGATATTTGGTGCACTGCATCTATGATTCGGTCTCTTAATTGCTCTCTTGAGTTGATTGACACCGAATAAACTTTCTGCTTCAAGGTTCCCCATACGAAGAAATCCATAGGTGTTATATCAGGTGATTTGGGTGGCCAAGGTACTACTCCTCCATGTCCAATCCATCATTGTGGATAATTTATATCCAGCCAAGCTCGAGCAACTCTACTATAATGAGCTGGACATCCATCGAGTTGGAACCACATTTCAATTCGCTGCTGTAAGGAAATGTCATCTAAATAATTAGAAAAGTCGTTCTCCAAAAAATGTGTAAATGTGATACCATTCAATCTTCCAGGTAAAAAATATGGTCCCACCAGTAATCCATTCCAAATTCCAAGCCAAACGTTAAAAGCAAATTCATGCTGAAACCTATTCTCTCTAATAGCTCTGGGATTTTCAAGAGCCCATACATGATAATTTCTTTGATTAACAATTCCTCCTCTTGTAAAGGTAGCTTCATCGGTCTATATAATTTTTAATGGAAATAAATTTTGTCAAGAAACCAGTTACTAAAATTCAATCTCTTGACATAATCTTAAGGTAATAAATTCTGAACTTTTTGAAGATGGTATGGGTAGCGATTATCACCTTTCAAAGTTTGCTATATTGCTAATGCAGCAGATGCTCTTCGGATGCTAGTCTCAGGATTGTTATCGAAGTGGCGTTGGACACAATTTCTTCTCCGATAATCTGCTCTTATTGCTGCCTGGAATTGGTCGCCTTCATTACGTATTAAGAATGACCCAGTCTCTCGTAGTCTATTAAAAGTTAACGAAAAGACTTGTCAATTAGGCACTCTTCTATTTGGAAATCGGCACGCATACTCCTGCACCGCTTCTAAAGCATTACCATTACAGAAACCATACACAAAAACCATATCAGCGTATTCAGCATTAGAATATGTATGCGGCATTGTGGCTGATGCTATTTACACAAAAATATCTGAGTAACTGACTGAAGACTGATTTAGGAATTATAATCCTAGAAGGAAGCCAAAATGTAAACAAATAAAAGAATGTAAAGGATAACATTAAGTGTTTACATATCTCACTGCCTAGCCTGACGAACTTTGAAAGGTGATAATCGCTACCTGTAACATTTTTTGTTTTGTTTCTTTTTTTTGCAATTTTCTCTAAAACTAAGCAAAAACGAGCAAATCTCTAAAGGACTTTTTGTCTTAGTTTTTCAGTCCCCTATAAGTTCCTGAAGTTTTGCCATTTAAATTCGGGACACCCTGTATATTCAAAGTTTGAAATCTTCTGATGTTTTGAAATAAACCTTGCAAAAATCATAATATACTATTTATTATTATACACCGACAGATAAAAAATTCCACTTAACATTTTCTTGGCTAGAAGTTTAATGGTTTTTTAGGTGTTTACATCCCCATATACTTTAACCAGCGCATACTCAACCTATTAAGATTACTAGCATCCCCGTCGCGGCTTCACCCGCCGTCATAAGTACAGATAATTTCAACTAAAAATTAAAGTTTTATTTGTTTATCGATAAGATTCTTGTATTTTAGCATGTGGTTGAGCATTATTTCTTCAATGATTTTTTCACGCATAGCAGTAATTATTAATCTAGTTATAATTGCACTGATTAGGTGGTTGAAGATTACGTAAAAGCACCATTAGACATAAAATTTTTAATTTTAATGTATGAATTGGTAATCAAGATGGATAAAGACTATTAATAAACTCTTGTGGAAAATAAACTGCATTATCAGTGCTTACGGCAAAAGGCCCATGGATCATATTTTTACACACGATATAAAGGATCGACATTTTGATTTAGTAATAATTTGTATTCGGCAGAAATAACTTTATTGATTTCATCTGGTTGGATGTTGATTTCGAACTATAAAAGTATATGACAGTGTGGCAAACCTCGGTCCTGCCTCTCAACATTATAGAAGAAGAAGAAAAAAATGAACTTTATTCTGGGACTACTTGTCCCCTAAGAATAACATATGATTACAGTACATAGGACAATCATCTGGCTTTGATACTTAATTATAATAAATAATAACAATAGATAATAATAAAAATTGATAAATAATTAAATTATATGTTACAAGATAACTGAGACATCTTGTAAAATGGTACATCTTATGTATACTATTATAATGTATATTACATAAATATTCATGTTTTACATTAGCTCGGAAGATTGAAAATGAAGGAGGTAAAGGAATAAATGATGTTTAAAGGAAGTAAGAGTGGATCTTTTTCGAATTGTGATGGGCAATGAATTCCATAACGAGGAAGCACGGATAATAAAGGATTTCTCGAGGGATGCAGTTCGATGCACTGGAGTGTATAGGTTGATGGGTTGGGTTCTAGTATTTAAGAGGTGAATGGAGGAGCGCAGAGTAAGGAGGTCATGGATATAGGTGGGTTGTTTGGTTTTCAAGGTTTGAAATATGAGAGCACCCAGGAAGTATTGACGTTATTATACATTTAAATGTTAGTTATTGTAAATTTTACCGTTGCCAAACCTTCCTAGAATTATAAAAATTATTTATTTAGATGTCGGTACCATTGTCAGTCAGTTTACCATTGTTAACTCTATTGTGGAATGGCGCTATACACAATCAGTCGATTTTCAAGCTTCACTGGGATCCACATATCGCACACCATATTTAAATCTTTTTTTATTTAATAATTTTCTTGATAGTTTAATAAGTAAATTTTATCATCAATTTAAGCTGTTTTGTAACCTCTCGTGTAGAATGGCACTCGCCACCTATCGGTCAATTTTCAAACTTCACTGTGTGAAGTTAAACCACATATTAACTTTTTTTAATAAAATATAAATTAAAAATCAGTAGATTTTAATATTGCTAAACCTTCTTAGAACTATGAAGATGTAGTTAATATTTAGTACAGATTGGTTCAGTAATATTCGCGGTTAGTGATCAAAAACGAAAAATGGCTTGTCCTTTTATAGAATAGTATAAATTATTATTATAGTAAATTTTCTAATTGTAAATCTTTCAAGAACTATGAAGATGATGTAGTTAATATTTGGTTCAGATAGGTTCATTAGTTTTACTAAAATGCTATTGTCACTTGCCACGTATTCGATATTTAAATTTCACTGGAATCCACTCGTCACACCACATATTTATAGCTTTTTGGATAACAAATTAATTTAATTTAGTAATTTTATTATCAATTTCTAGCTATATTTAACACCGGATTATTGTAACCTCTCTTGAATTGCGCTCGCTTTACTACACACCACATATTTATCGCTTTTTGAACAGTAAATAAATAGAAAATATATAAATTTTATTATTGCTAAACCTTCCGTGAACTATGAAGATGATGTAGTTATATTTGGTACAGAATAGTTCCATAGTTTTCGCGGTTAGTGATCACGAACGGAAATGGCTTGTCCTTTTATATATAACTTCATCATCCCCCGTCGAGGCTTCGCCCTCTCTCATAAGTGAAGATCTTTGATAATTTTAACTAAAAATTGATTTTTTGTTTATCGATAAAAATCTTGTATTAAAGTGAACAATTGAAAATTATATTTTTGATGATATTTTCACGCATAGCAGCCATTATTAACTTGGTTAAATTTTGATTGATTAAGTGTTTGAAGATAACATAAAGCATAATTAGACATCCAATTTTCAATTTTAATATATGAGTTGGTAATCCAGATGGACAGAGACTATTTAGAAACTGCATTATCAGTGCTTACAACTAAAGGTTCAAAGTTCATATTTTTACACATAATATTAAACAGCTGAGGATCGGAATTTTGATTTTTAATAATTTTCATTCGACAGAAATAATTTTATTGATTTGATCTGGTTGGATTTTAATTTCTAACCATATAAGTATGTGGTAGTGTGGCAAAACCCGTTTCTAACACTCAACATTGTACATTCAAATTTTTATAGTTGCTAAACCTAGAACTATGAACATGATGTAGTTAAAATTTGGTATATTTCACTCCAAATAGCTGTTTTTATAACAATTTAATTGAAAATAAGTAAATTTTATTATCAATGTTCACCTCTATGTAACACTGTACCTTTTAACCTTTCATGTAGATGGCAATTGCCTCCATTTTTGAACTTCACTTTTATCCACTTATTATTCATTTTTCAATAAAGAATTAGTTGAAAATCATTAGATTTTACTATTGCTAAACCACCCTATAAAGATGATGTAGTCAAAATTTGGTAGAGATTGGTTCAGTAGTTTTTGGCGGTTAGTGAACACAAACGAAAAATTGCCTGTCCTTTTATATAATAGTATAACCTTATACCGCTAAAGGTTAGAATCCTATAGAGCTAACAGATAATTGTGACTTACAGATAATATACAAATAATATTGCGACTATAAACTAAGATATAAGGTATCCTATCTTTTTTTTTGGATCAAACTGCACACGGTGTGCAAATTGATCAAAATCGGTTTAGTAGTTAAGGTGTCAGCCTGCCCCAAGACAGCGACACGTAATTTATATATATTAAGATTAAAAATATTAATTAAACAACATTATTTAAAAATAAAACCGCTTCTTGCATTCATTTCGTCAAGTAATTGTTGGGTTATAGATCTAATATGTTTTGAATAAATTCTTAAGAGATGTGTCCCTTGCAACAATGTAGTAAATGATTTAAATTAAAAATTTTGTAACTTTAATTTTTTTAAAATAGTGCTTGCTTTTATTTAATAATTCCAATGCGTTTTGTGTGCCCTGGTTATCGTATAACACCTAAAAAAAATAATGAAACTCCTACCCAAGAAATTGGAAAAAAAATCCATTGGGTCTAATTTTTTGCCTGTCAGAATATGTCTTTAAAAGGTTCTCGATCCATTTATAAAAATTAAATAATATATTTATGTAGTGGATCCTAGTTATCAAGAGATTGCCAAGTTTAATAAACACTTTACTTCAAAGTGAAGTTCACTAATTTAGAAAATATACTATGTAAAATTTATAAATTTATTGTAGGAAGCCCAGATGACCTAGCGAAGGAAGACACAAGGTTGAACGATTGGAATTCGCTCACATTCCTTACTCCCCTGAGCATTGTTTACGACATTACGCCGCCCGACTTAGTTACAGCTGTGGTTACAGAAATCGCCATACTCCCTTGCACAAGCGTACCCGTCATATTGAGAATCAAGCCATCAGACTTAGTATCATAATTGTTTGTACTAGCTCATCAATTTGTATATTTATTTCAATTTGTTGTAATATCTGATTTATTTTTGTTTCTTTTTTTAAAATTTTAATTTGTTTATTTTCTTTTTTATAAATATATGTGTATATATTTATATAATAGAATAATGTTGATATTTTATTTTTAACAAGTTGAATCTGTTGGTGGTTTAATAAATTTTTAATATAATTTACTACTCAACTGGTTTTTATTTAATAACCTATTAATTAAGTTTTATATTGGTTAAAGCTTCTCTTTTCTATCCTCCTATTTTCTGGAATGCCTTTTTTACAATGATCTCTGATATGGTAACAGATTTCTCTTTAGATTTCCTTTAATCCACTAAAGTCTCATATCATTCTCTCAACTCCGTGTTTTCCTCTGACTTCCGGTTAAGAAGTTTCTTAAGGATTCTTCTGGGATTCATCCTCTCCACGTGTCCCAACCTTAATCGTCCCATCCGGATATAGGTGACAATATCGCCCTCTCCAAATATCTCTTGGAGTCTCTTATTCGACATGCATCTCCAACTCTTATTGCACAGAATATTTGACAAAGAACTGTTCTCTCCCAGAGTTTTAAAAATCTTTCATTTTCTGCTGTTAATGTCCATGATTCACTGCCATAGGTGACAATTGGCCTTACTACAATTCTTTATATTAAATGCTTTGCCTTTGAACTTAAGAGCCTTTTACAAACCCCATTAGCAGCGGTTTCCAAAATGTCTATGTATACTAAAATAGTAACTGTTGGCTGATACTCTTCACCTCCTTTTCTCCAAAGTTATTTTCCCCATTAACCTATGATCCCTAAGAACTAGTTGATGAGCATACAAAGCACCAGAGTTGGGTAAAATTTAATCATAGGTATTAGAAAACTAATTTCCTGGAATCAAACACTTGATTTAATCATGATTAAATCTTTCAGTTAAACATTTTTATTAAGCTAATGACTATTTGCGCTTTGTGTCACTGAAGGCAAAACCTAAGTCCTTGTGTTAGGAAAGAAGAAGCTCGCCCTCTTAGGAAACCATACGTTCCCAGTGGTTTCGACTTCACATTTTACAGTTTCCAACTTCACATACCTTGGGTCAATAATAAATGATACCCACAGTGAAGATGAAGAAATTTTGACAAGAATAATGGCTGCCAATAGAGCTTATTATTCTCTAGCGAGCCTTCTTAATTTTTAAGTCGCACAACAAAATTTAGACCGTATAAAACTCTTATTAGGCCTGTTGTTGCATATTCATATGAGACTTGGACGCTCAGGAAGGCATCTTTTGAACGAATAGACCGTTTTGAATGAAAAGATACTTAGACGCTTAGTAGGGCCTAAATATGAATGATTGCCTCGCTTAAGAACGAACAAAGAAATTTACTCGATGTATGGCGACTTGGCTCTCTCCCAGTTCGTTCAAGTCAAATGTATGAAATGATTGGGGCACATCAATCCTGAGAATGAATTAGGCAAGAATGACAAGAAGAATTTATGATGGCAGAAGGAGTTGATTCTAGATGAAGACCAAAAGCTAGATGTATAGTTAATGTGGAAGAAGATTTAAGGAAGAATGGAATATCCTTCAGGTGAGCTGCCAACGGGGACTGGGCAAAGACAATTGAGCAGGCCAAGGACTGCTATATGCATCTGTCACACCAATAATTAATGAATGACTATTTTACTGAAAGATTTATTCATAATTGAATTACGTAATTGATTCCATTAAATTCTTTGTCAAATAGCTATGATTAAATTTTGCTGGACTCCGCAAAGCCCTAGTAATATAGTTCAGTATTCTGCAGATTATGAAAAAAAAAATCAATTTTCATCAGTGTACAGAAATAGCGAATAGTCAAATACCAAACAGTCTTAAGATATTTGGCAGGCCAGATGGATATTAAATATTGCCCTTCCTATTGCAGTTATCAGATCTTAATCGTATTTGGACACTTCAATCCAGTTTTTTTCTTATTTCTTCTGTCCTTACTTCTTGGTATGAAATTCCATACCCTAATGACTGGGTGCAACTGTTCTCTTAGTGGCAAAAACCTGCTAACATTCTGATGACGGCTTCAATTTAAACCCCAGCTTATCCTTTCCTACACTGCCCCTCTGAGGATTTTGTAGAAATGCATACTCCTCTGAATCAATAAATAAGCTTATTATTTAAAAGTATTACAATGCTTATTTACATTCTTAACTAGGATAACATATACAGCATACGACTAGTGACGCTTATTAATCCGAAATTTACAAGATATATTTTTTTTTCATAAATTGCCTTTATTAGATTCATTGCTTAAAGGGTACAAAGGGATGAAATATGGGCATTCTATAAAGCCAGTCATTGATAAATACAAAGCGAGGGTTATAGGGTACTGTCTTAATTGCGACTTCACAGCTTTCCTCCCTTGCTTCTTCAAGATTCCCTCCTTCAGGTAGGTAAAATGTCCAACCTGCAAAATTTGTTGATAGTATGAATTGTTGTCATTTATATTTAATAATATCATTTGCCGACTCATCCTCGCAACTAAATGACAATTTTATGGTAAATTCATAATATTAAAAATAATAATACTTATTTACAAACTCTTTTAATTATACATTTTCTGCCTTACATCATCTACATGATTCATATAGTTTTATTCAGTAATAGATAGATTCTATTTTTTGAAGTTGTTCTCTGAACAGTAAGGAAAACTAAAATGTAAATATAAAACAAATATTTATTTACAACAAACAACAGATGTGTAATCTGAGTATGTTAGAAGTACATGTTTTGTTCTGTTTATTTCGTTTAACGTCACTTTATGCTGCTATGGCTAATCGGACGATGCTACGGTGGGAGTCCTAAATTTTGCCTATCCAGGTATAATTAGGATAGGGATCTTTAACGAGTACCTGACATCGCACAGGCTCGGGACCCCCATTTTACGTCTCTTCCGAAGGACGGCCTAGCTAAGGATTTTTTACTCCCTTTAAAAAATCCTAAGGTCATCTACCGGGCTGCGAACCCGCGATCTTGGGACATGTTTTGTTCTTTTTTACGTGCATCTTTTGAGGGTTGTTTTATTTTAATTACCAATTTCTTGGATAGTTGAATAGTACAGTCAATAAACATATTGTAGAGTCCCTTAAATATGTGATTTTTTTTTTTTTTTACTTCATATCTTCCTTTGTAGTTAGAAGGTGAAGGAACACACTAAAAGTCCCTGAGCCTGGTGGGTGAGGGGAGAAGATCTCATTTTTGGGTTTTTTTATTATATCTCAAAAACGGTGGACTCTGGAAAAATATGTTTTAAATAAAAATTAAAGCTAATTAAATTTTCTATATACATGTTTGCTCAAACAACGGTTTTTGAGATATACATTATTGAAAATCGATTTTTCACATTTTTACCTCACATTAGGTCAAACAATTGCTTCAAGTGCCAGCAGACATGATTTATGAAATCAAATTAAATTTAATGCTCTACAACTTTGATTCTGGCGTTTTTTCTGAGAAACGATTGTGGAAGTCACTAGAAGCAAATGTTTGTCAAAAAGTGAGGTAAAAATTATTTTTTTGCGAAAATTATCGATTTTCAATTACTTATATCTCGAAAACGGCTGGAAGAACGACAAATATGCATATAAACAATTTTATAGGAATTAGCTTTAGTTTTTATTTGTAACTTATTTTTCCAGTCTACCGTTCTCGAAACATAATTGAAAAAACCAAAAATGGGATCTTCTCCCCTCACCCCCCAGAGGCGGGGACTTTTAGTATATTTATCTTCTAACTACTCCTAACGAAGATATGAAGTCAAAAATTATCGCACATTTCATACACTCTACACCCCTCATTTCAACACTCATTGACTGGACTATAAGGGAATTTTTTTTTTTTATGGGGCTATGCTATAATTTGGTCAAAAATGTTTGATAGGTAAAGATTTAGTTTGTGTAGCATAGTTGATAAATAAGTGTATCCAGGGCGATCAGTGATAATCCTCATGCATACATTTTGAATCCTTTCTAGTCCAGTCAATATAGGATTATTGAGTGCGTTGTCTGTAATCCAAGGTTGTTCTTTGTAAACATGTTCAGGGTAGTTAGAAAGCAAACATACTTAAAGTACTGGCGTTTTTAGGCCTGGGAACAGGAAGAGGGGGAGGGAAAGATCACATTTTTTGTTTTTTCGCTCCTATCTCGAAAATGGTGTGTCGTACGCAAAACATGACTATTTACTAAATTTACGTTAGTTAAATTCTCTACAAATTTTATTCTATATACTTTTTTTCATATTCCGTACCGTTCCCGAGATATACGCTAGGCAAATGTTAAAATTTGCGAAAAAACGATTTTCACCTCACGGTCTCTGTTGAACTTCATCCATATCTTCTAAATCGCCCATCCTACGACAAAATTCCTCATAAAAAATGTAGAACATTAACTTTTCTTTTATCCATCTATCTATCTATCTATATATATTCTTTTTTTTTCGGTTGGCTATACAGAGACCTTGGATCTTGGGCCGTCTTAACCAGCCTGCTACACCTCTGCTTATGTTGGGCTATCGCTTCCACTTTGTTGCCTGTAGTTCTCTTCTGGTATCCTTGTTATATAAAGCCGGGGTCGTTATTGTTTTTTAGACCGAATTTTCTAAGGCTGATTGAAGGCTTCCTAACAGTAGGCGCACACCTTTCGTCATCGGAAGGACGGCTCGCATCGGACGGATCGGATTTTTAGATTCGACCTATTATTTTAATAGGAAGTGCGCACACCTTTCAGCATCGTACGTATCGGCATTCTAAAGCAGTAACATATAAAATCCAAATCAGTCCGATGCGAGCCATCCGTCCGATGACGAAAGGTGTGCGCCTACCTTAATAGGGAGGATTTTACAGGATAGGCGCATTTATTAAATAAGTTCCGATAAGTCGCACTTCGCAAAACACGTTTGTCGGTACTCTTTTAGCTATAACTCCGAAACTATTTGTCCAATTCGAAATTTCTTTTTTTCATCTGAAAGCTGGTTAAATTCACTATCCGATCCTATATATATATATATATATACAGGGTGAGTTGCTACTCGTGGGACAAACTTCACCAGTAGATTCGACACCAAAAAATGAACAAAAATGTTCATATTAACCATGGTCCGATTCTCAACCATTTCGTAATAATTTTTTTTCTCGATTTTGAAAGATACCACTACCTGGTGTCGAAAAACCGTGATATCTTTTAATCTAAAAATTCCTCCTAAAATCTGATAGCACCGTTAAAATCTACATTAATTTTTCAATAAGATTATTACCATGGCAAATTATTTGGGCCTCTTTTTTGTGCTTTATTTCAGCCAGAACAACAAAATAAGTGAACAATTTTGTGAATCGGAAAATGTTTAAAGTAATCCAGAGTTTTTAATTTTAGTCTCAGATGGCAGCAAATTTGAGGAAAAATATCTTATTTAATTGCGCTTCTAACGCACTCGTCATTTTTTAATTTGGTGTTTTTTAGACCAAGAAATCGATGACATTAAGAGAAAAAATGATGGTTCAAGGATTGTTAAGGATTGTAATGTTTGAGAGTTTTGCATTTTAGATTTGAAAAAAACAAAAAACAAATACATAGAAACTCACCATTAATCTCATCGGTCCCTACTTAGATTTTCCGGCGAGATTAACTGGCCCAATTTATTTAAATTTTCTCCAAAACACGTTGCCCACCTTGCTGGAGGACCTTCCTTTACAATTGAGGGAAAACCTAATTTTTCAGCACGATGGTGCGCCTCCGCACTCCACTAGAATAGTTCAGACGTATTTGAACCGAACATTCGAAACGTGGATCGGCCGAGGTGGGACCGTCCTATGGCCACCAAGATCTGATCTTAACCCCATGGACTATTTCGTCTGGGGATATCTCAAGGAACAAGTCTATCGCACTGAAGTGACAAACATAGACGATTTGAGAGCAAGGATCTTCGCCGCTGCAGAAAAAAACTTCGACGTGTTCTCAGTTTTGGTGTGACAGTTGGGAGTATGAGAAAACGGGCACGTTTGTGTATAGCGGAGAACGGCTTCCAATTTGAACATAAATTAAAATGATCAAAAATAAATGAATTTTAAAGATTAATGGTGAGTTTCTATGTATTTGTTTTTTGTTTTTTTTTTTTCAAATCTAAAATGCAAAACTCTCAAACATTAACAATCCTTGAACCATCATTTTTTCTCTTAATGTCATCGATTTCTTGGTCTCAAAAACACCAAATTAAAAAATGACGAGTGCGTTAGAAGCGCAATTAAATAAGATATTTTTCCTCAAATTTGCTGCCATCTGAGACTAAAATTAAAAACTCTGGATTACTTTAAACATTTTCCGATTCACAAAATTGTTCACTTATTTTGTTGTTCTGGCTGAAATAAAGCACAAAAAAGAGGCCCAAATAATTTGCCATGGTAATAATCTTATTGAAAAATTAATGTAGATTTTAACGGTGCTATCAGATTTTAGGAGGAATTTTTAGATTAAAAGATATCACGGTTTTTCGACACCAGGTAGTGGTATCTTTCAAAATCGAGAAAAAACGAAATTATTACGAAATGGTTGAGAATCGGACCATGGTTAATATGAACTTTTTTGTTCATTTTTTGGTGTCGAATCTACTGGTGAAATTTGTCCCACGAGTAGCAACTCACCCTGTATATATATATATATATATATATATATATAGAGAGAGAGAGAGAGAAGAAGATAGTCAGGGATGCAGTCAAAGTAACACCACGTCAAAGAAGAATCCTTTAATACGTGCCAACGTTTGCACGTATTAAAGGATTTTTCTTTGACGTGGTGTTACTTTGACTGCATCCCTGACTATCTTCTTCTCCATTCATTCATCCAGACGATACTTTTATCATCATATATATATATATATATATATATATATATATATATATATATATATATATATATATATATATATGAAAGTTTGATCAAATCCCGTAAAACATCCAAGCTAGCACGCTGAGAACACCGTGCTGTTGTGAAATCCACGTTTTTTTATACATTGTTCGCACATTTATCACTATAACTCCAAAACTGTTAGTCAGATCTGATATTTCTTTTTTCCATCCACAAGCTGATTACAGTTACTATTAAATGCTATACATGGAGTTGCGTTGAAACACCCAAGCCAGCCCACTGAACATGTAAAAATCGTCATAGTTTGCCAAAACATAGGTATTTAGAGTGCTGGGGAGTGTCACGTCTGTTAAAATATATCAAATCTGTCAGTTTATAATATTATCTGTCATTCCGAATGTAAATTTTAATGTCAGTGCAAGAGAAAACAGTTTCGCCCAAGGATCCGAAGCTGCAAAAATCTTTTAGCAAGAAATTTAAAATTAACTTTTGCGATTATGACAGTCAATCGTATTTTTTCCCATACTCTGTCAGTCATCTCAGTTGTTAGAACTCCAAATTTGATTTCAAGTCCTCTGCTTTAAGAAACATCTGGTATTCTAAAACCAACCACAATTCAAACAATGGAAGAGTTTGGTGGATGAAGGTGTTTTGTAACAAAACACAATTATCAATAATTTATGTTTAAACATTCTCTTTTAGCAAGGTGTGTAATGTTACATAGCCCCTTTATTTCTCTTTCTTTTGAAATATTTAGATTTCGCTACCTAGCACTTCTGCACATAAATCCTATATCCACTAACTTAGATTGTAATTTTTAAAGCAATGTGATATAACCCCTTCATCCAACAAACCCTTCAATTATCGATTCCTTTATAAAGCATTGAATATATGGTTTTTATGAAACAAACGACGATCCGTCAAAAACATTTTGTTTTTGTGATTTGTTTGTAATGACAACCTCCTTATATTCTCCAACTAGGGCACGAAGGAGGGCTTATCCAACAGGATACCAACCTATTCTCTGGGGGTCACCTGTGGTGTAGTGGTTAGCATAGCAGCCTACTAAACCCAAGATCGCGGGTTCGCAGCCCAGCAGATGACCTTAGGATTTTTTAAAGGGAGTAAAAAATCCTTAGCTATGCCGTCCTTCGGAAGGGACGTAAAATGGGGGTCCCTATCCTAATTATACCTGGATAGGCAAAATTTAGGACTCTCGCCGTAGCATCGTCCGATTAGCCATAGCAGCATAAAGTGGCGTTAAACGAAATAAACAAACAAACCAACCTATTCTTGCCAGCGTGGGGAAGCCGTTGAGGTAACGAGAGTGCTTGACATTTTTAACTCGATAAAGGAAATAGCTACATCAAGTATCAAATCTGTCGGGTCGATTCGGAAGACATGGACACCTCAGTTAATCACTTAGGAGATCTTGGTATGATTAAAAGTTTCAATAATTTTGCATCTAATTCAGAACTTTGCTTATAAGGTTCTGCAAAACAATTCTACACAACTATATGACTGAATCTTCAAGACCAAAAATACATTTGTCTGTTGATCTGATGACTGAATAAATAAAATGTAAACGGAAATAAAAAGACAGATGTGCTTTTTCGGTATGTGTACTCGCGGAACTTATCTACACTTTGGTTTAGCAAATTTATGTTGCATACAGATTGAAAGAGGGGCTGTACAAAGTTTCATTGCTTGTTGATGATTTTATTTGGAGATTTTTCTTCAAGGAAAATATCCCTCAAATATTGAGATGGTTAAAATATTTTATTTTTTTAAATTCAAATAATACTATCAACTGTTATTTTAAGAAAAGCCAATGTACTTTCAAATATGCAGATCTTATCACTCATCCGGTGGAACAATGACGTACAGCTAGTATATAAAGTATTGGAACACCACCAAGAATTTTTGTTTTAGGTACTCGTTTTTAAATTAGAATAAATTTCCGAAGAGTACACTGCAGGGATATAGTACAATGGGAATAGGCTCTAGATTAAATATATATGGAAGAAATCACGACATTTCAACTACAACCAGAATTATTTACATTAAAAGCGGAAAATGTGAGAAAAGCATGCGCAAAAAGTATTGGAACACTATGATATCTATATATATAAAAATAAATGTATGTGAGTGTGTGTCCTTTATAGGCTTTGAAACGGTAAAAGATAATACTCCATGTGAGGAGGCATTTTTTTTTTTACATACTCATGGGAAGATTATGGGCCTATTGGTATATTGATTTGATGCATAGGTGACAGGTTTTGGACCAAAATCATGACCAAAATGTAAAAATCGCTTCAATAAATCAGTGTATTTATAACAGCTGGCTTTCTTTTTTTTTTTTTTTTTTTTTTTTTTTTTTTTTTTTTTTTTTTTTTACTGTAAAAGAACGAGAAACCAGATGATTAAAAATAAGAACGATTTATATTATGAATGGTAATTTTATGGGCGAGGATCCCAATTATTACAACTGATATGCCATTCGAATTTAAACGTGTGCCATTAATTTCCAGTACGAGTCGCTTTTTGCAATGACCACCAACAAGAAACAGGGGCAATCACTACAAGTTTGATTTTGGAGAATTCTTGCTTCTCTCATGGACAGTTATATGTGGCCTGTTAAAGCGTTGGAAAACCATTTGATTTATTTGTAGATGCAACAGATGGAAGAACGAAAAAATATTGTATAACCATCAGCACTTAAATAAAATGAATAAAAGTAAAAAGTTTAATTCTTTGAAAAAAAATTTTATTTGAATTGATGTGACGAATTCGCATAATCTGAATTTCTCATCCTTTTTCACAAAATAAACAGTAACAAATGGATGAAACTGCGACATGAAGGCTGCGTTAGGCAGGGTCATGTACAGTGAAACTGCCTAACGACATCCTAAGGAATGTAACTTGTGGGGTTCATATCATTTCAGGGTTTCACAGAAACCCACAGTGCAGAGCGTCATTTCACTAGACTGCGGCCAACATAAATACTGCTGTACTCCAAGGTAGGAAATGCGGGTTTTTCCTGCATGTCTAACCGGATTGTGAGGTCCAAATTTATTCCGTGGGTAACAAAATAAGATTCATTCGGACCGCTGCTGAAGTTTGTAATTTTAAAAGTGCCTAAAACAACACGATCTATAACTTTTTTCAATTTAGACCTTTACCGAAAATTCTTCCCAAATAAAAATAGGATAACACGAGGAAATCCGTGGTTAGTGGGCTGACTGGAGTTATAAATGTCAAAATCTATCCAGAAGAAGGGTACAAATGGAGGATCAAGTGATAAGGGATATAAATCTTTCCATGAGAGGGTTAGAGAAAAATTTTATATAAGAAGTACCTACATGTTTTTGTATAAAAGTCCTGATGGTAATCTGGACTAGGTTTTCAGAATAGACTCACGATTGAAGTCTACCTTTTTTGGTTTGTAAAATGGATGGGGAATGCACTGGATGATATGAAATATCGATTGACCTTACCAGGAATGGTATGATAGGAACTTTGGAGAGAGTTTGAAAAAATGAAAAAAACTTTGTGTATCAAATGTAAATCATCATGTAGCAAACAAAGCTTTTCAGTTACCTGGAATTCTCTTATATGCAGTCAGGTAGTCGCCCTTTAATTCCGCTGCCCAGCCTTCTCCTAAACTCACACAACAGCTCAACACCTCGTCACCCGGAACTGACAACTAAAACAGAATATCCATCAAAGAGGGAAAATAAAGATTAGCACATGTAATCTATTCAACGTACGGATTTATAAATGTTTAAAATCATCGTTAAAGATTCGTTTCGGCTCTTTCAGCGTTCCGGAGGTAATTTACGTTTTTATTTTTATTTTTTTTTATTATTTTTTTTTTTTTTATTTTAACTAAGATATCCAATCCGGATATCCACGTGATATTAGAATTTTTAAATTATGATTATTTTTTTCATGGCCTTTTGAATATATCTGCAAGGTTTTTTTTAAATAATAGATTAATGAAAAGCTATTGTTTAAAATAAAAAATTACATTTTAAACTTAAAAATTATGGAAATGAACCCAACAATCCAAAAATTATTGTTACCAGGAAGTTATTTTCGTACACCTACGTGTGTTAGTTAGCCAATGGGAAAGGACCACGATCTTGAAGCTTCGTGCGGTTTTATTTATCAGGGCTTGTATCATTTTGTCAAAGGTTATTTGTTACTGAGACTTTGTGCGTTCCTAGAATTGGTGGTTTATCGGTGTTTGTTAACTTATAATTAATGTGTTATATTGTTTTATAAATCATATATAGGAGATGATTGTGTATACCGGCATTTGTAAGTATTTGTTTCTTCAGTTAACATTCTGATAATTTTTTTTGATAACACTCAATTTTTTATGATTTGCTTAAAAATACTGCCCACTTCTTTCATTCTTATAAGCTTAGTAAAATTGAAATTAATTAATTTGTAATACTTGAAGTAAATTTTATTTCATATCATTTCTTAATCTTATGTATATTTTTCTTCAAAAATTCAAATTAATATCCACCAAAGATTAGAATCCAAAATTTAGTTCCTATATTAATTAATGTAGGAATGGTAAATGAAATTCGCAGTCTACAGATAGCTCCAAGTAGCTGGCGCAATACTTGTTTTTTTATGTTGGATAATAATATTATATTGTCTTGATGAACCATTTTAAGTATATTTCGATTTTATAAATAGTTTCGAGTAGGAAATGGTTGAGAGAGGTCAGGTTGACAGTGTCTTCTCTGTCTGGCCAACATAGTTATATTTATAATTTTTGTTACTTATAATGACAACCTTTCACATTACTATCAAGTTATTCTATTGTAATAAGTAATTTAGCTTAAATTCTGTAACAAATTAGATTTTCTTTTAAATTTCTGAGTAAATGTACTGTTAGAATGAAGTGATGTTTTTCATATTTGTTTCTTAATCTTATTTATCTATTATTCTTAATCTTATATAACTCTGTTAAGTTATCTATTATTGTTTTTTATGAAAATTTTCACCCACTTAAATTTGTTTCAGTTTTATTTGGGATTTTATCTCAAGCTTTTGCTCTATATTCCTCAACATCAGATGTGGTAGAGTTAAATGATAATAATTTCGATAAATTAGTTACTAAAAGTGATGATATATGGATTGTGGAATTTTTCGCTCCTTGGTGTGGACACTGCCAACAATTTGCATCTGAGTATTCTAAAGCAGCTACAGCTTTGAAAGTAAGTGGTCATGATCTCATTGAAGCTCTCTTGTTTATTTTTTTTAAATATTAGATTTAAAGTTCAGTTCTGCAATGCACCTAAACCTATTGCAACCAAAACTATATCAATTACCTTAAACTTATTCATGCCAAAAACATAATTTTTATATAATTATAGGTTTATGTGAATCATGGAGTGTTGAAGAAATCCACTAAGGGTTTCTTGTTCAGTTGAGTTTAGTCCTATAACTGTTATTTATTATTTTATTCTTAAGATAGAATTCTTAATATCATCTTGTTATGTTAGATTATTTCTTTGGTTCCTTGTGCTAATAAACTATTTTCATTTCATACTTTGATAGCAGGATATAAACAATAAGGATTCCTTGATATCTGATTATAATTTTGTTTGGGGTCTAGACATTGTTTTACCGTTTTTATTAATTTTATGTACAATTATGATATTCTGATATATGCTGCACCTGACTACCAGGTCAGATGATTGAATGGTTCAGATGAGATTATCATGGTTGTAAACAAAATCAAAATATTTTTGACATTTATATTTGATATAGCAGTAATAAATTCATTTACGGATGTGGGGTAAGCACTTGACCACCAAGCTCCCGGGCCCAAGTTCGAGTCCGACTGAAGGCAGTAAATACATTTTCTGTTATTTTGGTTTTGGCTCGACTTCGAGGTCAAGAGACCACCCCTTAGGGCACACTCAGCCTCTAAAAAGTGGGTACCCTTAATTGGGGAAATACCTGACGGTTGAGCGAGATTTAGGCCAAATCTCCTTTCCCATCCGTTGGATTAATAACAGTACATCCTTACCTAAGTACTGAACCCAAGACCCTTCATGGGTTGTTAGTGGTACAGGTTTTATTTTTTTTATTTTTTAAATTCATTTACAGAAACATTAAATATTAAGTAGTGTAATAGGTGAAAAAAATTAATGCAACTTGCAAAACCATATTCAGATGTAAACTGATTCCCTGTCCTTCTTATCTTGATTGGTATACATAAGGATGTTACTTAACAAAGAAACAAAAAAGGGCAGGAAGGATGATTTATCCTACAGGTCTCCGACATATGCTAGCCATGATGGGAAGTTCAATATTCATTTTGTCATCATTTCACTATGAAATGAATTTTAATCTTCTAGGATGTGAACCCATGACCTTCAGTATGTTATGTGCCTTAGTTGCTTTTTTATACCAGTCCCATTTTTATTTTTTAATCTTTAATAAATAGATCCTAAGTTTTTATTAGTTAATATTAAATTACATTGATATTGAGCCTCTGTATTTTCTTCTTCTTTGAAAGGATTTTCTTCACTATTCGAAGTTTCTATCAACCAAACTCCTTCCTCAGACGGTTCCTCCACTCCTCTCTATCCATCGCTACTTCTTCAGTTAGTCCCCGGCCAGCCATACTTTCAGCCACAACATCTCTCCTCCTGATGCGAGGCCTACCTCTCCTTCTCCCCTCTGCTTCTCATTCATAAGCTTATGAATGGGAAGCCTCTGTATTTTAAGTTTATGAATTATTATTTATTGTTTTTCTTCTAGGGTATTGCTAAAGTGGGGGCAATAAACGCAGATGACCACAAAAGTGTAGCTGGTAGGTATGGTGTCCGTGGATTCCCTACTATTAAAATTGTCTATCAGTCAAAGACTGAAGATTACAATGGGCCTAGAACAGCTCAGGGCCTAGCTGATGCAGTTGTTAACATAATTAAAAAGAAAATTAATGAAAAATTGGGAGGAGGCAAGGTAAGGAAATAGTATTATTTTTTTTAATTTTATTTTCATTATTTAAGGAACTGTTTGATTAATTAATGTTTTCTTTTTAGTCCTCAGGAGGTTCATCCGATGATGTTATCGAGCTTACAGACTCTAATTTCGATAAGTTGGTTTTGCAGTCAGATGATATTTGGTTGGTAGAATTCTATGCTCCATGGTGTGGCCATTGTAAGAACCTAGCTCCTCATTGGGCTGAAGCTGCTACTAAATTGAAGGGAAAGGTACTGTAAACAGAAGTCCTCATATCATAAGATTAAACTGAATAATGTTAGTATTAAAACAGTTTTGTTTTTTAATGAAGCTTATATAAGGACAGTACAAAAAAATTAATTTCTGGGAGCGAACCGATGAATTCATGATGCAATGTGTAACAATTATGCCACATCTGTTGTTTCATTATTACCGTTCTAATCGCCTCCACCAAACAGGCAATATCTCCCCTCCACAACTACACTCTCTTTCATTTATTTTTCTGACAGTCAGGGGATGTTTTCAGGGGGAAACCTTTATGGAAATTATCTGATGGACATGTACGACCATTTATTGTTTTGTTTTTTTCTAAAAGCCACCAAAAAACACCAATATTTTTACCTCAATTATTTCAGCTTGGTGCAAACCGTGTACGCAGTACAAAAGAAACTACAGGATTATAACATAAAGTAAAAATTAAGAATTTTAAAAATGTAACAAATGTTAAAACAATGAATAGCAATAGATTGATGAAATTGAAAAATATAAAAGGTTACCCAGAGCAAATGAAAATCACGAAACTACAAAGATAAGGATCAATTCGGAAAAATGGTTAAAAATATAAAGGTTCTTGTAGCGGAGAAGAAGAAGCATGAAAGTAAATGGACGGAGGATAAATATTTGGGCAATATATACCGTTGGCCTGTATCGCGATAAATAAATAAATAAATATATTATATATATATAATATTAATTTATAATCGCTGAAAAACGTCTAACATGTAGAGTGTTAGGCTTGAGGGGAATGTCAAAAAAAATAAAAAATCGAAACCAACATTTCTTTGCCACCTGTTGTACTATCGTTTAAGATTGTCTCATAGAGGCTAGGAAGAGGATTGTCACATGGTTTGGAGTTTAAGAACCCATTTGTAATAAGAAAGAATTTAGACTTCTTAATTTACATTTTCGATTTTTTAAGAACTATGGCTATTGGATATTCCTTCTTTTAACCTAACTCTTCAAATGTTCTTTAAATATTTAAAAGACCTCTGTTTAGCTCCACAATTTTGTAGTTAAAAATTAAGACTCGCATTTAAATATTTATAATAATCAAGTTGAAATTTTGATTACCTTGTTTTGTTTTATTCTGTCCAGATTACTGGGTTTCGGATTAGTGTAGTTAATTTATTTTACTTTGGGGGATGAACTTATTTTTTATATATCCTTAGTGTCGCATCGGCTAGGGGTTCATAGTGAACTCAGCTGAAAACCAATCACTTTTCTATGTGGTTGGTAGCTCAAGGTATATTTTATACAATCCACTTAACAAATCTCCATTTTATGCTTTTATAAATTTCATTACAAGCAGTCATTTCCCTAATCTTAATACACAAACAAATAATTATATAAATCAATTTCTATTCAACTAGAGTTCATAAACATAGTGACGGGCAGAGCGATTCTTGACAGCATCTGTAGAATGTAGAATAGCTGCTCTGTTCCACGTCTGGTGGTATGATTAGATCTTGTCCAAAGAGCTCTTGGTGAATTCTGGAAGCTCATATTGAGACCCTGAGCCCATGAATAATCTTCCTTTTAATTATTATGGTTACCCAAATATGAATTGGCCATTCTTCATAGCGTCAAGTTACAAACTGAAGCGTGGCTTCTAAAAAACATATGTCTGTTGTTTTCATTAGTAACAGCTAGTTGTTGCCATTTAATATAAAATTTATGTAATAGACAAATTAAAAAAAAACTATTTGAATCCATTGTAATTTACATGTGGTTAAGCAATTATATTATCTTAATTTGCATTTTTTTTTTTTTTTTTTTTAATAGAAAGTCTGTTTACATTAAAAATTATATTAAATTATTTTATTTAATATTTTCTTCTGATGCAAAAATAGTTGTTAGTGTATCCTATATCTATAACCTTGGCTCATTTATCTTTATCATTATCGCAGGTCAAATTAGGAGCTTTAGATGCAACTGCTCACCAGAGCAAAGCGAGTGAATACAATGTTCAGGGTTATCCTACGATCAAATACTTCCCTCCAGGTAAAAAGACCAGATCTTCTGCCGAGAATTACGAAGGTGGTAGAACAAGTTCAGACATTGTTACATTCGCTCTTGATAAACTTGCTGAGAACATTGAGCCTCCAGAAATTAAACAGGTATCTATCATAAATTACAGTGCAACGTAAATACAATGGTTGACTTGTTCCTATGGATTTTCATTAATTAATATCGTCCATAAAAATTAGATTTTGGATGAGAAAACTTTGAAAACAGCCTGCGAAGATCATCCTCTGTGTGTCATTTCTGTTCTTCCTCATATTCTCGATTGCCAAGCCGATTGTAGGAACGGTTATCTGAAAATTTTGAAGGAGATGGGTGATAAATTCAAGCAGAAGTTATGGGGGTAAGTCCAAGATATTATTATTCCTATTTCATTCCGAGATCTTATTATTTAAATTAATTAATATTTTAATCTCTTATTTCGAAAGTTATTATCATTAATGATAAAAGTATAGTTGACTGGATGATGAATGGAGAAGAAGATAGTCTGGGATGCAGTCAAAGTAACACCACGTTGAAGAAGGAATTCTTTAATACGTGCCAACGTTTCGACCTGCGTTGCAGGTCTTCTTCAGGGCCAACGAACCACACTTGTGTGGAGAAGGACGATGACTGCTACGTGGTGTTACTTTTACTGCGTCCCTTATTATCATTGTTATAATGTTTAGTTGATTATACTTTAAATTATTTTGAAAATCTTCTGTAAAAAGGAATAAAATATTATGATTTAGGTTTAGAATTAAAAGGTTAATTTAGCTCTTATCATAAACATTAACTATTATTATTTGTTGTTAAAGTTCAAAATTAGTTTAGGGAAAAATTAAAATCATTGAACTGTAAATATTTATTATTAACAATAAAAAAGTTTTTAAATAGAGGGAATGGTAACAATAATATTATTACAAACTGAAAAAAAAAAATGAATAAACTGATAAGTAAAGTGTCATAAAATGAAAATATTCTTAACAACAGGGATGTTCTACATAAATTACATAAGTTTTTTGCGATTGTTTAATTTAATTTTAATTTGTTAAATAACAAAAGATTTATTTGTTATTATTTCACTGTTTTTTATTTTTAATTTAGTTATAAACTGTATATTAAAATAGGAAAAACTCACTTGAAGTACGCATGATGTTATAGAAGGATCAATACAATTAAGATTTATGAATTAATTGCCACTTCTATTGGAATTATTTTATTTGAAACTATTTTCGAATGCTAAACATTCATTATTGGGGAGGGGGCTTTTATCTTTTGAAAAACAATCACCTCCCCAAACTGAATGCTGGTAAAAAATTACTATCAGCCAAACGATGCCCATTTATTAATTAGAGGAGAAAAATAAAAGAATTTTACCAATTTACTGCAATTGAAAATTGGGAAACCTGAAATAAAATCAATAAAATGCAACGAAAAATAAAACCGTTATAGAGGAACAACATTTGTAAAATAATTATATTTTTAAAAACTGATATAAATATATGCATACAAAAAAGAATAAAAAAAAAAAGGTGGTGAGTAAAAAAAAGGAAGAACAATAATACTAGAAATAAAAACCTATAGTGAGTACAATTTGAATATATACTTAAAATAATAGAAATTTTGGTGAGAAAAGAGACATAAACTAGAAAATAATTTGTTATGATTATTAGCAGAAATTGAAATTAAAGCAAAAATTAATTAAAACTAATTTTAAATATTATTATATTAAAAAGGCATACTCCCCATTTGCTTTATTCATCAACTACATGTTTCAGAGCTTGTCATGTTGCTCCATCTTCACAGAGTTAGAACCTGAAGATGGAGCAACATGACAAGCTCTGAAACATGTAGTTGATGAATAAAGCAAATGGGGAGTATGCCTTTTTAATATAATAATAAATAATATTAATCTCCTTAATTGAAACATTTAAAGTTAAACTAATTTTAAAACTATTTTGATAATTAATGAATTGCGAAATAACAATATGAATTTAACTATGACAGAATGTGGTTCAAGTTATGTAGAATAATAGGGTTTAAATACTTGGTAGATATCTTGTGGAAGTCTCCTCAGCATTTGGTGGGTTCTAAAATAGGCAGTGGAGAGAGACGATCGCGCAGAAGAGAGAGAAGATACAGCCTTACAGTGAGTAAAGATCACTCTCGGTGAAAGAAGATCGGTGAGTAAAGAAACTGGCTGAACGTAAATAGTGCTTCTAACTTTCTTCCAGGGAGGTCTGGCTCAGACTGCAATGTGCTTTGATGTTGCTGGAGACGCTCATATGTTTTTCTTTTGTTTTTTATAACAGCTGTCTTAATATACATAACTTGAACCATTAGTTATATAATCTAACTAACCAGATATATTTAGAGTTATGTTCAGTGTTGTGTTTATAATAAACTAGCTGAAAGTACCCTGCTCCGCTACGGTTTAATATCATTAGGATGAAGGCCAACTTAAATTAGTAAAAGTTAAGCTTAACGTTCATAATTATTATTACTTAAATAAACCTAAAGAATTCCATTCTTAGAATAATTTCAATAAGTAAATTTGACAATTTGCAAAAGTTAATTTTATATTATTTTGATAGTCCTCCAGTGAAGCTTCGAGGCAGCACTACCATCTTACCGAGCTCCGAAACAGATCATCAGCTTTTCTTATGGCATACTTTAAGTGAATATAGTCTCCAATTCTCGTTTTTTTTTTTTATCTTTTCGAATAAAGTTTAGTCTTTCTGTTTCTATTTTTGCGTACATATCAAGCATAAATTGGTTGAGGAGATTACGAAATTAAAGTAAATAAGGTTCTTCACCTCCTCGCTCCACTAACATTTAGACGTAAAAATCAGCTGCAGACACAGTTTTCTTAAGTGGTGTATTGGTGTTTGGGTCACGCTGAGGGATGTTAATACTGTAACCATCTTCTCCATGGTAGAACATGAGACAATACTGAAGAGAACATACTTGATAGAACTAACTGATTCTTATCAGTTTTTTGTCCCTACATTGAACTGGCCTTACATGTCATCACCAGAGAACATAAGTCTTTTACCTTCCTCTTTAATATTATAAGGTTTCGACATCGATCGTATTTTTGTTTGTTTACAACCATAAGAAACCTAATTTGTGGTCAAAGTGTGCGGCTTAAACATCTAACCTATTTTTTAACTTAGCTTATCTCCAAATACCATATGACAATTAATATTTTATTATTCACCCAATAAAAATTATAATTTCATTTTTCGCGAATTAGCCACGATCCTGGCCGATTTTTTTAAATTCCTTTCTTAGCGAGCACCTACGGCCCTAGAGGAAGCTACATACCAAATTTCACTCCAATCCGTTCGGTGGTTTCTGAGATTTCGTGTTAAATGAGTGAGTGGTATTTGACAAATATATGGTAGATTATAACATAATTTATTTTTCACTATGGGAGATAAAGCAAGGAAAAATTAATTAAAGCCATCAGGCTTTAACATTCATAATGAGAAAAGTATAGTTGACTGTTATGATGAATGGAGAAAAATGGATGTATGGATGAAAGGATATATCCGTTTGATCCCCTCGAAATTGAAGATGAATGTTTAGCATTTGAAACTAGTTTTCAAATAAAATAATTCCAATAGAAGTGGCAATTAATTCATCAATCCTAAAATAAGAAACATTCTTTACACAACCCAGAAACCCCTAACAGCTGTTTACCAGGTATGCAAGTTTAAAATGTCGTTTTAATTCCAATAGAATGCGCTCTTAGCCTATTGAAGGATTTGCTTATCTCTAAACGCTATTTTGTTTGTTAGTCATTTGTTTACAAAAGTCAGTTGTTTTTAAGTCGTTTACGTGGACGTATCATACCTTTCTTTGGTGTTAAAAATGTCTAATTTTAAGCCAAATAAAGAGCATTTGCGGCATGTCATGATTTTCTTATTTAATCAAAAGAAAAAGGCATCTGAATGTCATCGAATTCTTGTTGAGACTTATGGCGATGTTGCTCCAACCGTCAGGACATGTGAACGTTGGTTTCAAAGTTTCAAACGTGGTGATTTTGATGTTACTGATCAAAAACGAGAAAATCAACCAAAAAAGTTTGAGGACTTCGAATTGCAATCTTTATTAGACGAAGACAATACCCAAACCCAACAAATGATGGCAGAACAGTTGAATGTCACTAGGCAAGCCATTTCCGATCGCCTGAGAGCTATGGGAAAGATTCAAAAGGTTGGAAAATGGGTTCCACATGAATTGGACGAACGACAGATGGAAAAACGAAAAACTGTGTGCGAAATGCTGCTTTTACGCCACGAAAGAAAGGGTTTTTTGCATCGAGTTGTAACTGGCGATGAAAAATGGATTTATTTTCAGAATCCCAAACGAAAAAAATCATGGGTAACGCCAGGACAACCATCCACATCGAGTGCAAGACCGGATCGTTTTGGGAAGAAGACAATGCTGTGTGTGTGGTGGGATCAGAAGAGAGTAGTCTACTACGAGCTTCTCAAACCCGGCGAAACAGTCAATACCGAGCGCTACCGACAACAAATGATCAATTTGAGTCACGCATTGATCGAAAAACGCCCAGAATGGGCTCATAGGCACGCCAAAGTCATTCTTCAGCATGATAACGCTCCTGCACATTCAGCCAGATTGACTAAGGATACAATTTCTTCGCTTGGTTGGGAACTCCTACCCCACCCGCCGTATTCACCTGACCTGGCGCCTTCTGATTATCACCTCTTCTCATCGATGGGACACTCATTGGCGGAGCAACACTTCAACAATTTCGAAAACGTACGAAAATGGCTCGATGAATGGATTTCAAATAAAGATGAAGCATTCTTTTGGAATGGTATCCATATATTGCCCGAGAGATGGACAAAATGTGTAGAAAGCGAGGGTCAGTACTTTGAATAAAATATATTATACTTTTTTTTTAAATTACTGTGTATATTGTATGTTGTATGTATGTGTATGTGTATATACACATTGTACATTGTATGTGTATGTGTATATATTTTAAGAAATAAACGACATTTTAAACTTGCATACCTGGTACTAGCACTCCAGGCTAGATTGTATTACAATGCTTTGATTGTAACTCAATGTGTGAAAAAGGATAATATTTTGTAAAGTATATTCACCTTCACTGTAACATGCTTAACTCTTTGGCTGTGGCATAGTCTAGGCACCTGCAGTACCCCGTGTGCGGTGTACTTTTTACGCTTAGCGGATTCATTTTCTTTACTTATTCTACATTTTCTATTCATGTTTCCCATCCTCCTTTTCTCTTATATTTGATATTCAACTAATTCCCGTCATTTCTCCAATAGATACTTTACCGGATTGATCAAAAAAATCCTCATCATGATCTAAAGAAGATTCTCTTTTACTTTCACTTGCACCCGCCAGAAGTTCTAATAAATTTTCATCATAATAATTTCTTTTAGAAATAACGCACTTAACTATTCACTAAAAAAGCAGAAAATATACAGAAGGATATGCAGGTAAAGAGAAACGGTGCATGGCAGTAAAAAAGGTTTGAAGCAGGTACACAGAAACTTCGTGAAATTCAAGTGATATGCTGAATGTGAAGTTGTATGCCATGGCTTAAAGAGGCAATGCAGCTTCTATAAACAGTCCATAGATGGCGATGGAAAAAGAACTATGATAAGAGCTAGTAGCAGTTTGGCATCAAACCAACCAGACTCACATAGTAGTCTGTAGCACCCAGGACACTGCAACCACCGGACTATAGCAGTTAAAGGGTTAAGAAGAGGAACTGTACTGTCAAATAGTATCATTTGTTACTGTCCTGCATTGCTTTAGACTTCAATGAGTTTCAAATGGTTTTTTTTGTTTTTGTCAAGATTGTAGAAATGAACTGTTAACCATTATTATCATATTACAATATTTATTTAGCATATTGTAGGTTCAAGAATAATCAAATAGGATCGGTAATAGAATTAAAGGGAATTGAACTTAAATTTTATCTTTTTAGACATTCTTATCAATTAAGCCAATTTATATTTATGGTTATGTTTATTCGTTTATTAATTGAGCAATTGATTTTCTTTTGTTTCAGTTGGGTGTGGTCTGAGGCTAGTGCACAACCTGAGCTTGAACAAGCGTTAGAAATTGGAGGATTTGGATACCCAGCTATGGCCGTTATCAATGCCAAGAAGATGAAGTATTCAATACTGCGTGGATCTTTTTCAAGTGATGGCATCAATGAATTTTTAAGGTAATTATTTTATCGTTTCTGTATTAATTGATTATCTTAATGATAAGATCCCGATTTAGGGTTATATCTAAGTTACGTTATTTTTTTGTAAGTGTGTTGAAATTTACCTTTTAAGAATCTGAATACATCTCAGCATTCTCGAATAAGTACCTGGCACCAGTTCTAATTTAATGCCAGTGCTTATTTTAAGTTTTGTGAAGTTAACTTTTATTTCATGGAAGATACACAGAATGATACCTTAATCAATTCACTCTGGCTATGACAGTGTAGTAACTTGTAGCTGGACTTGTACCCATTTTTAAACTCATTTATTACTAATTATAGTTTATTATCGACTCATTTTATCCCGTTGTGATATATTTTAGTGTTAATACTTTTAAATTGTAGCAGTCTATTACCTCTTCTTACTCTTTTATTTTATGTTTTCTGAATAAACATTAAGTTTATGTTGACTCATTAAACATAAAAATTAAATCAGCTGATGGATATAACTGAAACTTTACCATCTGTTTAGGAAGTATGCTTACTAAAAACAAATTGTTTCTGATTTGTGGATTTTTTTAGGACTTATTGAACGATTCTCCTGTTTACAATTTATTTGTTAAAATATAATACAACGGTTCCATTAATTTATTATTATAACAAATTCTTCTAAAAGTTCTTGATTACCCCCTCTACCACATCACTCTGTGGGGTACTTTTCTGTCGATACTGATCCATGAATCCTGGTCCTGTACCAGCTGTTTACTCCTTTTCCACTCCTGACCTCATCTTACAAAGGCTTCTTTTATTCGTATCTTGGAGTTTTATTCTTTTGCTTAATAAGTAGTTGTGGCTGTATGACTGATGTTCGGGACATCAGTCTGAATCACCTCAAACAATGTTCTTCTTGTTATGAAAGAAAGCTATAGCTAAGTTCTTTCCTAAATACGTCTTGTGTCAATCGTAGCATTCCTCACCTTCTTAAGGTATCTTATTTCCATTGGTTGGAAGGTTGATATTTAAATGTACATATTTCATTTGATATTCTATAGTTATTTGTGAAAATCTAATATAATCCTCTTTTCAGGGATCTTTCTTATGGACGTGGAAGTACAGGCCCAGTGAAAGGTTCTACCCTACCTCCGGTTGTCGCAACAGAACCTTGGGATGGCAAGGATGGCGTTCCACCTCAAGATGAAGACATCGATCTCTCCGACGTGCGTTTGGATGATGAATTATAAACCATTCTTTTAGAATTAGGCACGATGCCCCCTTTTTCATGCCTGCCTTCCCCCTTTTCGTCTGAGATGCCCTGAGTGAGCTTAAAGACTGACTTAACCATAAAGACATAAGGCGTTAGTTTTTTATTTATCGTTAGCCCAAGAAGATTTGTGATCTTTATGTTAATTTTTTAAACAATGCTAAAAAAAAAAAAACAACAAAAAGATTGAGAATTACATTCTCCTATTTAGTGCCAAATTGATTTTTGATTTGGTTTTATTTGGTATAGAACTGTTATTAAATTATTTTCACCTGTGAGAAGAATTTTCATCAATATAAATTGAATTTCTTGTCTGGTGATTATTGTATTTTTAAAACAAGATGAATGTATTTGTTGTTATGTGATTAATGCATATTTAAACGTATGTAATAATAAAATAAACTACTGTTTATTGCGATTGAATCACATTTTAATATTATTGATTACTTAGTTAACATTTGCCTAAATATGAAATTTTTTTTTTTTTTTTTTTTAAAATTTAACATGGAAACAGTTTAAAATGTCTTTTATATTGGAATAAATATTGAAATATGTGGCATAGCTAATATGTTATTGTGTGACTTGATGTTATTCTCATATTTAGTAATGTGTACTTAGGTGATATTGAATTTAGTGGTTGGTGTTTAGATAAAGAAATTATTATGGCACCTAATATTTGCCACGAAGATGGTTAATTCCTCAAACGGTATTATATCTGTATATCTTGTACATCACCCGTTTTGCATTTATCATTGTGTCGATGAATTTCACTATTAGCATTTTATAGATTCATGGGCTTATTGGAAAATAATGTGCTTCCTTTTTGTACCCGATGGTTTTATATTCCTGTAATTTATTATCATTAGCTCATTAAAGGATGTTTCATAACTCCTTCCATAATTTTGTGAAGAGAAATGTGGTAAAAGATTAGATAATGGTAGTTTTGGTTTTAAATAAACATAGTAGTCATCGTCAAAATATTCTGGTCAACAAATGACACAATTAACTGTAGAGTAAACTGGTTCCTTAACTATGATGTAATGGATTTTTAGCATTGAACTCACCTTACTACAACCTCTGTATTATTATCTTTCTAT
This sequence comes from Euschistus heros, assembly GCA_003667255.2. Classification (NCBI taxonomy): domain Eukaryota; kingdom Metazoa; phylum Arthropoda; class Insecta; order Hemiptera; family Pentatomidae; genus Euschistus; species Euschistus heros. The sequence goes on along the minus strand of RCWM02000570.1, from coordinate 433,280 downwards.
TCTATAGAAATTATGGAAGGTGTTTCGCCCACTATGTTTCCAATATGATTGTTTAGTAGATTCATTTACATTGGTTTTCCAGCAAGTCCATGCAATATCTACATTAGTATAAGCTCTGTAATCTAATACTACAAAAACTATCTAAAAGTATTTTGTATGAATGTAAATTATATTAATAAAATTATTTTTTAGGTATTTTGTTGTTATTAATTTTATCCACTTGGTATAGTTTTTATTCAGAAATATTTTCTGGTTTATGGGCCCACTTTTAGCCATATTAGGATGATAAAATAAGTAATCTATTCTTGATCTAATCTATATATCTTAAGGCTAAATGTCCCCTCTGTAGTACCAAATGTTGCTACCACGTAGCTTGCCAAAATAAACAAAATTTAGATTCCTCCTAAAATCTCAACGGATCATCCGATTTTGGTTCTGTAAAGTTAATTTTGTTCAATATTTCCATAGAATTTGGTGTATCTATTTTAGAAGGCCATATATGTGATATTTCAAAATTTTAGGTTCAAAAAAACTACGTTCTAGTATTTTTTAAAGAAAAGTCAAGTAATAGGCAAGTGCAGAATAATAAAATATAAATATTGGCAAAAAAAAATTTTTAATTATACGAACAACTTCCGCCAAAACATATAAATACGAAATTTCTATGCAAAATTTTTTTTTTTTTTTCAGGTAGCATCTATATCTATCATGACTTGAGCAACCTCAAACTACAAATCTAAAATAACATTTCAATCGAATGCATCGGTTGTTTTGGAACTCAAAATAAAATTTTCACAATCCAAAATGAAAATTTCAAAAAATTACTAAAGTAAACAATAATTAAAACTATAGAACCAAAAAAACTGCATACTTATTGTGTATATATTTTAAAATGCAGGGTGCATTAAAATATAAGAAGGACTTAGGAAAAATCACGTTAGAAGAATGGCAGAGAATAAGTGATTTATATTTACTTTATAGATATTTAGGATAAGGTTAGGGGATTAACCTTCTGACATCAGGTATAAAGACTTGTATACTAGCCTTATTTGGGAGGGCCTACAACTTTTGTTCTATTTCACTTCCCCAATGATGATTTTATTGACTAGAATTATAACATTGTTCATATATAACGGGAAAAGGATATAAATAAAAACATTATTTTTTTATTAATTTATATAAAAACTAGTTGAAAAAAAAGGAATCCACAAACAATAAAGTATTATCCAGGGTTTGAAATTGATAATTAAAAAACATAAAAATAAAAATCAAATCCGATCAAAATTTTTATCAGGAATTTTAAAAATCATTTGATGATTTTTATTATGATCGATTTTTATTTTTAATCATATGTTATAAAAATCAAATTCTGATCATTACATTATTTTTGAACAAAATTTTTTCAATCAACAATAATAATTATTTTTGAGTAATTCCTTTCTAAATCAGAAAGTTAAATTTTTTTAATTATCTCCATGATATTTTTTGAGTCTGGAGTAGTAGGTGGAGAATAATATAGTCAACTATTAGCCACAGAACATCTTTGTTTTATTTATTCGATTATAATATTTCTTCCATTAAATAGCCAAACGATTTGTAAATATCGCCATCTTCATTATTTTTCTTAGAGAGAGGAGTGGGGGGGGGGGGCTTTTTCTAGATTGGGACAGTTTTAAATTGTTTTAACAGTTATATTAATTAGTGGGGTGGGGAGGAAATATAGCCCCCCTCCCCCCCCTAATTAATAAAACTGGTAAAACCCGAAATATAAGCTAATAAGTATGAAAGAAACATAATTATCAAATTTCATTAAAATCGGACGAGCTGTTCTCTATTTAATGTAACATGTAATTATAGTGTAATCGTAATTCATAGAATTTATTTCAATTACATTTTGCCCAACTCTGGTTTAAAGCATATAATTTTAATATAGACAGATCACTTTATGTTTACTTAAATACTTAAGCCAACCGTAAGCATTCTAATATTAATTAACAGTTCATTGTATTATATTTTATAGAATAGGGTAAATAAGTTTGTATAAATATTAATGATTTTTTTTATTATTTTAGTTGATGTTATACCTCAGATCTTTCCCGTTAAGAATACCTTCCTAGATCTGTAAATATTGCAAATACATATATTGATGAGAACTTAAGTGGAAGATATTTCGTTTGATAAAAGAAAAAAGTACCCTTGGACCTCAACACATATTAATTGGTCAGAATATATATATAAAATATATAATGTTGAAATTGTGTACATTAATATTGTGTACAAACCTATTAATCAATTTTTGTGTAAAAGGTGATTTTTATTTTCTGATCAAAATTTTTTTGATCGCAAATTAATCATTATTATTAATGCAATACCGTATCACTCAGTGAGTAATCATAATTTTTAATCAAATCAATAAACATCAAAAATCAATTAAAATTTTTATTTATAAATCAGGAATGATTTTTAAATTAAAAATCAAATATAATAATTATTATATGATTTTTTGGAAAAAAAAATAATTATTGATTTCAAACCCTGGTATTATCTATTCCTATTACTAATTAAAAAAATCAAATTACTTATGCTATGTTACTGCACATTAAAAAATATATATTATGAACAAATATGACATATTATTTTTACATAAATGTTGCTTATTCTTAATAAGGAATAATTATTCTATGAGCTGTATTCATTAAAATTATTTACTTTTTTAATACCCTTACCAAAAAGCTTTAGTACTTTTACTGATTTTATATAAAAGTGATGAGTTCAAAATGTTATTGAATTTTTCAATTGAATGAGTTTAATAAAATAACACCAATATGGAAAACGAAGGGTAAATGGTAGACCTACGTCTAGCCGGCCAAAAATATTTCCTATATATTTTGTGTTGCTGATTTCAAAAAAATATTGTATAAAATCTAGGACCTTTGGATTTTTAAATATGATATTAACCATGCAAATAATAACCAATACTATCAAGTTTGGGCTTGGCTGCCCAGATTAATTAATTAAATTACTTTAACAAGCTTTAAGTTTCTAAACAGAATTTAAACAACAATTATATTGATACAGTTTTTTATATTTTGGGTTAAAAATTTAAATTATATCTTTTTTTTTTTTTTTTTTTTTTTTTTTTTTTTTTTACCCTTAACCTATATTTTAATTAATAATATTATGCTATAGCATAGATATATATCTGGTCTTCATAATCCATAATGGAATTATAAATAGTTGGTGTAATAAAAACCAAAATAAATAGTTGGTGTAATAAAGATTTGTTCCATAACAGGTAGCACTGAACTATGCATTAACCAAGTTACTTTTTATTCAAAGCAAAATGAACCTTTCTCCAATTCCATTGATTACATTTCCTATAAAATTGATTGTGTATAAATTTGTCGAAATTTTAATGGTTTTCGAGATATACGTTATTGAAAATCGGTGATTTTAGGGAAAAAACAATGGTTTCCTCACTTTTTGTAAAACTTTTGCTTCTAATACCTTCCCCGATCGTTTCTCAAAAAAAAGTACATAATCAAAATTGTAGAGCATTGAATTTAATTTCATTTCATATAAACGTTTCTAGTATTTGAAGCAAATGTTTAACAAAAAGTGAGGTAAACATTTTTTTTTATTTCTAAAATTATCGATTTTTAAAAACATATGTATCGAAAAACGTTGGAATTTCGACAAATATGTATATAATTAATTTTATAGGAAGTTCAATTAGCTTTAATTTCGATTTGTAGCATATTTTACTTAAGTCCAATGTTTTTGGGATAAGATAAAAAAATACGAAATTGGGACCTCTCCTTAGCTCACACTCCAGGGTCGGTGACTTTTAGTAGGTTTACCTTATAATTACTCCTAGCGAAGCTGTAACTTCAAAAGTTATCGCATATTTCATGCATGCACTCTACACCCCTCATATCAACACTCTTTGACTAGGGCCCCACTTCTCTGCAAAACACCTTTATCGCAACTCATTTGGCTACAGCTCCAAAACTAATAGTTCGATTCGAAATTTCTTTTTTTCATTTGAATGCTCATTAAATTTACTATAAGAACCTATATAATTAGTTATGATCAAGTTCCTTAAAATAACCATACCAGCACACTAAAAACTGCGACCTGTTTTGAAATCCAAACTTGTTAAAGTAATTTAATTAATTAATTTGGGCTGCAAGGCCCAGACAAACTTGATAGTATTGGTTATTATTTGTAAGGTTAATATCATATTTAAAAAACCAGAGGTCCTACATTTTATACAATTTTTTTTTTTTTAAATCAGCAACACAAAATATATAGGAAACGATGATATATTTGGCCGGCTAGACCTACCATTTACCCTTCGTTGTTCCATATTGGTGTTATTTTATTGAACTCATTCAATTGAAAAAATCAATAACTTTTTGTACTCTTCACATTTATAGGAAATCAGTAAAAGTACTAAAGCTTTTTGATTTGGGTATTAAAAAACTAAATAATTGTAATGAATACAGCTCATAATATAATCATTATTAAGAATAAGCAACATTTATGTTTTTTTAAAAATAATAAGTAATTTGTCATATTTAATACTTCCTTTTTTTTTTTTTCAACTAGTCTATATATATTTTTTTCTGTTCTATGTGCAGCCGTGAAATAGCCCCGGAAAGGTAAATTTTTATAAATTTGAATTTTTTAATTAGTATATTTAGTGCAGGTGTTATAGATAATAATCTATATCTCCTTAGTTTTTTAGTGAAGATAAAATTCTTTTTTTTTTTTTTCAATAAGTAGTTGTTATTAAAAAATAAATCGAATAATTAAATTTTTACTCAAAGAATTTACTTTTATAATACAAAACAAACCGCAAAAAATACTGAACCAATCTTTACCAAATCTTAACTACATCATCTTCTTAGTTGAAAGAAGGTTTAGCAATAAGAAAATTTACATATTATCAATTAAATTGTTGCTAAAAAGAGATAAAAATGTGGTACGCAGTAAATTTTGAAAATTGACCGATATGTGGTGAGTGCCATTTAAGAGAGTTTATAGCGGTACAGTGTTATATAGAGCTAGAAATTGATAATAAAATTGGTTTAATTCAAATAAATTGTTATAAAAAAAAAGCTATAAATATTTAGTGTGACGTGTGGATACTAGGGATGTTTAATAATCGAAAAATAAGTTGTTAGCACCATTCTGCAACAGAGTTTGCAATGGTAAAATTATTAAACCCATCTGTGCCAAATTTTAACTACAAAATTTTCATAGTTCTAGGAAGATTTTAAATAGTATAGTTTACTATAATAATTCTTTAGGTAATAGTCGGCTTACGAGCCACTACCAAGTTTGATCCTTACGCTTCACTTCGAGTTTAAATTTATCGATAGTTCTTTCCTATAACCTCACATGTAAGCAAACCTCTGCAGGTTCAACTTGGATTGTGTTGTTTAGTGTGTTATATTGATATTTAGTCTTCTTAAATGTAAATAGGTTAAACAGAAGTTAACAAAATGATTTTCATAAAGGATTAAGTGTTTTTATTAATTCATGTTTTCTTATTTCCTCTTATCTAATGTGTAAAAGTGTTACAAAACTTAAGAACATTAATTTGTACATGGATTTGGTGTTTTATATATTTTGATTTGTTGTATCAATTTAAGTGATAAAATTTCAGTATACATATTTTTTTGAATGGATTCTTTATCATCCATAATACTTAATGCCCTAAAGTGAGACAGATTGTATAATTAATTCAATAAAACATAAAGATCTAAAAATAAATGTGAGAAAGTATATCATAGGTTTCATATTTTTTTATTTTCACTTCCCCTAAAAATAATATAGCAGAAATTAACATCCTAACTTTCAACATGGATTCTGTCTTATGGAGAATGGACAATGTGAAAATAATCATAGATTAAAAGGTGTACTGTTGGTAATAACTATTAGTGTAATTTTATAGATTAATGTATTGTATTCTAGTTTTATATAAATTAATAAAAAAAATAATGTTTTTATTTATATCCTTTTCCCGTTATATATGAACAATGTTATAATTCTAGTCAATAAAATCATCATTGGGGAAGTGAAATAGAACAAAAGCTGTAGGCCCTTTAAAATAAGCCATATTGTATACTGTACCTGGCAGCGGAAGGTTAGGGGATTAGTGTTTATAATCGCTTATCCTCTGCCATACTTCTAAGGTGATTTTTCCTAATTCCTTCTTATATTTTGATGCACCCCGCATTTTTAAATATATTTACAATAAGTATGCAGTTTTTTTGGTTATATAGTTTTAATTATTGTTTACTTTTGTAATTTTTTGAAATTTTCAGTTTGGATTGTAAAAATTCTATTTTGAGTTCCAAAACAACCGATGCATTCGATTGAAATGTTATTTTGGATTTGTAGTTTGAGGCTGCTCTAGTCATGATAGATGTAAATGCTACCTGAAAAAAAAAAAAAAAAAATAGAATAGAAATAGAAATTTCGTATTTATGTGTTTCAGCCAAAGTTGTTCATATAATTAAAAATTTTTTTTCGCCAATATTTATATTTTATTTTTCTACAGTTGCCTATTACTTGACTTCTCTTTGAAAAATACTAGAAAGTAGTTTTTTTGAACCTAAAATTGTAAATATCACATATATGGCCTTCTAAAATAGATACAACAAATTCTATGTCTATTTTATTAATAAATCCGTTTTCAGATCTAAACAATGTTTATTGGTTTCTTAATTAGGAGGAATCTAAAATTGACCCCTTAGGTGCTGAGATCTCTTGAGGCAGAAACAGGGCAGAGTGAGGGGACATTTAGCCTTAAAGAAGAAGATGGTTGGAGATGCTGTCACTAAAAACAATAATGATAAATTAATTCATTGTGAGTTGCAAGTCTCCATCAGGGCTATAAAAAAGATCTGATTAAAATAGAGGGAATTTTACAAAATTAGTAAATAATTAAATGAATATTGATGCTTCAGGAACCACATCACATGCTCTAAGTTGCTTTTTGACCAAAATTAACTAGACCTTATCCTTTATGTAAAATTTCACACTGTATCCATTCTAAGATAGGATTTAGAAAGAAAAATTGCTAATAATAAAAAATATCCTTTATATTAATATTCTTAAATATAAAGTCAAGTTTGATATTTTTGCATCAGATAAAATTCTCCCCTATTCTAAGGGCATTCATTAATTATTCCTATTTTAGTCATGTGTTGAAAGGCCCAATAATTGATTTTTTTTGGTTCCCGAAGCCCGACACCACCAAACTGGCTTGACCCGCGCTACACCCACCTATTCGATCTTTACGCTTCACATTTATCGATACCTTATAACCTGTTCGTTGGAAATACAATTATCGGGATTTCCTGTTAACCCCACCTTTTTTGTATAGAAAATGGTTGATTTTCCGAGAGATTCAAAAAAGAATCAACAACCGAACAAATTTTTGAATGTAGTGCGCGAGTGTTTAGGAAATGCGAAGCATTGCAAAACAGAGCGAACGACAAAAAATAAACCCCTACAAAAATCCCTACCCATTTAAATTAAATAATGTTTAAAATATAAATATTTAATATTTTTTACTTTATTTACAATACTGCATCCCTAAATAACAATTATTAAAGGTAATAGGTGAAATAAATTAACAATTATAAATAGTACACATTTATTTTAATAATAAAAGAATACAGTCATAGAAACATAGTTTCAAATCACAGAAAAATGAAAGATCGGTAACGAATTTATCACATATACATACAATATTGATCTAATTTATATAAAGATATAATTTAAAGGATAAAAGAACATAGTTGCAGGAACATGATATTTCTAATGAAAAAAACTGTTAAATTCACTGTAAAAATATTAAATGTAACGGCAAAAAGAAAACTCTAACCATGGAGTTATAGACAAGCGGAAAGGGCTTACATTCCAATCGCTGAGACTATAACTGACTAGCACAGCCATTTTGAATCGCACTACATAGACCGCATATTAGCCGTTTTTCAGTTAAAATTTCGGTTTCTTAGGCTTTATTCTGGGATTTTATTATATTTAATGTGTTATTTTTCCATTTAATAATAGGGAAATACCCTAGCCTAAATGGAATGCAAGTCGTCAGTTGGGCAAAGTGGGCGTGGCCAGTTCTGTTTCGGTCTCACACCTCACTGAAGAAAATACGAGAAGGGCCTCTCCATATTTTTTTAACTCCAAGACTCTAACAATGGGGGTGTTGTTAGGTTATGATTAGCGGAAAATTAACTTATCATTACTGGTTAAAGTTAGAAATCGATAGTTTTACATTAACCTCGAATTAACTATTTAATAGAAAAAAATAGTACCTCAAAACAATTTTTGTAATATGTATGAATTTCATCATGAAAAGTAAAAATCCCTACAAATACGAAGTTTTTGAAGAATCCCCTCCCCCCTACGCCCGAAGGAGAGATAAATCCCCCTACTGTAGGGAGAAATCCCTACGTCTGTCAACACTGAGTCCAATGTAAATATAATATAAAAGTAACATCGGAACTACTGAAATTTGAATAAAACATAAGTAACAGTTGTATAACCTCGAAAATAGTCCTTCATTGGCTATTACCGAACATTTTGATCTCTATGAACTTTTCAAATTTAGTTTACATACTACATTTGAAAAGTTCATCTCTACAGAGCAACTTAAGGACCTATCATATATCTCTAAGTGATAACCTGTCCTTAAAATCAATAACGCATGTGTTGAGGAACTCATTTTCATTATTGTTGACCTAATGTGTAGAGAAAAATAATAAAGATTAGAACAAATTACAAATTCAATGATTTGTAATAGTTTTACTGTAATTAGTCAACATTTTACTTAAGTTATAGTGCACTGTTGTATTTTTTAAATATGTAGTGCATATTGAGATTATTGAAGTGGTCCAGGGCAGGTTCTACCGTGTGGCTTCTGAGTTGAGACAAATGCAAAAAAGAACTTAAGTTAAAACAGAAGCTATAACAGTGAATAACGTTATACTGATAAACATTATAATTGTTATTACTGCTTTATTGAGCTATCGATGTTTTGATCGATCAGTTGGGGTTAGTTCATGTTTGGAGGAAGAGTCAGTCCACAGCTACCTAGAGAAGTAATATGCCCTTTACATATAATTTAGTTGCACAAAAAAATAAAATTGCAGTAGTAAAATAACTTATATAATGACCTTGGAGGATAACAGTGGGGGAGGTCCACCTGAGGCATCTAAAATTCTCCAATATATAATCATAGTCTATTACATAAACACCTGCATTTCACTTCAGAAACTATTAAAACTATACACTTCTCACAAAGCACGACATAGAATACAAAAATGACTACACCTGTCTCAATAATGAAAACTGTAAAGTTTCAAGATCATGTAGATCAACATCAAGATCATCAAATTGGAAACAAATTGAGTGATTCAAAGAAAAATACATTTGTAAGGTTAAAAAGTCCTGTTGTAGTTAGTATACAAATATATTTAATTTTATACTTGAAATTAATTTACTTTCTAGCATACTGTCAGCGTTGGTGAAGTTCTCAAAGATTGGCACCATTCTCACTATGATAAAATTGAGGAATCGAAGATAGTAATTCTTCGGGGTACGTGGCCGCCTATCAATGAAATGGACCAATCGTTATCGCTTTTAGAAGAATGTGTGTTAGTTAATGTACTTAAAAGGTTGAGTACGACCAGAAAATGCTCAGGTGGGCCAGGGTAGGTTTTATCATGTTTTTTCTGAGTTAATACAAAAATACCAACATTTCTTTACAAGCAAGTATTAATGTTATAGTACTGAAAAACATTTATCATTTATGTACCATCTTATTATAATATTGACATTGAGATATTTTTATCGATGAGAACCTCTTAATCTTTAAGTATAAAGTTTAATTTATGAACTCATTGGTAAGGGTTCAGTCTCTAATAGACTCATTACGAGTTTGTTTATGCTTTGAGGGAGCGGAGGTCCACAGCTATAGTAATAAGTCCATTCTCTACAATACCTTTGCACAAAACATATTTGGGTTGCAATGTCATAATCAGTCTACTAAACTTAAAAGAGGCGTGGTCGACCTGAGCATTATCTTGTACTGAAACATAATGTGATATAATTAAGTATGCTGATGAACTGAATATCATAATTTATTAACAGGACCTTAAGCCTCTCAAAAAATATGATCGAAGCAATATCCAATCTTTGTGAGCTTAAGAATTTAAAAGTTTTATCACTAGCTCAAAATAACATTAAATCATTGCATGGTTTGGTGAGTATTTAAATTTTTAGTAGTTTTAAAAACTGTTATTTGAAACTATTAATTACAGGAAAATATTTGTTCTATTTTCAATGATTCAACTCAAGACTATCGTGTAGCGCTATCAAATTAGTAAAGGTGTAGAACATTTCGGAATAAGGAATGAAAGCAGTGAGTATTTTAACTATTGGTTTAACTTATCAAACTAAAACGGCCAGAAACTGCCGTTTTCGGCTTCTACAAGGTTCAAACCTTCCGATTAATTACAAGAGACTGTTAACATAACAATATTTAGACCTGTTTGGACTTACGGATATGAACTTCAGGGCTTCACGAAACTATCCAATTTGTCTAGGACAGGGGTTCCCAAACTTTTTTGTACCACGCCCCCTTTTGTTGAAATGAAAGCTTCTCACCCCCCCCCCCCCCCATAACAATAAATTGTATGGGCCTAGGAACAAAACAAAAACAGATAAGTATTACATTGAATACAAAACATTTATTTATACTGCCATAAGTTACAACAATATCAGTTTTCACAAAATACAAAAATTATTAATAAAAGAATAATAGATTAGGTTGGTTAGTGATATGGATGGACTTGCATTTTCTTTACTAGAATGCCTATTCGTGGCTGAGTTTTAGTAAGTGCTCAACGCAAGTCACTAGCAACATCAAGTTTATTTATTTATTTATACTTTATTTTAATAGCCATAAGTGTTGAAAATGCTTTTTCCCACAAATAGGTGCTTGAAAAAGGCAAATATAAACGAAGAGCTTCCCGTGATACACAAGGAAACACTGAAATATTTTAACCAAAATGAAGGTTTGTCCATTATATCAAAGTTGTATTTGGCAGAGGAATCATGTTTTATTTCCAAAGCATCTTCTTGAAATGATTCAGGCAAGGAGTCTATGTTGACATGGAATGGGTCAGTTGACATTCTGTAAATACTATCGTGTTTGGGAAGTATTTCTGGAACTCTTCAATTAGGCTCTCCAAATGGTTTATATTTGAATTTTCAAACTTCATCCTTCATAAATGTCCTTGAAGCGTGTTTCTTCTGAGATTGACTCTACTTTAGGAAAATTTGAATAATTGTAGGGGTTTGCTGATATTTAACGCCTCCAAAGTTGCAATTTCTCAATACACATCTTGATCGTATCCTGATGAGTAACTATATTTGAGTCTCCACCCTGCAGTTTTAGGTTATGGCTGTTCAACGAGTCAAAGATGTCTGACAAATAATCCAATATTACTTGGGTACAAGGTTTTTTGAAGGCCACGCTTAGTTCATTTTGCTTCTGATGTTCCAAGAAGGTAATTGTTTCATCTCGAAGCTCAAATAATCTTGCCAACATGTTTCCTTTTGAGAACCTTAACTGACATGTCCTCACGCCCCCCAGGGGGGGGCGCCCCACAGTTTGGGAACCAATGGTCTAGTATCCGATCCTTACAATCCAAAATCCTCAAAGCTCCTTACTTTGTCACCAACAAACTTATCCATAAAGATCTTAATGTACCATATTTAGCCCAAACCAAATTATACATATTCTTTCATAGTAAACTCCATAAGTAATCAAACACATTAGTATCTCAAATTGCTTCTCATTATATTCCAGATATAGCAGTAATAATAGTAATTCCAGAGGCGTAACTTTCCTCGGGACCTTCTAATATAGAAATTGATTTATTGAATTGCTACCAATGGGTAGTTGCTTTACAAGGAATTAGCATGTCATTATGAGCAATATCTATAATAATATTATACAAAGAATAATATATTATACATAGAATAATATAGTTACGCAGTGCTGTAACTAGCTTTTAGTTTATATTGATGAAATTCGATTATTAAACTCTAATGTATGAATGCTTACGTTATACATACGAGTTATTGATTTACTATAAATTGTATCCATTTTCCTTGTGTGCTCTATTGGGGATTGTGTTCATTTAACCCTTTTCTTGGCAAAAACAGAAGTATTGGGATTTTTTTAGGATTCTTTTGAAAAATTGAAGTTTAGCCTTCAAAAATCAAGAAACGGTTATCTATTCCCGCCATAATTGGTTTTAATTATTTTTATGGTCATTCGTCAAAAAAGGGAACTGTAGTTCCCCTTCCCATGTTAGCGTAAGGTTGCTCTTGCAACAAAATGGGAACCGTGGTTCCCCTAGCCTGGTTACCGTCTATGAAAATTAGGGAAGTTAAAAATTTTAATCTCATTAAACGAGTCAGAAAATTGTAAATTATATCGAAAATAAAAATCAGCTGCTTTCTGAGATTTTAGAAAGGTAGAAATTCAGTCTTTCGGCATCTCATTGGTATCAACTTAGAATAGATTTGAATTCCACATTAACTAAAAGAAATCATCTCTGAGAATAATAAACTAAAATCAAGAATATATGACTCTAAAATGAATAAATAAAAATGGATCTTCAAAAATGTGTGAAATGAAAAATTTTAGAACAACTTGGACTCCCCTACGTAAATTAAAAAAAAAAAATGAAAAGGCTATTGCTTACACAGCACGACTGATATTGTAAGTGATGTGGTAATGAAAGGACAGTTTCTGGTAAGAACTATCAATTTTTGATCAGGGACAAATTGTTTTGTTGATGTGACATAGAGGACATTTACCTTTTCCTGTAAAGGTCTGGAAATGTTCACCACCTGAAATCTCATCGAAATTGTGCCAGGCACTCCATGAGTTATTTGATTGTGACTTGCAAACGAAGCGCGACCAAGCTCAATTTCTGGATACAGAACCACCTCCAGCAAGGATGAGCTGTTAGGCGATATCAGGCTTGGATTCTTTTTGAGAAAATTCTCGCAAATTTGAAGCTCTCTTCTTTCTGCTAGGCGTTTTATCTACATTTTTCTTTCTTTCTCAATCTTCATTTCCTTGATGTTCTTTTTATAAAGATTGTTATTTAGGCAAAAAGTAAAATCAATCGCTTTTTTTTTAATACTGGTATCCAGGCAAGGGGAACTGAGGTTCCCCTAGTAGATGTACTAACCTGGCAAGGGGAACTGAGGTTCCCTTTTCAATTTCTTCGAGTATAAAAGGATGAATGTAAGTTTATATTCTCTTTTTTTGCCGTTTTCTTAAGAAACAACTCAATCTATTCGGATCAACAGATCACAGGCCTGAAAAACAATGAATAACTAATAAAAACCTGTTGTAAACATGCCTAACTCACAGAGCCAACCATAGTCAACAGCCCAACCGGACTTTGCCGCAAATATCGTCGAAAAACTAAGCTCAGCGCGTTTATCCCGCCCTGTAGAGCTGCCTACTCGTTGGGAAGGGTCTTCTAAACAGAACAAAGCCATTTGCGACATTCAGATATTGACTTCATATACTTTGACCAAAATTGATGAGAACTGTTGTTCAGGGTAACGGTTAATAGTAATCTGAACACGCGATAGGTATTCTTCGATTGTTTGTCGTTCACCTTATTAAATATTTCGAATTATCCACCCCATACAAGATAAGAAATAAAACGGAAAACCCTATACAAATCATATGCCGATTTAACGTTACTGCGACAGCAACATTTAAGTTGAAGCATAAAATCCTTGTCAGAGCCTCTCGCCAAATCGTTTACTGGCATATGCTCTTTAGATTTTCCCCTTGAAACAAGCTTTATTTACCCTCTTTTTCAGTTTAGATAGAACTGTATTTTCAGTTATTTCAGGCTCTAATCTGTAACCTCTTGTTTACCCATTTACTTTAGCTGTAGAGATTCAATTTCAGAAGAAGATGTTATAACGAAAACATCGGAACTAATCTCGATACATGATGTTTTTAGATGCTAGAAAGGGCTATGAGAGTTATTTTTTGCAAAGTTTAAGCAGATTGTCTATTTGAGAAATCTAAAGTTTAACGAAGAATCAAAATTCGTACTAATCTATTACAATGATAAAAGTATAGTTGACTGTTAAGATGAATGGAGAACATAATCAGAGATGCAGTCAAAGAGGAACACCACGTCCAAGTAGAGATACTTTAATGCGTTTCAACGTTTCGTCCTGCCATGCAGGTCTTCTTCAAAGATGTTATAAACAAAATACTAAATGTGACAAAAATAACAGACTGATAAACAAATGAAAAATGTAATACAGAATGACATGGATAAAAAACTATATATAAAATTGTCTGTGCCATCTCTTACTTTCTCTTTTATCTTCCACTTTTACTTCCCTTCACCTTTATTATTTCTTATATCATTTTTCACTTTATATTTCCCATATTTTTTTTACGTTACATTTCCTTCTGCCCTCCTTCATATTTCATATATTATCCTTTGTTGTTGTTTGTTTTTTGGAGCTTAACGTCCTTATGTACTCCATACTAGGGCAGGAAGGACGGGCTATCCAATAGGTTACAAACTTATTCTAGCCAGGGTGGGGAGGTCAAGATTTATTCGTGGGTTAGCGCCATTTTCGCGCTGAGACCCACGCCCCAACTCACTCGGCCATCGAGTCCCCATTTATTATCCTTTTATTCACAACCTTTACATTTTATTTTATATATATATTTTCCCTTGTCATTCCTGTCTTATCCTTAACTTTACCTTTCTGCTTTGTATTATTACTGATTTATGTATCTGTTCTTTTCTATAGCCTTTTTTGTATATAGCTTTATATCCACGTCATTCTGTATTCCATTTGTCATCTGTTTATCAGTCTGTTATTTTTGTCACAATTAGTATTTTGTTCATTATAGCTATGAAGAAGACCTTCAAGACAGGTTGAAAAATTGGCATGCATTAAAGTATTCCATTGTAATGGATTAGTACGAGTATTGATTCTTCATCAAACTTTGGATTTCTCAAACGGACAAGCTGCTTAAACTATGTAAAAAAATAACTCTCATTGCCCTTTCCAGCATTCAAAAATATATATCGAGATGAGTTCCGATGCTTTCGTTATAACGTTTTTTTCTGAAGTTGAATCTTCACGGTAAGAGTAAATTAGTAAACATGAGGTCACAGGCTAGAGCCTGAAATAACTGAAAAGACAGTGCTATTAAACCTGAAAAAGAGGGTAAACAAAAGTAGTTCTACTTGAACGTGGTGTTCCTCTTTGAAGGCATCCCTGATTATCTTCTCTAATCTATTACAAATAACATTGAGTGTTCTGGGCCTTGTGATACCTCCTTATAGAGCATTGCTCACCACATAAACGTTCTGTCGTATTCTAAATACACCCTCAATTGAAATTTTGACAAAAGCAAATATCAGATACTATTTATAAAAGGAAAAATAAATGTAGAAAAGAGATAATAAAATTATTTAATCAAGATATAGATTAGAAAAATGGAATACTATTGAAAACGAATTCTTGTTCAGGAATGTGTCCGTGAAATACTCGAGGTGCTTATAATCGCAAAGAATTTCCTAAAGGAAACCAAAGGATTAGAACACATGAGTAAATTAAAAGAATTAGACATCTCCTATAACTACATCAATCTGCCCAGTGAATTTCGAAGGTTGAACTTATGCAAAGAATTGAAATGCTTAGCATTTAAAGGTAATACATATTATCAATAGAATTTATAATCTTGAAATGAATTGTAACAAACACTGGGGTTTTTGAACACAAGATTTATTAACAAAGAAGTATGACTGAAAACAATTACGTACATACAGAAAAGAATAACTAACACTGGAACTAACTAGAACACATGCTTCACTATTTTATTACTACATACGCAAAACTTTTTGTACGAAGTTCCACACTGTCTAAAGCCGCGGTCACACTAGGCTGTTTAGCAGCCGCTGGTAAATATTTCCATCAGCAAGCCCATCTGAAGGGTTCACATTATAAGTAAATAGCCGCTAGAACTGGAAGATCCATCATCTTATGCCAACATTTAAAGAATGTCAGTTCCTAAATTTAAAGTTATTGGAGTTAGTGACACCGCTTTTAGAAGACACCAAAGTCCGTCAGGTAATTCCAAGTAAAATCAAAATAAAAATTACTTTACGATATCTAGCTACTGGAGACAGTTTTAAGTCTTTGGCCTATCTGTTTAGAGTTCCTCATAACTCAATTTCAGTGTTCGTTCCAGAAGTATTGAGCGGCATTTACGAGGTTTTACAGAAGCTAACTAAGGTACAGTACATAATAATGTACCAATGTAATGTAAATATGTCGCTTGTGAGCTACAGAGGTTCACATTGGCTGGCAGACGCTAACGAGGAGATCAGGTGACTGTCAGCGGAGGATAGGCAGCGCTAAAAAGTTAAACATGTTCCACTTCTGATTACGGCTATTAAACACTAGCACGCTTGCGTTCACCAGCCGCTGGTTCTGGGTCAATCTAGGCTGCTTGCTGGCAGTATTACCACCTGCTGGTTAGAAGCGGCTGCAAAGCAGCCTAGTGTGACCGCGGCTTAACAAACATAACTAACTAATCTCATTCCCATTTTTTATTACTCTGTCCATGGCAACCAGTAAATACTCCTTAGCAACGGGGGTAGTTCTCCTTATTATGTTACAATATTATTAGCCTGTAGAAAAATGTTTGTATAAATAAGTGTATTACTTAGTTTGAAATGAAATGGCCGTTTTTATTTCATTAGATGCGTAAACAAGAGAAACAGGAGATTGTTTCTAACTAATAAAATGTTTATTATCTATAATAAACAGCCTTCAATACCCAATTTATCGCTTATATTTAATATTACCCAGTTCATTGGATTGAATTACAGTACAGTTTCGATAATCCGACACATCTGGTACCAAAAATGGCGGATTACTGGATGTAAAGAAAGCCATCACAAATTAATTTTTTTTTTTTGCAATTTTAACAAATATTTAGAAATCATTCAGAAGAAAAGTCTATTCATGCAGACCCAATTTATGGCAATGGCATTAGCACACATGAAAGTCAGTCGATCTTTTGATAATTTTCTGCCGGGAAACGTATCTTCAATCTCAAGATGTTTAGAAAGTTTTTCTCGTCGGCGTAGTAAACTTGTTTTGGACAAACTCTTGAATTTAACACGCAAATTTTAGGTTAGAAAGGTTTTATTTTTGTCCCTCTTTGTGATCGGAAAGGTATAACGTTCCATTCCCCTTACAGTTACTTGTAGTCCCCTTATAATTGTTTGTTTTATTGGCCAAGTTTGGCAAACATAAGTTAAAGTTGGCAGGACCGTATTTTCCCATAATTTCTTCTTCAATTCAGGGGGGCTTTGGATCTGAAAAACAGTTTGTTTCTAAGAAGAGCTTTCCAGGCAGCAGAACATCTCTTGCTTGTTTCCATGTTTTTATCTTCTTTTCATGCTCTTAAGAATTCTTTTGAAATTGTAGTTCAAAACACAAAAAAAAAAAAAAAAAAAAAATAATATATATATATATATATATATATATATATATATATATATATATATATATAATAAAAAAAGCTTAATGACTCTTTCATTTTAAATATCTGTCAAAACCAGGGGTACAGTTTGAGAAATTACATATAATTTTATGTAAAACTTTTGAAAAATGAAGGGTTTTATAGTAATGAAACGCACTGTAGAAGAATAATTCAATTTTTTTTTTTTGTAGTCTCCATTAGCATTTTAAAAGTTTACCACTACACAATAATTTTTTTTTTTTTTTTTTTTTTTAAATCAAGAAAATAATGTATGTATTTCTAAACAGAGAACCCTTTAGCCCAAAAGTACCCAGAGCAGATTTGGAGAGTGGAAGCATTGACAGTACTCCCTAATTTAGTTATTTTTGACTACATAAAAGTCGAAGATAGTGAAAGAACTGCTATTAAACCTATGAGTAAGTTTGAAACGAATTTGACAGTTTTATAGAATACTTATGAAAATCATTGTACTATCATTGATCGGGAGAGAAGTGCTATGATGTATAGTCCTATTTAACAAAATGTGGTCAGGGAGGAGAGCTGGTTAGCACTTCATCAGTCTGAATGTATTTTAATTTTTTTTTATTTTATTCATCTATGCAACCAATTTCTTTCAGAGGATGGGCATAGCTCAGAAGTAACACAGTTATAAAAAAGTGCGTTATCCTAACAACCTGATAAACCAAAGATCATAAGTTCCAGTCACTGGCAGGGGGGGAATGAAATTGTAGCAATTAATCCTGTGCCCCCATCATCCAGATCTCGAAAACCCTGTCTTGCTTAAACAGCAAGGAATCGGAAAAGGATAAAAAAAAAAAAAAAAAAAAAAAAAAAAAAAGTATTAATTTCTTTAGGAGTGGTAACTCAGTGGGTGGGCACTGGACTTCTAATTCCCAGGCCCAGATTCGAGTCAAGCTGCGGGAGATAATTATGTATTCTTTTAAGTTAGCTAAGGCTCGCCCCTGGAGACTCTCTTGGGGCACACACAGCCTCAATGAAGTCAGAACCTAAAAACCTTGGTAAAAACCTGGCATTTGGGTGTGATTCTGGCCAAATCTTGCACAACCTTTGGTTCTAAAAAAAGTACAACCTTATCCTATAATGTACCCAACACTCATCATAGGTAGCAGTGGTACAGGTTTTAATTATTTACTTATATTTCAAATGTATTATACTGTATTTTCTTTTATTTTACGGATTTGCATTTATATTGAATGTATTTGTAAATAAGGGATGAATTTGTACTTAATAGCACTATTACTTATGTGGTCTTGATTGTAAGATTTGTTTAAATAAAAGTTTCCATAAAAAAATAATAATAATATAAAAAAAGTATTCACATAATTAGTAGTTCTCTTTTTTTTTTCCTTCCTAGCCATTCCACATGCCGTTTTCTTAGTTGGAATGGAAGGGGTTTGGGAATTAAATTGCTTGAGCAATTAATACCACCCTGCCACATCTGGACTTATAGGCATATTTTTACATTTACACTATATTATATGAGAAAATTCATAGATGTCAAAAAAGAAATTTCAAAAATATTAAAAGGCCCAACTTAAACTAAAACATAATACGGAAATATATCAAAATATTGGAAAATTAAGTGATGCAATGTGGAAACGTAGATTTACATTTTATAAGAATGGATGAGAGAAGACTTACAAAGAAAATCTTCCAACACAGCCTCCAAAAATAGAAAATGAATACATGATTATGGATGGTAAAAGAAGATATGATGGTGGTAAATATACAACGGGATTCAATGTGGGACAGAGACAAATTTCGGACAGGAGTCAACAAGATCAAATTTCCAGAAACAGTTAAAACACAAAATTAATAGACAGTGGTCAGATGAAAGGAAAAAACATCAGGCAGAGGTGATGAAGAAATACTTGAAGGAAAGGAAGAGTAAGGAATGAATTCCTAAACGCGGTCCACAGATGGCTGAACTAGAAAGAAGAAGAAAAGGCCCAACTTAATTAATACAGCTATTGTTCGGAATAGCTTGTCTGGCATGTGGCTCTTAGCTGTGTTAACAAGAGTAGTATCATGAGTAATTAAATAGAGAGAAAAAAAAATCTCAGTTTATATCAAGGATCAAGGCATGGAAACATATGTTTTTGCGGATAGGTATATATTTACATTTGGGTACGATCTAATATAGCTAATATAGGTTTATGATAACTAAAGTAGGTAACGAAGTTCTTACCGGTGAGGTTGATATTACGTGCAAACACTAACAAGCGGAGGACACACTCAGTCTCTCACGGATCTTGTTGGCAATTTTTTTGGAGGTTCCTGGTCAAAAAATATTAGACACATATTTTGCCGTTCCGACCAATGGGCCCTAGAAGCCGAGAAAAAAAAAAAAATAGCATTAAACTAATTTTTTTTTTATCTCGAGTTTAAAAAATGATATCGACATGATTCTTGCAACAAGATTTTCAGTTTTGATTGCGAATTAAAGGAAAAATACAGTCGCTCCATAGATTTTGGTTTAGGTTAATTAAATTCTAAAAAAATGATTAGTTTTTCAAGCAAACTACCTCTATAGATTTTTTCACACAAAAATTGAGGTCAGATTCTAATTCAGCACCCTCAAAAACATTAAAAAACGGTTATTCAACAAAATCAAAAAATATCATTTTTTTCACCCTCTTCCAGGAAAATGAAATTTTAAAACCGATTATTGGTTACATACCTTTAAATCGTCATTACTTTGTCATGCAATTCACTGGTTGGTATCGCTGGAAAGAGGAGGGTCTCAGCTTTCTTTTGATGTATATAAATGTAAAATTCGATGAACAAAAACCTATTAAAAAAATTGGAAAATCCGAAAAACATTTTGATTTTTAACTTGAGTTTGAAACCAGATAGGATGATGAAACCAAATACATTTCAAGCGTATTACCACCCTATATTTTGTGTAAAAAAATAAAGTTGATACGTAAAACCGTCTAAGCGTAATTCACGTTTTTATCAATTTAAACAAAAGTTGCCTACCATTTGGTCAGGCAAACTTTGAAGCTTACAAACTTTTATTTTTCTATTTGGATGAAATTTCGTATTTAAGGGTTCTCTTGAATGCTGAATTCGAATCCGATATCGGTTCTTGTGAAAAAATTATATTGAATATACTTCACTTGAAAAATTTTAGCTTTTACACTGTAAAATGTGATAGAAAATTCTTTTAGCCCTAGAATTCCATCTCAACACCCTCAAGACTCAGGAAACGTATGTATATATATATATATATATATAGATATCAATAAAAAAAAAAAAAAAATAAATATATATATATATATATATATATATATATATATATATATATATATATATATATATATATATACTAATTGGGAGAAATAATTTGTTACTTTAATTATTATTAAAATAATTATAATTATTAATTATTTATTGTAATGATAACTTATTACAAATTAATATTTACATTATATACAGACAGAACCACATATTAGATTTGATTGTTAAGTATTTACAATTTTATTTTATTTTGCAGTTGAACATGTTAAAATATGATTGTGATAGTTGACATAAAAACATTAAAGCAATAACTGCCTCACTTCTGTTGCTGACAGGATTTTGTTAAATATAATGAAAATGAAATTGTAATGTAATAAGCTTCAGTTATTAGAACCCAGTAAACAAAGATTACAAAACGGGTTAGAGATGTGTTCTGGGTTTGAAGAATAAAATAAAAATTGTAAATACTTAACAATCAAATCTAATATGTGGTTATGTCTGTATATAATATAAATATTAATTTGTAATAAGTTATCATTACAATAAATAATTAATAATTATAATTATTTTAATAATAATTAAAGTAACAAATTATTTCTCCCAATTAGTATATATATATATTTTTTTTTTTTTTTTTTTTTTTATTGATATCTATATATATATATATATATATATATATATATACATACGTTTCCTGAGTTTTGAGGGTGTTGAGATGGAATTCTAGGGCTAAAAGAATTTTCTATCACATTTTACAGTGTAAAAGCTAAAATTTTTCAAGTGAATTATATTCAATATAATTTTTTCACAAGAACCGATATCGGATTCGAATTCAGCATTCAAGAGAACCCTTAAATACGAAATTTCATCCAAATAGAAAAATAAAAGTTTGTAAGCTTCAAAGTTTGCCTGACCAAATGGTAGGCAACTTTTGTTTAAATTGATAAAAACGTGAATTACGCTTAGACGGTTTTACGTATCAACTTTATTTTTTTACACAAAATATAGGGTGGTAATACGCTTGAAATGTATTTGGTTTCATCATCCTATCTGGTTTCAAACTCAAGTTAAAAATCAAAATGTTTTTCGGATTTTCCAATTTTTTTAATAGGTTTTTGTTCATCGAATTTTACATTTATATACATCAAAAGAAAGCTGAGACCCTCCTCTTTCCAGCGATACCAACCAGTGAATTGCATGACAAAGTAATGACGATTTAAAGGTATGTAACCAATAATCGGTTTTAAAATTTCATTTTCCTGGAAGAGGGTGAAAAAAATGATATTTTTTGATTTTGTTGAATAACCGTTTTTTAATGTTTTTGAGGGTGCTGAATTAGAATCTGACCTCAATTTTTGTGTGAAAAAATCTATAGAGGTAGTTTGCTTGAAAAACTAATCATTTTTTTAGAATTTAATTAACCTAAACCAAAATCTATGGAGCGACTGTATTTTTCCTTTAATTCGCAATCAAAACTGAAAATCTTGTTGCAAGAATCATGTCGATATCATTTTTTAAACTCGAGATAAAAAAAAATTAGTTTAATGCTATTTTATTTTTTTTCTCGGCTTCTAGGGCCCATTGGTCGGAACGGCAAAATATGTGTCTAATATTTTTTGACCAGGAACCTCCAAAAAAATTGCCAACAAGATCAGTGAGAGACTGAGACATACGTCAATAACAAACCTCCGCTTGTTAGTGTTTGCACGTAATATCAACCTCATCGGTAAGAACTTCGTAGCCGCACTAGAGTAGAGAGACCTTGAAGCGGGAATATATTAATTTTTGTTATTAATGAGTAACAATAATAATTGAAGTTAGAAGAGGTAATGGACGGTTACACTCTTGAAACCCAGTTAGTCTCCATAAATACATGCACCATGTTAAAAAAAAACATTTCCTCAAAACTGAGAAATTACATAATCTTTATATGATTAAGAAAAAGTTATTACAATTATAAAAAAAACTCTAATAAATAGAAGAATACAATTACAATGCAACCAATAGGAAGCTTCACTACAACTCTTTAAGTCATGTCATAACATCCTAAATCTCACTTTTACTAGATGTATAATAATAAATATAGTTTTATTTTATTACATTACTTTATGCAACTAGAAGACAAAAGCTTTGCCATGTTTATGGACTCCCTTTTTGCTATTATGTCTTTTCTTGATATATATACCAAGAACCCAATCATGAAAAAAGCACAAGAATATCCTCAATATTAATTATATACATTAATTATATTAATGGTACTTATATGGATTCTGTCCCACGTGGGTATAAAAGACAATCAAGCCGCAGATGAAGCAGCTAACAGCTAAGAAAGCAGTTATTTCCTCACTGGGTGTCTCGAGTATCTATACCACAGACTTATGCAACTTCTTGAAAGTGTTAGCCAAGAAGACTTGGAATGAATTATGGGAAGAAATCCAGACAGATAATAAATCAAAAAGTATTAAAAGTGAAATAAAACAATGGAGTACTTCCCATCGAAAAAATATAATAGTAGAAATGGTGATCGAAAGGTTGATTGGCCATACTCGCCTTACGCATGACTACTTTATGACAAGAGAAGCCTCACTGAAATGTTTGTCTTGTAAATGTCAATTTACAATTAAACATAATCTCGAAGAATGCCCGCTGTAAGAAATTTTTTTTTAGCAGTAACGGACGGAATGAAAACTTTCAATAATGCTTGGTGATAACAAATCTAGTATTGATAAAATTCTCAAATTTCTTAAAAAGTATAATAAAAAAACAACTAATGAACTAATGAAGACCAATAGAAGTTGAGAGTCCAAAATAAAATTTACTATCTATCTATAGTTTTAAAGTTCAATAAATAAATCATAATTATATATAAATTTTCACAGGTGAAGTTTTTAAGTTGGAGGGAGATATAATAATTAAAAGCCCGAAGTACATGATATATAATGAATTCTTCAGAGAAGCTGTGGTAAAAGTAGTGGAATCAAGATACAATGAAGACGATGATGAAGATGATGATGATGATGATGATGAGTTTTATTGATAATATCTTGCTTTTCACATAAAACAATTTTTATTAATATTTTTTATTTACTTGTCATGTTGAATCATTAACAAACAAAAAAACAAATAAAAAAATATAAATGCGATATATAAATTATCACTTCTTACTAACTAACTTTAACAGCCAAATAATTAAAGCATAGTTATTATAATAGCATAAATCATAAATGATACATAATATATCATAAAGCTATCATTTTAAATTTAAAATATATTTATTTAATTTCAAGTTATATAAACTATTAACTTAAATAATACTAAATATACAAAGATCCAGAAGTTAAGATATTAATTGAAAGGAATATTCATGACTGATGTGATTAATGCCCAAGGTTAGTAAAAGAAACAGTTTGTTTTTAAGTTTTTCGAAATTGCTATTAAAACGTCCAAGGAAAACAGAAGTTGTGAACTATATACACAAATTATTATTTTTAATTGTAAAATTACTCCCACCTCTAAATATAAATAAATAAACATTATTATAAAACGTATTGGCCCTCCAAGATTAATAATCCACAATTACTGGTATTATTGTCTATTTTGTAATAATTTTAAAACAAAGTAAATCATAAGAAAAAAACATTTAATAGTGAAAAAATAACACCCTTATTTGCATAAACATTACTTACATTTTTGTGGAAGATTGATTATCGAGAAGGAGGAGAAATTAAGGGAATTTAAAAGAAGTTAAGAAGCTTAACAAATAGCTATGGGTATGGAATTCTAAAAGGAGATAACAGGAATGATTTAGGATTTTTCACAAAGGGTGCAGTTCTATGTAAGGGGATTTACGGATTGGAAGTTTCACACCTTGCACTCAGCAGTTGGAAGGAAGAACCCAGAGTAAGGTCAAGAATACAGAAATGTTTTTTAATGATTGGAATAGAAAGGTACCGAGGAAGTATTGTAATCGGAATTCAGGAAACAGCCATCCTAGCTCAGAATATCATCATGTCTCAAATCGCACCGGCTGTTAAGCCAATGGTTGCCCTGTATCTAACCTATTCTAGGACTTGAATACTCCAAGATAAATAATTATAAAATAATAAATAGATAGATAATTATAAAATGGTGGCTACTATTTATTTATGACACATGCCGAAAAAAAAGTCTGGCCACCACCCGGGAAGATGTTTTGATTTTGTAATAAAATAAGAGAGAATGGTAAAGACTTTAAAATGGTCCTTTGATTTCGGAAAGTCTTAATCATGTAATTTTTTAAAAAAAATGTATTTTTATCATTGGGACTTAACATCCTTATGTACTCCAAAGCAGAAAGGACGGGTTATTTTTCATGTTACCAACTTATTCTAGCCAGAGTGGGAAAGTTAAGATTCATTTCATGAGTCAACCACAAAATAAATTTTAACCCGTCCTGGTTATATGTTAATAATCATGTTGTTTACCAATTTTATAAACAGAAGCACTAAAGTTCAATTTTTACATCCTTTTAAGACAACCTGTTTCTTCTAAAAACCTTGTCCAATAACTTCATAATAACAATTAACAGAATTAAAATATTATTTCAGTAAGACACCCTGCAATGAGAAATTCATTGTAACAAATATTAAAACATCATGCAACTAAAACACCACTGAAAAGTTTACTTGGACAATTTCGTATTTATTATTAACTACGTTTCATACCAAATTTCATGTAAAAAGATTTTTTTTTTTATTATTTTGATAAGACATTTTAACTAGTTGAAATCAATCCTGTACTGCAATGTGAAGATAATTAGTTATAACTAGTGGCATACCAAGGTCTTATTCCAACCAAAATGGTTGTAAATATTTATGTTTTTAACCTATATGAATATAGAGTTAAGTAATATTTTTACAATATATTCTGACTATTTTATAAAATTTATTCTTCATTAATCTGGCCTATTCCCCAAGATTCAGACATGAACCGCCAGCACCTTGGCATGAGGTTATATCTCCACAATAGATAGGTTAGTTTCAGCAAAAGACTTGTCGAATTGAAAAAAAAAATCATGATCATGATAAAATCATGATTATTTGAAATCTTAGCAACATTTATTGATAAAGATACCATTTACAAACCAACAGTAAGTGGATTAAGGAAAATTGAGTAATACTAGTTAAAATGTCTAAAGTACGATAAAATCAATATGTAAAAAGTAAAATTTTATATTGTTCTCTGTAATATTAAAATAAAACTTGAAATATAGGAAATCTTACTGAAATAAAAATAATAAATTCAGAAACTCTAAATGAACAAATACATTAGCACAGTATTACAACTTTTAGAGTAACAGGAAATAATTTTTATTGTCTTAATACAAACTAATTTAAATAAAAAGGAGATTCAATTATAATGAATAAATGCAGAGGAATCACAACCGTTAAAAAGTTAAAATATAAATAAATCACTCTTCAAAACGATGTTAAAAAATGCCATAAATAATAGACTATTCTAATTGAACCTCTGTATATATTACTTCCATACACTGAATATAATAGTATAAAAGATTTTTTTCAATTTTAAAAATTAAGGATCAATCAATGTACAATTGAAATTATAAAAATGCAAAACATTTGTGATTTTATAATAATATTGTTGTTATTAAATAAACTATTTTAATAATATCTGGATTCAATGGGATATAAATACATATAAAAAAATAACCTCATGTTGTACCTGAAAATTGCAGTATTTTTATTCCCTTCAAGTTATGATATACTGAGGTTCTACTGTTTATTTTATGAAAAATATTTTAATATTATAAATATATAAAAGTCTAACCTATAATAATACTAATATCAAAAGCAGTCATAGTCAAAATTATTGAAATTACATTCTCAGTACAAAATATATACTTATGAGCAGTCTTTCATATCTCTTTAATTCATTTTTAGATCGGAATTTCTATTAAATATATAATTAGAATCTTATAAATATATGTTAACTTCAACGTGTGATAAAAACAAGTGCAATCTAATTTTGTTAAAAGATAGAATACTTCAGGGTAAAGAGTGCGAGTTAATAATGAAAAAGAATAAATAAATAAAACTGCTTATATGAAAATATTTCAATGATGTCTTTGATGAATTGTTTTTAATAAATAATTTTATAAAAACGAATGCTGGTCCCATATTAATGAGATATTTTAAAACTACAAAATTTTAACCTATATATTTGCATTAATTAAATTAACCTAGTCAAATAAAAAATGAGACATAATTTATCATATACTATCTGCTTTTAATGCTAATATGTATTTTAAAAAAATATTAATTCTTGGGAATAAATACCCAATCATCAAACATTTATGCATTTCCAAAAATTTAAAAATTATCAAACTTGAGGCTTTTAAAACAGGAAGTGTACTCATGGCATGATCTAGTAGGTGCAGTTGTATTCAGAATTCTATAATACAGCATTATGCTGATCAGTGTACAAAAATGAAAAAAAATATAGTTCCCAATTGAAAGAGTATCTTTTTAATTTATCTTTAGTATGGTCCTCAATTATTTTTATAACTTAATCAACTCCTTTACTTTTCTTTCGCAAAAAAAAAAAAAAAAAAAAAAAATTAAAATAATTATTGATTGGAGGTGCTACAATAGGTATCAATAATCAAAAGAAAACTTAAGAAATAAAAAATTGGTATGAAGTCAATTAAAAATTTGGCAATGCCTACTTGATTAGAACTGTGTTCTTGTTTTCTAACCTGAGTTTGGTTTTCAAACCTAGTCCCACTTTCTGTACAACAAAGCCTAATTAAATAAGAATTAAAAGCAGAGTAGTCACACATTTTACTACTTAAAAGATCATTCTACTTAAAATATATAATACAACAATACACTTTAATTAGTATTACTTACTGAGCAACAACTCTTTCATTTTGAATACATAATTAAAAGCTGTTGTCACAAGTTTTCATTATTACCTACTATCAGTTAAATATCATTAGCCTAAAATATATTATCTTAAAAAAATACATCAGTGCTTATAAAATTAAATGAAAATTAAGTAATACTAAAAATTGGAGCACATTAAACAGATGTCATTTCCATTACGTCATATTTGCCTCTTTTGGCACAGACTAATGGATAAAATACGGACAGATAATAAATGAAAGCTGAACTTCCAATAACAAAAAGGATGAGTGAAATAATACCCCAAGCTGATAAAATACTTCCTGAGGAGGCTTTGCTAACCTTGTTGGATGCTTCAGCTACACATGTAAAATTACAACAAAAAATAATTAAATGAGTACCTAATAATAATTTAATTTAACTTCTCATAATTGTTTTGAACAAAACAATATCTACTACAAATAAGTTCTAAAGTAACTATACTGACAAGGAAAAAATTCCACCTAATTTCTTCATTTTCTTCTCTCTCTAAAACTTTTATTCTTTTTTAGGTGTTTACGTTCTCATATACTTTAACAAGGCCATATGAAAAGTATTAGGATTATTAAAATTATTAATTAAATGAAAGCAAGCACTATTTAAAAAAAAAAATAAAGTTACGAACTTTTAAATTAATATGATTTATTACAGTTAAATTGCTGGGTAATATTTTTAAATATTCCTGTCTTATATTTAATTGATATTTTTAATAATCCCAACATGGTTAAAGTATATGGGCACATAAACATCTAAAAATGAATGAAACTTTTAACCTAGAAAATAAAAAATCAATTGGGTAAAATTTTTTGCCTGTCAGAGTATTTGACCTCAATAAAAATTAAAAAAAATGTAGCTCGTTAAACTGTTAAAGACTTACAAACAATATAAAATTAAATGTAGAGTGATATGAAAAAATTCTATATGAGATATATTAAATGAAAGAAAATTTTACCTCAAGATATCGTATACATAGCTGCTGCACACAAGAAAAATAAATTATTAGAAAATTTCTTAAATAAATAAGGTATTACCAAATGTTTTAGGATTGAATTCCCTTTTATTAATATGTCTGTATCTCCAGTGAATAAGTAGTTAACTACTACGACAAAAATAAGTTAGATCTAATTGTAAGGTTGAATAAATTGGCTAAAGTACTGTTTTTAAATGGCAAAAAATGAAACTTGTAAGAAATTTTAAAAATTTACTACATGAAATACCAGGTCCTCCAAATAGTCCTGTCGTTTTTTAATACAATATTTTATATTTTTGTTTTAACACCATGTCAATTCCTTTCTGCATAATCCCATTTTTTCTTATGTAAACAATAATGTTTACTCTTCACAATAACAGTGGCAACCTTTAATTCAGTCTCTCTGTGTATTTTAAAAAGTTTGGTCAAAATGGTGAGCACTGAAATTAAAATTAGATCTGCTTTGGTGTAAGAATTCAAACACGGTTCAAAAGCAACAGAGGCCGCTCATAATATTTGTCACGTCTTTGGCAAAGATAGTCTTAGTGAACGGAAGACACAATTTTGGTTTTCAAAATTTCGGGAGGGCGATGAATCGCTTGAAGACGGATATCTGTCTGGAAGACCAAAAGTGGTTAAACAAGCACAAGTGCGGGATATAATCACAGCAGATCCATGCCAAACATGTTCAGAAATTGCTGAACAGCTCAACATTTCCGATTCTACAGCTTGGAACTACCTAAAAGAAATAAGAAAAGTAAAAAATTTGGATAAATGGGTACCTCACCAACTATTGGATGCCAATAAACTGGTTCAGGTAACAACTTCTTCTTTATTGTCTCGATTAAAAATTGATCCATTTTGAATGGCCACTGCTGCTTCAAGACAACGTTCTTCGCATCTCAAAAATACTAAAGTTATACCAAAATAAAAGTTATTTTCCATTCCGTTTTAAGTGTATCAAATATGTAGATTACATTGCGTCTCTAATATTAGTTCTAACATAACATAACAAAGTTTTGAGTTGAGTCTCTTCATTCTGGATGTGTGATATTATACATAATGTATTAAAATTATTTGTCGTTTTTGTAGGTGAGTAAAAACATTACTTAAAAACAAGTTGACGGCCCTGAATACTATTATGATCTTAGTAACTATTCAGGTTATTATTTTTAATTATATAAAAATGGGGAATAAACCTTAAAAATTAAAATAATGCTTATATAATTATGTAAATAAAAATTTTCTTGGGAAGGACTCAGAATTTCGAATAAAATTTATCAAGCATTGGTTTAAAACTTATAATAGATAAAATTAAAGCATTAATAATATAATACTAGTGCATTTTCACCATTGGATCCAACAGATTGCTTTGCATTATTTTTTGAAGAGCTGACATTTCCTTTGACCGCCGCTGATTTTCCTCCAGATTTTGCTCCACCAGCTGATCCAGGGACACCCAAAACTTCCCAAAATAATGCTGTCACACCTTAAATCAAATATTAATATATAAAACGTCTATATGTAGATGCTTGAAAATTCCTCCAGAACGATTAAAATGACGTACATAAACCTATGAAAATTGCCTTCCGGTATTTCATTTTTAAAACGGAAAAATTTGTTTTCAGAACTCAAAACTTGTCACAGTTAAGGAAAATAAACAAATAAATTTGGTAAACTCAACTCGGGCAACTGATGGAATAAATAATTGGGGGGGTTACACAGCAGAATGCTAACCTGTACAACAATGTGTCATTGAGCCTTTTCAATAGAATTTGACTGTGTGCAGCTTATAAAGGACAGTGTTTTTCTCGTAATTATTTCTGCTTGGTGATATCTTTACCATATCAATTTGTAAGGAGTGTCTTGTGTTATCGTGATCTGTGTAAACTTTGGAATTCCTAATATTGAATGTGTCCTTTATCTATGAAGACAACGTTTTTACGATGTGGTTTATTGTTTGAGAAATGTTGAGGCTGATATTTATAAAGTTTTAAATTATTTATATTCCTTGTGCTTTTTCTACTTTAATAGTATAATGGTAGGTTTAAATTAAATTCACTTACCCTGTAATGTTTTGGATTCCTTTGTTTTGAAATATTTTGAAATTGACCCCCTAAGAGCTTTGTTCGAATTTAATATGATAATGAGTTAAATTACTTAGATTTAATGAGGTCAGTAATCTATGAATGTCTTAATTTCTAGTCATTTGAACAAGACGAGGATGATCAATATGGGCAAAGTTATGAAGACCAAAAAGAATTTGCATATAATAGATTTGAACAGGATGGAGAAGGAGTTGAAAATAATAATATTGACCACAAGCCGAGGATTATCTTAATGGGGCTTCGAAGGTTAGTGCATGTTGTGCAAATTAAACAACAAAAAAAAAACTTGTTTTTGTACCAATATAAATTTTATTTTTAATGCTATTTTCTAGGAGTGGAAAATCATCAATTGAAAAGGTTGTTTTTCAAAAGATGTCACCTAATGAGACATTATTTCTTGAGTGTACAAATAAAATTGTAAAAGAAGAGATATCCAATTCATCTTTTGTTCAATTCCAAATATGGGATCTACCAGGCCAGATGGATTTATTAGATTCTAATCTTGATTTAGAAATTGTATTTGGTGGTTGCGGAGCTCTAGTTTTTGTGATTGATGCGCAGGTATATGATTATTTCTGATTTGACCCATCTTATTCATTATGGATGGTTATAACATTAGTTGGTGTTTTAGGATGACTATATGGACGCCTTAAATAAACTTAATGTAACTGTTACCAAAGCCTATAAAGTAAATCCTAATATAAAATTTGAAACATTTATCCACAAAGTTGATGGTCTGACAGAAGATAATAAGATGGAAACTCAGCGAGATATACATCAGCGAGCTAATGATGACTTATCTGATGCAGGTATTTTAATTTTGTAAATATTTTTATTATGTAATATATTTAATGTTTTTTCAATATATTATATACTTTTTCTTTACCATAGGATTTCATAACATTAATCTTAGTTTTCACCTCACTTCAATTTATGATCATAGCATTTTTGAAGCATTTAGTAAAGTTGTACAGAAATTGATTCCACAGTTACCAACTCTAGAGAATTTGCTCAACATTTTAATTTCCGTAAGTATCTTCTTAACTATGTATTTTGTGAATTGTTTAAACATCAAAGTTTTCTAATTATTTTCATTTTATTTTTAGAATTCTGGTATTGAAAAGGCATTTTTGTTTGATGTAGTTTCTAAGATTTATGTAGCAACAGATAGTTCTCCTGTTGATATGCAAAGTTATGAACTCTGCTGTGATATGATTGATGTTGTGATCGATGTCTCTGGTCTTTACGGGTAATTTAGTTTTGGTTATTCTCTTGATCACCATAGATATATTAAATGATATATTCCTTTAAATTTCATAATATATCTTGTATCTAATCTATTTTGAAATTTCATGGTATAAATCTAATTTATCTGCCTTTGGACATTGCCATCCCTGAAAATGGCTTGTTTGACATTGGTTTATCAATTTATTTATTTTAATCGTTGGTCAAACCATCATGTCTTATGTTATAAATAAGGTCAACAACAAATATTAACAAAATTAATAAATAAATTATTTCATGCATCCATTCCACAAAAAAAAAATAAATAAAAAAATAAATAAATAGAGGTTTGAAATTTATCATTAGAAAAGAATTAATTATAACAAGATAAAAAACATTGAAACTAGGTCAATGTGGTCAAATGACCTTGTGGTGGCCATAAACAAGAAATTTATGAGATCTGAGTATTCACTCATTTTTTTTACTAATGATTTTGCATGTTCTTTCCTCCTTGCACTTATTTAAATTCTTTTTAAATTTTAATCTGTTTTCCTAGTTGATTCCTAAAATATTTTTTCATAGTAATTATGAAAAAAATTCAGATATATAATAAAAGCACTCTTAAATCATTAATTTTTTTTTGTTTGTGGTGCCATTGGCAGCATACTTTTCATAATCTTTAATTTCACTGGAAAATTTAGTTACTACTAAAATAAAATTTATTTAATAAATTTCTTCTTTAGATAATCATTATGAATTCTTCAAACTTTTCTTCAGCTTTCCAAACCTCTGGAATTTTGCATCACATTTGTTTGTGTCTTCTGGGCCGTGGTACAGGTTTTTTTTCTGTAAAGACTTTCTATCAATGTTATTAAGATCTGTCCCATCAGCTGATTCATTGCCTAGTTAAATTATATTATTATAATCTAACTAGGCAATGATTTATATATTGACTATTTAAGTACATTAGTATATTATATATTAAATAGTTTTTAATATCTTATCTGAGTTTTCTGTCGGCTTGAAGAGCATCTGTCAAGTAACAGAGCAAAACTTCGTTCCTGAGATCCATTTGAAACTGTCAGCATATGTCTGACAAGTATACATTCATATATGTCTGAGAACTTCCCTTATTAACATTGGATACAAAGAACAGACTTTTGACAATTAAATTTTTTTTTTTTTAATTATTTTATTGCTTTTAATGAAGCATCTCAGTTTTTATTACCTTTAAATGCCTCTGAATGTAAGATTTTGTAGTCTTTTTATTTGTCTGAAATGTCTTCCCATAAATTTTGTAAATAAATATTTTTATTGTGAATCCATGACTGCTCACCCCAACTACCAACATCATCTTTAATTTAATTTCATGTTTTCAGTGTGTAAAGAGATATTTCTATTAATTTTTTTGTATTTAAATAACTATATCATAAAAAAAAAAAGAAGTTATATGGTTTTTTTCTGAAAATGCCTTTAAAATTAATTATTTGAATTACAAAAGAAAAAAATATCAATATGCTTAATTGTTATGATTATTGGTAGTCGATTATACATGAGAAACCCTATTTTTGAGCTTCATCACCTTTCCAATTTTCTTGAGATATTCAGCAACAGTTTATTTGTTAACTCATAGTTTCTCAGCAAGTTTTTAAACAGTTTTTTCTGGGAATTACATAAACTAAAGCTCTCAGAACATCGTCATCAAGAGAAGAAGTCTTGGCATGTCTCATTTAAACTTCAAGACTAGTCTCCTCAAATTTTTAAAACCGTTGTTGAATTGTGCATTTACTCAAGCTGTCATAGTCATAGTTTTTATCAACATTTGTGGTTGTTTATTCTCTTTTCAGGCTGAGTTTTAAATTGTAAAATGAAATTATGCGCCAATCATGGGAAAGGATTAATTATTGTTTACATCCATATAAATACATAATATATCAATTGTAAACAGTTTATTATACTGATTGTTCTCTAATTCAAAGAGAACAATAAAGGCTGCTGCATGATGTTTTTGCAAACAATCCTCTAATTTGTCGGTTGGCTATAACTCATATCCTTTTGAAAAATCCTAGTCTTTCAAGTTTTGGTAAATGTAGTATTGCTTTTATGTAGAGGAGGCTTAAAAACTAAGCATACCAACAAAAATAAATAAAATAGAATAAAACTAATTCATGGTAAGAAGTAATTAAGAAACCAAACATATAGCCATTTTTCTTTTTATTGCTTTTTTCTTGTATATTCCTTGTAGCGCATTGGAATCTCTTGACAAGATAGGCAACTTCACATTTTCAGCACTCCGAACTTTTTTTTTTTTTTCAGGATGCAAGAAGATAATGAAAATGGAGCATTCGATCATCAGAGTTCAAGTCTAATAAAACTTAACAATGGAACAGTACTTTACCTCAGAGAAGTCAGTAAATTTCTGGCACTTGTATGTATTCTCAGGGAGGATAATTTTGATAAGCAAGGTATTATGTTTATTTAATTTACGAATGCTGATTTAAAAATATTAGTTTTTTAAATATTTTTAAGTAAAATTGTTAAGTATTGAGGTAATGTAATTAGGCTATCTCACAACACCATCAGAACACTTTATTGATAATGTCAAATGAAAAAATACCTTTATAGCAACAGCTGATTATCTTGGTTATTAACTTGGTGTTATACCCCTACAATAAATACCGTAAAACGGTATAGTTAAAATTCTGACAAAATTATTAATTTGTAAGGCATAGGTTGGTAATCTGTAACCTGTCTTTCCTGTCCTAATTGTAGTACTTAAGAATGTTAAATCCCAATAAACAAACAACAACTTCGTACAATTTAATTTTTCATATCTGAAGCCAAGAGATTGCTGTAAACTTGCAGCTGTTTCACTTTGAAAATTTATCGCTAGATAAAATTTAACAAAAGAAAGTAAATCAAAGTTGTTGACTGGAAATCCATAGTTTGACATGACAACAAAATGCGCTACGATCCCTCTTTTTCCGTTAAAAACAGAATGGGATTTCTTGGATCCAATGTATTTTTGGATATACCGTACTTGGAGGCTGAATTTCGTTTCAGTAGTTTCTTATTGATCGTAAGGCTTCTTGTAAATTTTCTTTAGTATAATTTTTTATAGCCTTGTGTCAAGTGCTCTTTTAGGATTTCTAGCCATTATTTTCCAATAAAATCATGAAAAAATGAAGCATTGAAAATATATACATACATACATACATATATATATATATATATATATATATATATATATATATATATATATATATATATATATATATATATAAAATAATATGCCAACCATGGGTAACTTTAAAATTGTAAAACCCTGGTAACACGAGAAAATTTACAATTTACAGATTATAAAACGAAATACGTAGAATAACATCAGTCCTTCTACATTAAACACTTAAGAAGGTATCAATTAATGTATATACATAGCTGAAGGTAATCTGCTGTTCGTAGTTCTTGAGGCACTAGAGAAAGTTTCACAAAAATAAAAATTTTGAAAAACTGATGGACAGAATTGAAATCTAGCTATACTTGTTTAGTGAATTAGTGTGCCAAAATTCCGCAATATAGCAGCACAGTAGAGGTCCCAAAAAAATACTTGTTTGCGACCGAACCAATGCAGTGTTTCCAACATGGAATCCCCACAAACTATAATTTACCAGATGTCCCAAAGTTACCCCATCTTACAGTATGGCCTTATCATTGTCCCATGTGTAAATCATCATTATTGTAAATTTTAGTACTAAAAAATAGATAGGCAAATATGTCACAGTCACCAGTAATTTAAATCTGAATGATTATTATTTTTCGTAATATAAAAAAAAAAAAAAATTTCCTTTGATGTTCAGCTTACATGATGGAGCAGAATTGCTCATTCGGCATTAGAATGCTTATTCCCCAATCAAGGTTTTAATCAGTTATCAAAATAGGGGCTCGATGACCAAGTTAAATGGTGCGAGGGTGTGAGCGTGCTCGGTACTAAAGGTCGTGGGTTCGAATCCCACCTGGGTGGGTTAAAATTATTTCATGGCGAACCCACAAAGGAATCTTGACCTTCCAAATCTGGCTAGAATAGATTGGTAACCTGTAGGATAACCCGTACTTCCTGCCCTAGTTGGAGTACATGAGGACGTTAAGCCCCAAAAACCAACATCAAACAATTATCAAAACAAAAAAATGAACAGTCCTCATTGGAAATACGTAATATCATAGACGTGGAATCATTCATTGATTCTGAATAATATTGATCCTTCTATATTATTATGTGTCAGTCAACTGGTGTAATTTTTTTTTTTTTTTTAATGATGTGAGAGCTCTTCATACCCAGAAAGTGATTTTTTAAAAACTTAAGATGTGGGAATTTTTTTTTTTTTTAATTCATGTTGATGAATGTATTTCTTTAGTTAAAAATATGAAAATGTAATTGAATATATTGTGTTATAAGTTTGTACATTTCCTTTTTTTCTCTTTGCAGGTGTGATAGATTACAACTTCCTTTGTTTTCGGGAAGCGATACAACAAGTTTTTGAACTTAGGAATAAATTATGTACTACTACAAATGGATCATTGTGATAAGCGAATAATTTATTATACAGCCATGTTGTATTTTTTTATTTGTGATTCAGGTTCACATCGTTTTCGCACGACACAAATGTTAATTGAAATAGTTTAAAATAGCACAAAATGTATTATGGTGGCGTGCTGTTCATTCGAATCTCAAATGCCACTGCCTTGTGAATATATAAATACATTAATAATATATTTTGTATTTGACAATATCTTATCTATAGAGCAATGCAATGTAACGACTAATACGTATTTGTTTTAATTTATTTATTTATATAGCTTGTTTATGTAATTATTATAGACAAATTATGGAGTTTTGCGGCACCATGTAATATTAATTGTATTCTTTGTATTTGATCAAAGTTTATCTAGTTATTTATAAAATATATATGTAAATCATTCTCTAGTTAATTGTTATATCTGTATATAAAATTATATACATACCTTAAGTTATGTATGTAAGAAAGAAAATTAATATATATTGATAAATACTCAAAATTATCTTGTATTATTTATTGGACTATTAGCCATTAATTTTATTATTATAATTTTTTTTTTTTAAGAAATTGTTGGCATAGATAAATAATATATTTTCCACAGTTGTTGCATATTGTTTTAAAATCCTTTTATCATTTTACAAATATTTCAGAGTTATATATGATTTATATTTAACACAACTCCCATAACTAAAAAGGGAAAAAAATGTAATAACACTTGATTATATTTACATATTCCTCCTCCATAAATTATTCATTCTTTAACACACAGCAAAAGTTATTGACCTAGCCCACTGAAGTCTCTTGCTGATCCTAATCCATCAGATAGTCAGGGACTAATCACCATCTATGAAGTGTAATTGATAAGAGGAAAATGATCTATCCTCAGATTCTGACAGTCTTAATAGTAACACGAACCGATTCTCAACCAGGAATGTACTATGTATGTAAAATTAAAAACAATATTTATGTATTAATTTTAATATGACTATAATATCTTTCTGGGGGGAGGGAGGATAAATGGTCTTAATATATTTCATTAGGAAGTTCATTCCGTTCACAAAATATAAGTATTAATTAATGGCAGATAAAATTTCAAACTGTAGGAACTATTTCATTTTAAGTCGTGAGGCATTCCTTTTAAAAAATTTTTTTTTCCATTTTATGCTATCTTTTCTCTTCTCTTCTACATAGCATCTGTTTTATTAATTTAGTTCCTTAGACGTAGGAAAGCCAGATAGTTAAATATAATTCATGAGGGAAACAAATTAGCTACAATCCAGGTTCTACAACCTTATTCTTAGTTTTATTGAAAAATGTAATAATATGAACAGTAATGAAAAATATACTGTTTTATTCAATAATATTACAATTTTTATTTATATAAAAAATGGGTTTTAGTATAGTTAAAGGGATATTGAAAAGCTTCTCTCCACCATAGTCCTTAGTATTTTGCTGGGACTCCTTCTTTTCATTGATACTGATGAGCAGTAATCTTATGTCAGACCTCTAGCCTTATATTTTCCCCACTGTTTTGGAAATTTTCCTGTCTTATTTGGGCAGTACTTAAACACTCAATGGGGCATTCACACTCAACATTGAATCTTCTTTTGCTAGTATTCAGCCCTACTCTATTTCTGATTCATTCTTTTAAAATCCTCTGCAACCTGAATATGCCACAGCTTCACCACAAGTCCGTCTTGATTGCCAATAATTTATTAGCATATATTTTTGTCATCAACCATCGCTCTGACCCATATAAAGTTGTAACTATGGGGAAGGAGTAATCTTTTTTTGTTGCGACATCATTCTGTTCAACAATAAATCATTGTATAACCCTATCATCTTTTCCCCAATATTTATCTAATTTTCAATATCCTTTCTTATATACCAGTTTTCTTTAGCCACCCCAAGAATCAAAATAGAATGGTTGAAAGGCATGTATTACATTTTTCCAGTTCTTATCTCTTGGCCCTACAATGCTTATAATTAAAAGAATTATCATGAATTTCTCATCACACTCACTTGATGATAAGGATGTCAATTACAGACTAAATAAGGATGTTGAACCCAAAAAGGATGATATTAAAAAAAAAACTATAATTTTATCTTTCTTTAACTTCTATCAGTTATAGGACACTGATAACATATTACATAGTACATTAGGAGTTATGTCAAGGTAATATGTGGATGGACATGGGACTTCAATTGAAAAATTTATAAAACATTTTAGATGAAAATTTATTACATAAAATCACTATGAATTGACAACAAAAAAAATATTTCAATTTAAAATTATTTACAGAAAATTTGAAGAAAATGAGGCATTACACAAATCCTAGTTTTCATTTTTCCAAAACATGATAGCAAGATGTATTGTGAAAACCATTATAAAAAAACTAAAATGGTAGTTAGATGAAAATGACATGATTATTAAATATGGAATTGAAATTGGCTGACATTATATTTTTTCAAATCACTGTGAGAATTAAGGTCTCCAAGATATATTTTCGAAACCTTGTAGTGACCTCTTCAGATTTCCACTATCAGCCCATGGAGAATTATGATAATTATCGTCATCATCATGATCTAATCTCTTTAATTCTTCTTGACGCTTATATGCTTGATACATCATAGCTTTCCTTTCTTCCTCTGAGTAGCCAGGTTCTGTAACAGGCTGATCATCTACAGTCCTTGAGAGTTTCACCGTCACTTTAGTTTTTTCATTATTTCCGACATAATCTTTTAATTTCTTTTCTCTTAACATTCGTTTATTACAAAACCACAAACAAGCTAGAGAGGAGTCAATAACTTCTTTTGCAGCTTGGGTATCAGTTAAATCTTCACTATTTTCCAACTCTTTACGAATGACATCATGAGGAGGCAGGTTCATTGGATAAACTATCAGAATCACACCTCTTAAAATATCTATAGCTTCCTGAACATTTTTTAAGTTTAAACATTTGTTAGCCTCAACTAGTTTTTTAGAAACCATTGCCCTAACTTCTTCAACAGCTTTGTTAATAACCTTCTCCATATCTTCATTTGGTTTTCTTCCATTTCTCCTGCCAATTGGATC
This sequence comes from Euschistus heros, assembly GCA_003667255.2. Lineage (NCBI taxonomy): Eukaryota > Metazoa > Arthropoda > Insecta > Hemiptera > Pentatomidae > Euschistus > Euschistus heros. Next base: position 393,455 of record RCWM02000570.1, on the reverse strand, counting down.
TTTGTCGTAGGAATATCCACCTTTTGGAATACAAATATCGCCCCATTCATCTTTTAAACCAAGTTTTTCAACTTCTGCTTCATAGACATCTAATATTTCAGGAGGAAATAGTGTACCATGTTTAGCCAACTCTTCCATTTCATAACTAATTCTATTTATTTTTAGTATCCCATTGTAAATTGCACAAACTTCTTCTATGACACTGTCTATACTGCTGTTCACACTAGCTTCAAACAGAAACTGGCTTTCTTTTCCAAGTTTAATGTGCAACAACACCATTTCAAAAATAGTTAGTAAAAAGTAATAGACTCTAAAAATAAATTAATGTATTATATTGATCAAACTATGTACATATGTTTCCATAGAAACATGAGTGAGCTCATTTTATTTTATTTATATAATTGAATCGACGTAAAATCAATAATCGAGGTTTGATTATAAACCTCACAATAACAAAATATCTGTGCAACAGTATAGAATACCTTAATAGCTGGAAAAAGCAGTAAATAAAATAACCTCCTTTGTTGTTGATAACCTTCAGTGATTTTTATCTTCTAATTTTTCCAACTTAGATATATTAACATACACATGTATATAAAGGGTTTAGATGCATAAATATGTATATGAAATCCATTCTCACCATCGTGGGATTACACGGCAGAATAATAAAGACTTTGGTACGAAATTTCTTAAGATTTCAATACTTTCGATAAAAACTAGTATTTAAAAATTGTAGGATTTACCGCCAAATTTAAATCGATGTTTTCGAGTTCATAGAGGTATTCTCCTTCTTATATTTTAATTCTTGTAGATGTATTAAGAAAAACTAGATTAACAAAAATTTTTTTTTTTATGCTGGTTTATTGGCTCATGTTGCATTGAATAATAATAACTGTACGTCAACCTCCACAATTCATGGAGTGTAGTTAAAATTCTTCTAGATCTCCCTAAATAAATTAATTTTCGTTAGTTGAATTACGATATATATGAATTAGTTTTAAATAATCTCTTTCTTTTTGGGTTCAATAAATCATCTCTAATAGAGCCCAGTCCGCCATGAAGTAAATAAAAACATCTCGACTATTATCAAAAGGATTTTCAAAACCTGGTGTATAATGATAGTTTAACAAAAAGGGTTTGAAATACATTAAAACTTAATTCTGCAGCAATCTCAGTCACTAGCCGAAAATTATCCACAGTAGGTAAAAAAAAAGTTGTATTTGAAATCTTTATTGGAACTAGATCGCCAGTAATTTTATAGCTAGGTTCATGAGTGTTTCCCCAATTCCTTACCTGTAGTATTCCTCTGCGTAGTTTGCCCAGACCCCCTTCCAAGGTAGTGTACTTTTCAAATGCACTCTGCCAAACATATTTTCCAACACTGAATTGAGTACTTTACATATGTATATGTTGTGGATCCATTTCATTTCGTTTTTATACTAGCTTGAAATACCTTTTCTTTAGATTGTAAAAATCTTTGCTCTCAGCAAAACTGATTTTGCATTCAGGATCTTTTTTTTTTTTTATTTGTGGGTGTTTTATCTCCTATTCGGTAGTATCTGTTAAATGTTTCAGAGGTGTCATGTGAAAAATTTTTCTATATGTTAGAATTATTGTTATATATAACTAAAGTATTAGTAAAATCATTTGGTTTTTCTTATCTTAGTTCAAGATAATCTTTCTTTTTTTTTAAACTATTTTTTGATATTTACAACTTTACATGAATATACATCAAGTAAATTTGAGGAAATGATTACAATAACATGTAAATCACTACTCACAAGTAGCACTTCAAATAAAGTTCTAAACTAGAAGGTCTTTTGGCCATCTTCTTTTCAGACGCCTTGGTGGGTTATCAGGTATCGAATGAGAAGCAAGTTGGGAGACAAATGGATTCGTGTGGGAGTGCAGTTTACTTTGAAAGGATTGGTATCTGGTTTGGGCTAAATCAGCAACATATGGAACATTGAGGTCTTTATGGATAAGTTTATTCGTGACAAAGTAAGGAGCATTAAGGATTTTGGATCGTAAGGATTGGATTCGAGAAGAATTGGATGGTTCAGTGGAGACCCAAAGCTCAACTCCGTAAGTCTATATAGATCTAATAACTGTTATGTAAATCAATCTCTTGTAATTTATTGGAAGCTTTGATCGTTTGTCTAATAATCAAGATAATCTAAAATTTGTTTCTAGCTCTCTCTCTCTCACTATACACACACACACACACACACACAGAGTGATAGAGAGGAGTAAACAGGAAAATATCTATAAACAATTTAAGGATAGGTAAAAAAACAGTATTTTATTCTACAATCAAACAACCATAATTTCTAAAATGTTCTTATCTTAAAACTTATGCATTGACTCTTTTTCTATATTTTTGTTACATAATAAATCCATTTTCAGTTTCATTCCTTTTTATTTTGATTTTTGTTAGGAGGAAAGGGGACAGACACAACAATTTCAGTTAATTTATGAATCATTTAAGTTTAACCAGTTTACAGAAATACGTGGGACCGAAATTGTTAATTAGAAAAGGAACTATCAGATGGCCATAGCGAAGATCGACATCACTGTATCTATACATAATTTTTGTGGGTTCCAAGGCTTCTCTCATATTCCTAAAATTCAAAAATAAATATAATTATGATCAAAATTGTTTCATAAGATTCCATACAGATTTTTTTAATGGAACTTACATTACAACTATTTCATGATTGGTTTCTTCATGAATTCTTCTGAGAGCCATATGAACGACACCATCATTCTGAATGGGTGAAAGGCTGCAAGTAGAATATACAACAGTACCACCAACAGCAACAATTTTCAATGCTTGCCTACAGAAAAAAAAAAAAAAAAATGCAGATATACATATTAATCATAATGGAGAATTTGTTTGATTCCTAATGTGTTAGTATAATGGTATTGGGATCAGATAGGGAGAGGCAACGATGGATGAGGTTCTTGGCGACATTAATTTTTTGATGATAAAGGTGTTGCGAATGCAAGTTCAAAAGTCCACCAGAGTAGGTGGGTTTGGCGTACCAATTGGTGGATATGGAGTGGTCAGGATTTCTAATTACTAGGAGATCAAGGAAAGGGAGGGAATTATTGATTTCCTGTTCGACAGTAAAGTGGAGACGAGGGTGATAAGAGTTGAACGCGGAAAGGATAGAAGGAATTTTATCAGGGTTGAGGACAAGGAATAGGTCATCAACATAGTTTTTGATAAAGGTGATATCTGTAGGGAATAAAGGTATAATGAAGTTAAGGAGGTCATTGAGGACAATGTTAAGAATGTCAGGTGCAAGAGGATTACCCATGGCAAGACCTGAGATTTGGTAATAAAACTCATTTTGGTAGGATAAGTAGCCGGATTTGCAACACAGTGCCAAGGATTGCAAGTAGGATGAACGGTTAAGAGGGGCATGAGGTTCTATGGATGACCAGTGATTGTTAATAATGAGGAGAGTGTTATCTATAGGAATGTTGGTAAATAGCATTTCAACATCCAAGGAGACCAGGATAAAGTTATCGGGAATGTTAAAGAATAGTAATATTTTACGTAGGTGGAAGGAACTACAGATATCATAAGGATTATTGTGGCTCAGGATTTTAAGAGAGGGAGAAGGAATTTACTAAGTTTAAGAGACGGAGAATTGATATTAGAGGTAATAGGACAGAGCGGGGAGTTGGATTTGTGGATTTTAGGAAGACCATAAAAACGGGGAGCTACGGACTTGTGAACTTTCATTCCAAACACCCTTATCATAAAAAAATTAATGTTGCCAAGAACCTCATTCATCGTTGCCTCTCCCTATCTGATCCCCAATACCATAATATTAATTACAATGTTCTATACTTAGGGCAAAGATGTACTGTTACAGGGCCAATGGTTGTGAAAAGAGATTTGGCCGAAATCATGCTTAACCACCAGGCTTTTTCTCCAATTAAGAGTACCCACTTTATGGAGGCTGGGTATGACCCAGGGTCTCCTAACCTCAAAGTTAAGCTATGGCTGAAATAACAGAAAATAAATTGTCTACATTTAGTCGAACTCAAAATTGGGCCCAGGAGCTTGGCAGTATAGAGTGAGGTTGCCATAACAATCTAGGTGCTGACTGGGACACAAATCAAAACTCAAGAAAATTAGCACGTACAAAGTGTTCCACGTTAAAGTGTGTTCTCAACACAAGAGAACACGTCAAAGAACACAACGAATACTGACAAACTGGGAGTTGGGAGCATAGAGTAAGGAAAATAAAGAGTGCCAACTTAATGCTACAACACAAAACAGTGTTCCCTGTGATCTGGCGGTGCAGAGAGGCATAACATCAAAGATCACTCCAGGAATTATGAACGCACTACAACTACACCAAAGATATAGATACTGAATTTTACACTGCTGAGGGGGTTAATTAAATTTACCGCATTAACTTTATATCCTTGGACTGGGACATATGATGGGTCAACCGGGACGACCAGGACAGAATTTCTCTACCAGTGACATGGTGTGTTTATGTTGAAGCAGCGATAAGCAATGAGAGCAGTGATGATAGCAACGATTAAATCTAAGCTTGAATCGCTGCTTCTACCATCTAGATTGTTTTTTTTTGTTTGAGCCCAAGACTTCCATTGAAGTCCTATACTGGCCTGGGTGGGAAGGTCGATTCATTTTGTGGGTCCGCTACGAAATAAATTTTTATTCGCCCAGGTGGGATTTGAACCCACAACCTTCTGGTTACGAGCGCACTGAGACTCTCGCCCCATCACACTCGGCCATTGGGTCCCCATCTAGATGTTTTAGTACCAACATTAAAAACTTGATTAACATAGAATTGGTATTCGTTGAACTAATGAAAATTGGTTGAGATGTTCTAAAGTTATCACTTGAGGTACGCATGATGATTCATCATCCTAGTTATTTAAATCATCAATCCTAATTCTAAAGTTATGATGATCACAGCTTGTGAAGTAGCAGAAAAGAGCATGGTAACAATCTAATACCTGAATTCCTCAATTTCACTTATTTGACACTAAACATGTTCATTCACTAAGCTCTTCAATTACTTTATTTAGCTCATCGTGACTTAATTTTCTACAATCTCAAGGCTATGTTATCAAATAAAAATATTTATAAAATAATTAACTAATAAAAATTAGTATCTTACACTAATATCTCTGATTGAAGTTCTGGAATCCTTATTCTTTCTTTCAGTCTACTACTTTTAAAAATATTATTATTGTCTTCCACCACTGAATGCCTATCAGTAGTACATGGGACATCAACTAAGATCTAAAAAAATAAATTAGGTTTAAACTAAGTCATATTAAATTAAATTAAGTAAAATTCAAAAGTAAATTAAGTGGGACAGAACTGTTCTACGATGTTTTAAAACTGATAATTATAACATTGCTTACTGGAATAGATATTTTAGATTGTGATACAAAAGCCAAATTTTTGCATATTGATTTCTCAGACTGATGACAATACCTATTAAATTTATTGATTGTATGATGGAAATAAATCTCTTCTTGGGGAGATTAAGAGGTCTCCTTATCACTACTAGATGAGAAAATACATTAAATAACAAATTTAAAATTATATTAAACTATGTCAAGAATTAAAAATTAAAAGAATCAAAACTGCATCCATTTTGGCAAGAGAGGAAAGAATACTGGTACATCTTGAAAAGCCACTGATTATCAATAAAATCACAAGTGATAGTTGGTTGAAGTGCTATGTTCAGTGACTGAGTGAATATATATAAAGATATGTTGGGTGGGATCATTTGGAATATTTTAGGCAATGTTAACCAACTTATTTTATTTTATTTGCTAACGTTTTGGCTAAATCATTGATGGCCATCTTCAGGACTAAAACAAATTGAAAAAATGTAAACAAATTATACAATGATAATGAAAATAAAAATAATAAAATGAAATATAATAGGGTTGATAAAAAAATAAGAATTTTCGTATGTAAAGAGTTGACGTTATAAAGGTGTTAAAATAAAATAAATTAAATACTGAGCTCTTAATAATGTCAAACAATTTTTATTTTCTTTATATTTGTATAATTTATCAACATTTTTTCAGATAATTTCAAATTGTTTATTAACTCTATCATTTTTCATTTTATCTATGTATTCATTTAATTTTTTCATTTTATTTATATATTTTTTATGTCTTTCTTTCCTCAAAAAAATCCATCAATTCATTTATCCTAAACGTTAGCAAATTAAATAAAATAAGATGCCAAGAATTTTCTGACTGATCCCACCCAACATCTCTTATAACTGATACTTATAATCGAACTGCTGGAAGGCGAGCCAATCTTTAGTGGCAGAGACCATCAAGCGGCTTAGGAAAGAAAAAAAAGATAGGCACAGCAGAATAAAGCTTACTACCATGATGCATCGCACAGCCATTCTACTTAATCCTTAATGTATCTGTTAATAAGTCAAGTAAAAAATGTATTTTTCTTTTTAAGCCAGTCACAATAATGACTGATGAGGTTTCATCATCACTACACCTTTCATGGTGGAGAGAGGTGGTAAAATTTCACATGATGAAGAGATAGACCTACCAATGTCTTTAAAGATTGCCTTTGCAAAAAAAACAAAACAAAACTAAACTTCTAAAAAAAATTACCTTATTGTATACCCCAACAGCATCAATATGTCTAGCATCAAGCTGGGTCAGCTGTATTTCATCGGCAGCAATCTTCTTCTTATAGTCATAAAAAAATTCCTTAAAAACGGAAATAACCCTATTTAATCGTGATTCAGAGATATCGTTACAAGCAACTGTTTCTGAAAATCACATTAAACTACATATATCATAAATTAGTGATTTATCTTTAAATTAAAAAATCAATAATTATGTAAATAGGATACTGAATTGAAATACAAAATACTTTCTAACTTGGGTATAATGTTTGAAGACACAAGAAGCTTTTACCGCCAGGTGCAGCACACATATCTAAAACTACGTCATCTGGTTGGAGGTCCAAAGCAAGCACTGGGAGTAAGGAGCCACCATCCATCAAATAATAATCTAAACAAAAATCAACAAATGATACCTTAAAAAAAAAAAAAAAAAAAAAATCATTATAGAAATATGATACCTGATACACCAGTCGATCCTGATTTTGGATGAGGAAATGATTGAACATTACCAGGTTCATATGTAAATATACTTAAATGCTCAGGAAGCATCAAATTACTTTCATCTAGTATGGCCGGGCTAAAATCTGTGTTATCTGAATAATATGAGTAATGCTGCGATTCTGGCAGATAATCACTCGATCCTTTTATTTTAGTAGCTGGTACATATTGATGCAGAGAAGAAGTGCTTACTGAAGGGTCAATTAACCTTTCACTTTCTATACTGAAAGAGAATAAAATAAGTATTAATATAAAGCTAGAGGTATCACAACCGTGGACATGTAGTTTCAACATTTATATCTCAGAGAAACTAGAACAAAAATGATTCTGTAACTTACTTGGAATATTTAGCATCAGTTGTAACTTCAACAGGATATAATTCAGAAGTTTCTTCCTCTAACTTTTGCTCACTGATTTCAACAAATTTTTCATTAAAGTTATTTTTCTTTGTTTTTATCTTCTTTTTTTTCCTTTCAGAAATTTTGAGATTTGCGAATTCAAAGTATTTATTAATATTAATAGCACCATGACCCTGAAGAAATTAAAATGTAATAAGACATTCTATTTCATTTCAATTTAAAAAAAAGGATAATATTAACAGGATTTTTATAAAAGTAAGAAATACCTCTAAGAAAGCAGAAGCTTTATCTTTGTCAGCATAATTATTTAACACAGCAACATATTTCTGTTGAGAAAGTAATCCTAATCGAATAGATGGCCATCTTTTCTCAAATATTTTTCCATATAAATCATCAAAATGTTCTAATGCCTTAATTTTCGCAGTCTCCTTAACTTTTTCTCTTGAAGCCTGCAGAAATAATCCGAAAATTGAAAATTATCCGGGCTCAACTTTTTAAATAGGTAAAAATACAAACAAGATCACTTCTATCAAAGTCTTGTTGCTTGTCTCATAAAAATTCAAATTCTTTATACACTACTTTATACATAATTCATCTCAGTTTAATTCTTTAAAAATTTAACAGAAATTTATCCCTTGAAAATACATCAGACCAGTTTCTAATAGAATATTCCATCAAAAGGGTTATTCAAGTGGACACTAAGTATAAATCAAGTATTGATTTTTTTGTAGGGAAATTTTTAAAAATAGTCAAGATTAAAAAAGAAAAACTTTAAGCCAATAGGACAAAAAACAAAACAAAACAAGTTCTCAATATTTATCTCAAATCTTTATTGAATATCAAAGTGAATAGATGTTATGAATGGTACATTGTAACAATTTGTTGAAATGGATGTTAAAAAAAAGGCAAGCTGTTAGATAACAAATATAAAAATCACATTAAAGAATACCTTAATACTTTTTGATCTTATGAACAGAAATGATAAACTATCTTGTTGTAAAAATGAAATATATTTTTTCAGCATTTCTTTAGTTCATAATTTAAATTCGCAGGAGGAGTATAACCTTAAGAGAACCTTCAACAGTAACTATCATGTTTCAGTGTAGAATCGTTTAGAATAAAAACCTTTCATAAAAATTGCAGTTATAATACATACGCCTTTAAAAATAAGTCGGAATTTTATGTCTAATATAATAAGACAATTTACATAGCCTATAAATTCATTTTTATTGCTTAAATTGATGATGAAGGCACACTATCAGTTGTTTATAGATAAATATACATAATCAATCTTAGTTTGGGTTTGGGCTTTGTAGGAGTTGTTCTGTCAGTTATACAGACTGACATAACGTATTTTAATCTTTAAGTCAGAATATTGTGATGTTTGGTGTATATAGTTTTAAAACTTCGATTAGTTAATAAACTCCATCATGGCTGAAAACATCGTTATAATCCCTTGGGTGTACATCCCACTACTTTCTTTATGCAATAGTGAAGTTTAAACACTAGATTAAGCTCAACAATTGATTTTTTTCTCATGGCAGAATGAATTTAAATTTAATTTATATAAAATGGCTTCTAAGGAAGAGATCCTTTCCAACCAAATGATTTCAGCTGTGCTTTCCTTATTGCATTATTGAAATTTCTAGCCATGAACTTCAGGCTAGTTAGATGGAAGTTGGCAAAGGTGAAGATGTTGGAAGTGATGGGGTCAGTTTAGAGACTGTTAGAGTACTTCACCAAACAGTTGTAACATTAAGAACAGCTTTAGAACAGTCAAAGAACGAATTACATTTACTAAGGGAAAAGGTAAAAAACAATATTGATGTAGAAACATATTCCAGAACGATAGCTAGTCTTTCTATTGAAAATCATATATTACGTCAAAAAGTTTTAGGATCAAAAACAGACTTAGTTCACAGCGAAACAATGTCAGAGGACAGTAAAGCAGGTGTAGAATCAGACAGCAGTGGTGAAAATGATGTTTTTGAAGAAGAAGTTAAAGATAAAATCAATGGTCTAACTTTGAATACTGATAAATCAAAAGATCCTAATTGTAATAAATCAAATGAGAGTAATTTAGATCAAACACTGGACACTCCTCGTATAAGTAAAGGAGATTCTGAAGACAGTGAAGAAGTTGATGATATTGAACTTATTTTTACAACTGATGATACAAAAGAACTTGGTTTCCAAGAGGATTTGGTTTCGATTGCTGAAACAGATGGTTGGAAGCACAAAGATGAAGATATATCTCTTAAATTAAAGCAAACCTGGTCCCAATCAGTTCTAGTTGAAACAGATATTTCAAAATGTGGAGTAATTGATGAAAATGAACCTCCGAATTCTACAAGAAGAAATACATTGCCAGCTCCTATGCCTTACAGACCAATCATACACCGTGAAATATTATCTGGCAGCAGAGGACATTTAGTGGAAGGTAGTAATAAACCTGTGGTCAAGTTCTCACCTGTTGAAAGGAGCCCAAGAACTGTTCGACCTATACTTGTTGAAAAGAATTCTACAAAACAAGAATCAGAAGCTCAAACTGATATAACAGCTGTGCCATTACAATGGAGGTCAGAAAGCTTCCTTGCACATCAAAAGGTCTCTCAGAATTTCACTACTCTTCCTTCAAAGTTTACGCTTCCTTTCTGCCAACGCAAACAATCTCTTAAGCTTTGTGAAAAAACTCAAGAGGCTCGAAGGGTATTGTTATCTGATATTAATTTTACTAGTATGGTTCCTGAATTATCTAGGAGTGCTGATCATCTATGTCAGGAAACGTTGATGTCTCGATACCCAAGAGCTTTTTCATATATGAAGAATGTTGATGTGCGGTCACCTTGTGATTGTGGTAGATGGGAATCAACTTCTCCATCGGCTTTAGATTTGTCAAGAAGACATTCAATGAGACCTTCGCTTTCATCTTTAGATACATACTGGGCTTCACCTCCTCAAAGGCCTACTTGGGCATCTGTTCCTTCTTCTCCTACTCATTTTTACAGGTAATTTTTATTCAAAGAACTATTGATTCAAATAGCATATTTCTAATATACAAGAAAATTTTAATAAAGATTTTTTTAGTTAATGACTATTTAACGAATAACCCAATTAACACTTTAAGCTGAGCTTTCAAATAGGAAAATTCCTAGTAGCTTGGTTGGAGCATTTTTTAAAATATTAAAATTAATCATAGGAATCATTTTAGTTAAAATAATCATGTCATCTTAAATCAGAACTGAGTGCTAATCTCTATTTTTTTAAAAAATAAATACTGTTACTACTACTAATACTCAGTGGCGCTACAGACTGATGTGGTCTTTTGCTGTCTCAATGAGTATTTGCCAAGTGGCTCTAAATAAATTTAATATGAGTAAATTAAGTAAAGAGAAACAGAACTAGCATACTTTCATTTTATAGATACACCTCTCATATGATCATTGGTGAGAAAACCATGGATTATATTGTACAAAAAAATAATCAGGCGTTACTTTATTTTATAGTATTTTTTAGAGTGCTTCTTGACTTATGATTATCACATCTTGTAGGGCAAAATGTGTTCCAGTTTCTTCTAGTTATTCAAAATGTTCTCAACATTTTGATGGAAATATGTCCTGTGGCCATAGTTTCCAAAGACCTAAAGTATCAAGAGTCTCTTCTGTGCCTGGGAGGCATAAAGTTAAATTTTCAGGTATTATAGTTGAATGGTGTACATAAAATTATTATTATCTAATTTAGTTTTTGTGAAATAATTTAATTTTTTTTCCTGTATTAAATGAAGATTTTAAACTACATCGTGGATATCCTGGACAATCCCTCCCCGACCTCAGAGGGGATGAAAGTGAAGAATCTACGGAATCATTGATTGATGAATCAGAAGATTACCTTAGGAGATCGATTGACTCAATTTTAACTGGAGCAGAACCCAAGAGGCGATATACACGTTCTCATTCACAACCTGAGTATAATATGGGTATGTTGTTTTTGGAAACAGAGTGAAATAGTTAAAAATATATTATAGTTCTAATAAAAAATAATAAATTTTACATATAGCATTGCCTCTGTTGAATTTGGTACGTAATGATGTACTGTTTTTATTTTTATTATTTGAAATTGATATAAGTTAATAGATGGTGGTGAATGGTAAAATTTATTATTTTCAATTTTCCGTTTCTTTGTTGGTCATTCACCAGCTGCTGCTAGATTTTGTTTCAAACTTCTTATCTAACTTAAAAGACAGCTCTGAGTATGAATATTTTTTTTTTTTATTTTTTTTTTTTTTTTTTTTTTCAAATTTTCAATCTTAGGTACAATCTGCCACGTGTTACTGTCTATAAACTGCTGCTCATGATAGCTGATTTTTCATTTTCAATTCATCAATTTTTCATTGCGTGGAACATGATCATTTGCCTTTGTTAAATTTCCAAGGCAAAATGTGTATATTAAATGAATTCAGCCACCACTTCCATTAATAAATGTGAACTTAATAAAGATAGCTATGACCTAATCAAACCATTTCCTGCCCCTCTTGTCCTAGTTGGAATCCATAAGGATGTTAAGCTCCAATAAACATCTAATCAAAATTTGATAAAATTCTAATAATTTGAAACATATTTAATATTATTAAATCGTCATCCCAGAATTATGTTGTTCTAAGTCCATTTTTAGGGTATATAGAGTTATATACACCAAAAATTTAGAAAAAAAATTCTTGTTCTATATCAATTTAAATAACAGTATTATCTTAGCCCATAATCGAGTATTCAGTTAATAAATGTTTTATAACCCAGGTTTTGTGTCTACTTTAAAAAATTATCTTGTTCTGTTGATAGCTTAAGGAATTATAGTGTTCTATAGACCGTTCATTTTGTCCAATATCCATAAAATAAACCAGAGACAACTCCAAAGTCAAGGAAGGCAAAACCAAAAGATATAAAATAAATTATATACTTATACTTTATTTACATTTGCTTTTTTTTTTTACTTCTTTATTGCTTTTTTTGTAGTAATAAAATTTATATACAATAAAAGAGCTTTTATTACAATACACTGTACCAATTATTAAAAATAAATTATTGAAAAAAAATTAGTTGAAAGGGATATAGAACAATTTATTGATCTAAAAATGTTCTATATCCCTTATTTCTTTAAAGGTTATGCAAAAGTAGCCATTTTTGTTCTATATCCAAATGAATAAAATTGTTTTAGTTTTAAATCAATGCAATGAGGATGTAAGTTTGATGTAGTAAAATGTTATCTAATATACTGGGAATATTTAACTGCAAATGCATTTACATATTATCCCAAAATAAAAAAGTACTTTAAGAAATAAACATCAAATCTCATTTCCCAAAACAAGGGTTTTGGGATATAGCACAACATAATTCTGGGATGACGAAATGCTATTATGACCTTGTCATATGACCTTTCATAATGCCCAGGTCTATTAAAAAAAATTAGTCCTAATATTTAAAAAAAAATAGAACTTTTCTGAAATCGATAAAAAAAAAAAAAAAAATTATTGTTTTAATAATTCAAAATAAATGCCGTGTTAAAATCAGTGAACAAGAACATTTATGTATTAAATTAAATGAAGTTTGTCTTATGCTCATTTGAAGATATTTTTAGTTTCAAAATATTATTCATAATTCATTTAAAAGAGCTAAATAGTATTTTTATGCTAAAACAGAACCACTGGAGAAAAACAGACGATTACCCTATTTGTTGTTTTAGCTGTAAATTTGTTTTTTTACTAAAAATTAAATGAGAACAAAAATTTTCTTTTCAGTATCAAATCATATTTTTTTATTAGTAAAAAAAAAAAGAAAGTCTATTGATTAAAATATAATCATTTATCCTGATATCTAAATTATAATGGGTCTATTTATGTATAAATGTACGAATTTAGTTTACATTTATTGGCCAGAGTAAAAGTTTTGGCCATTGCTATAGTGAATCAATGATAATTCTGTGAAGTTAAAGGGAAGGAAGTAGTTTCAGCTGCTTGACATTTTAGTCATGCAAACTCTTGAAAGCAGTTTATATCAATTTAATTTTATAACATTAAATTGAAAGTTATTGAATTGAATTTCCTTACTGTTATTTATTTATCACCGGTTTTAGATGTCATGGTATTATTATTGAATTATTAATTATTGATTAATTTTTGGAATAATTTAATAGTTTAAAATTAAATTTATATATATATTAATTTAATTTTAAGCTATTAAATTATTCCAAAAATTCCTTATTCAGTCTATTCATATCCACTAGTAACATTGGCATGATTATGAGAACAATATAGTTTCGAAACGTCGCCAAAATTAGTTGTTTTATTTATTGACTGAACCTCATTAACCTTACTAAACATATATATATATATATATATATATATATATATATATATATATATATATATATATATATATATATATATATATATATATATATATATATATATATATATATATATATATATATATATATATATATATATATATATATATAGAATTAATTGGCTCTGCAGTTTAATTTATTTGACTTTATTTTCAATAACAATATTGCTTCTTAAGTCATTAAATATAAATAACCTTTCAGTTTTTAAGTTTGTCTTTTTCTCCACAAGTTTTTATCAACAGCAATTTTTTAATGGAACATGATTTATGTATGTTTTTAGATATTTATATCGTGAATTCTACATTATTTACTTCGGTACTAATTATTCCTAGTTTTTAAATTTTGAAACCCAGAAATGTTAAGTAACAGTTTAAAAGTGCATGAAAGGCTTCTGAAAATCCTATTATGAGGCTATTATGTTCTACTTTAGAGAGACTGTTTTTCTATTTATTTAATGTTTTAGAATTAAGAAAGAATATAAATACATTATAAATATTTTTTCTGTATTAGTTTTTATCAAATAATCATTGATATTTTTAGTATTTACTAAAATATAACCAGTATATTTCTTTTTAAAAATAATATAGTATGAAATTTTAAAAGAGGCAATTAATTTTTCAAGATAAGTAAAATTAATGGTTAAATTGCTGTTATGATATATATATTTCATAACTTCTGTATTTTAAAGTTTTCATATTTTTTATGAAATCACTTTTACATTCTGATATATTTTAATTTGTTTTTTCTATTTTCTTTTATTTATTTAATATAAATTTTCCTAATTAATAATGTATTTTGAATAAATTAGGTAATATTATTTAAAAGATATCCTTATATTAAAAGATTATAAGATTATATTAAAAGATATCCTTCGTATTTTGGTATACAGTTCGTTTAAAACTACAATCATAGTTTGTGGGAAAACCAATAAAGAGGTTTTTTGAAATGATTTTATTGATAAAACCTTTTAAATTACATTAAGCAGATGATAGAGTCTTGTCAAAAAGAAACCTAATGAATTAGCGTTTGCACACTGTGATTCTTGCTCTTTTATCATGACCGTTTCCTGAATTTGAAGACAGCCTACTGTGTAGGCTGAAATGTTGCATCTGTGTGTATTATATGTTTTTGGCTGCACTTCTATCTTCTCATTCATATAACGTACACGGAATAAACTCTGCATGAGGTCCGAAAATTGTGAATGGAAATATTTTTATAATACATTCTTTAGTATAACTTTAAGTTTCATATTTTATGATAATTTAAAAGTTTTTCCTTGAGATATATAATAGTGATTTAAGTTTAGAGTTTAAGGAAAGAAATGATCATTCAATGAATGTTAAAAAATAAATTATTTATATATTTCTCAATGAGGAACAAATAAAATATACTCATTTACTTACAAATAGTGAAATTCATTCACTATCACGAAAATACTTTACTGCACTTTTAACAGCGATGTTTTCCTTTTGATCAATGGATCCCTCTGTTATAATTTTCCTTTTCTTCCATAGTGAAGTATACAAATTTTTCAATCTTTTGTAGGACTAAAACCACCACGCTGTGCTCAACCATACCTAGTAAGAGTAGCTTCAGACTTGCATACTGGTCATTGGGTTAAAGTTATCGTCGGGGAAGGAAAAACTGGTACTGGTCTTGTTCGCTACGTTGGCCCTATCTCTGGTTACGGTGGAGAGCCTTGGGTTGGAGTACAGCTCGCTTGTGGACAGGGAAACACTGATGGGTCCTTCAACGGGGCGAGGTACTTTGACTGGTGAGTGAAGAACTTTGAAGTTTTTTCTGTGATTTAAAAATTCTATTTTTGTATTTCTTAACTTGTGTCCTCCCTCCTCTTGTAGTCTACAGTCATAGTTTGACTCAGATTGCAAAAGTTAAATAACTTGTTCTTACATCATATTTATAAGACTAAAACTTAACATGCTACTCAAATCAATACTGCATTTTTCAACCAGTTGATCCAAATTAACACTTAAAAATTTAAGATTTTTACTTATCTAATCTAAATACAGACGTATGATGCTCGTGTTTATATATACCCCCAATACATAAAAAAAGTAACTACTAAAACTCCAATTGAAAGTACTCTGACTGATAAGGGATCCTCCCTCTATATCAGTCAAAGAACTTTAACATAGTTCTAAAAACTACTGTATGATGACCTCTATGAAAAAACTGGAATAGAAATCTCCTAATTAATTTCAAATTACAAGTTGTTCTGTGGAGATATTTCTATATTTTTCTTTACTTTCATGCCATCATGATACTTCAATAGCTACCATTACATGATCTGGTTGTAATGGTAGTTGTCTGGAAATTAATGCAAGCTTGTGGTTTTAAAATAAATTATTTGAAAACATTTTTATTAATTGAAATACTCTTCATTATTCTCAATACATTCTTGCCAATGTGTTAGTAAATTTTTTCATTCCTTCTGAATAGAATTTTGATTATTAAAACATTCTGATAATGTATTTTCTTTTGACTTTTAATCAGTATATTTATTTATTTTTTTATATATAAAAAGTTTTCCAGGTGCCTGAAGAATTTAGGTAGATACAGAGAGGTCTGGAGAGTTGGACAGATGAGGCATAGTCTCATTATCATGCTCTAATAATAGCATAATGACCAAACCTAAACCTTCATAATGTTAATTTTTTGTCAGTGGTTGAGAGCATTAGGAATCCAAGTTTCCAGCTTTTTCGCCTTCTAAATTGCCTTGGGGCAGATTCTTGTTCATTTAATTTCTTTTAAAAAGGTTTAAAATTACTTGTATTTCATTTCCAGAAAAGTATTAAAAAAGAAGAAAATTATTTTGAATTATTGAAGTATCACTGTAATTTCTGATTGTACAAATTCAAAACCTCAAAACTGCAACTTAATTTTCAATGGCTGAATACAAAAAAATTAATTCTTATATCAATTTATTAAATGATGTTACGTTGAGAAGTTATCTTCGCTTTTTATTTTGATATTTTTGGATTATTTTTAGATTATATTATATATAAGTAAATTTTGTATTAGGTTTTATTTTATTTTATATATTTTTTTTTTTTTACAGTGATCCTACTGCTGGTCTGTTTGTCCCTTTTAAAAAAGTTATAATGGCCTGGAGTCTTTGAATATTTTCGACCATTAGATAAGGTATTTATTGTCTAGCTTATAAAATTTACTACAATATAACAGCATTATTGTTATTCTCTTTACATTTCCCGAAGAGCGGAAGCTTTGATATTATTAAAAATTTGTGCTGTAAAATCCTGATAAGAGTATGTAACCAATGATATTGCTCCCTTTACTCATAAACCTCATAGTAACTATTTATTTATTTATTTTTATTTATATTATCACTAGGTTTTGTAACATTCCTAAAAATGTTATTATGAGACTGTTAGTTTATATCACCTTTTAGCTCTGCTAGATATAGTTATTATTATATTCACTATCTTTGATGATCTCTTTATTTTATAATTATAATAATGCGATTTAAAGATTTGGTATTTATTTAGGAATTAAAGTATTGCTTGTCATGAATGCTCAACTTTTATATATTTATCAGTCAATTTTATATGGGTAAATTCTGTAATATAAATTGTAGAATTCGCAATATTGCTGCTGTAGCGGCGATTCTTAGCCATATCTTAAGGTTTTTTTTTTTTTTTCTCTTTTGCAGTGATAATATAAATTTAATAAAACTTGTTTTTGTGTTTTTTTGTTTGTTTTTTATGCTTGACTAATTGAAATGCCATACCTTATTTACAATGATAATTTACTTCATTAAAAATATATCTTGTTAAGTTTTATCAAAATCTACATTAATTTTTATTTTGCTTTAAAAATGTCAAACAAAAAGCACTGATAATTTTCTATCTCTAAAAAAAATTGAATAGTATCGAACATTTATAATGTGGTGCTTCTAATAAAGGAGACTGTCCATAAAAGGGAAATAACTATGCAAAAAATGTTTTTATTGCGATGTCACATCTAGCTTGAGGATAAATTCTAGCTTAAATCAACTTTTGAAAAAGGCTATCCTACTGTTTCAATGTTTCTAAATTTAGAAATCAGAATTACATTACAATAAATAGTACAAAATAAATAGAACTTGTCCAAATAATATTTTTTGTATCTTATCCTGCCATACAAAACAATCAGAAACTAGCCATTTAACGATCAGTTATTATTCTATAACAAGTTGTGTCAATCCATCACTGTTAAAATTATATAACTAAAAGCATTTATTAGAAATTTCTTGTTTTAGAGGCCAGGTGTATTTTTATTTTGTAATTATTACTGTATGAGAATTTAAGGTTACATCTTAGGAGTAAGTACCGCTGGGTGCTGTCCTCCCTCATGCCTGACATGCCAATTATCTTTTATACAACAATTTATCACATCTGCTTGTTGTCACATGTTAAGTGACAGGTGTGGATTAAACAAATAAAGAGAAAAAATTTAAGGTTATATCTTGATGGTTTTGGCCATATCTCCTTTCTTTTTTT
Organism: Euschistus heros; assembly: GCA_003667255.2. Classification (NCBI taxonomy): domain Eukaryota; kingdom Metazoa; phylum Arthropoda; class Insecta; order Hemiptera; family Pentatomidae; genus Euschistus; species Euschistus heros. The sequence goes on along the minus strand of RCWM02000570.1, from coordinate 375,008 downwards.
TTTTTTTTTTTTACAATCGTTGGCCCAGTAACAGTACATCCTTACTTTAATACTGAACCCGAGACCCTCTATGGGTTGCACTGGTTGGTACAGTTTTTTTTTTTTTTTTTTTTTTTTTTAAGTTAGGTCCACTAGCCTTAAGAACCTGAATAGTTATGTAAACAATTAAGAAAACAGCAGATTTATGTTACTATAATTAAATTTGTTATTATTTATATACAGTTGACCAATATTTAACTCTGTATACTTATCTCAGCCATTGTCAAGAACTGTTGAGCCATGTGTTCTGTTGTTTTTTTTCTCTCAAAAATATTAGATTATAAAATAATGATTGGAGAAATGTTATTAGCAACCATGTTTCAACTCTTTCCCTCAAAGCTAACCATCCAGTATATATTATTAATTAGAAAGTCTCATTGTCTTTTCAATCCAAATGCGACATATGGTTATTAATCATTGAGATTTTCATTAGCTTATGTTTAATTTTTTCAGTAGAAAACTTATTCCTAAATAAATACCAGATTATAAATTCTGTATTATTTTTCTTGTTACAATTTTAGTATTTTGTTAGTTATTTATTTGCTTTAAAATAAATATATCCTTTAAGGATAAATAAATTAATATATATTTTTTATATGTTTTAATCTTGTTTATTGTCATTTCTAGTCCATTTTATTTATTATTCTGAACTTATGTTCTAATTATGATTAGAAGCTGATCAGTTTTTTTAATCATCTCTCTTTAATTTATTTATTTTTAACCATTTATAGATTCTGCTTATTTCATATCTATGCAATTTTGTTATTGACTGAAACTTATAGATTTTTTACTTGCATTAAGAATTGTATCGATTACTTCAGCCGAAGTAAAGTACCATTTTACAAGTTTGAATAGTTATTTCAGGTTGCCAAAATATCTGATAAAATAAGGTGTAATCATTCCAAATTAGATTTAATGTATTAAGTAGTGTTTTACTCAATTAGTGAAGATTAAAGGATAATGAATGACAAAGCACTGAAAAAAAGAATTGTTTATTTGATTCATTGTATAAATTATGATTTTAAAGATAGAACTATACTTTCAATTCTGTATGGTTTGGACTGAACTTAGTTATTTGCCTTTCACAATGTCAGTCTTTGTTGCATCTAAAAGCAATGCATAGTGATTTTTCACATAGCAAATTAATGATTGGTAACAACTCATACATACTATAATGTTGCAAGTGCAAAATGCTTGATTTTAAGAAAAACAGTTGATTTAGAAATTGAGAATAAAAAAAATAATTAATTTCACCAAATTTCAAAAAGTGCTCAAGATCATCTTAATTAGTATTTGATTAAGTTTGTTTAATTTTTTATTTTTCTTTACTGTGTGAAAAAAAAAAATATTTTTTCTTTCTGAATACATAAAAAAATCAAACAAATAACTTTTATTCCTTTCTGACTGAGTAAATATAATGATTTAATTATTTATGAGGCAGTGATGACCTGAATGAACTCTTCTACATTTTTATGAAAATTTACTTGTGCCATATTATTGTTTGCCATTTATTTGATGTATAAATTATTTAATCACCTTTGCAGATAAAGGTAGATCCATTCAAAATATATAGTCAGTCAAATAGTTCTATATATATTTGGTATCAAGTTGGCATTGCAAGAATAGATCAAGTAGCTTGTTTCATTCTGACTCTCAATGCCTCATATATCTACCTGCCTGGCATAGAAACTAACATTCATTCTCTTAATTTTTTGTTATTTAGTAGTTTTTGTAGTCGATTGCTTAGTCATTCATTATTCTAAAAGAGAATATTGCATTTCTAATTAAAATGCTGCTTTTCATTGGCACCTGTTAACAAGTTAATTCTTCTTGAATTTTTGCTCTGGTTCATATTGTATATTATGTTATTTGAAATAGAGATTGTCTTTTGAATTTGTAGTCTATGATAAATGTTTGTTATTATTTTCTTGATTATTGTTACTTTGTTCTATTGTTGATTAAATTATCTTTCTAGTTTAAAAACAATTTACAACAAAATTTACTTTTCTAATCATTTTAAATTCTTATAAAAATTAATAAATTGAAGGTATGTACCAGATATCAAGAAAATAAATTTACTTTGTTTATAACTTATTAACTTTTATTTATTTAAGTGTTCAAAGCCTGATATCCTGTAAAGTGGAAACATTTTAAATTACAAATTGTGTTATAAATTTACATATTAGGATCCCTTTGATAGAATTTGTATTACCATATATTTTAATTGTCTAGTCTTTTTTATTTTTATTATTCTAGTCATTTTAAACATTTTATTTCATTACATATTTTGATACATTATTTTTTTTTATATATACATATTACTAGAAGCACCATGTATTTTTTTTTCCGTACTAAGTTTGAGGATACGAATGTTTAAAAAAAAAAAAAAAGGATTGAAAATGATATTCTGATAAATTTTAAAGTGTCATCTATGTAAAAACATTTCCATATGTGTTAATGAATAGTAAATGTATAAAAAATGTTAAGGGTAGTTATTCTTAATTACTTAAAATTTTATGTCTTCATATGCTGTTTCTGCCATTTAAACTAACTAGATTATTATAACAGTGTATTTAATTTGTCCAAAATTCATTGTTAATGAGTTCATTTTTAAAATAGAACAACAAATAAATAAATAGATAGCTTTTATTTTTATAGTATATATTGATTTATTATTAAGATTATCTAGACAATAACTTTATATTATTGTTGCAAGTTATAATTCCTACCAATTAAAAAAATTTATTTGGTTATCTAATCGATGGCGATTCTTGTCAAAATACTGTATTTAATATCTGTGCTAAAAGCAAAAATAGTCAATGTAACTAATATAATTTCTTGTCCCAACTTTTATGTGTAGATTATCTGTATCCTTAAAATTTCTCTGGTTCGATTTTAAATTTTAAACTAAAATTATACTGATTCAGTTTTAAGTATGCATTACACATTAATCTGTTAAAATGAGAAATATTTAAAAAGCATTCTTTAAGTATAAAATCCATTACTAATTTGATCAAGTTCATGAAAGCAGTACTATATTTTTTAAACATTATCTATTCATTGGTTATTTTTTTCTGTCTATGCATTTACACTGGGTATTGTGATTCAGTTAAGTTTAGGCTACATTAATGGTCATAAAAGGATTGTTTTACAGCATAAGATTTTGATGAGTTCACTGGAGATTTAAAAAAACTATAATATGCAATAGATATAGTTCAGATCATAGCATCACAACAGTTAAAATGGGCTTTTAAAGTTGTTGGATTTCAGAAAGAACAAATTAAAAAAAAAAGTTATATGCAGAACCAGTACGTAAACATTTGAGGGGACAGATTTTGACATCAATTCTGAGGATTTTGTTTGTGCTTTATCTTGTTTTGGATTTCTATTTTATTTTCCATTCACTAACCATTTATTTTATTAATAGGGTATGTATAATTCCTAATGATTTGATAGGTCTTGTTTCTTCAAGTTAAATCTATCAAAAAACAAGATATTAAATCTATCTATTTAAAACAAATAAACTATTTCTGGGTTTCAAAATACAATCAACATAAAATAATAGTTTAACTTACTTTAAATGGTTTCAAGATTAGGCTTTAATTATACACTTAAAAGAATAACACTTTTTTTTTTTTTACATTTTATAAAGTATTACATTTCACAGTTGCATTAAATACGTCTTTTAGGAAAACCTTTGATCCAAAAGATACTTCTTTTAAGTTTACCACTGCAAAAATCTTCTGTTACTATTAATTAATTAAAAGCATGTGGTTTATTACTAATGATTTAATACTTCAGTTATACTTTAACCTGAGGTATTTATTTAATTTTTTAGTATTATTATTTTGTAACTAATATAAAAACAAAAGCTTGATTGTATTTCATATATTTCTTCAAATTAAGCTTAAATCTTATTTATAGTTGTAAATGATGCTCTATGCGTACTGAAACTGCAGTTTAATTTTGGGCATTTATCTAATTAAATAATTTAACATAATAAACATATTATTTATATTCTTGTCAATTGCATATGCTGATTTTTATTTGTAGTAGTTACTATGTGATCCCATGGAATGTCTTTGATTTCATGTTTACAAGATAATTGATATATTTTTATAGTTTTATATTATCCAAATTTGTTATATATAATTTTATTATATCAAAAACTGTAGAATTTTTATTAACTGCTTCAGTTTTTTGATAGTAGTTAATTCTTATATATCATTAGTGTTTCTGTTATCTATATATGTATCGAAATGTATCCATTTTTTACACATTGGACAATTTTTCCTTGCCTGATTCTGAATGAGATAATTACAAATTACACTTCATCTATTCTTGTAGAATTATTTTTTTAAGCAATCAAATATTTTTTTTTTCCTGTTTATATACATATAAATCATGGTTCACTTATTATTATTTTCAATGTATCAAGTTGCATCTAAATATATATATTGTTATGTACAAAGAAATATTGTTATATTCACAATCCCTATATTATTAAGTATTTTTAAATTATATCTGTAACACTTTTTAGAACTACTGTGCACAATACATTATTATTCATGTTTATCATTGTTTTAACTTATTCCTTTACCTTTAATTTTACACAACAGCAAAGTTATGTTTTTTTGGGAGGAAGTTGAGGTTAAGCTGAAGATATGCCTCGTAAGTGAAATTTATCTCTATATGAAAAAAAAAAAAAATTATGACTATAAAACTATGTAGTTTTTAATAAGATAAGTTGTTGAAGAGAGTAGAATTTTCCCCATCACATATCAAAAACTGTTGTTCCAACTAAAACCACCATATAAATAACCTGATCAATGGCTTAAGAAATAAAATTCTTTTTAAAAAATCTAGTTTTATTATTTTTATTTAAACAATTATGTTTTTTAAGTCACACTGTTGGCCATGAAAGACCTTTTGGATTAATAACTGTCAGAGATGTCCGATTTTTTTAATTAAAGTATTCTTGAAAGTGAGTTTGATCAACTGAAAGGTTTTTTTTTTTTTTTTTTTTTTTAATTTTTTTTTTAGTTTATATTATGTGGATTCAATAGACTCAGCTAGGTAATATTAACAAACAAGATTAGATATTAAATATTTATGATGCTTACTCCATGATAATTATGTGTAAATGTTTAAAAATGTTGAATTTTATATATTAAAAAAAAATAGAAATTAAGTATAGCTTTATTAATATTTATGAAAAAAAAAAATTATGATATTTTTGTATGTTTTTGAGGTAACTGAATTCCTTTCTCTATTTCTACTTTTTTTTTTTTTTTTTTTTTTACGTTTTTCTTTTGTTGTTTGAACTACACCTGGCAGCATGGTGTTATAGTACTATGGAGAGGCCCTTCCCGCATATTGTTCCGTGAGGGGCGAGACCAAAATACTAACTGGCGACTTGCATTCCATTGGGCTAGGGCAATTGAAAGGGTTCGTAATAAATAAAATAAGTAAATCACTAAAGTAAATAAATCACTAAAATAAAATAACAGCAGTATAAAGCCTAGGGAGCCAAAATTTAACTGATAAGAGGTTAATATAATGATAATGCGGTTCACACCAAAATGGCTGCCTGCCCTGGCTATTGAGAGGTAAGCCCCTTCCACTTGTCTATAACTCCATGCTTGTCAGTTTTATTTATAACGGTTGTTGCCATGGAAACCATTTAAAGACGGAGTAAACATTCTTGTCAACACTGAGTGATCAGTGTTTTTCTGTGAAGGGGAATGTTTTAAGAACTGATTTGTTATTATTAATAAAATTAACAGAAATTCTGTAAACAAAATGGAATAATGAGAAGGAATATATTCTATAGACCGACAGAAATTTCCTTATCGATTTTCTCGCTTAGCTCCCCACGCAGGACTTCACTTAAGTTGAAATCGAACGAAACCTCAACCCAAGGAACGGAATCTGACTAAAGAATTATAAGCGTGTTGTAATAATAACTTTAATTAACAATCTTTCCAGGAGGCATAACAATTAGGAGACTAAAAGGAGTCAAATTCTTTGAGGGGGTATCTATTTCTGTTCCATTAAGACTTTTATGAGCTAATAATTCTATGTACTCCACGTATGTATAGTAAATTGAAGCTGCTGTTAAATAACCTTAGCCAATTGTAATGATTGAAAAAAGAAGTGAAGGTTATGAAACGTGGAAATAAAGTATGGGAAAAAAAACAATTTTTTACGGCGATCCATTTATTATTGTTGGTAACTACTAAAACCATGCTTAATAGCTAAACATTACAATTATTAACCAATCCAATTACAGAAACAAATTATTCTTCTGTATCGGTCATTTTTACGTTGTTTTTTTTATGTAAAATTTTTTTAGGAACTAACTGGAACTTCTACAACTACAGTTCGAAGTCCGATGCATACCTCTTCTTATGTTTATATTTGGTTTCGTGAAATCATCAAGTTTGAACATTTTCGTGCGGCATTGTTCAGTATGAATGTAACACAAGAATTAGAGTATTTCACTCGTGTTGTTCGTAATTGAGTCCTCTAAAGTTATCCTATTCACTCTTTCGTACAGGATAGTCCACGTACCAACCGTAAGACCCTCGTGCACCCGTGTGGGCGCCAAAATCAACATACTCTCTTGGTTCTGAACTAGTGGGTGATGCTTCTCTCGGACCCCTCAAGGCTCCGATTGCTTCCACTTCCCTCGGCATTCTGATTCGTTCCAAAGCTTCTACATCCATTAGATCTTCTACCGGTATAGCAACATATCGTGCTAGAGCTGTTGTTAAGAAGCTGAGCAATAGAGCGACAATCAACTAAAAAAAAACAAAAAAACATTAAGTATTCAAGATTTTTGAAAAAAACAAAGAACAAAATTAACAAAACTGTATAATCTTCGTAGCAGTCTGTCATCTCATTATCTAGACATGCCAACTATATATAAATATATAACTTAAACTTAGTAGTTTTTAAGAACGGAGAGTAAAACAATCCATTATACTTCCTATAACTTTTTTTTAAAACTTTTATTCTTTATTCACACCTATTTATGTAGTGATAAGGATTGGATAGATGCTGCATGATAGCGTGAGGCGTGAGAGAGCAGAACCCAAAAGTACCTCCATAGTACATAAAAAGAAAAAACAATGGAGTTTTGAGTTGATTGTACGAGTTTTTACGTCAATTGCGATTACGTGAAAAAAAATACCATATCTTCAAAACGATAACATTTGTTATCTTTGGTTGACTATATGTTAAATTGATTGATTATTTAATGATGTGTGTTAAGTCGGATAATGAAATAATTTTTTTTTCAATAAATCAAGGAACGATTTAAACGGGAAGGTTATGGGGAAACCACTTTCAGATGAATCTAAAATTCGAATTGAATAGAAGATTCGGTGGAATTGGGCTTGAATATTAATATCGGATTGTCTTATGTTTAAAGTTGAAAGCTTCTAAATAAGTGAATTTAGAAGTCTTCGATTTTAGTAAAGGGGTTCCTTTTTTTTTTTTTCAATGATATTTAGACCATGTATCACTTTCCGGTCGAATGTCAGAAGAAGGGTCGAGTACTGTACCTGTCTATTGAATTTGTATGTTGTCAAGGTGAATCGTATTTTTTTCGTGTTTAGCTAGAGATTATGTTGGCCATGAATTTTTGATCTGTAGCTTATATTCATTTACGTACACAGATACAGATACAGTAATGCAATCTATAACTTAAAAAGAAACAAATACTTTAATTAATCATTACATATTACTACATAAACGCTCGTTTGTATCATTTTATATTTTAATCATCAATCATAACTTTTATTTCCGCTGATTTATCCGTCTATCAAGACGGCACTTTCACCTCACTATAAGAAAACTAAAAGATCGTGAACCTTGAATAGAAACCGATTCGATCCAGTAGCTAAAGATTCTACAGCACTTTCCTGGTTTCACTTTTTTTCAGGTCTGCTGTTTCTTGAGAAGGTCGATTATAGATTTCGTTTTCCAACAGACCTCAGTCTGGCAGTTTATAAGAAAAAAAAAAAAAAAATTTCTCCCTGACTGGGAAAAATAAAAGATAATGATAACAATAATAATTACTTCAATTAATAATTAAATTAAATTAAAAATTAACGATTATTCGAAATTAACAAGGTTGAGAGAAAATAGGGATTTCAAACGTAAATGTTTCCATTCGAATCAATATGGCTCCTAAACGGTAGGTCCTAGCGACAAATGTTAGAAAACAAAAGATATTATGTCTTTAATAGTCTCCATTGCATTTCTGATACGGAAACTGTCGGCAATTGTTCGATCCAAGCAATGCCAACAGAGCTGTGGTGTTACATTTTTGAGGATGAAAAAACTATAGACCTGCCAAAAGACATCTACGTCGAAAAATCACCAGAACTTTTTTTAAAAAATGAAATGTAATGTTTAAATAATTTAACAAACTATTCATTGGATAGCTACTTCAAGACTTTTTGGCATAATTCTAATGATTATCATATTTTTTATTATTGCATTCCATACCTCCACTAATACTTGTCTTAGCTTCTGTTATTAGGACGGTCAACTCAAGGAGTTTACCATTGAATTTAAACTAACTCTACTAACTGCTTATTATAAACTCTGAATTTATTTATTATTGCTTCTAAAACTCAAAGTTCGTTGCTGTACCGCAGAAACCAGATTTTTATATTTTAAGTATTCTGACGATCAATACAAACAACGCTGGAAACCTTAAACAGATCCACCCACACTATTCACAATTGCATGATGGGAGATAATTTATGTTTTCAAAATGGTATAATATTATGGAATGAAAGATTACAACAAAATGTGAATGCATTTAGTTAAGAAACAGAGTAACTAGTATCAATACAATAGGTATCTAGTACATAATAAAATATAAGTAATTACAATTGAAATATGTAGTTAGTAAAATAGCAAGTATGAGTTTTTAAAAAATACCACTCTTCCAAGGGTAAATTGGCCTTAAAAGACCGAAAATAATTATAATGTTTTTTTTTTTTACTTTCCACGCGTTCTACAAACCATATTAAGTCCATTCATGACTTTAAAAAACGTGTGAAATTTGAAAAAAAAAAAATTGTCACATAAAAAAAAAACATTACAAAGATTTTTCCCCCCTTAAAACAAATGGCTCTTTTTCTTTTTGCCACAACAGAAAGCAATAATGTAAAATATTTGATAATTGCCTTAAATTTGTTCTATATTTTGGAGTACAAAATCTGGCTGTGTTTTGTTTCTTCTGGTGTATTGATTTATTTTTTATTCAATCAACTTAAAGTGTTATACAATATATTAATATTGAATCAACATTTAGGCAGGTGTCTAACATTTTTGGATGTAGTTTTGTCAAACAAATCCACTTATCCTTGGTCCACTTAGTGTTATTATTTTTACATGGAATGAAAGTAAGATTACGAAGTTATGACCCATTAAACAATAAATACATTTTTTGGGTCTTCTACACTTGTTCCCCGCATTTCATTTTGAGTTTATTATAATATGTTTAGGTTACGAGTAACCCAAATGTAATAACATGTCAATGAGAGATCGTTTGATTGCTCCTATTATTAAATAATTAAATAAAAAAACAAAAGAAATTTTTTAAAAATTTAATTATTTATTTAAATATTTTATTGTGTTATTCAATGTAAAATGCCTTTTTCCTGAAGAAATTCTACCGATTTTTCTTTTGTATTTATTCGACGAATTAAATCGAACAAAGACTTAAAAAAAAAACGTATAATAATATAAAAAATTTTTGTTTTTGTAATTTTTTTGTTTTTTATTTAATTATTAAATAATAGGAACAATCAAACTATCTCTCATTGACATGTTTTTACGTTTGGGAAGGTTACTCGTAACCTAAACATGTGATAACTTCAAAATGAAATGCGGGGAACTAGTGCAAAAGACCCCATTTTCTTGTGACACCCTTTGGTAGTCAGTTTTTTTTATAATTTAATTCTGTTTTCTATTAAAATATTGTTTATTAATTAATTTCAACTCCAGATCTGTTAATATAATTTATGTTTCAATTAAAAGTATAAAATACAAACTTACTTCTATCTGACCATTGTTACTTAAAACAAAACTTTAATGTCTATTAAGTAGAATATGTTTCGTGAAAACATTTTTTCTTTTTTTTTTTATGAATATTAAAAATACTTTATATAATTTGATTAAGTTAGTTCTAAAATATAATGCATGTATGACAGAGACTACTTTTTGTAAAACCCGTTAAGTAAAAGCAATGTTAAAAGAAAAGGAGGGTGATAAAATAAGGTAAATTATCTTGAGAATGCTCCCTCCTCCATTTTGTTTTTTTCGATTCAGTTGTTTATACCATGCTCCAATAACTTCAATTTTGAATGCTATTACGTAGTCAAATTATGCTGTTCTGATAGTATCAATTGTTTAAAACATTTTTTGAATTGTTCTGAATGTTTGATATTTCAATTTAAAAATTGAATATTCTTATTTTGTCACCCATAAACTTATCCTCTTCAAATTCAATACCGATTGCCCAACCTTTTCTCTGGTCCCTTAATTTTGTTTATTTCGTTTAACGTCACTTTATGCTGCTATGGCTAATCGGACGATGCTACGGTGGGAGTCCTAAATTTTGCCTATCCAGGTTTAATTAGGATAGGGATCTTTAACGAGTACCTGACATCGCACAGGCTCGGGACCCCCATTTTACGTCCCTTCCGAAGGACGGCATAGCTAAGGATTTTTTACTCCCTTTGAAAAATCATAAGGTTAACTGCCGGGCTGCGAACCCGTGATCTTGGGTTTAGTAGGTTGCTATGCTAACCACTACACCACAGGTGACCTCATCTGGTCCCTTTTCAAATTATTGAGAGTTTTAGAATCAATGGTAAGGTTCATTATAAGTCATTGTCATGTCATAGTTCCTTACATTTTTTTTACTATCGATGTTTTCTACTTACAATTGATGATTTCTGTTCCCCGGCGTTATACATTATCCAACGCGGTATAGGTCCCTGTAACGGCGGATAAGTGGGAGTCGACTGTACCCGAATTCAACAGCTGTAGAATATGCATACGTTTAATATTACTAATAGGCTCTTGCCGTCTATGTAACCTTACGCAGTAGAACACTATTATAAATTAAGGTTATCCGGAGGTACACAATTATAATTTAGTTTATTAAACTAAACTGTTCTGCATCAAAATACTCCCTTCAACAAAAATGTTTTTTTATTATGTTTTATAGTGTGCTGAAAACGAATCCGAAGTAAGGAAATCTCAACCAGTCACCATTTTTTATCAAATTTGTGTTATAGGTCGAAAAAAGATGTGTTTTTCGACATTTCGAGCATTTTTTTTTTTTGTCATTGAAAGTTTTAACAAAAAATTAAAAAACCTATTTGATTTTGAAACTTTTATAATTTATTACAAAATGAAATAAATTGGAGAGCATAAGTATGCTTGGTTGCATAAATGACATTGTTGAAGAATTGCTTTTATCATATAAGCCCATGGGTTGGAACATGTCCTCAAAAATTCATTTTTTGCTTTCTCACTTGAATTTCTTTCCTCCCAACTTGAGAGCAGTTCTAGACGATTCCATCGAGAGATAGTCCAAATAGAAAAATGTATAGCTATAAATGAAATAAGAAGATGCTTGCCGACTGTTTTTTTTAAAAACCTCCAATCTATAAAAAATAGTGCTTGGTAGAATTGTTTTTACTATTTATTCGAATTCAGCACACTTCTAAATGTAAAAGTCACAAAAAATGTTCATGTGAGTGAATAAGAAATAAATGGAATTAAATAAAAAAAACAAACGCTATTTCAGGTTTTGCAAACATAATGTCTAATTTATCAAAAATGATTCTGGGTAACATTTTTTGCCCCTTCAGATTCGAATTCAGAACACATAAAAATATAACAATCAGAAAAAATTTCTCAAGGGAGTGAAGAAGAACTCCCTTCTAGCCTAATATCCTTCATTAAATGTTTATCCATCTTTTATTAAAATTGTTATATTAATATTAGGGAGTCTGTTGGTTTATTTACTTGTTAATTTGGCTTTTATTTTGTTGCGGACCTACGAAAATATCGATCTTCTCACACTTGTAGAATATCGAGTCACCCTTGCACGCAAGTGAAGCAATACTTCCTGCCCTAGTTTTAATACGCAGTTTTAAGACGTCAAACACCAATAAACGTTTATTTGGATGAATGATAAATAAATGAGTTAGGTCTTGTGTGGTCTTGTTTTTCAGTCATATTAAATTTAAATTGTTCAAAACAGTTTTAGCTGTATGTTTGTTTTAGTCTGTATTTTTAGTCAGACATTCTTTGTAAGTTTACCAATATAGACGGTTTATGTCTTTTTATATTTAGTCAGTAATTTAGAATTTTATGTTCCGATAACGTAAATTTATGAGTAGAATTAATATTATTATTAAAATTGCTATCTTCTTTTCTTGCTATTTTACTTCTTTATATATGCTTCAAGGACCATTTATTTTCGATGCCTGAAATATAGGTTCTTTGAATTCGAGTGACCAAAGGAATCCCAGAAAGATAATTATGCAATGTTTTTAGTTTCTATAATTGAAAAATTTAATTAACTACCCATGTTTAAAATTGAACACATTACTTTTTACAGAAAGGAAATTCGTTTATTGAACATGGTGTCCATAATTCTAACAATTATGCACATTTTTTTTTTTTTTTTTTTTTTTTGTAGGATTAATAATAGAAAAATTTTGGAAGTGCAGTTTCCAAAATTTCTTCCTCAGGTTTTTTTAAATTTTATTTTTAAACGTCACGATGAGAATATTTTTTTTTCCAAATAGAAATACGAATATTTCTATTTTTCATATGAAAGAAAAATGTATTTTCATTATACTGTATCGAAAACTGTTTTCAATACCCGGTTTGAGTACGCAAAGTGACTTCCGTCCTAGGACACAAAGTGAAAAAGTTGAATAAACAGATATTTTGAAAAACTCACTCGTGTTTACTCAAGTCATTGAGAAATTTCAGTTAATTTTCGGTTCGAGGTCGAGTTTTACGAGCGAGGCGTAGCCGAGCGCGGAAATTCGACCAAGCACCGAAAACCACTTTTTGTACGAGATATGAAAATTATTTTTCATTATACTGCTCTAGCTTAATAACAAAAAAATGTATTTGGCTATTGTTTTGAAACAGTAAATACAGGTTGCCTATGAACTGACATCGCTAATAACATCAGTAAACACGAGTGAGTTTTTCAAAATATCTGTTTATTCAACTGTTTCACTTTGCGTCTTAGGACGGAAAAGAATCACTTTGCGTACTCAAACCGGTATTGAAAACACATGTTTTCGATACAGTATAATGAAAAAAAAAAAAAACTTTATTGGAGTGACCGACGTTTCGAACAACATTAGAGACCTTCTTCAGGGCTGTAAATGACAAGACGAGATGTGACTACGAGTATATTGGAGGGTATACCACTAAATAATTAAAAATGATAAGTAATGAATTTATAATATAACAATACAAATGGATCAAGATTAAAAGATAACTAATGACAGAAATAATAAATTTATAAAGTGTGAATTGATCAAAATGTTTTTTTTTTTAATGAGTAAGGTTGTAACCTGATCATAAAAATTGTGAATTCTTATTTATTTAAGGTGATGAAATTTATTTATTTACTTTTTCTTAAATTCGACTTCGGAAAAATGATACAAAATCTGATAGAAACTTTTAAATATGATTTTTTAAAAATGAAATAGGGAAATTTGTCACTAAGAGACGTTCTTCCGCAGGTGTTACTACCCAGTTTTCTTGACAGGAAACACTTTTTACAAGAATATGCAATTAGATTCTTTCTTTTTTAATTTTTATTCTTTTTACGAGGATGAAGATTACCTGTAATAAAAAATGACAACATAGCCACCTAAATCAGCGAAGAATTTTCTCCTCCATCCTCCATTTTTTTAACTAAGGCAAATTTGAAATGACGAGAAGACTTATTTAATATTTTTTTTATTTAGGGTATTCTAAGTTATATTTCACTGATTCAGAAAAAGATAAGATTCAATAGCAAATTCAAAATTTAACAAGAATTAATTTAAGTGGTACATGTTAACTTTATGCCTTTTATAGCAACCATTTTCTTAGATTTTGTTATGTTGGTAGCTCATCGTGTTTTTATAAATGTAGTTGGTAATTTAGGAGGTTGTGCACCGATAAATCAGTTTCGAGAGTAGAATTAAATTTATCTTTTATTGAATTGCCATTAAAAATATATATATTATTTTTTATTTAGTTACAATACTCTAATTTTGATAAATCCACAAATATTTTGGTAGTAAAGTAATGCATTTTATTTTTTGTACATTGCGTTACTTGTTACTCATGAAAAAAATTGTAAATTTATATTTATATAAATTTATACATACATAAATATATATATACTTTTAGACGATAACTTCGAAGTAAAAAAAAAATATATATTAAAACAATTTTTTTCTTTTTTTTTTTTTTAAAGAAACATACAACAAAATATTTATAACTTTAAGAAATATTACCTTGTTCATAGTGAGCCTAGGAAGTGGTAACTGTTGCCGTGGATAGTTCCAGCTGAGTTTATATACCATGAAGTAACTTTCACCTCCTCAGGAGAATCATGGTGGAAAACCATTGATTGATTGATCATGATGGCCATGAGGCTTATTTTCTTTAAGAGATTTTACATTTCAATACTGAAACGTTTCGAAAGTAGTATTTTTAAGATTTATGATACCCATGAGGTTTCAATAATAGTATGTTTAACTTCTTAAACTTAGAAAAAAAGAATAACATATTTGATGCGAGATTTAACCAATTTACGTCTAGAAGATTAAAAATAGAAATATCCTATGGTTACCGGTATTCTTAATGGATAATCCTTAACAAGTACAATGTGGATCGTCATTTCTAGCAATCCAAATCTAGTCAAATTTGATGGTTCCATTTAATTGAAAAATAAACACCTAAATTTATACGGAAGTTAAACTACAGTGTATTTAAGAATCTTATCTCAAATTGATATACAATCGGTCGCGTTTTTAAAAACGATGTCTCAAACATGTTACAGCTCAGTAGAAAAAATACTAAAAAAAATTGAGTGTTTGAACAAGTCACTTTTGAACGCACTCAATAACAACAACTTCCGTTAAGACAAATTACTTACTGGATATAATTAAAATTTTCTATCCATTGAAGCTGCTTTTTTATCATCCCCTTATCTGTATATCCATTGAATAAATGGGTTGTTGGATCCTCGAATAAAGTAGGTCTCTTTCAAGAAACTTATATACATTAAAAAAAGTTTAAACATGATATGAATCAGTGGGGGTCATAGAGTGGATAAACCCCCTCCAAAATTCTTAATTATTAAAAAATTTGTGGCTGTTATAAACGAAAAGTATTAAACAGTATGGTTTAAAATAAATGTAGGAGAGACATACCTAGTAATAATTAGGCACTTGAAAAAAACGTTTGTTACCATAGCAACCTGATAAAATGAAGATACACCTGTTCAAATGCAGCTGGCTAAGGATGGAATTAATTCTGACCAATTATTTCACTCTTCCCTCTCAATCCTCAGGTGCAGGAAAATTCCTGCTGATAGATGGCAAGGAAGAGATAAAAAAGAAAAAGGTTTAATATCTTGAAAAAGATTAATGTGTTAAAGTATTTTTTATTTGTTTCTGCAACTATATATATATTTAATAGAAAAAACAAACAAATATACAATATATGTATTGTATATTTGTTTGTTTTTCTATTAAAGAATGAAATATCAACCAGGGAAGGTTTCTACATAATTTTTAATTTCTATAGAAATGAAGATGAATGTATAATATTCAAAACTAGTTTTCAAATAAATTCATCATAACATTCAATTATTATTAATTTAAAACAATGTTTTAGTCAGGCATCCCAGTGAAAGTCAAAGAGAAATTGTTTCTCAATTTATTAATAAAGGAAAAATAAATAATCATAATTGATTCAGAAGGATTTATGTCTTTTATAGAAATGTTGAGTGATCTCTTTATTTATTTGTAAATAAAAAACAGAAATTTATATTATGTAAAACTAATATCAATAAAGGGGAAAAAAGTCTTTAATGTAAATATTATCTCCAATATTTATTTAATAGGTTTCTTGACAAATATAGTTACAGCTCAAAAAGTTTGGAAAGTAAATCCCTGATGTTCAATCATTTTATAAATAATGATGTCACAAGAAGAATCAAAATTAAATATTACAGCATTTTAAAGGTAAAATTCAACCTTTTATATTTAAAATACAAAAATTAAAAAAGAAATACTCGTAATTAAATTCTATAAACTATCAATAAGGCTTATTCTGATTACAATCAGCTGATTTTATTTATAAAATATGACATAACGGTCTGTTTTGAATCTTAAGTACTTTGGTTTGACACATTTCCTAGACTTAAAGCTATAAAATAAATGGCACTCTTTTCAGGATACAAAATAACCTGTTCTGGCATCAAAAATACAATCCATATCACATGTAACAATTGAATTTCCATTTATAATAAAAATGAACATACAAATATTAATGGTAACACAATTAAAAAGTAAAACAAAAATCTTCCATTAGTAAAAATAAAAATAAAAACAAACAAACAAAAGAATGACTAAATTTATATAAATCAGTCTCCAAGGTTTAGAAAATCTCCAATCTCAAAGGGCTCAAAATTGAATCTCTCTTACTAATAACAAGAGGTAGTATACACTTTTGAAGATAAAAATTAAACGATTCGTTATTACACTAAGAGCTTAATTTTCAAGCTCATGGATGGCATAGGATTGAGGTTGAAGTTAAAATAGAAATAGAAAGAGGTCCCGATTTCTGTACAAGCTTGAGATCACCATAATTTCAACAATGAAAATTACACTTAATCATCATCATCATCATCATCATCGTCGTCATGATTGGCTGAGGTTGAGGGTTCTTCAGTCTCGACAGCTGATGCAAAACCTTCCTCAACAAGTTTCGTACCAATATCGACTCCCTAAAAATTAAAGAAAAACTCATAATGTGAGGTACATAAATTATGGATCTTTTTAGATATATCCCTACCAGTTACTTTTATTATTTTAAAATATTTATATTTATCCCTTAGTTAACCTATTCTAGGTCCAGAAATTAGAAATAACTTATTACATCAAAAAGATTCCTCTCCTTATGTTGATGACGCCACATAAATCTGCACTGACAAGAGTCAAATTATTCTTCTATTACCAGATTTTAATTTTGTTTCTTCTCTTTGATACAGAACAAAATAGACTAAATTCGTTGTGTATGGGTGCCTGTAAGAGGATCAATGAAATTCTTATAACGATTCACCATCTAATCTTGATGATTATATCCATTTGATTTATCTAGTTTTGAATATTCTTTTATAGATTGGAAACAATTAGAGTACTGGGTAGGATAGATTAATTTATACAGTGCTTTTTTCTCAGAGACAGCATACATTGATCTTGTGTTCCTATATTAAATATTCCTCCCATTGGTTTTGATATATCATTGTAATTTCTCATCCTGAAGTAAAATTAATATATTTAAAAACTCCTGATCTTACAATAATGAGAGGCTTCTTTATCAATGAACTGTCGCATATTTCCAAGCGAATTTATTTGGTGCCCATTATATAAGGGAAAGAATCTTTTTGAAGTAATAGTATCAGATATTGTAAATTTCTGAACAATAGAATAAGTAAATAAATAAACATTAATATTTTAAAATCATATATACTTTTATGTTATATTAATACAAGTAATTGGAGAGGAAATATTTAAAATAAAAAACCCTAAATTACTAATAATAACAAGTAAAAAACACAAATAATTTTTACTTACTGGAGGTCCATCAGGATCGTAGAGTCTAATACAAGGAACTAATCCTGCATGTGTTGCCCTAGTTGTTTCTTTGTAACTGACAACCTGCCGCAATAATTATTACTTTAAAATGTTAAAAAAAAAAAAAAAAAAAAAAAAGTAAAAAATAAAAGTGTTTTTAACAAACCTATCATGTTTTAAAGATTAAATTTAACTTTAATGTGTTATTCTTATCTTAGCCATAATAATGATAAAGTAAATAAATGAACAAACTAACCTGAACAAGCATGGCTTTCCATTGCGCTGGATATACCATGTCATCAAAAGCTTCTATAGCTGCTTCATCCCAATCTTCACCTCCATTCCTAAAAATGAAGATAAATTTAAAGTTAATATGTAATAAATTTTGTATGCAACAATTTCCTATGACTGTTATAAAAAAACAAAACAAATTATTAATAAATATACTAAAGTCACTGGAAAATACAATTAATTTCATTTACAGTTTAAACTACTATTTAAAAATAACAATTAAATAGTTGTTGATACAAAGGTTTTTTTAAGGTTAATCTTAATTAATTAAATGTGTGAATTATTTTTTTATGGATAAAAACCTGAAATAAAAGATGTAATAGGGATAACTAATTGAATAAGAGAAAGAATTTATTTATTGAAGAGGATTAGTAAAATAATCACAAGCATCATAAGAAAATAGCAAACTGTTTTCAAACTCTAGGAATAACCAAGAAACTTGTGAAATCAATGCCAAAGCAGCATCATGAGGTAATTAGATTGAGAGGATACCCAAAAAAATATTATTTTTAAATGCTAAAATGATGAATTATCGAACTGTATGAAAATGTAATTTATATAAATTAAAAACATTATTCATTATTTCAGATATAATATATAAATAAAAAATTATTGTTATTAGATATAAAATAAGTTCTTCTTAAATTTGTGAGGGATTTTTCTCCTAAAACTGCAAAATAAATTTTGGAGGTAAGAAAAAAAAAATTGTAAGACACGTATGAATATAAGAGTCACTATACATGAAATAAAAAATAAACTTCATTCTGGGACTTGCTGCCCCCTAAGAAAAATAATAATGCACAATTATAAGTACAACTATCTGGCCGGATTATTTACAAGTTAAATGATTCAGTAATTAAATATATTAACTTTAAAAAATGTCTCTTGTGTGGCAAATAACATTTTTCAGGATCCTCCAGTTACTATTTTTACAAGACAACAAATAAATACAGGCATTAACATGAATATTATTTTTATTTGACTAATTAATCATCAGGAGCTAGAAAACGGGATAAACCCGAGAGAAGGAAATATTGATTATGTATCATGCAATGAGGCCATCAGCAAAGTTCAGAAAACTGGTGAAACTTTAGCCGTCAGTTCTGAGCTGTGTTAATTGCCAAAGTGTAGCCCTAATTACAGTTGAGACTTCCTTCAGAGATCATTATCTCCCGTGCCAAGCTCTAAGCTAGTACCGTTCCTCCTGTTGTGATTCATGGACCTTGGAGGATTATTGAAAGATGTCTGAATCATTTACCAATACATTCATATTATTATTATATATATTTTTAAATCTTTCATTTAGATGAATTATTACAATCTAGCGAACCAAAGCGCAAAAATCAATACAGTGGAAACTCGTTATTTTGTCACTCGATAATTCGTCGTATTCTGTAATTCGTCAGGTTTTTTTTTTTTTTTTTTTAATATAGGCAACTATAAATTACGAAATTAAATACGTATGTAATTCATTTTTCCCCCTTGCTACTTATATTATGCCCAAAAAAAATCCTGGATAAATCAAAAAAATTTTATTGATTGGTTTCAAAATGTATTCATTGTACATGTAAAAAAGTATTTGAAATAAAATAAAAAAAATTGCCTCAAAAAGCTTTACTTTAGCTCCATCTCATCCTCTAAATGAACTAGATGTGGATGAAAATATAAAATGCGTTTTCCTTTCAACAAATACTACATCCTTATACAGTCGATGGATCATGGAGTCATCGAAAATTTGAAACACCACTACTGGAAGATATTTCTGCAGAATTTTATTTCTTCTGATTCAGGAACAAATTTAAATGAATTTTGGAAAGGATATACAATTAAACATGCCATTTGTAGCTGATGCGTGCACTTGTTTGAAGCTGGAATAAGCTGTGGCCATTAAAGGCAGGCGATGTACTGAGAATAGAGATGGAAACCAACATTTGCTTGAAGATGTTTAGATTATATAGTTTAAAATGCTTTTTTGTTTCTTAACCAGCAAACTTCTGTAATTTTACATTTCCGGTATTTTGTCACCACCTCTCCCCCACTCATGACGAATTATCGAGTTACTACTGTAATTACAAACTACAGATTGATCCCTCATTTAAAAAATAAATAAATGGGTAAAAATATTAGGCCCACAAAACACAGTAGATGGTTCGAAATTACGAAGTAGTAGTACATCAGAAAGCGGAAACATGGTGAACAGCATACTGAAAGAAGAGAAAAGAACAAGGGAGAAAGAATTGAAATTGGCACGTGGTCCTCAGCTTGCCCATTCAAGAAGAAAAAAAAAAAAAAAAAAAAAAAAAAAAAAAAAAAAAAAAAAAAAAAAAAAAAAAAAAAAAAAAAAAAAAAAAAAAAAAAAAAAAAAAAAAAAAAAAAAAAAAAAAAGGGGGGGGGGGGTAAAAAATATGAAAAAAAAATTCTCTGTCGGGTAGGATCAGTATTTAAAATCATTTTTAGGTTATTGCTAATATAGGTTTATGATAACTAAAGTAGGTATAGTAGTTCTTACTGCTGAGGTTGATATTACAAGCCAACAACAATATTATTAATAATAATAATATTAATTAATTATATTAATAATTTTAATATTTGTTAATTAAATTAATGACTGTTGAAACTCGGTTAGTCCCCATCAAAACATGTACCATGTTGAAAAACTTACATAAATCAGTTAAAGTACACATGAAAGTATAGAAACATCAATAAAATTAGGAATCATGGAGTTATAAGATATATGGAGAGGCCCTTCCTGTATTTTTTCCACTGAGGGGAGAGGCCAAAACACCAACTGGCCACGCCCACTTTGCAACAACTGGCGACTTGTATTCCATTTGGACTAGGGTATTTCCCCATTATTAAATATAGAAAATAATGCATTAAATATAATAAAATCCCAGAATAAAGCCTAAGAAACCAAAATCTGAACTGAACAACCACTAATATGCTGACTATATTGTGCGACTCACAATGGCTGAGTTTAGTCGTTTCGGTCTAGGCGATTGAGAGGTAAGCCCCCTCCACTTGTTTATAACTGTATGTTAGGAACTGATTAATTATTTACTGCTGATTATGATATTTAGTTTATTATAAGACGGGTTTAAAAATGTTTATTTATTCAAAATATATCAAGAAAAGTTCTTTAGAACTTCTTCGAGAAATATTTAAATTTAATAATTAATACCAATATTGGACTGTAAATTTCATGAACTTAAGAGAGTTGATACAAACCTATGAATGGCAGCTACAAGAATGGGGTTTGAAATCAACCAAACAAAACCAAAATATATGATGGTGACAAACTCACAAGGGATTCTTCTTTCATATGTACAAGTTGATAGACATAAATTTGAAAGAGTCGAGGAGTTTGTATTTGTTCCCTAATGAAGCACGACAATATTGGAAAAGAAATTCAAATTCAAAAAAGAATCATAGCAACTAATAAATGCTATTTTGGGTTAACTCAACCAAATCGTGTCTATACAAAATTAGACCTTGTCTAATTAGACCAATGGGTCAGAGAGTTGGTCGCTTACCAGGACACAGGGAAATCGACTCCTCCAATTTGAAAGGGAAGTACTGAGAAGAATGTATGGAGCAGTTTTTGATGCCAACGAGCAAGCCTGGCGACTAAGGACAAATTCGGAAATATCTCAGCTGTTAAACAATTACAATGTTGTGTGTCATATCAGAGTTGGTCGGCTCAAGTGGGCTGGTCATGTGCGCTGACTCTGTAACGAGATGGCTCCTTGAGGAAGAAATTCACTCCACCAGAAGATGTGGGTGCCCCAGACTTTGCTTGGTGAATGGTGTGGCGAGTAATGCACGCACCATTCTGGGGACCGGAAATGGAGAGCAGCTGCACAAAACCGGGGTGAATGGCAGAGTTTGCTTGAGGTGGCCTTGACCCATGTGGTTTGTAGAGCCAAGGAAGAAGAAGAAATGAAGATACATGAAAAGAAGTGAAATAGAAAAAAAAAATTCATAATAGCAATAAAGATAAAACTATAAAAATAAGATGAAGAATGAACAATAGATACTGAACTTTAGAAGACTACAAATTTTAACAAACAAATCAGAAACTGTTTTTTGTCCCTACCAAAAAGTTATATATTTTAACGCTTCGATGGTTAAGCATAAACCCAACAAATTTTTATATTAATTATGAACTGTTCAAAGAAACTTTAATGATAAAAACCAACTGTGAGAATTAAATTGAAATGAATTTTAACAGTGGTTGGTTAGAGCATGTCATATCAATAAGGTTCATAACCTGTACCACTTACAACCAATGAAGAGTCTTGGGTGTACTGTTACTGGGCCAACGGTTGTGAAAGAAGGAGATTTTGCCAAAATCACACTCAAACACCAGTTTTTCCCCCAACAAAGGGTATCCACTTTATAGAAGTTGGATGAGCCCCAGGAGGGTCTCCTGACCTCGAAGTCGATCCATCGCTGATATAACAGAAAATAAATTTTCTGCACGTCTCAAACTCAGGCACAGGAGCTTGCCTTACCCACTGAGCTACCACGCCCCCCTCAATATGGCACATACATCAATATAATTATAAAATTATAGAACAAAACATGTGAAAAAACTGAATAGACTAAAAATAAATCACTTAATTACAGTAACAAATATTAAAACTTGATACACTTACTTTGATTCTATTCCAGCCATTGAGACTTCTATGGCTTGAAACTTGAGTTGAAGAAAGTCAGGCTTCAATTCAAAAAGTTCTTTCAAGGGATAATAAGCCGAGTCACCATAATCAACATAGAAAACATCTACTTTACTTTCATCCACATTTGTTTCGTCAATCTCAACTGAAAATACCTCAACTCGATACCACTTTTTGTCATGCTCGAACTGACTGGCCACAATTTGACCTGGTTTAACCTAAAAATAAAAAAAATAAGACAATTTGAAAAACGAAAAACTGATTAAGAGAAAAGAACAATCAAATATATTATAATTTTTAAAAATATATCAGCTTAATTAACTTAAATAAACAACAGTAAATATACTATTCCAAGCAGAAACACATTGTTAATAAAACATATACAAATAATTTTAAGAAAGAATGAACTTTTTCTCTTATACGTACTTAATTTATAATCAGAAGAATAGATAAATAATAATTATACAACTAAATATTACAAAACTATCACATTTTAAATACATTATAATTAAACCTATGATCGAGTGGATAGGTATCAGCTCTTTAAGGTTTTAAAGGAATTTAATATCTCATTCAAATAGATACAACTCGATTAAAATGACAATGACCAGGATCCAAGCTAATGCACTAGTCAGCAGTGGAATCAGGCAAGAAAACAGTTTGATTCTGGAGTGAAACAAGGTGATATCAAACAATCTGGCCCACCATCAAGTAATGAATTGAGAATAGTGTTACGGTCAAACAGAGTAACTGGCAATGATTTGGTGTTGGTGTCAGTTATGAGTCAATGACTATCATGTGTCAGTAAACGTAGTAGTGATTAGCTAGTGTCAGTGAATGTAGTCAAGAGTCAGTGACTATCCAGTGGCAGTGACCTAGTGTCAGTGAAAGTAGTAACAGTATCTATGTGTGTCAGTATTGTATACAGATTTAGAGAATCTTATGTGAAATTGTAAAACCTAGCATTAAGTTATTTAGGATAAGTATTACCTTATTATAAAAATTAGTGTAATTAGATACAGGTTAGACCTTGTATAAGTGATAATTGTTGTTGTAAGTTACTTAAGATTAAGAATCCAGTTGTATTTATTAGTTTGTAAATAAATTAGTGTTTTATAATATTTAAGTGTAGTTTGATTAGCCATACCCCCCCCCCCCCCCCCCCCCCAGTGGCCCCTAACAATATGGTGGAACGTTGGAAAGTCGAATCTACCAATTTCTTGGGTATCATGACGATATTGTGGTCCTGGTACAAAATGAAAATTTTTTTTTACAAAATAGTAGGTCATGAAATTAATGAGAGGAAATGTAAATCCATGGTATCTTCGACCTCTAAAATTAGAAGAAGGCCGCAAAACATCTCTTGACATCCAATCTTTTGAAGCCATTAATAATGGGTATCTCGACACTGAAATACAGTGAGTGATGAAGTCAAAAAAAAGAATAATGAGAGACAACAGAGTTTGTTTTGGTCTCATGATAATCAAGTCAAACCTGCTAACCAAAAGAAGTAAAATCACGCAGTACAGATCTCTTAGGCCAGTTCTGTACTATGGCGCAAAGACATGAAAAATTTTAGAGGCATCTTCGGCCTTGTGTCATGGTGCCAAAGATTAGGATGACCTTATACAATATGGAAGTATTGTAAGGTGTATTAAATCAAGAATTGGCTGTTTAGGCATCTAGAAAGGATGCCAGACATAAGAATGGCCAAATATCTTTCCAGACAACTTTCCCTGGAAAGAGAAGAAAAGGACGTCGCAGTAAGTGTTGGATTACTGACGTGGAAGAGGACCTAATAAAATAAGGGGTGAAAAACTGTAGAAGAAATGATTTGGATAGAGATTGTTGGAAAGTGATTGTTAGAGAGGCCAAAGTTCACCAAGGACTGTAAAGCCGTAAAAGAAGAAGAAAGACATTAAAATTTTATTTAATAATCAAATGATCTGCCAATACTGAACTGAACATTAGATGCATTGATTATAAGCAATGTAAATAAAAGATTAATCAACGCAGATGCCTTATATGTTTCAGAATGTCTAGTATTCAACCAGAAGGCACCCGGACAAACTTGAAATCCAAGAGAGAAAGATAATGAGGAAGATACTAGAACCAGTTAAGAAAGAGAATGAATACAAAAGGTGACCTAACCAAGAACTCTACACGTACTGTGAAAGAATCATGGATATAATTAGGAAGAATGGTCTAGCATTTTATGGGGCACATCTCCAGAATGCAACCTTTCAAGTTCACAAATCAGCTCCTCAGTTACTGGAAAAGAAGGAAGACCAAATCACCATGGTTGTCAGAAGCAAACAAAGACCTGCATAACTACTGGGGCAACATCAAAGCCCGACCCAAACGTAATCGTTGAATGCCATGGTCCTAAGCTGGCCTATATAAAGCAAGAAGAAGAAGAAGACTAATCAAGTTCACAAGATTGAATTTGTTTTCTAATAGGTATGTTACTTGTGCCTCCATAATTTCTCTTAAACTAATGAATTTTTCTTTATATTAATTTATACCTTCTTCACATAAAAAACATAATATAGATATATGGTTCAATAGATACAAGTATTATGTTACAATATGTCTTACAATACTTCCTTTAGAAATATCAAAACTCTTAACATTTTATCTAACAATATAGTTTCAGTATGAAATTAACAATCTAAGAAGAGAAATAATTACTATTACACAATATTGAAATACCTCTTTGAGTTTGTGCAGAATTCTGTTTTCTTCTTTGTTATAGTATTCAGTCATATCGTCTACCAGATGGTCAAGATCAACCGCTCTTGGGGTTATTAACTAAAATGAAATAATTTAAAAAAGAATATTAAATTCTAAATTGTACATAAAACATACAATGACATAAATAATATACACAGAAATAACTACCTGCAACCACAGGTGTGAAGGTGAAGCAACAGATGAAACATAAACTTGGATCATACTATCACTTGATTCAGTAATGAGTCTTTCATAATGAGAATCTTTTTTCACGCTAACCATATCCTAAAAAAAAAACAACAACATTCAATAACAATAAAAAATAAATAAATAAATACAAATAAATTATTACAATAATATAAATTACATTTTCTTTTTGATTTTTTGGTTTCATTCTTGGTGATCTTGTTTGATTTGAATCATGTAGTTCTTTCCTTTTCTTCTCATCTTCTTTAATTCTATTTTCGATGAGTTCTTTGGCAGCTGACACATTTGCAGGTTTTCCCTTAATCACAACAAGCTTTCTATTCGAATCTGCCATACAAATAACAAAACACATATATATTTCAAATAGAAAACTATGACCTATAATAATATTATAAAATATACAATTACAATTAGGGAAATATCAAATAAAAATACAATCTCTTTTACATATATTAAGCAAGAAATCCCTCAATATTTTTCTAAAAAAGCTTACTACTGAACTGGAGAAAATAAAAAATATTGTTAGATATAAGATTTTAATAGTTCTAGATTCATCATCTGAAGAAAACTAAAGTATGTTACATTCAAGGAATTTTAGAGAAGTAAACAAATTGTTTCAAAGGGTGCGGAAATGCGAACGACTGCTAAGTTCAAAAGTCAAAACCTCATATTTTAACATAAAGTTCACTTTAAAATATTTGGATCCATCAAAGTTAAAGAAAATGGTCAATGAGAATTTCTTCTTCAATCAGCTTAACAGGCGCTGATGCTACCTTTGGCCTGCTCAACAATAGCCAACCATCTTCCTCGATCAGTCGCTTCCATGGCAGAGATCCCTAGCTGCCGGAGATCCTGTCCTAGGCCATCCCTCCATCGACCCTTTGGCCTACCACGTGGACGCTGGCCTTCTGGGACATTTTTGTACATCCTATTGGCTCTATTATCCAAGTGGTAGGCAACTTTTATTTAAATTGATAAAAACATTAATTACGCTTAGACGGTTTGACGTATCAACTTTATTTTTTTACACAAAATATAGGGTTTTAATACACATGAAATGTATTTGGTTTCATCATCCTATCTGGTTTTAAACTCAAGTTAAAAATCAAAATGGTTTTTGGATTTTCCAATATTTTTAATAGTTTTTTGTTCATCGAATTTTACATTTACATACATCAAAAGAAAGCTGAGACTCTCCTCTTTCCAGCGATACCAACCAGTGAATTGTGTGACAAAGTAATGGAGATTTAAAGGTATGCAACCAATAATCGGTTTAAAAATTTTTATTTTCCTTGAACAGAGTGAAAAAAATGATATTTTTTTATTTTGTTGAATAAGCGTTATTTAATGTTTTTGAGGGTGCTGAATTAGAATCTGATGTCAATTTTTGTGTCGAAAAATCTATAGAGGTAGTTTACTTGAAAAACTAATAATTTTTTTAGAATTTAATTAACCTAAACCAAAATCTATGGAGCGGCTGTATTTTTCCTTAAATTCGCATTCAAAACTAAAAATCTTGGTGTAAGAATCATGTCGATATCAACTCAAGATAAAAAATAAATTAGTTTAATGCTATTTTATTTTTTTTCTCGGCTTCTAAGACCCATTGGTCGGAACGGCAAAATATATGTCTAATATTTTTTGACAAGGAACCTCCAAAAAAATTGCCAACAAGATCCGTGAGAGACTGAGTGTGTCCTCCCCTTGTTAGTCCCATTTCAAAGAAAATTTATTTTTCATATCTAGTAATATTTAAAGTGGAAGACTTCTTCTAAAACAAAAGCCTCCCATGCCCATGCCCATTGGACAGTAAATTGAATGTACTGACAAAAATCTTAAGTACACTTACCTACGATGTACCTGTCTACTGTAATTATAGTATTCGTTGATTGAGAAATTTTCCTTATATTATCACCACATCGCCCAATTATAAGACCGATGGCATTCTATAAGAAATAAATAAGTTAATACAATACAAAAAATAAATAAATAAAAATTGAACCATTTAAAAATAAATAATGCACATAAATAAAATAATATTGAGACAGAAATTTACCTGGGGTACCCACATCTCTAAAGAATTGACATCCTTTGGATCAATAAACTCATTAATCAAATTTTTCGCTTCCTCAACATTTTCTTTTTCACCCACGATTCTACAGATCTTATAGTTTTGGTCACCTTCTGAAATGGTAAATACATTTTAGCTTATGAAAATGGCCAATCAGAGCTCATTTATAACAAAGAGGAAATTAAAAAAAAAAAATTAAATTCTGAAATTTACAACAATGGATTAGCTAAAGTAACTGATACAATGACAAAACCATATATATCTAGCAAATCGATTCCGAAGTTTCACATTCATCGATAGATTTTTCCTTACCAATAAACTTCCAATCCTATATGAAATAGTATAGTATTTCCTTTTCTCCAATGTAATGTCAAATCCTTTATGGGTGGGAGCAGTTTGTTCAATGTCATTACCTCCAAGTGAGCTCAAGATAAGGTATTTGACATAGGAGAAGGGGCTTATTTTGCACTGTTAAAATTGTTTTGTTTTGCAAAATTTAATGGGAATCCTGCCTAAGGATTACAAGGTTTTGAGCAACTACAGTTTAACAACAGGAAAAATTCAAACTATTTAACCAAATAAAAACGATTAATATAAAAGCACACTGCAAGATAGGTGCAAATACTGCAGCAAAATCATGAACAAGGATTAAACTAATATCCACAGGTTATGATTACAGTATAATAGAGTGATCTATTAAATGACATAAATGGGTCTGATCTGAAAAATATCCATAATTTTTAAAATGACATTATCTTTGAGTGTCATTACGTCCAATAACAAAATTTAAAGAAATAATACAATGACTTCCCATTATAGTAACCATTCAATATCTCAAACCTTTCAATACATAATAAAGTTAGATAACTGCCACTTACCAATATTTCTAAAAAATATTTTTGTTTTAGTTTTGTCTTGCAACTCTTTTATATTAGTTCCTGCTCTCCCAATCAAACTGCCAACACAAGAGAGTGGTATTTTAACATCTACTTCCTTCCTTTTGATGTTTTTTATGTATTCCTCCCATTCTTTATCCTGAAATGGGAGACAAAAACGTAAATTCTTGCAATTTTTTCAAAAGATATCTATGATAGTGAGCAAGAGAAATTATATAAGGATTAAATGCACATGTAACTTACACAAATATGATAATAATAGATAGTTGCAGCACAAATACTAAGAATTGGCAATGCAACAAAGGCAATCAATGACTTCAACATCCATGCCATTGTCAGTTTATTGATGAAAGCACCAAGACAAAGTTTATCTAAAAAATACCTTTAAACTGATAATTATACTTAAAACCATAATTACAGCCAGTATCACAGACAAAACAAGCGTTGAACCTCAAAGCAAGGTACACCGATTAGTTATTAAATTTGGCCAATCAGAAGGACTGGTGTTTAAACCCGCCAAATTTAAAATAATATTTTGCTAAGAGTCGCAATTCTTTTACCTTTAAAGTTATAAGGCGTTATAAAAAACCTTGTTTTTGTCCGTATTTACGATTTTTTTTCAGTTGATTGGCGAAACGGCCATGTTATTAGATAAAGATATAAGGTTGCTCATTCAGAGATAAAAAAAGAACACAATTTCTCCCTCAATGCAAAAAACAATAGATCAGGAATTTGTTTGTCTATAATCTACTGCTTATCCCAATTTAAATTTTAGAATTACTTAAATTAATAATTAAAGTAAATTAAAAATTGACGATTCTTCGAAATAAACATAGTTGAGAGAAAATGGGTATTTCAAACGTGATTTTTTTTAAGATGATGGTTGTATTGTTGACTGTGAGTTTTTACTAAGGAGATGAATTTGTCAGGGGTGCAGTCAAGGTTGAATAAACACAGCCAGTTTTAAATGAAAAACTTATATTTTGGCTTGCCAACGTTTACTTGGCAAATTTGTTAGTCAAGCCTTCATCTAGACTACTTCACCCTGATGAAGACCTGCAAGGCAGGTCGAAACGTTGGCACGCCAAAATATAAGTTTTTCATTTAAAAACTGGCTGTGTTTATTCAACCTTGACTGCACCCCTGATTTTTTTTTAATTTAAACCAATGTAACTCCTGAATGGTAAATCCTAGCAACAAATGTTATATAATAAAAAATATTCTCCACAAAATTTTCTGATAGTAAACTGTCAGAAAATTTTCGCAGCACCAACAGAGCTAGAGCGTGTCGATATGTTACATTTTTGAGGGTGAAAACAATAATGAAGAATAAGATGAACTTGAATATTTTTAATAAGAGCGTACTATTGAAAGCTTTCTACAAATATTGTGTTCGAGAAAATCTTATTTATTAACTATTCGGTATTTATATTAAGTACATAGTAATAATAATAATTTGAAAATATAACTATCAGGATCACATCATGTTTAAACACATACTATCATGCGTACCTCAACTGACTTATTGTCAAGTATTCCACTGAACCTCCTGTCATTACGATCTGTCCCTATTTCAATTATTCTTTTGGTATGAAAGATTATTTGTAACTGATTTCCATTATCTATAGTTTTAAAGATAGAAAAATGTGCACTCTGACCAATTGAGTGAATGTTTGCCCTCAGCATTGCAGTATAAGGGACTTTGTCCCAGAATAAAATTATTTTTCTATTCTATTCTATAAAAAGCATTCGTCAAGAGGACAATGAGCCAAGAGTAGATAGTACTAGAAACTGGTGATTTGTCAATTTCAAAGATTCGAGGTTCTAATTACCTTGATTGACACGAAGAGTTTAAAATTTATTTAAATCTCAGATGTTCTGCATATATTACTTAAGCCCCCCACTAACATTTATATTGGAAAAGTTTAGGAGTAATTTTAAAGATCTACACAAGAATTTTTTTTTAAACATGTTATGTGTTTTTACGGGGACTAACTCGGTTTCAAGACTGTAACCGTCCCGTCTGTTACCTCTCATAACAATTATTTTATTGTTACTCATTAATAAAAAAAGTTATATTATTAATTAATATTTATATTACAGTCCCACTAGAATATAATGTGAATCAATATTTATTATTAAACTATTGTACATACTAATGTAAATATATATCTTAAATATATAGTAAAACATGTCCCATGTATCCTTGCTTTGATCCTCGAAACAGATAATCTAGGGGCTGGCATATCCCCCAGAAGTCATAAGACAATGCATGTACCATGATAAACACAAATCAAAGGCGGTTTAGTTTTCCTCCAGACTGCATCCCTGATTATCTTCAAATATTACTTAACAGTCAACTATAATATTCTTCCTAATAAATTCACTTCCACTTCGATCTTTTCACTCCCCTTCCCCTTTTTTTTGGTCCTACTTTCTGTACCTTATTTCTTGTTAAATAAGATGGCATCCCTGGTTTAAGGGATCTACTAAGTGATGCTCTGAAAAAGTATTATTCATATTGGGAATTGATAACTTCCAAACTCCTACACCAGTCCCTTTCAAGTCACTAACAACTCATACTTTTCCTTGACTGAGTACTGTAATGTTACCCATTTAGATAACATGTAACTGACTGTTTAGATAGTGAAATATTTCAAATAATTATAACATACCTTACAAGAACTCTATTTAAAAAAAAAAGAAAAATTTATGGCTCGTCTAAAGACAACTTGTTTAACCTGATATAGAAGGGAATGACCTCCAGTCCTAGACCCAAGATGAGTTACTTCCTGCAGACTGTCATTTCTCTCTTGTCTAGGCAATAAAAACTAATTTTTTAGGAAAGGACAGGTTTCAGATAAATTAAAATTATTATAACTTACAATTTTTTTTATGCTTGACATTCTTTATCGCCTCAAGTCAAGTGAACAACTAGGAGTTTATACTATTATCAAAGGTGATATGTTATAAACTACATACCCTCTTGAATCCACTAATCTATCAACTTGCCTCCAACTAGATTTTAGATAATCCTCCGAGGTGTGAATCTTATAGGTGTGAGAAGAAGGCTTTGGTATCCTCTATTCAGAACATTAATTGAAGTGCTACTAATTGGTAGTTTCTTTACAAGTCATTGTAATAATTTTTCCATTAATTTACTTGATGTATATATTGTTTACAGTTGTAAATACCAGGAAAAAAAAAAGAGCTCACAATAATTGGCTAGTTTCCTTATGCAAGCTACATTTGAAAAAAGCAAATACAGTGCAATTAGATTATTTCAACAATCTTAATGCGTTTATTCACTTAACTGTATGGTACAAATGATAACAAATACAAAACTTTCAATTTTATTAAGATTCACATTACAAATTTTAATTATATACAATTATGCTTTTGAAAACTTTAAGCCCTTCAATCCATACATATTGTCAGTGATATTTAAACAACCATATTAAATGAATCCATATATAAAGCGTTGATATACTTGAGTGACTCCAGGAAACAGAATAATACAATTTATATTAAAAAAATAAAATAAAAGAATGCACGATTTACAAAAATAATAATTTCTGAAAACAAATAAATTAATAATAAATAACTTTTTGATTAGAGAGTAACAACAAAATACATAATAAAAAATAGGTTTTATAATAAAATAAAATAAAAATATGCATAAATATATCACAATTCATAATCATAACAGCAGTCAAGCAAATAAATTACCAATAAAAATGCAAATTTCATGAGCATATTAAAAATCCTAAGAAGATTATATCACAATGCAGGAATTAAAACCATATCACACTACGGAATGTAAATATTCCTCCTTCCTTTATTAAATACAACTACTTACTATTTCTTATAAACAAATAGGCTTTGCTATTAATCAGACCAATGATTGATGTCAATGAATGTTGCATAGCATATTATACCTAAGTTTTCCAATAAAACAGGAACTGCAAACTAAATCCTTACAAAACCAACCGATATTAACATATTAAAGATAATCAAACTGGCTTTGTTTCTTTAAAACCCATAACTAACAATTATACATCAATCAAATTTATAATTGCAATGAGCATTGAGTAATTATTAATGAGATAATGGCTCATATCATAGCACAATTAATATAATACTTATTCTACTTAAATGATTAATAATACTATTCAAACTCATACATAACATTCAGAAAAGAAGTAGATAATTTTCCAAATGTGTAAAAACATAATAAATTAAATAATTAAAAAATTAAAATAAATAAGACAAAAAATCTTTTTAATATCACAGAGGTTCCCAGCGAATTAAAGCTAAAATAATTAAAATGATTCACATTATAGTTTGTAAAGAAAATAAAAGGAAACATTAATATACATAGCCATAGAAAACAATATTATTTGCATTTCACCTAAAATTTTAAGAAATAACATGAAATTAATACTTTTTTTTAAATAAAAATTTCTTTTTTAAATCATAATTTAAACATTTATGATGGTAAATGATTAACTTAAGTATTTACGAATGTTTAGTTATCTTTCAAATTTTGGTATACGTTAAAGAAATCATTTATATCTTTAATTATATACAAAACTAACAGAATATAACAAAAATATACAAATATATAAAACAAAATAACAAATCAATAGTCACATTGTAAAAAAACAACCAAATTAAATGAGCGATTACAGTAAAGCAATGAAGTGCATATGCAATTAGTGTTATAATTTAGGTAATACATAATATGAAATGGTATATTTCTAAGTATAAATGCTCATAGATCACAATATCTCTCAACTTTCTATAATATAAGCAAGTTGATTTGTTTTTTCATAAGCTTTTGTTTATGATACAAAGACAAATACCAAATTTGATACATTATTTTAAATAACATAAATCATCTACTAATAGCATCCATAAAAAAATCAGTTATTTAGCAAACCACACAGCAGTTTCATCATCTAATTTTGTATCTTAATTATCTTACCTTAACAATTACTTTTCATGTTAAATTAACATAAATATTTAAATATCTTATACAATAGCTACACCAATACAATTGGCATTCAGAATCGGAGAAGGTATTTTGTTAATTAGAGATTCATTTTTTGTGACTGGATAAAAATAAGGATGATCCATAGATTCTCTCGCAGTCAGACGTTCATAATGATCATAGCGAAGTAGCTTATCGAGAAAATCTAACGCTTCAGGAGAGACCAAATGCTGATTCTCTGAATGAACAAACCGTTCCCATCTTTTCTTAGAATGGCGTCCTAATATACTTGAAAATCTGGGATCGAGTTCAATGTGATATTTTTCAAGATATTCATATAATTCTTCAGTGCCAAGTACCTTTGCAATACGTACCAACTGATCATAATTATCACAACCATGGAAAAACGGTTCTCTTTTGAAAATCATACTTGCAAGCATACACCCTAGAGACCATAAATCTAGAGAATAATCGTACATTTGGTAATCAACAAGAAGCTCTGGGCCTTTGAAATACCTCGATGCCACTCTGACATTGTATTCTTTATTTGGATGATAAAATTCTGCTAAGCCCCAATCAATCAACCGAAGCTTTCTTTTCTCATGATCTATCATCACATTGTGAGGCTTAATATCTCTATGCATTATACCCATGCTATGACAAAAATCTAAAGCTTTCAAAAGTTCATAAATATAATACCTTATGTCATAATCTGATAAAGTTTGATACAATTCTTTGAAATCAGAGTTATTAACATATTCGAAGATAAGTGCTGGTGTTCTTGATGAGGGATCTTTAACCACTGCCTGCAATGTTATAATATTCTTACCCCCTCTCAAATTTTCCAATATCTTTATTTCTCTCCTTATTTTCTTTTTTTTAACAGGTTTCAATATTTTGACAACACACTTATCATTGTTTCTAACATTTATAGCCTCAAACACCTCACTGTATTTTCCACGGCCTAGCTTCCGAGTTAACTGAAAGTCATCTTGCTGACCCCAATTGATCGTATAAGATTCATAATCCCAATAGTCACTGGATTTAGTAGAATTGGCATCTGCATATACTCTAGATCGACTTGGAAGTGCTTCCATTGAGAAAATTCCGATTTTTTCATTAAACTTCTTCCTTTAATACTTAAGTCATTCTAGCAGTATCCTAAAAAATAAAAATTAAAAGTCACTGAAATTCATTGAATAAATTAGCAAAATAATTAAAAATTACTCCTAAACTAATAATATCATTTACATTTTTGCTGTACTTTAGCAAGGCTTATAGTCACAAACACTCCTAAGCCCTCTAATAAATCACAAAATAACATTTTAAGGAGCAGTTTAAAAATGTGCCAGGGTTTTAACTAATTCTGTGGTATTTGGGTAAAGGAATTCAAGTATTTTTTTGTTAAAATCGGTTTAGATTATAATTAGGTCATATACAATTAGAAAACTTCAGAATGATATCTTAATATTTATCCAAACAGAATCCTGAATATCAGAATAAAAATATTTACTACTAAAAATAATAGCAATCTTCCTTTGTGCTAGTACTACACTGCTTATTATTATTTTGTCACCAAGATACAATTTATGTACGTACCATCTCTACTTTACACAAATAGATCCAACAGTACATGCAGAAAAGTAATGATTTCGGCTAATATTTATAAAATATTAAGTTGACGACACATAAACAGTTCAGGTTGTTTATGGTTTGTCCAAAGAGGTTATGCAACAAATAATTCAATAAACAAAGTTTTTCACACAAATACAAAACAAGAATTATTTAATTTTATATTTGACCATGCCTTCTGCCGTCGTAGAAAGCTGGATCATTGATTAAACAATCGAATGATTTTGGATATTTCTGAACTAGTATATGTATTTTTTAACCATGAACACATGAAGGGTTGACAACAGATTCTGGAAATAACGATTCTTTATAAACAGTTACTCTTCTAAACTATATTTTGATTAATTGATTTTATTATGTCTTTTCAACATTTATTTTTCATTTTGATAAATAATATCTGATATTTCCTTTTAGACAAAATTTCAATTAAAGGTGTATTTAGATTACGACGGGTGTGGTTATCAATGCTCTATAAGGAGGTATCATAAGGCCTAAAACACTCATCGTCGCAAAGTGCGGCAAACGCGAAAAAAACTAAATCTATTTTTATAATTTTTGTCGTGTTTGATGGGCTATTGTGTTCATTATTAGCTGGAGAAAACATTTCCAATTTGTTGTTTTCAATTTTATTTTTATTAGTGACTAAGATCTTCTGAAGTTGTACAATATTACTCCACCCAAAAATGGCCTTTTTTTTTTTTATCGAGCTACAATTTGGCTCACTGTGGATTTATTTTTATAGATGAAACAACGAAATTTGATAAGTACGAAAGGAACATAATAATAAGTACGAAAGAAACATAATAATAAGAAACTAATAAGTACGAAAGAAACATAACATAAGAAACTAATAAGTACGAAAGAAACATAATAATAAGAAACAAATTTTATTAAAATCGGACCAGCCGTTCCAATTTAGAAATATAGCCCCCCCACTAATGAGTAAAACTGTTAAAACCCCAAATATACGCTTATAAGTACGAAAGAAACATAATTATCAAATTTTATTAAAAGCGGAGGAGCCGTTCTCAATTTAGAAATATAGCCCCCCCACTCCTCTCCCTAAGAAAAAGATGGCGATAGTTCAAAACCGTTAACAAAAGAGAAAACTTAAAACTTAAATGTTGGAGGTGGAAACTGATATTCCGATATTTATTTGCCAATTTAATTGAAGGAATATTGTAATCGAATTATTCTGAAAATAATTCATGCCTTAAATTACGAGAAATAGTAATTCGTAATTCAACTATGTAATCCGTAAACGAATTACATATAAGAAATACATTGTAATCCCAATTGAATTACTTTGTGGGAATACTGTAATTCATATACGATGTATTTCGATTACATTTGTTGTAATGCAAATGCAAATATAATCGGATTACAATGTAATTGAATTTTGCCCAACTCTGCTATATACATTGGAAGTTCATTTGTAGGTGAGTCATTCTTACAACTCTACAACAAAATTTGCTGATATTGCTGTCAGACGTCTAAATTATTAATGTCAAGCTAACAGACGCAACAAATAAAATCAAGGAGTTATCATTCGATCTCTTCTTAACCTTTGGCTCAATCTTCAATCCACTTCCCTGAACCTATTTAATAATTAATTGCCATATCTTAGAAATTGAAAATGAAGTTCTAGGTAATCAAAGTAATTAATTGGAATAGTTTTATCAAATATATCTACATAAAACATTTGATTGTTAAACTGCAGGTCTGCTAGATTGTCGGAATACCGTGATAATTTAATACTGATGTTAGTACTTAATACATTTTATTTTTCTTATCATTTATACTCTATCCTTTCGAAATAATGTTCCTTGTTTTTGTTGTTTTTTTTTTAATGCTTTTTTGTTAAGAAAAAAAATATTGAAAACTTATGAAATCGTAAATAGCTTAGATATCGATTAGTGGTTCAGATGAATGTTGAACCTCTTTGCATTGTATTCCCTCTAGAGGTGGGCTAAACAGTTATTTTTTGGTATTAGGTTACTACGTTATGGCTCTATCCCAGTAATAGGTTCCAATAATAGGTTATTCCAGTAATAGGTGATCAAGTAAACCCCTGTCCTACCGCTAGAATGCGCGCCCGTCAATCACTGCTGTTGCCAATAACTCTTCGGGATCTAATAACGCTTAGAATCACTGCAGTTCCTACAATAACGCCAGTTATTAGAATCACTGCAGTTATTACAATCACTCCAGTTCTACAACAGTTCTCAACTGTTATTAGAATAACCTATTGCCAGCCATCGTTCTGTTTTTGATCACCGACCTAGCGCTAGTGGTTCTAACCTATTACAAACTCACTTTGATATTTTGACTGGTATTTATTAATTTATCCTCCTCGCCATTGCTAATAATGTTAATAATTTGCTTATTTAGTAATCTTACAAATGGTAAATAACACAAAATCAACCAAAATTATTGTGTCAATTTTTTTTTAACAAAACATTTTAGAAGCCAATTAAAAGTTGTCAAAATATATAACAAATTAAAAATAAATAGGCCAACTATGATACAAACGAATTCAGCTAAATAAATCTTTAAAAAACATTGTCATTATTTAATTGTACTGCTGAGATTTTATTTTTTAAAAATACATATAGGTGTTAGTAAAACATATTTGAACAATTATAAAGACTCAACAATTACAAGTAGCTTGTATCAATCTGTTACCTAAGCATGTATTGTGTATTAAAATATTGGCTGTAAGATAAAATAAAGAAGAAAATAACAGAGGTAGAAGCAGGATTCAGGCTGGGCCATCTTAGGTCAAGTTTTTACTATATCCCAATTTTTTTTAAAGCATTTGGTGGACTTCCAAGACTTCTGGTCCAGGAGGTACATTTAGCCTTTATCCACCTTTAGAAAGCTTTGACTAGAAAATAAGGTGTGGAAAGCACTGTTTGTCAGAGATAAGTGATAGTCTGAGATAAGGCATACAAGGCCTTTATAAAGGTGCAGAATTGGGAATTAAATTTTGAAATAGCAGCGTTACTAATTGTATACAAAAGTATTTAGAAAAAAAAAAGTTTTGATATCATGTCCCCTCAGCATTACACATCACCAAAGGATTAAATCAAAGTTGCTGCTAATCACCTACTCTCTTTAACATGGTTATTAAACAACCTTTCTAGAAATAGGAGAGAAATATTAACACACGGGTTTGGAGATTTTGAAAGATATCTAATTCATAATACAAACTGCAGGAGTTTATCAACTCATTGCCACTGAGGAATGTGATCTGGAATACATGCTGAGGAAACTCTAAGCAGTATTCTGAAAAGGGCATGGAAATAAATCTAAAGAAGAAAGAGTTTGTGTCCATCAACTCTTCGAGCACATTTTTTAGCATTGAAGATTAGAGATATGGAGGTCTACTAATCCTTCCTGGAAAGGAATCCTCTATTAATTAAGATATTTCATTGAAAATATTAAGAGAAAGGAAGACTGTAGGAATCCTAAACTCGTTCCTGTGGAATAAAAATGTTTCCTTTAAAAAAAAAATAAAATAAAATAAGATGATTATATCTTTCCTTATCACTATAAATTGTCTTTAAATTTGCTAAAATCTGTGGTGTGGAGAAGAAAAAGCTTAAACGCTACTATCTTTAGAGATGGGTACCCAGAGTGGAAGTTATTTCATTATAAGAGCCCATCATGTTTCTAATAATATCATAAGACAATATATGATAGAGGAAAAAATCACTTGAGGTACACATGATGGTACATAAGGATGAATACAATTAGGGTTTCATGAATTAATTGCCACTTTTATTGGAATTAAGTCATCAATCCTAATTGAGGAAAAAAATATTTTAAAGAGTATTTAAACCAGGAGCTCATTCAAAAAGGATGTATCAAAACAGAGGCCATAGTATATTTTCCTGATTAGAGATTAGAGAGTAGGTTGAAGGATGTCTGAGGAAATTGTGGATAGGGGATGTAAAGAAAGGTATGGCAGCAAACAAGAGAAAGATTAGTTGATCAAAAGATGGTTTGAACAAATAACTGATAAAGATTAGGATACAATAACTGAACAAACCTGAAGGTATTTTTCATTTTATAAGTTTCCAGAACAGAAAGGGTAATTATAAAAATCACAAAATGAGATAATGTATGGACTAAAACTATATAAAAAAAACAAAACAAATTACAATAAAGTTTGTACAAATTTATCAACACCCCACATTATCATTGTATAATCACAATGAGTTTTTATTTAAAAGAACTGTTCTCATAAATACTTCACCAAAATATTGGACAATACTAATAACCATACAGATTCAATCAATTTACATCAGAGTTTTTAAAGGAAAAAAACAAAATGAATTAAAAATATTCAGTTTATTTGTTAACAAATCTATTTACAAATATTCCAATGGATTTAACCATAAAAATGATAACTAAAAAGTTTTATGAAAGAAACCATTCACAAAAATAAAAAAGCTATATATCAAAAGACTAAATACTTACTTCAAAAAGCAGTATTTTACAAACAGGTAAAAAGGTAGTGTCTCGATGGAATCTAATATAAGTGTAAATATCCTTGGAATAACTATAAATTACAAAAGTCTAAACAGATTTTACAACAAGCTAATATTTTCATGATTTAATAATCATTGCAAGATTTTAACTATTCATTATAATCATCATAAGATTTTAATGACATTCATTTGTCATTACATTATTATTTGTAATATAACATAAGAAAAAGCATTTGATATTAACTAGCCATTTCAACTTTTTAAAATTACGATTAGAAAACTTTAAGACCCTGAATATTGGAGAACTATTTCAGTCTAAGTAAATTTAAATTAAATTTGGTATTACAAAGCTCATCTAAAAGTTTCAGCACTTTGTATTAAAGTAGAACCTCTCTTAACCAAGAGATTTTTTATCGATTCGCAATGAAACAAAAAAAGGAAATCATGAAGATTTATTTACAAATTAAAATCAAAGCATTTATTTTTGTTCACAGTTTCGAACTCCATCTATTGTGATATGATTGTACTATGATCACGAATTTCTGTTTTAGTTCGAACCACGGCCGCTAGGAGCGTCACAACCCACTGCGACCAGTTCTTGTTTGCGTTATTAGATCACGTGACCTATCGGTTCTTCAATAATAGGACAGCCATATGAGTTATTCGATAACAGAAGTTACTCAACAGTTATTGAGAACCGATCTAAGAACGATAACTGGTCGAATAACCTTAACCGATCGGTTCTTCTATCTGTTATAACCTAACACCTTACACCAACAACCCCAATTTATTGTTATTTCTCCATCGTTTTCGATGGAAGATTTAATAAATTTGACTAATATTGTAAAATATAGTTATTTTAAAATACAAATTTAGGTTTATTTATAGATATTTTAAAATATGATCACTGGTAATAGGGTTTTTTCAGTAATAGGTGATTGGTGATAACAGTTCCGAGTCAATATTAGGTTATTTTAAAGAATACGTTATTTTTGTCCCACCTCTAATTCCCTCCTAAATCAATTTGAACCTGATAAATAATATTTAATGTTATAAAATATATGACATTTTGATTTTTTTTTTCGACACCCTTTTGTGATGAAAATGTCTGGTGATAATATTGAATGTGATGTTAAGACTGTTAGGAGGTTTCTAAAGGAGAGACTTTTCAGCCATTCCATTAATAAACACCATGAAGAATATATTGAACTGTTAAATCTTTTGAAAAGAACTGTTTCAAACGGAGAAAGTGACTCTGCACTAATTGTAGGCCCTAGAGGTTGTGGGAAATCAACTGTGAGTTGGATGATATTCTTAGATTATCCTATATTAGGTGAATTATCTGGTTTAACATTTTACTCTTTCTAGCTTTTAAATTCTGCCTTGAAAGAATTGTCTAAGTCTGAGAGCAATGAATACTTAATAGTACAGTTACATGGTTTGGTGCAGACAGATGACAATCTTGCATTACGTGCAATTATTGAACAATTGCATGTTAAAGAATTAGATGGAGATCAGATAACAGGATCATTTTCTGGTAAATTACAAATACCTTTGAAGTAACTAGTGCATTAACTTAAATGAATTAATTAGATTAAATACATTTTTTCTAGATAATTTGATGTTCGTGTTGCAGAGTTTGAAGACATGTGATAGGGCGAATACTGTTCCTATTATATTTATTTTAGATGAATTTCAACTATTCTGCAACCACAAAAATCAAACACTGCTCTATAATTTGTTTGATATTTCCAAATCAGCTCAGGTTTGTGTTTAAATTCTTTCTGCTGATAATTGATTTATTCTTTTGTTTTATAAGTGTTTATATCTTCTTTTTATAGGCTCCAATGTGTGTTATTGGCATAACTACGAGGTATGATGTTACAGAGTTACTTGAGAAAAGGGTTAGCTCTCGTTTTTCCCACCGACAAATACTCATAATGCCGAGCTACGATCTCAATGAAAGAATAGCACTTGTTTCTGAGTATCTTATTATCAGAAAAAAACCTCCAGCTCTCCGTAAAGTCAGCCTTGAATTCATTAAGAAATGGGATGAAACTATTGAAAGTCTTCTGAATGTCTCCAAAGTGATGGGCTATTTCAGAAAGCAGTTAGATATTGAACCTAGTTTAAAAGCATTAAAAAATGTTTTGGTAAATAAGATAATTAATTTAATTAATCATTATTGTAAATTTGTATTTTGTCTAAATTATTTGAAGGGAGTTAACTTTATTTATTATTTATTACAGTTTTTACTTATTAGTGCTATGTCTTTATCTGATCCATTTCTATCCATGAAAAATTTTGATGATGTTTTTCAAAAGTATTCTATTGATGAGAAAGTTGAATATTTGAAAGATCTTTCAGCACTGGAACTGTGTTTGGTAACCTTTTTGTCTTTCAATTTCATGATGAATATTTAATGTTTCCTTTATTATATTATATTTTATGTGTTAGGTCGTTGCAATGGCTCATCATGTGGAAATATATGAAGGAGAACCGTTCAATTTTGAAATGATCATTAAGAGGTACTTGAAATTCGCTCAGCAAAATCCGTCTGTTCAGATTACTCACAGGCCAATTTTAATTAAAGCTCTGGAAAGAATCAAGGTACTGGATTTTACTTATTTTAGGTCACGCGGAATGAACTT
Organism: Euschistus heros; assembly: GCA_003667255.2. NCBI lineage: Eukaryota > Metazoa > Arthropoda > Insecta > Hemiptera > Pentatomidae > Euschistus > Euschistus heros. Next base: position 332,393 of record RCWM02000570.1, on the reverse strand, counting down.
ATTTTCTTTTCATGTTTTTATATAATTAATAAAATCGAATTTTGTAAGAAGCTTGTGATGCACCTAATAAGAATTCTGTTTAATGAGTTTTTTTATAAAAAAGTAGTGACTTAGTAAATAATGTTTTTAGTATACCATACCATATTAGCTTAAACACCTTCCACAGTTCCACTAGACTATCTCTAATTAAGTCATCATCATAAAATTAGAAGTATGCCTGATGCAGTCTCTTCTTAAGAGATCTGAGAGCAAGACTTTCTTGCTGTTGCCTTACTTGTCTTCTTCATATCTCGCAGTGATAGAGAGGCTTTCCATGTATGACAGGTTCCAAGCTTGTTATTTTGTGAGAGCGGATTTAGTAGACTGGAGAATTAAAATTAAAACCTGAACCACTATAACCTGTACCCATGGAGGGACTTGGGTTTAAGTATATGAAATAAAATGAAAAAGAATCTTTATTCTAGGACATTTGTTTCCTAAGAATAATATCAAGTTACAAATTTTGATACTATTGTCTGACTTTGGAAATTTAAAATTACAATCTTCAACAGTTTTTACAAATAACAACATATAATGGTTCATAAATCAGAATAAAATCCTTATCATATTTGCGTTTTTATGTTTCCCAAATGCTTGGAAGAATGATGATTGAAGAGATGAATATATAAATGATATTTAAAAGAGTAAATGGGTATTGAATTCCAAAATGAGGATGCACAGATGATAAAAGATTTCTTGAATGAAGCAGTTCTGTGAGAAATGATATACAGATTGGTAGGCTGGATCCTTGTATTTAAGAGGTGGATAGAATGCAGGGTAAGTATATCATGAATGTAGGTGTTTCTTTTTGGTTTTTAGGGTTTGGGATGTAAAAGCTCCATGGAAGTATTGTTGTCAGTAATCAGGATAAAACTACCCAAGTTCGCTATACCAGTAGGAGATGTGAGAACGTCTGGAGACCCTGAAAATGAACTTTATGAAGCAATTCACTTGTCTTTTTAGTCTTATCTCGAGCTCACCAGACAGTCCTTCAGCTACTTAACATTGATAGTCGAAGTGGGGTATACTGAGGGAGGATTCAAGGAGTGAACAGGTACTTCTTGGGAATGGATCTCAGAATCTTAGAGACTGTTAATGGTAAGGCCAACAGTTGTGCATGGAGGTGATTTGGACAATATCTCACTCAACTGTCTGGTACCATTTAAGGGTACTCACTTTATATAGGCTGGGTGCGACCCAGAAGGATTCCCTTACCTCTGTTTCAATCCTTATCTTCTTCTTCTTCTTCTTTATCTTCCTCACAGTGCCATTTCTAGCGTCGAGGAGCCTCTATCCAGCGCAGCCACTCTTCCCGGTCTCTGCTTAACTGCAGAGACTAGTCAAAGTGCCAGACTAGTGGGGAATAACGCTCCCCCGGGCTCCTGAGTTCAGTACACAGCACTCTTACACAACAGGACAGTATACTTTACACTTACTCACACACAAGGTCATATACAGTACTCACCTCAGGGCTACCTTCCCTGGGAAGACCCAAGGTTGGGGGGTATAGCCTAACCACCAGTTGTCCCGAGGATATGGGACCTCTAGCACTGGGCCCATCACCTGTCTGGAGTACAGCAGATTCAGAGAAACTTACCTAGCCTCGGATGTGGAGTCTTCACGGAAAAAATCAATCTTTATCTGATATAACAAAATAAATAAATACCTCTCAGATAGACTCAAATCTGTGTTCATTGAGTTAGGAGTCTGAGACTGCTGCCTTACCCATTGTACTACAGCAACTTATCTAGTGGATAGTAATATTTTTTGAATTGTGTTTAATTTTTATTTTATTTCATATGATTTTTATTTTCATAGCTAAGGTAATTTCTTCTATAATCTTTAGGGTTGAATGAGAATAATTAATATTAGTATAAGGTTTTTTGTATATAAAAAAATAATTTTTATTCTCAAGTCTGAAAAAAATTAAACATAACTAATGGTTTCAGGAACTGGAGCTGATTTTACCTGTTTCTAACTCAAATAGAAATCAAAAGAAGGAATATATTCTATATAACTTGATTGTTACTAAATCACAAGTTCGTTCTGCTGTCAGTTCTTATTGTGGCCTTCCAACAGAAATTTCTCATTGGGCTTTAGGAAACGTAGTTTGATTGTAATTTATTATCGGTACAGTTTTTTTAAGTCTATTGAGATTATGTACATTATTATTTATTTTAATTGTTAATATAATAATTGTTATTCATTATTTGTAAATTACTTATCTATACATTCTATAAAAATGTATATTATAAAATTAAATAAAATGGTTTTTAAAACTTTAAAATGTATATTCCTTGATGATTTTGAAATTGAATATTATAGAGGGTTGTTTCTGGTTTTATTAAATATTGCTTATATTTCATATTTCTAACAATCATCAAATTGTTAATTTTCCAACGATGTTCCAAAATTGTTTCTCTGAATTTTGTTCTGATTTAACTCTTTCCTGTCCAAGGTTAGGAGTAATATGTATTTTTGAAGCTTCCTTTACTGATACGTTGTTTTAGATCAAAAGTACATGTGTGTTAAATTTTAAAACTACAGGTTATCTATAACCCTGTTCAGCAGAATGATTGTTCTTTAACATGACTTCAAATTTACAAAAAAAAAAAATACTTTTTACTGGTATCTAAAAAATTAACAAAATTTATTTTTCCATGGTATTCTCCAAAGCATCCTTAATACAAAGGCAAATCATACTTCTTGTGTTTGTAAATTGTATTTAGCTTTGTTTAAAATTTTAATTAACATTTTGAATTGGAATCTTTACTAACAAGTTATATATTTTTTATCCATATTTTCTTTTATTTTCATAGCTCTTAGTTTTTATCTAAAATGCTATCCTAAATGTTTATTAAAGAACTGTTCTGAACTATTATTATTATTATTATATGGGCACTACGGTCCTACAAGGACCTGGGCCTCCTCCACAACAGCCCACCAATCTCTTCGATCCTGCGCTCCCATTCCTGAACCCCTATCCGCCTCAGATCCTCCTCCACATCAGTATAGTTCTGAACTATACTGCGCAAAAATGAATAGGGATATTGCTTACTTTGTGATTTTTAATTTTCCAAGCACTTATATATATATATATATATATATATATATATATATATAATATATATATATATATATATATATATATATATAATAGTTTATTATAAACTGCTCTGATATTTATTAAAAAAACATTTCTAATAAATATCAATGCATTTTATTTTTTTTTAAGTGCTTGGCAAAGTAAATATCACATAATTGGCAATATCCCTATTTATTTTTGCGTAGTTTATATTGGGCCAGTTACTGTAACATGAACAGCACTCCCATTGAAAATGTTAGTGCTATGAAAATTATGAGACAGTGAAACTCCGATTATCCGGATCGATTTTAAGAAAAAAAAATTGGTTTTTTTTTGTTACAATTTTTTTTTAATAGTTTATTAACCGATATTGTAGGCCGTGGTTCGGAGCTCAGGTAAAATACGATAGGTCCTGTCTTATTTGTTTTCATGACACAATAAAAGACCTAAAACTAAATAAACCAAGCGGCAGCTACCAGAACTGCGTCTCAGAATTAGGAGCAGAGCCCACACATAAACTTAGAGAGTTATGAGAATGAAAATTTAACAGTCTGCCAGAGTAGTAGACTAAGAGCCCGTGAACCCCAGAGCTTCGTTATTTTATAAAAGATGAAAATTTGTCAGCGCATGCTCCCAATAGAGGTACGAACGATGGGTCATGAATGAAGTTCGGGTTATCGTGGCCTTGGCAGGTAAACGGTGTTAAAGGTGTGTAAAATACCAGCCTACTATCTTCAAATTATAAAGCGTGATTTTTTGATATTCTCTTCAGAATTGTATAAAAGGTTATAGTATAAAAGCTGATTTTTATATATATTACTCGGGCAATGATTAGTTGATGTTTCCACATCAGCCAGACACTTACTATCGTGGCAACCCCTTGCCAGACTCCATTAATGCTCATTTATTTTTAATTGTACTTACGTTATAATATAAAAGCTGATCTTTATATATATATACTTGGGTAATAATTAGATGATGTTTCCTCATCAGCCAGACCGTTCTGTCTGTTCCAACCCCTTGCTAGACAAGCATGAAGGGTAGTTGTAAGAGCGAGCACGAGGCAAGATACATATGGCTAGGTGCGAATGAGATAGTGAGTGAGGTCTGCCACGATCCTTCACTACGCTATTGAATTTTACTGCATATATATTGTTTATTACTCAGTGCGTGTTTATATCAGCTTAAATAATTTTATATGTTCTTGTCAAGTATTAATAATTACAAAAAAAGGACCCTATTTTAGTCTCATCAAATAATAATAAGCTAAAAAGGAAAATATTTGAAAATAAAGATTTATTAAAAAGTACAGGTATTTATATAAGTGACGACAAAACACCGGAAGAGAGAGAGGAAGGGAAAAAAAATTCACTCATGCCTATTAAAATAATAATAATATTTTGTTTATAATGCAAACTTTACTTAAACAAGAGGGGGTCACCTGTGGTGTAGTGGTTAGCATAGCAACCTACTAAACCCAAGATCGCGGGTTCGCAGCCCGGCAGATGACCTTAGGATTTTTTAAAGGGAGTAAAATCCTTAGCTATGCCGTCCTTCGGAAGGGACGTTAAATGGGGGTCCCGAGCTTGTGCGATGTCAGGTACTCGTTAAAGATCCCTATCCTAATTATACCTGGATAGGCAAAATTTAGGACTCCCACCTTAGCATCGTCCGATTAGCCATAGCAGCATAAAGTGACGTTAAACGAAATAAACAAACAAACTTAAACAAGAACTTGTTCTTTGACGAATGAAGTTATTATTATTATTATATTTGGTATATTAACTTAATAATTACTACTTAAATATTAATTAATACAAGAGCGTGGTGAAGGATCGCGACAGACATCACTCACTATCTCACTCCCACCCAGCCATATGTATCTTGCCTCACGCTTGCTACTACAGCTACCCTACATGCTGGTCTGGCAAGGGGTTGGAACTGTCAGAACGGTCTGGCTGATGAGGAAACATCATCTAATTATTACCCAAGTAATATATATAAAGATCAGCTTTTATACTATAACGTAAGTACAATTACAAATAAATGAGCATTAAGGTTGTCTGGCAAGGGGTTGCCACGATGGTAAATGTCTGGCTGATGAGGAAACATCATCTAATCATTGCCCGAGTAATATATATAAAAATCAGGACCGAGGAAATATCAAAAAACCACACTTCATAATTTGACGATAGTAGGCTGGTATTTGACACACCTTTAGCACCGTTTACCTGCCAAGGCCACGATAACCCGAACTTCATTCATAACCCATCGTTCGTACCTCTATTGGGAGCATGCGCTGACAAATTTTCATCTTTTATAAAATAACAAAGGTCTGGGGTTCACGGGCTCTCGCTCTATAGGTAGGTTTTGTGTACCATTGGCACACAAAATGGTATCTAACATGTAATGGTAATTGGGAAACAAAACCTACCTACTCTGGCAGACTGTTAAATTTTCATTCTCAACACCCTTATCATCAAAAAATCAATGTTAAAGAGTTATGGCACCAAAAAGAAAATATGTTGTATTAACTGAGTCCAAAAAACTGTCCATTGTAGAACCTCTTAACCCTTTAACAGGCAATGTATCCTGGAGGATACATATTTAATGCCTTTTGCTTAATAAATGATGTAACGTCCGACGCATTATCCAACTCATTATCATCTAATATCCTTTATTTAACCTTGATTTTCATGATACATGTGTGGGGATTAGCGTGGCTTTAGCGATTCAAAGGGAAAAAGAAGAAGAAATGTATTCCGAAATTCATGGCCTGCCCGTTAAAGGGTTAAGAAGGGCGAATTAGGGAAAAACATCCACGATTTCCGACATGCTAACTAAACTTTGTTGTTACATAAATATAATTTTATAAACAGCCACATTTTTAATTATTTAATAAAATAAATAGTTAAAACATGACATTTGTCTTATTTTTTATTTCAATACCCTAATTCAATAGTAAATCTGATTATCTGGATCAGTTTCAGCCCCAATTAATCCGGATAATCGGAGTTTCACTGTATATGCAACAAAACATATTTGTTTCTTAATTTGATATAAACCCACTAAAAGCATTCCATCCTAATTCTACTGATTTCTTGGTCTGTAAAAGATTTAGGTTCCCTATTCCATTATTTTATGATCTTAAGAAATTAGTTCTGCAAAAAATTACTCATCAAAACAGTTGTTGTTACTCTTAACGTTTGCAGCAATTATTCAACAACTCTTAAGCCAGACATCCCAATCTGATTAGTAGGACTATATTTATTTATATAATCTCATGTAGGAGTGAATAGTATTTATATTTAGGGTCTGTTGGTCTTGTTGAACTACCAGAACAAGCTACAAGTATCTCCTTTCATCTCGCTACAATAAGGAAGAGGAAAATAGTCTGTTCATTGCTCTTTATTCAGTTTTAATAAAATATTTTCTTTAAATGCTACTTTTACTTATAAAAGAATCAGAGATAACTGTTTGGAACAATTAGATGGATATCTTGCATTAGATTAAGTAGGCACACAACAGCTGTAGTTCTACAGACCGAATCTCAGATGACTGGCTGACCTTAAGTAAGCAGGCATTATTTAACCCTTTGGCATAGTCTAGGCACCTGCAGTGCCCCGTATGCAAAAGTATGCCATATGCGACATACTTTTTACGCCTAGTGGTTTCGTTTTCTTTATTTATTCTACATTTTCTATTCATGTTTCCCATCCTCCATTTCACTTATATTTGATATTCAACTAGCTTGCGCCCGCCAGAAGTTCTAATTAATTTTCATCATAATAAATTTTTTTAGACATAACACACTTAAATATTCACTACAAAAGCAGAAAATATAAAGAAGGATGTGCAGGTAAAATTTCAGGTAAAGAGAAACAGTACACAGCATTAAAAAAGGGTCAAAGCAGGTACAAAGTGAAACTGAAGTGATATGCCAGAAGTGAAGTTGTATGCCATCTATTGGCTTGAAGAGGCACTGCAGCTTCTATAAACAGTCCAAAGATAGCAATGGAAACAGAACTATGATAAGAGTTAGTAGCAGTCAAAACCTGCCGGACTCATATAGTAGTCAAGGGGTTAAAGAATACATCGCATCTTTCATGGAATACTGTAATATCTCTGAAAAATTCAATTTTGAGTTTTTACGCCAAATCATTCAAAATTTACGTGTTTATATCTTACGTGTTATAAACTGCAATACATTTAGTTGTTCAGTAGGCCGAGGAGAGGTGGAAGTTACATTTAGAAAGTGAGGGAATTATGGAAGCCATTTGGGGAAGACTGACAAATCAAACGCTGTCTATTAGAACATCGTTAATATTGCTTTGGCTGCATCTGAATCAGGAAAAAATAATAATTAAAAAAGTAAAACTTTAAATGCCATTTCCCAAAAGTTGAGATTTTCGTAATATCACAGAATTCCACAGGAGGTGCGATAATATATGATTTATAAATACTATATCTACACTAGATCTGAAATTAAATTTTAATTTAAACTACCAGATTTCAATAATAAAAAGTTAATATTTTAACAGCAATTTCCATAAGATTATTTATTTCATTAACATAAAATACAAAAAAAACAAAACAAAAAAACTCAATCACATATTTAAACCATTTTTTATTTTAAATTAACAACCCTATTATTTAAATAGAAAAAAGGGAATAAAAGAAATAATTTATTTTACAATACCCTACATGGAATCTACTTAAACTTAATAATAAATTATCACAATTAAATATCTTTAAAAAATAATAAAAAAAATAAAAATAATAATTATGCATAATTCTTCCCTATTCTTACTTTTTAAATAGCTATACAGTAATACTTTTACAAAACACAACTTGTATTTTTTTTTGGAATGCTCAGTCATGATGAGACTACTACCATTCAGCAAAGTTATTTTGACTTATGCATTTCGACATCGAAGCTATGCGGTGTAGAAACTAACAATGAAATATAAGTCTTGATTGTAAAACTCAATAAATGTCTCATTTAAGTCGAACATCTACAAAATAATCTACTATGAAATAAAATAACAAAACAAAAACAAATAATATTAAAAAAAAAAATTAATGGAGTATTCAACAACAATTAATATACATATTAACAAATTCATCACAATCGATTAAAAATAAAAAAAATAAAATAAAATAAAGGAAACATGAAAGAACTACAGTCTTTAACAGTGCTACAATTTATCAAGCAGCCTTAGAAACAGTATACAATTTTAAAATAAAATCGTAGTTTCTATAACAAGATTTTGTATCATCGTTTATAAAAACTATGGTAACAATAGAAATTCTTCTGATGCGGCAGCCACATTTAACTTTTAGCTTGACTAGAGAGTTCTTCCTCGATGCTCATTATCGGTTCTCTCCAATAGACGAACTGAGAGAAATCTTCGCTCGAAAATGTTGGCTTGTTAGGAGGAAACATCTGGTCGACCAACTGGGACATATTAGTATACCTAAAAAAATATTATAGTGTTTAACATTATACTAAAATCAATCAAATTTACAGCATTAATAAAAATAAAATATATAAATGATTTCATTTATTTTAATAAGTATTCAAGAGTAATAGGATATAATAATTATTGGAGGAGTATTGACAATAGTTTCTAGTCTGCCTCAAAAGTTGTGGTGTAACAGACATATTTTAAGGTTTGACAATACATTTATAACTTTTTTTTTTGTAATTCTTGAATGAAAATAATGTATTCAGGGTAGCGACAGTCGCCATTTTAACCTTTTGAATATACACATAAAAAGGCACTGCTCACCGAACATAAAAAAGGGACACTCCTAAAGGAATATTTCTGTGGCGTTTGCTCTAGTAAGCAAAAAAGTTAGCTCCTAAATAGACTCTTTTATTGCATTGGCGTATTCAAGTCAATAAATAACTTCTATAATTTATTAAATTATTCTAGAACCATGTGATAAAAACATAAATGAAGCTCATTTCTTGGGGATTAACATCCTTACTTATGTACTCCAACTGGAGCAGGAATGATGGGTTATCCTATAAGTGGCCAGCCTATTCTAGCCAGAATGGTAAGGTTGAGACTTCCATGAAATAAATGTCAACTCATCTTGGCAGGATTCGGTGCTGCAGAGGTTACTAGAATGCTAAAGTGCTAGACACTTTAACATGCTCAGCAAACACGGCCTCGAAAAAATTTAATTTTTCAGTTCTGATGATTGCAATATATAAAAAAAAATCCCTAACACTAACCGTGGGAGAGGGGGGGGGTGTTGAGTAATGAATGTATTTTTATTATTTTGTAATTGAAAAAAAAAAAAATGTTTTATTTCAATTGGTGATTATTGTTCAAGGAAGAGTACCAAGTATACTATTGGGAGTTGTAATATTTCAATCTAATAAAAATTAAAATTTTCTCCTTAGTTGAATGGTTCCTCTATACATACACAAAACATATCTATCACCTGGCTTTGATGCTCAGTGTACAAAGCCATGTTTAAGTCTCTAAAGGTACTGACAGTCGCCAGTTTAACCTTTTGAATATTCACATAAAAAGGAACTGCTCACTGAAAATAAAAAAGGGAAATTCCTTTTTCCTTGGCATTTCAAGAAGTTAAATTTATATTAATTTGCAATAGACCAATAGGCTTTTTTTTTCCTCTCAATTAAAACTAGCTGTTTCTGAAGAAATAACTTGCAGAAAAGAAAGAAAAAAAAAGTGCACTAGGCCAAAAGATAATAATAACCTTACTTTAATAACTTAATAACTTTACATGAAAATGGTGTTCATGATCATCTGGAAAGTGGACAAATAACAGATCATGCACCCAATTATACATAAGACAGGGACTACGGATACAAAAACGTCTGATATAAACAATTAAAAATAGAAAAAAAAAAAAAAAAAAAAAAAAAATCTAACAAGATCTATTTTGAACGTGTAGGAACTAAGTTGCAGTTAAACAGAAATACAAATGGAACTGGAAAGGTAGTGAAGATAACATAATAAGAGTGTTTAAAAGTAAACATGTGTTTTAGGGAATAATTATTATCTATAAAATAATAAATACCTACATGTCAATACGGATTCGATTTTCAAATTGTAGCCAGAAACTGATAAGTAAACAAAATTCTTTATAAAAAAATAAATATATTTTGATATTTAATCTGCAGAAATAATAAAAAATTCAACCTACGAGGGTGAATCAAATATAAACGGTAATTTTCAAAATTATATTTATTGAATAATATTATACAGAAACTATACCTTCAACATTTTTCAATGTAGTCTCCTGCATTATCTACACACTTCTGCCACCGATTTGGAAGCTTGAATATTCCCTGTTCATAAAAAGACTGAGGGCGAGTTTTTAACCATTCGCGCACGTGCTTTTCAAATCGTGCTTCATTGTTTTCAAATCGTTTTCCTCCAAGATTTTTTGAGGCGCATCGTCACATGTGATGAGATGTGGGTCCACCATTACACCCCCGAATTGAAAATGGCAAGTAAGGAGTGGCAAAGGAAGGATGAAGGGTGCCCAGTGAAAGCCAAAACTCGTCTCTCAGCCGGAAAAGTTCTTGCAACAATTTTTTTTTACTCAAGGGGAGTTCTACTAATTGATTTCTTCACGATCAATGAACAGTGAATGCGGCTTACTACTGCCAGGTGCCACAGTCAGCAAAAACCAGTTACCGGAACAAAAGACGAGGTGTGCCCATTAGAGATGTCATCCTTCTCCATGACAACGCAAGGCCTCACACCGCATTGTTGACAAGGGATAAATTGGAAGAAATGGGCTGGGAAACTCTCGAACACCCTCCTTACAGTCCAGACCTGTCCCCATGTGACTATTTTTTGTTTGCGCCCCTGAAAGAATCACTTGGAGGAAAACGATTTGAAAACAATGACGTCGAAAAGCACGTGCGCGAATGGTTAAAAACTCGCCCTCAGTCTTTTTATGAACAGGGAATATTCAAGCTTCCAAATCGGTGGCAGAAGTGTGTAGATAATGCAGGAGACTACATTGAAAAATGTTGAAGGTATAGTTTCTGTATAATATTATTCAATAAATATAATTTTGAAAATTACCGTTTATATTTGATTCACCCTCGTATTTAATAAACCTTTACGGATAATAAAATCTATAATAACCCTTCAGTATCTTAGAGAAGACGTTTCAAATTTTAGAAGACTTTGCACTGTTGGGAGTAATTTGGGAGAAATTCGAGCTATCATTGAAGGTTACACGTCATCAGCAGGGCTGCCGATTTGGGTGATATTTTCTCCCGTGGGGGATATTCGAATTAAATTTTTTAATCGATTTGAATTTTAAAAAATCGATTCGACCTAATGGCGTATAAGTTGGCTATAATAAGTATTCTTTTTATTTTATAACAATATCTAATTACATAAATTACATTAAATATACGAAAAATATCTTAATTTCTAATTAAGACATAAAGATATTTATGAACTTAATGCCTCATCATTAAAGTTAATAAGCAACATTACTCATTTGTCATTTGGGGGGAAGTTTTGAAACGTTTGGGGGGAAATTGGGGAAGTTTTGCTTTGATCCCCGGGGAAAAATGTTATTTCAGAATAGGCAGCACTGGTTAAAAGTCATTTTTCTCAACTTTACAACAAACACATAAAACTAATTTATTCCTATTATTATTATTATCATTATACAAATAAAGCAAAAAAGTGTTGCTTTTTCTAGTATTGCTTTAATTTATACTAGAAAAAACAAGAAACTTAGGAGTGCCTCCATTTTCCCGGTGTACCACATGGAAAACAACTTAGTGGTAGCATGTGGACTAAGGATTCCATTTCTGGAATCTGGTTAAAAATGGCTGTAGCAGTTCATTTTATTTATTTTTTTTCAAAATCTGGTCTCTGAAATGAATCCAGCACGAAATTTAAAAGTATAAATGTCTAACTAATTTTGGCCAAAAAGCGACTTAATAGCATGTGGTTGCTTAGGCATCAAAATATTGTTTGGTTATTATTGATTAAATAAATATTAATTTGTTATAATAACATTTACTAACTATACCTGAAGATGGGACTGAGTCCTGAAACATGCCATAAACAATAAGTAAAAAATAAATTGGAAAAAAGAAAAAAAAAAGAAAAAGAAACTGTATCATTCGAAACATGAAGTACTTTGGAAAGAATAGATTGTTTCCAGGCCATAGTTATGAAAGGAGAATATTTGGCCAAAATCCCTCTCAATGGCAGGTTTTCCCCCCAATCAAGGATACACACTTTATAGAGGCTAGGCGTGCCTCAGGAGGGTTTCCCGACCTCAAAGTTGAACCATGGCTGAAATAACAGAAAATAAATTTTCTGCAAGCAGCTGGACTCTAAGCCTGAGAGCTAATAGTCAACTGCCTTACCCACTAACCCACCGCACCTCCTAAATATTGGAATCACGCTGCCAGCCAAAAAATTGAGTTTATATCTTGTATTTTGTACTATACTATATCTCTTTTTTATAAATAAAATTCATTATTCTAAAGGTGACAGAAGACCATTGGCCAGATTGTTTGAATTAGTGTAGAAATGTTAATATTTTTAGAATGTTGCTTAGGCGTCTCGTTGAATCGCAGGATTTTGATAGATTTACATGACCAGAGGACATGTTGGGTTTCATTAAATCTAGAATAATTTGATTCAGGCATTCACAATATTGGTTTACTTCAATAGCATTTCTTGTTTGCTGATGAGAAATAATAGGAACTGAATTTCATTAATGTCGGATGTCTGTGTACAAGGCATCAACATTTTTAAACAAGACACATGTTCATATAAAATAAAAAAACTAAATTGATAAAAACCTTACCAATTACATAATATATTTTCACTTATGTTAAAACTTGTTTTAGACATCACAAAAGCCAAAACCTTAAATCCACCAAAAAGCCATTAGTATTATTAATAAATTAATATAGCAACAATGAGCAAGTTCAAGATCACATGATTAGTCTTCTGATTATCATCAGCTTTTTTTTTTTTTCTAAGCCACTTTATTGTTTTCCTTTATCTGTTCGAGAGGCGTCCTTAGAATAATCGAGGCATTAAACAACATTTCATTCATTTCAAATAAGGCGGGTCAAATATATTAGTCTTAAGCTGTGTTTTGTGTGACAAAACATTTGCGTGCAAATTTTACATGCAAATTCACCTCCACTATGTTAATCGAGGCCTAGAGATATAATTGCATCTCAGCGACCTTACCGTATTTTTTTTGTTTTATTTTTTTTTTAAATCTCATCAACTTCGTCCAGTATTTCATTACTCTGATCAGTCTCTTTTCCCTCATCGATGGGAAGACTACTCATTTTCTCCATCATTGGCGGGAAAAGCTCATTCACAATGTTACTCTGTCCAATGTAACTGTAAAAATAATATGAAAAAGGTAATCTACAAGAAATTTTAATGACAACCAGTCACCTTTTTTTTTCCCCCTATTTTTTAGTATTCAATACAACCCGCTTTCCATAAGTTGCCCTTAAAGCAAATTAATATACAAGGCCATTCTACTTACTACTGTTTACATAATAATATTATATGATGATACTTACGTTGACTGGAATGTCTCAGTTAGCTCATGCTTCAGCTCCCCTCGATGGTTTATTGTGAATATCCTAAAAATTGGGATTCCAACAGCCTGATATGCCCAGACATCCTATAAAACAAAACAGTTTAAGATTAATTACTATTATTTTTGGTAACATAATATTTGATGTATATGCCTGAATTTTACAGAAGAAAAAAAAATGTATATTAGTTTATGAAAATAGTATAGTTAGTTGACTGTATGATATAATGGTTGATTAATATGGTGAGTGATGTAGTCAGGTTAATAAAGTACACATCCAAGTTTAATTAAAAGTTTATATAAGGAGTGCCAACATTTAGACCTGCCTTTCAAGTCTTCTTTAGTGCTAAAAATAACAAATAACTTGATGTGACCAAAATGATACAATAATTATCAAGAAAGTAAATTAATTTTTAAAAATATCGAAAGTATTAATTATATAAAGAACATGAAATGGTATTAAGATCTATTTGAATAATACAATTTGTAATTGAATCGTATCTGTATATTTCATTCAACCAATAATTCAATTATATAATCTATGATTATAATAATTATTACAAAAAAAATTGCTTTACTTACATTAATTTTATTACCATATCCAGCATAGAAAGGCTTTATATGCGTTGGAAACAGAGCTTGGATGTCCCTTAAGCAGGATATTTTGAACTCCTCGGGCTTCTTCTCAATAACTTCCCTGCAGTTGAATAAAACAATATTACTATAAGTTGATAACATTAAAAGCCTTATAAATCTTTTTAAATATAAAATGAGTTCTCGTAAGAAAGATGTCATTGATGTAGTTAACCATCAGCATGGGCACATCTCTAATTTGTTTAGCTAAAAAAACACTGATCTTTTGTACTAGAATATTTTCTTTTTATGAATCATAAAAAAAATAAAATAAATAAAAATAAAAATGTATTCTAGAAAGAAAAAAAGAAGCTAAGATGGTGGTGAAGAATTTCGTCTTACTGGGTACAGACCGCATCTTATTTTTTCTCAGAAAACCTTCTGACTTAAAAACATTTTTTTTTAAATTATCAATATGTTTTTCTAATTATAATTGATGACATCTTTTATCTGAAATTTTCTCTTAACCAATGTGGTATTATCCCTGGTAACACTGGATAAGGGGGCATCTACTATACACTGAGACTTTCCCAGAAGATAGGCATGGGAAATATCATCCAGTAGACTACAAGCCAAATTTATCTTAATTTCTGGCGCCTAAACGATGGCATCATATCATCAGCTAATGTAATGCGGGCCTTCCGATTTAGTTTTCATCCAAACATATGTTCAGAGAGGATTATCAGAACAATCATCTTAATAAATATGATTACTTCACTATTCTGGAATAGCTCTAGCAGTTCAGCATTTGTTCTTATCCTCCACTCTTGGTTTACGCACTCTGGGTCAAATATTAAGACTACATTAAGATACGATTACGGTTGATTGGATTGGTGCTCCATGCAGAGGGCTAACCCTTAATATAAAAACATTTAAAATTCTAAAAGCTCGACTATGGTAGCCATAATAATAATTTTACTCACGTGTGGAATGCATTAAGAAGACTGGTAGGGTTGAGGAGCATCGGACCTTCGGGTAAGCCAAGATCTTCTTGTTTGATTGATTTTAGATACTCCCTCGTCAACCTAGACTGGCCTATTGATAAATAAAATGATTAAGATGATGCTTATTCTTTAATTTTTTTTTTTTAATTTTATTATTTTGAAAGCTTATACAATATAATTATTAATTAAAAATGCACATCATAAAATGAAATGCAAATAGTTAATATTGTTAACCAATCTATAAATGTAAATTTAAAAGACAAAATTAATTACATCAATTGTAGCCTTTTTGTAACCTCGTGTTAAATTAATGTTATCAGTACTTTGTATCGCAACTCCAGAATGGAGAGGTTTAATTAAAAACTTCATTGCTAGTAGTTAATTTTTTTGAGTTGAGCCAATTTCATTCTGGATGTGAAATATACTGAAGGCTTTGATGTATATTTCAAGAGAAATTTTCAGAAAATCTGTAGAAGGTGACTTTACTAATATGCTTGCTAGTTTACTTCCTGAAAAAGTATTTGGTTTCGTTTGTCTTTTATAATTCCAAGTAGTCACCAATTATGACTATCATTCGGTCATGTATATTGCAATTGATAAGTTTAGTTAAATTCATTAAACTGTTTCTGTGTTCGTCTGTTTAAGCTAGTATGCTGAAGTGCTATCATTATGGTGTTTTTCAATATAGCCTAGCAGTTCATACACAGTTCTTTTGAAGTATAAAGCTACTTTTTTTCTCTTGTCTATTAAAATAGAATATGTAATTAAAAAAATTAATTCCTAAAAATTCTATACCTATGGCCCTGGCTGAAAGGTACAGTAACTTGTATCCATTATCTTTGATTTTGGTGAAGAGTTTTGCAACACCACTCTGCGCCCAGTCTTTTCCGACAATGGGTAAAATATGTCCAAGCACATCAGACCTATGAGTTAAAATAAAATTATATTTTTAATTTATAATATATTTTTAATAATAAATATATTAAAGAAAAATGAAATAACCTTACTTGGTAATGGTTCCATCAATGTCAGATACGACAATTTTATCATCGTATCTCCAACAGAAGAGGAAGCATTTACATTTACTTGTCCCCTGGTATGCTGTCGTAACACTAAACTGGATTTCATTTGCTCCAGGGTGAAGCTTTAAGCTTGCCTATTGACAATAATACAAAATATAAGTATAAAATATTGTCAAAAGTGATAAAATAAAAACCAAATTGAGTATCTAAAATTAGTCAGGTATGAAACTAAGCTTATTGGAACATAGTACAGACCATACCATTTTCCAATAATACTAATAAAACGTCCGTTAATCAGACTGATGGACAAATACTTGCCTCCTTAGGCCTTTCATGGTCATGGACAACTTAGGGTATTGTAAACATATAATCATGATTTCTTACTCCATGAAAGACAAATATATTAAAGAATAAATTAACATATTCTATACATATTGAAAATGTGAAATATACTTTTATTTTTAATGGTGAACGTGAATATAAATAGAAGAGAAGATGTTTAGGAGTGGAATCAGAGGAATACACAATATTAGTATAAAATTTTATGGTTCGATACAAAAATACCTGTAGAGGTTACAAGTTATCGACAAGGTGTGATAACTGAAGAGGAACTGTGAAATGGACTTACCAATGCCACATTCACTTTATAAACACCTCTATTTTTCATTATTTGAATTCCTTCTGATTGTATAACAATATTTTGTAATTTTCATTGTTATAACACTGCCCTGCGAGAAAAGCACTAACTCAAAAATTGTGAGATAATGACACATTGGTATCATGGGATTCGTTATGAAATTTTCAATTTGATGCTACTTAGTAAAACAGTAAAAATTCTAATTACTGCTATTCTATGGAGCATCGAATCGATGCTTTCCAAGATTTAAAAAAAATCCAATGATACCAGCTAATAAGTTATTTCACAATTTTTGAGTTACTGCTTTTATCATTGGCAGGGCAAAATATGCAGCGGCAAATTCATTGAATACTCACTACAGCTGGTGACAAGTTTTTTAATTATTGTTATATTTTTATTTGTGTGCTCTTATGACATTGCGTTTTTTTTTGTTATAGTTATCAATTGGTAAATAAAGGTTTATAATAAAATATCATTTGCCATTTTATGCCCCACAATACTTAATCAATTAATCAGCTCATATAAATTTAAGAATTAATTATTAGATTATGCATATTAGACTTTGAATTTGTTATTAAACTTTGTATAAAAATTTAAACTAAGATTTTAAAATAATAATTTCAATAATATTAAAAACTTACAATTTGGGCAGATGTCAGTCGAAGTGTTTTACGATATTTGTCGCTGTTAAAATCTGGTGTCGCAACCTCGGGTTCCTTAGGATTTTCTTCTAGCCTTGAGTCTAAATTGTCTTCTCTACCCCTTAAAAACATAAGTAAAAATTAAAAATTAATTCTAAATAATAAGCAAATAAAAACATATTAAGTAAGAAAAAGAAAGGAAAGACTCACTGCGGTGAGAGATCTAAAGGTTGATCAACAATAGGTGGCATATCAGTAGAAATGGAGTCGGGTCTCCTAGGTGGATCAGACCTTAAGGTAGAAAAATCAAAAAAATCATTGAAACATTAGTAAAAGAAAAATGATAAATGGTTTAAAATTTCCTTTCAAGAAAGCCCAGAGGAAACAAGCCAAGAAGATGTTCAAACTTAGTTTTAATAAAGTTTATAATTTATCGATAATTTTTTCATAATGAATTTCACATGCTGTAAGGATGAGGATGGACACCTGATTAGTCTGAGTTATCAATTGTTCAAATTGGTCACAGTCCCGTTAAGGAAGGAACTCCACAACATGATGGTGACGATTTGGGAGCAGGAACGGATGCCAGAGGACTGGGCATCTCAAACTATCAAGATCATTGTTATCTTCATATAATAAAAATTAAAAATATTTTCTAATTAAAAAAATAAATGTATTCATGGTTTACTTACTTAGGAATTGTCTCAACAGACGATATTTCAATAGCTTTGGGATCTTCTTCCTTTAAGGAAGTTGGACTAGATAGTTCTGAATTATTAGCTGAAACAACAGAATGTCAATTCATAATGATTGCTAAGTAATCGATTTAAGTAAAAACCATAATTTTTAGAAGTAAAATAAAGTTTTAAAATGAAAATAATTAATTAAAAATAGAAGTCGATAAAGAATCATAGGTTAATCATACTATTTCCAGGTTTATGATTACAACAAACTCTCCCATATAGATCAATACTGGATATATATATAAATAATATATAGAAGTTTTTTTTAAGAAAATTTGACCCCGGTTGGGATCAATCAAGATTTGATCCCAACCGGGTCAAATCTTTTCTTTTCAAAAATAAAAAAATATATTTAAAAAATATTTATAACCAAGAATTATTTTATAATTTTATATATGATATATATATATAACTATATATATATATATATATATATATATATATATATATATATATATACATGACCAGAAAGACTGATCAGGATATAAACAAAATAAAAAAAAATGTACATCATTAAACATTTATATCATAAATTTATATTAAACTATAAAATTTTATGTAAAAAGTGAAAGAGGAGGGAGAGGGGTTATTGCTACCTATTTTCATCTATGTTTTGCTCTTATTTAAAAAATTATAATAATATGTAGATAAAAAACAGGTTACAATGTGTAGGTACTCAAAGCACAAATAGGTTCAACGTCATTTATCCAAGTATATAGATGTCTAGATATCGCAGAGTCTACTGCACTTTTTGAAATAACTAGAGAAGTTAATTTTCGACAGACCTTTTTTTTTTTTTTTTCTTTATTTTAATTAACTATAGACATGTTATTGTTTTATCAAACTTAAAGTTTTTATAAAAGAGTACTTACGGAATTTCTTTGGTTGAGGGTTGTTTCGAGACCAATAAAACCAGGAAGAATAAGTTTTCCTAGATGGTTTTCCTTTTTGATCGATCCCTGAATCTCCTTTCTCATCATGTTCTGCTTCACTTTCTGATATCCTCGACAAAACCTCCTACAAAAATAAATATTATTTTAAATTAACTAATATATTAAACAGAAAAAAATTAAAATAATAACATTGAACGTAGGAGTAACATTTCATGCCCAATATATAGTATTAAAAGATTTTTTTTTTTTTAAATAAATATTTCTAAATATAAATGTTACTAATTAGCAACTTATGGGTAATAAACAACGTCTTTCACATTCACACCTATGTATAAGTAAATAAGGAATAGTTTACTATGTAACTTTTTAAAAGATGGAAAGGAAAGTACACATTTTTTTAAAAATTTAATGAAAAAAATTAATATTTCATATACCCACTGATAAATGATATCAAAGTTTCATGATGATCGAAGATGATACATTTTATATATATATATACATGGATAAATTTCTTGACTGTTACTATTAAATTTTTTAATTTGAAGAGAAAAGATTTTCCCGGTCGGGATTCGAACCCGAGTCTCCACTTTTCTAGCGTGGTGCCTTATCCACTAGGCCACCGAGCTTGTATCCGAACCAGGGAAATCTTTTCTCTTCACTGATCCATACCCCTGGGTACTCGCAGTTGCGATGTACAAATCGGGGATGAATGTTCATTGAACATTACTGTTAACTAGATCTTGTTGACATACGTCATATATATATATTATAATTATGAAATAATTAAATGTTGTTGATTAATATATTTCATAGTTACTATTAAATGTTTAGTAAGGTTCTTGAGGTTCAGTCAATAAATAAAAACAACTATTTTGGCGACGTTTCATAACTATATTGTTCTCATAATCATGCCCTACAGTAAAAAATTTATTGTAACCTGTTTTTTCACAGTAGGGCATGATTATCAGAACAATATAGTCTCGAAACGTCGCCAAAATAGTAGTTTTTATTTATTGACTGAACCTCAAGAACCTTACTAAACATTGTACATATAAATATATGTGTGTGTGTGTGTATATATATGTATAAATAGATAACAATATATTCAAATCATACCTGAGGTAAAGTTTTATTGAAAAAGAAGATGGAGACTAGAATAGGAGCAGCAGTTTTCCAAGTGTAATACTTCCCGTCGATCCTTACTACCAGTTTAGGATCGAAGAGAATTTGAGGATTCACAATAAAGTCATTATATGCTATCTGCGATTCTTCAAACTGCTCTGGCGTAGGATTCGGACCACAAAATGACATAGCGAGATCTTCAGGGAAACCTCTGTGAACAATTAAACAACAAATAATGAATAAATATTATTTTAAATAAAGAGTTAATATATATATGGTATAGTAAATAAATATAATTACTTGGAGTGTTCGAAATCTGATG
This sequence comes from Euschistus heros, assembly GCA_003667255.2. Taxonomy (NCBI): domain Eukaryota; kingdom Metazoa; phylum Arthropoda; class Insecta; order Hemiptera; family Pentatomidae; genus Euschistus; species Euschistus heros. The sequence goes on along the minus strand of RCWM02000570.1, from coordinate 311,713 downwards.
ACTTTGGTCCGCAGACTGCACCTTCAACACTGTGAGGAGACTGGGGAAGAGATGGCCCATTACCTGACTCAGCGTCCTCTTCACGACTCTCTTCTCTATAATCTAGAAATAAAATAAAACACGCTAATTAGAAACAGGCTAATATTCCAAATATAAATATTAATTTATAAATTATCTTTTTATTACTAGAGCTTCGAAATATATTCATTTGCATATTTCTCTTAGCCAACTAAAACATCTAATATTATTAAATTATATATGTTTTGAGGCACTTTAAATCAATGAGTTATTTTTATTTTCCATATTTTGTCATAAATACATATTTTGAACTGTGATTGCATATTATATAATGTCTAATAAAATGATTACTATTATGAAAAATTTATTAGCTAAAATATAAAATTCTTACCCATCATGCCACCCGAAGTGCTCTGCCTATGGGCTGATGGGAAGTAAAGAGCCGTCATCTCTGGGTCGTCTGAATTGAGTTCAGACAAGTAAATACCGCCATCTGATTCATTCTTGTGCCTCATGTGCTTAGTCTTCTTCATGAATCCAAGCATATTTTGAAGCATCCATTTTTGTGCTGGAGGTATAAAAATTTATTATACATTTTAGAAGTTACATATAAAAAAAAAAAAAAAAAAAAAAAAAAAAAAAAAAAAAAAAAAAAAAAAAAAAAAAAAAAAAAAAAAAAAAAAAAAAAAAAAAAAAAAATCTCAATTCCCCCTGACTAGGAAAAACAATGGATCATGGATATGTCTATCTACCATCTCCTGCTTTTCCCAATTTACATTTTAGAATTATAAGAACATAATTACTTAAATTAAATTAACAATTAACGATTATTCTTTTAAGGTATGCATGATGGTATAGAAGGATCAATACAATTAGGATTGATGAATTAATTGCCACTTCTATTGAAATTATTTTATTAGAATACTAGTTTCATATGTTAAACATTCATCTTCAGTTCTAAAACATACAAATTTTTCAACACATTAGCACTATGTTACATGGATTATATACACTAAAGTTTTAAAAAATGTAAGGCAAGAAATCAAATATTGGTTGAGGAGGAGATCTAACAGATATCTGAAATATATCATTGTGGAAGGGGGAAGAGGGTAGGTAGGTTAAATTTTTGGAGTTTACCAAGGGGTTTAACCTACCTCCCCCCTTCCACTTTCCAAGATGGATATATTTCAGATATCTGTTAGATCTAGACATTTTTGAAAACTTTAGTATATATAATCCATGTAACATAGTGCTAATGTGTTGAACATTTTGCATATTTTAGAACTGAAGATGAATGTTTAGTATTTAAAACTAGTATTCTTATAAAATAATTACTAATAGAAGTGGCAATTAATTCATCAATCCAAATTGTAATACATATATCCTAATTGTATACATCCCCCCCCCCAGCCAAAAGACATATCTATGTTAAAAAAAAAAAAAAGGAATAAACAGAAATTACTTACATTCCTGCTTTTTATCTTCTAGACTGCTGGAAGTTGGCAGCTCCCCCCACTTCCATTGAGACTGAGATGGCTCTTCAGAACCTGGCCTCTCTTCACCTTCCATCCTCTTCGTCTCGAACTCAGAATCACTTTGGATTGGGCCGAAATCACAACCTTCCCTAGGGCTAGAATAAAAATAAAACCATATAAAATCTGAATTAAAAAAAAAAAATCATAAAAATAAAACATGGATATACTTTATTACAGAACTACTTCCATTTAACTACTCAGTGCGTTTTTTTAAGTGCTAGAAAACAATCAAAGTACTGATTCACGGTTTTGCTAAAGAATAAAAAAAAAATCACATTATACAATATAATTTCATTAAAACGGATCTATACACATGAAACATAAGTTTCTATGCCTAACACTATATACACTACTACTTCAATATTTTCTTCTTTACATCAGGATTATAAACCTTTATATATTAAACCAATACCATGTGGTGTTGATAATGCAACAATAAGGTAACGAAGAATGTTTAATTCCAATGGATTTTTAAAAAAATTAATATTAATACTATATGAGATCACAATAAAAATTATAATAAAATTATGAATAACAAGTGCTACTTGAGATAACACCAAAAGTTTCATATATATATATATATATATATATATATATATATATATATATATATATATATATATATATATATAGCAAACGCAATGCAAAATAAAAATAAATAAATAAAATAACTGAAATGTTGATTCATGATCTTTCATTCATTCCTTCATGAAATTTTGTAATCAAGTAGATTCCAAACCAAATACAGTAGAAACTCGAAAACAATTAGATTTTTAACATGAAACATGTCAATGGTGGTTGGTCTGAACTGTAATTACAAAATCAGAAACCAGTAATCTTTGTAACACGATTTTTAAGTCTACATAAATTTGATATCAGTAAGTTCAATAACAAAAGACAGCTTTCCCATTCACTTGAGAGCCTTGCTATCGAAGTTCCACTGTACATTAAATAAAAAAAAAAAATTTTTTTTTTTTTTTTTTTTGGAAAATAGAAAAATTGATGAGATCTGCGTACAGCAGTAAAATTAAAAAATAAAAATCTATATGGGAAATCAAGGGAGCTAACCATTACAATTTATCTAAAATAAAAATAATAAATTGATTATTATTGTTACTGAGACAGAATGTACTCATAGAAGTTTATTTATATCAGACATAAGCAACTTTGATAGTAAATAACAAATTAATCATATGACAACTTATTATATTTGAATAAAACAGTAGTTTTTTAAATTTAACAAACTACAACTTGAAAATAGCTCAGCATTCAATATAATATCTTCAATTTCCTACTAATATTTTCTTTAATGTATTTTTTCGAGGTTGTATTAAGTCATATAAACATAAGAAAATTATATGAAGCAAGGTGATATAGTGGGCAGAATGTTAGCTTCTTATTTTCTAGAATCATACATCAGTAAGTTGTCTTTGGTTGAAAATTAGAAGGTTAGGCGAGTAGCTAGTGGTAAAAAAGAGTATCACCATAGCAACCTTATAAAATGAAAATAAAAAGTTCAATTCCAGACTGTGGAAGGGTGGTATTGATTGCTTAGAGGCCCTCACCAATCTTTGCCAAGAAAATCCTGTTAAAAAAAAAAATAAAGGGGAGAAATGTATTTTTATATCTAATTTTACATTATTATATTTATACAAATATAAAAACTCAATTTTTCAATTTACATTTTAGAATTAAAAGGTTCAAAATACTTAAATAAACAATTAATAATTATTCGAAATAAACAAAATTGAGAGAAAACAAGGGTTTCAAACCAATATAGCTCCTAAATGGTAGGTTATGCTTATGCCTGATAATTATATAAATATTTTTTTTTTTTTTTACATAAAATACATAACTATTTCAATAGGATTATTAGAAATAAAACTTTAAAATACAACTAACGAACAATCGGGATACAATAATAGTAAAGAAAGTTACTAAGTGAGGTTTTTGACAACAAGCGGTTCAATACAACAAGCTCATGCAATTTCATGCAACGGCTGGTCGCAAGTTAATAAGAATAGGTTAATTACAAAGCTGCGATGTGGGAGCCGTTGAGGTTGAGTAGGTGAAAACCAGTCTCCAAAATCGTCTCGCTTTCTTTACAACACCTAAATGTATCGTTTTCATGAGCCATATTAGAGAAAAGTAAAATAGCTTGTATAGATAAGGAAACAATTCTATTATATTGCAAATTTTAGCTATTTCGAAGATTGTTTTATAGCTTTCATTCAAAAATAAAATAAAAGGTTTCTAATGAACAAACAGATTTACTTTTAAACAAAGTAAGAAATCAGGTATTTGTGTTGGAAATGAACAATTCATTTCAACTAAAGGGATGGCTAATGAACAGAACAGTAATTCCTTTTTTGGTTAATTAATAAAAAGAAAAATTAATATGTCACTTAAATTTTATAGTATATTTAAGCTCAATGATCAACTTTTCTAATATTGACATTGATACCTGGAATAGTTAAGGTACTGTAAAGAAGAGAAAAAGGGACAAAAGAAAATGAAAAAGCTATATGTTGTCTGGTGTAGATAACGGTTAGCCTAACCTTTAGAAACTAACACCCTTTATCAGTGAAAGCACAAGTTGAACTTAACCTATACTTCCAAGAATCTAACTGTAATATGTTTCTTTTCTAATCAAGCCTGAATCATAATTGAAGGATGTTCAGCTAGAAGGTGAAATGCACAAAAAAATCGATACTGAGATCTCATTGCCAGCTGTTAGCTTATCCCATTAACTGCCACTTAAGGTGATCTCATGAAGGCTAGAAAGAGGATTGTTACATGTTCTGAAGTTTGAAGAACGCATTTACAATAATAAAAATACAGACTTAGTAAATTATATTTTCAATTTTTTCATAACTATGGTTAACTGACATTCCCTTTTCTAGCCTAACACCCTTCAATTAACTAGAATAATTACACGTAGATAATGAATGTCACTTATTTACTAATTTATTATTTGAATTATTGTGTTTTTAATACATTTATTTTAATGCTGGTGTATCGCTATCGATAATCGATTTCATTGTGTCTGTACTGGAAACTGAAAAATTTTGGTGCTTCTGACTGCAAGCCCAACTATATCCTATATTTATACCCATGACTAACCAACTTACGCAATATTAGAAATATTATTTAAAAATTGAACATCTTTTCATTTTTATTTTTATTTTAGCATTTATTATATACCCCATTTAGACAGATTGAAAGGATTTCAAAGGATCCATAATATTATTAAGGGAGCAATAAAAATAAATAATTTAATAAAATAAAACCAAACAGCAAAGCTAATTTATGAAGCTTGAAGCATTTATTAAGTGTATTTATAATATTATCTTAAAATATAAATGGTGACTGACAACCATTGTAAGCTTGCTATTATAGTCAAGCAATTAATTCCACGGACAAAAGTAAAATTTTAATTACAATATAAACAATTTTTACTGTATATATATATATATATATATATCAAAATTATATTTTGTCGACCCTTAGAAACTATATAATTAACTGTTTAACAATAATCGGGTTTTTTGGTCCTTTATATTTAACAATAAATATTAATTATCCATATACATATTTTATTTCTTCCTTCTCCTCTTTCCTTTCCTTTTGACGTTTCGACCCCTTATTTAATGGGGTCCTCATCAGAACAAAAAAAACTGGGTACCCCGAAACTCCAGGCCAGTAAGCCCACCAACTCCTGCAGCAAGCAAGTGCTTGCCAGCTCAGACACCAGGGTACCCTCATACAGTGATGAGCTGGCAAGCACTTGCTGCAGGAGTCGGTGGGCTTACTGGCCTGGAGTTTCGGGGTACCCAGTTTTTGTTCTGATGAGGACCCCATTAAATAAGGGGTCGAAACGTCAAAAGGAAAGGAAAGAGGAGAAGGAAGAAATAAAATATGTATATGGATAATTAATATTTATTGTTAAATATAAAGGACCAAAAAACCCGATTATTGTTAAACAGTTAATATATATATATATATATATATATATATATATAGAGAGAGAGAGAGAGAGAGAAAGCGAATCTTTGCACTAAAGTTAAAATCGCAATTAAAAATTGGATAAGCATCAGAAGCTGAGTTCATAAAAAAAAATAAAATAAAAATAAAATAATACTCATAAGCCATCCCCGAGTTGAAAAATTGTATGTACATTTATTACCGGTGGCAGTGATTTTTTTCATTTTTAATAAGCATGCCTATGGACTATATTTATTAATTTATTCACATAAACACACAAACAAACTGCTGTTTTTAATATTATCAATATAAAACACACCACACTTTCTATAACATCGCACATGTACTTAAAAAATGACACAGCTCCAAAATTTGCATTAAAAATATGTAAAATCGCACAGCCTTGTAAGAAATATCGTAGGCGTATCTGAGTTACCTTTTTTTCCCAACCGCAAGTGAGATTTGAAGTTAATTCGCTACATTTTTGACATTCATAGAAGACTATTGAACTTAGGCATGATGATAACTCAAAAACACTGATTTTTGAGATGTGTCAGTTTTCAAATATATGTTTGATATAATAAACATACACTAACACAAAAATTTATTCGTTAGTAATGTAGTTATAGATAATTATAAGAATTTCTTTTTTTGAGTTAAGACCTATTACTATAACTGCTAACGTTTCGCTGTCTACTTTAATATATTACAAGATGATAGAACAAGGATATAGAATATAAAATATAAAATTAAATTCTAAACACAATTCTGATAATGAAACTACTCATTTATTCATTTGTTTCTGAAAAACAGCTGGTTCATACACACAATTGTTACTTATAAGAATGAACTTATTATTTTTTTTTTCACAGTTATTTAGATATATTTTAACTTAATAAATAAAATAATTTTCTAAATATTCTTAGACACACTCTATAGTCTTTTTATAGCCAACACAACACAAGTTAACTATCACAGTATAAAGAACAGTAATTAAAAAGAAGAAAGAGAATATTAAGACAATTCTTTTTTTAATTAAAATAACAATGAATTGCTTTGTTCTAATTCAAGGATTTTTAAACAAAAATTTAAAGGTGGAAAATGAGTTTTATCTTTTATTTGTTTATTAAGGTAGTTTTAAGACTCATCTTAAATGACTTTTAATAATAATCGTTGATTCATTGTAATAGAATTTCCATTAATAAGCAAAGTATAAAAATAGTTTTAAAACTATTCTTTATATAAATGAAAGAAATTAGAAATTCATTAATTTGACTTATTATCAATTAATCGACATAAAACCATTAAAATAAATAAAAAAGGGTTTCACTTCAGATAAATTGCTTTTTATATTAGTTAAAATACAATTTAAACTATATTAAAATATAATGAGTATTTTTATTTAAATAATGCCAACATTACAGAACATAAACAAGAAATATATGTACCTTGTGCCAGGTGTGATCTCAGTATCACTGAAGAAGTGGATGTCACGACCGTCCAGCTGTACAGAAGAAAGGTCCAAAGGTTTCGTCTCTTCCTATTAAAAAAAAAGGTGATTAATTTTTTATAAAATAAATTAAGATATGACAAAGTATTTCATCGCTGCAAAAACAATACCGCCTAACTATATTTTTTCCCAAAATGAATTTTTGGTAACGTAGGAACGATCTAACGGAAACGCATCTAACCAATAAGTTATTTCATTCAAAACTCAAAAGATGTTTTATTGGTACATAATTGAACAGAGCTTATCTGAAACCTTTATGAGAATATTTCCTAGTTTTTTTTTTTTTTTTAAATACCAATATATATTTTATTTCAACACAAGTGATTTAGTTAACATCCCTTTCTAGCAGCTTTATTAAGCAATTATTTATATTTAATTTATTTAACAAATTAATTTAACTCATTTCAAGAGTTATGACAAAAAGTCCATCATTGATCCTACATTCAAAACACCACAACAAATTTCTTCTAAGGACTCTGAAGTTTCCTAAACCAAACTTGTTCGCTAAAAAACCTATTTTATCTCATTAATTCACAAAATTTGTTCTTATTACTCTTCCTTTCCTTAAAGCTAAATATCTTTTCCAATTTCAAAGTGATTTCAATTCTGTAACAGTTTTCTTATAGACTGTCTATTCCTGAGGTCGTTCTTAAAGCTCTGTCCTTAAAATATTACTCCAAAGTTAAGTTATTTCTATGCTACCGGATCCTTTGAAGCTTTCAGTAAGAAAGGTGGAAACTATGGTGAGAATAAAAAAGGGCTCGATGAAGGATTAGCTGACAAGACATGATTCTACCCTGATATAGAGAGAAAAAATCAAGAACTCACATGGATGGGGTTTCTGTGTTAAGCGACATATTTTTATACACTGACTGGATCCTAATTTAAAATAATGAGACTACATGTTACCATTTATATAGATAATCAGACTGAAGAAGTCTCAAATATTTATACAATATAAATATATTGCTTAAGCAACTACAAACCATCAATCATTTATTCCAATTTTAAATTTTTAGACAGAGGATTCCATTTGTGGCATGTGGACGAAAATGGCCTCAGAAATAGATTCAGTGCGAAATTTTATGTATAGGGTAAGATCAAATCTAATTGTGACTAATAGAATGTGGTAGCTTAAGTGTTGATATGCTGTAAATTGACGGTAAATAAAAAATAAATTACCTTCTCAACAGGTTTCTCAACGACAGGAGACTGCATGCTGTCAATGTCATCCAACTGGAAAATAGCTTCAGAACTAACTTCTTCGACTGGTAGACTATTTCTCTTCTGTTGTTGCTTCTTCTTGGTAGATTTCTTTCTCCTCTTCCTCTTGTTATTATTAGAAGTAGGGACATTATTAACAGACTGTCTTTCATCTGCTGATGGCGAATCATCCTAAAATTGAAAAGTTTATTGTTATTTATACATATATTTAAATATATTAATTAAATTTTAAAAAATAATCAGTAAAATACCTTAGCAAAATCAGTATCTAGCCCAGATAATGAGGTACTAGAGTTTTGACCGACGATTGGCCTAAATTCAACAGATCCTCCAAGAACCATTTCATCATCAACTTTTTCGGCTTTGAAAGTCTTTGGCGTAGAGCACGAAGTGGGAGGGTCAACCTCGGCCTGGGTGGGGGAACCGCACTCATCAATAACGATCTCGGCGATTGATTGCAGAGCCTCACCTCCTCCAGGTCCGACTACTTCCCCTCCACCATGATCTTCATCGTCTAATCTGAAAGTGAATTAAGGTTATAAAATTCTGATAATGGTGCTGATAAATGGTTGTCATTAAATAATTGAATTTAATTTATAAGGAGAATATCTTAGAGTAGTTTTTTTTACTACTCTAACTATTTTAATAAATTTATTAAGGGACAGCCTTATTTACCTATTCCAATCAGCTGTTTCTTCACCGGAATCGGGAGGAATGGGAGAGCAAGCTAGGTGAGGAGGAATAACTTCTTCTTCGACTTCTTCAACAAAAAAAGCCTCTCCACTTTCTCCCAACTTCATGTGAATATCTACTGGTTCTCCATTAATTTCAATATCGACCTAAAATAATATAAAATCGAGCTTAGCATTGTATTTAAAATTTGAGAAAATGGAAGGAAAACAAAATTATTTTTCTCAGTTTATTCATAAGTATGTTGCTACATATTTACCCAAGTCCCATCCCATCATCAGGGACTAGGTTACTGAAACACGTAGCAACATATTTATGAATAAACTAAGAGTTATGTCAAAAAGAATTGTATAAATAATGAAATCTCCTTCTGCATAAATTGTAATTAAATGATTTATCTCATTTATTCTTCCTACGATATATCCCTGGCTGTCATGAAAAGTCACAATTGTGCACTTTTCAGTAGGGCATTTTTGATCTTTTTCCTAAATCCTGTAATTACTCAAAAAATACTATTTGCACCAAAATATATAGTTTAAGGCCTTATAAGAACCACAACTTAACCAATCTTTAACAATGCAGATATTAAAAATCTTGCTTGGAAGGTTAATAGTTAACTCATTTTTAAGGTAACATGACTTATACACTTCTTCACAACAACCACTGATATTTGTATATGTTTTTATTAATTTTCAATAATTAATTGTTCATATGAGATTTCATTATTTTTACATAAAACCATGTTTGCTAATCATGCTCTTGCAACGCAACTATTATCATACTCAACTAAAGGTATGGAGGAAAAAAAAATACCAATGCATATTAAAATAATATTCAAATAAAATAATAATATAACGTGGGAAAGCAAAAGGAACAGAAAAATACTTTAAATCTTTTGGTTTCAGTTAATTTCTAAAATTAAATAGTTTTGGCAAATGTAAGTATACTAGCAGTAATTAAATATGTAAAAAATAAATAAATAATTATAGGAAAAATAAATGAATTTATTTAGTGAATTTAATTATTTAATTGTATTTAAAAATTAATTCATTTTCTCACAAATATATTAAATTAAATAAATTATTTATTCTATAGTTTCAGTACTACGTCTCATATATAAGAGAAATAATGTACAAATGCTAATGCAATATATAAAATTATTAAGGAATACAATATTATTAAAATTATGTATTAGGATGGATAATGTATATTACTAAATATAGATACCTAAAATATAATATTCCTATTTAAGGAAAATATCATACATAAAAACAAGTGAACTTATTCTCTACCCTCTGGTCTATTTATATTATCATCGATACATAGATTATTGATATTAATTGACTGTGTTATTTTTACATCAAATGTACAATCAATGGTTAGTCGACTGATAAAACAGAATAGGTATTTTTTTTTTTATTTAAATTTTTGAAATTTTACACTACATTTTTAAATGTAATATTTATTTCTCAATGATGCAACAATATCAATATATTCTATGTAAATACTCTTATTTAAATGTATAATACTAGGAGTACTATGATAATATGTAATAATGATTATTTTATTCTTATGTTTACCCACAAACAGAAAAAAAATTTCATAAAGTATACATATATTTTTTTTAGATTCAATATGACAACTTCACCACATAATGTCAATTGTATTGAATTCATATACAACTGGCGGCATTATGTGGTAAAGTTTTTAAGCTTCAGAAATGATATAAACTAACATTTGAAAATTCACCCCGGCTAAAGGTGTGTTTGTATATATATATATATATATATTTAGGTATATATATATATATATATATATATATATATATATATATATATATATATATATATAATATATATATATGTATTAATCAAATAATAAAATTTAATCAGAATTAAATCTTATTCAATAAATAAAAATAATTTATAAATTAGCTACATTTGCATATCAAACAAAAAAAAAGTATTATAAATTTACTTAAACAATGAGAAGCAATCTCAGGGAAAAGCAGGAATTAGTGAAAATAAGTAAAACACCATTAAAATAATTATAAATAGAATAACAATAAAGAGGAAAATGAATTAATGTCCACAAAAAAAAAATAAAAATAAATATAATTATTTAGTTAATATGATTCCTTATCAATACATTTTCTTAATTTAAATAATAATAATAATAAAAAATTCTTTTGTTTGTTGGAACAAGAACAATGAGGATAATTATTTTTTCATTGAAAAATAAAAAATAAATTTCCTTTGTAGTTGTGCAAACAAAGAAGTAGGCGCACTATACCTATCACATTATTATTATTATTATAGTATAAATTTTTAATTTAATAAGCATTTGACAATTCATCTGTATAAATTCAGTGAATAATTTTGATCTATATTTCAATAGAATATTAATAGGGATAATTTATTTATAATTATTAACTAATCTCAAACAAAATTAAATACATTTAGAAACAAAAGTCAAGAATAATTTAAAATGGGAAAACCCTATGGGTCATACAAGAAATCAATATTCCCTAAAAAAAAATTGGTTCAACAAGTAAGTGTAAACTAAACCGAAATTAAAATAGTAAAATAGCGGCCTGAAAATAGTATTTTGGTATAGTTTGATGAAGAAATAATGTTCCCTTACACTAAATAGGAAAACCAATTTGAAAATAAAAGGTAGGAATAAAATCAGTTGAAGAATAATATTAAACAATACACCATTGACAACTAAATATCAGATAAACAATAGAGCGATGTTGGAACTTTTCCAATGGCAATAATCCATTTGGCTAAGTTAAATATTTTTTTTGCATTTTCAAAAGATCACTTTAGCAAAAACATGATACTAATTCTATAAACAATAAAAGGTTCAGGTAAAAAACAATTAAATAAATATAGTTTTGTAGAATTTGGCAACCAATTCCTTTTTATAAAAAAATAAAATAAAATAAAAATAATTTTACATTTGAAATGTACTGAAATATAGAAGTAAAATCAACACGTTAGGGAATAAATCACTAAAGTACAATCTACTACTGAACAATAAAGCTGTAATTACTTTTGAATTGAACATATCAAAAACATCAAACACTTATCTCAATTTACTATTTTTAGAAAATGTAGTAATAATACAAGATTCTTACTATTTTTTCCTTGCTTCGTAGAACACCCATCTTTCCAAACCGAACATGGAAAGGTGAACAGGTATATGTTCCATCAGGCTGTTCGACAACAACAACATCAATAGCTCCAGTTAATGTCGCAGCATTTATTTCATTATATATGTATTTACAGTTGTTAATCACTTTCCCTAAGTAATTCATATTAAAGCCTGAAATATAATAAAAAATATATAAATTCATAAACAAATGAAGTTACTACTATTGTGTAATAAGGAATTCTTATTGAGTATTATGAAAGAAAGATATTCTGATTCAAAACGATTTCGGAGTAAGCTAACATTTTTTAAAAATACAAAAATTCGGAATGAAGTTTATGTCAAACAGTACATAGATAGGAAAACATTTAAAAAAAAAAATTTTCTGTTTGAAACAATGACAGATTTAAACGACTAAGTTCTGACCTAGTCAATATGAAACAACTTCAGGATGCAGGGCAAAGTCTGGAAAAGCTTAGTATGTATCATTACTTACGATTTAATTATGCTCGATGCTAAAATAATCACTCTGCTCTAATATCTAGACTGCGTAGATGGTGTGATGTTATCCAGACACGAAATCATCAATGGCTGGGTTGGATCCTATGTCAAGTCCCCTGTTGGAGATGATGGGAAAAGGGTAACGAAAATCGATAACAGGCAGACACAGACACACTAATCCACTAAGAACCTCACTGACCAACGTACAGCAGAGCACTGGTTACGAGCGCGGAGGTCACCTGTGTTTCATCGTATCAGCTGATCACTGCGCATGCGCATAAAGTTCACACCATATCTTAGCAACAGTTCTCGGAAGATATCTTGGTAAATAAATACATTTAAAATGTTTCATAATTTAGCTAATTGTCAAGTTTTCATTCATAATTAACATAATTATAAATTTTTAGCACGTATAATTAGGTAATATATTCAAATAATTATATAACTGTTCGAGGAAATGAGAATTTAAGTAAAACATTTTTCTTTTTTAATTTTATTAACATTCAGATTTAAACGGTATTTTTAGGTTTGGTATTTGCTAAAAAAGGGAGTTCTCAATAGAGATTTTCTATTGTGGGCCAAAACTTACATTACTAGTATTACCGACCATAGTATAGTAACATTATTAGTTTCCAAAAGAGACAGGTATATGAATATATGTATAGGAATTATATAAAAGTCGTTTAGTTATGGATACCAATGTTTCAAAATTTAAACCATAGTATAATAAAGTGAAATAATATTTAATAATACAGGAATATAAATTAAATATTCTAGGTTTACTGCGGAATCGACAATCATTTTAAAAGCACCCTCTGTAGAAATTTGTTAATTATCTCTTTGTGTGGACAACAATTCAGAAAAAAAATTTCATCCATACAAACTTTAAGAGAAGACCTGTGAAACGTATTCATATTGCTATAACCGGAAACAAAACTGAGCAAACTACAGAAGCACCAACTTTGGACAAAGTAGTACGTTTTTTCATCAAGAAAATTTTGCAATTTTTCAGAATTGTTACATGTCTAAATGACATTGTTTTTTGTTATGGACTAAACATAAAATAAATTAAAACGAGTCAAAAAACAATAATGAGATAAGCTTCAAAAGATATAAATCATCAGGACCAAATTTCGACTTAAACACTGCCTTTGAAGCATGTATTTGAGGACTGAATTATGGGAGAGAACAATAATGGCCAAATAAAGAATTTAAATACAGAATTCGATGAAAACCAAAATCGTCTTATGGTGTGAAATGTGTTGATACCACCAACGATGTATGTACTTCTAATTTTCAACCATGTTTATAAAATCTCATTTTTCTCCTAACAATAACTCATTGTGGATCTTGTGCCGAATCCCGCCACGCGCAATAATCGACATCTATTATAATTATATAAGTAACCTGCTTTGTAATTAAAATATATGTTTTTTTAATTTTTTAACACTAATAATCTATTTTGAATTGTAAAAAGAAGTAATTAAAACATAATAATATTAATTTTTATCAAAACAATTCTAATTTTTAATTTATTAAAGAGGATAGAAAGCTAAAATGTCTTTTAATATCTGTTCAAACGTTAATATCATTTCGTTTCCGTTACAGCACAAACGAACTTCGTGCAAAATTCCCTTCTTCTGTAAAAAATCATTAGCATGTTTTTTATCGGTAATATCTTTTACAAGTTGTAATAACCCCATATTTTATTTTAAAAGCACTTGTAATAACCATAGACTAATAACAAAACAGAAAGGCTATTTATCCTGTAATAATAAAACATAAATGCCATATGATTAGAGTCGTTATGGTATTGAGTTTAGTTACTATCGATTATTGCGTGTGGCCGGATTCGGTACAAGAACCCCCTCATTGTTTCTCTTAACGACGCTTAACACTTTTTAACTGCATCCAAGTTTAAATTTATCTAGATTAATGTTAAAGATGACTGTAATAAAATGGATGAGATTATAGTTTAATAATATATTGGAACAAGCTGTATTTTGGTTTATGATAGTAAAAGAGTCAAGAAAAATCTATTTATGGGGCAAATGTAAATAAATTATTTTTTGAAAATATTTCGAAAACATAAATACAAATCTAGTTCAAAAATGAGGGTTTTGAAATTAATATTTTTTTTTTCTTGTACATCAAGCATATATTGCTATATCCTACCGGAATTCGCGTTTATTTTTGAACATGACAACAATTTTGAACAAAAAAAAAAATAAAAAGAAAAAGAAAGAAACAAAAGCGAGCTGCTTTTGGAACTGAGTATGCAACTCATCTTGTAATACCCTGACGAACGGTCCTTGGGCCAGGTGGTTTAGGTTGAGGACCTCTCTCAACTGGGCCCACTTTTGTTGGCACTGAGTCTTGGCACTGAATCGGATCTCAGGGCTACCTTGATCTGGCAAGGGTAGCATCAAAATATTTTGAATATTGACAATCTTAATGCAGAATTTTCAATAAAACAAAACTATATAATCTTTAAAAAAAAAAAAAAAAAAAAAAAAAAAAAAAAAAAACGTATCATAAGGTTTAGTTACATTGAAAATCTAATAAAATAAATCCTAAATAATAATGATAAATAAATAAATGTAATAACATAAAATCCTTTCATCTGGTGCCGCTTTCTTGATAATTTTCCTTTATTTTCTATTAAACAATAATTTTTTCTTTTCTTTGTATTGGAATGAAGAGTTTATTATGTTTTAAATATATATTTTCATTAAGCGATTTACACGTATATCATCATGTCTTATTTACACAAGTAACTGATTTGTATGCCAAATGAAAACAACATGTTTTTCCATTTTTAAAAGTAAAGTTCTCCATAAAATCGATACGGAATCATTAATTTGATCATACCATATGAAAGCTGATTAAATTTGCATGTTTAAAAAAAAAAAAAAAAAAAATGTCTTATAAGACATTGTAACTTCCCTAAATAAGGTGAAGATCAAGCTGTTCTTTAGGTCCCAAGTTTGTAAAATTCAAGGTGACATGTACTCTGCTCTTATAGGAAATTTAATGCTATGCCCGAAAATGTGGCCAAAATTTGAAAAATGTTGAAAAACAAAGTGGAGACATTACAGCTTTTTATGGGAAAAAAAAAACAAAAAAAAAAACGTGGTTTCCTGAAAAAAGTCTTTGAATTATCGTATATCTGCAACGGATTGAAATAGAAAGGTAATGTTTGCTCCATTTTTCTTCATTTTTGATCTAGTTTCACCCATTTTTAAAACTACCCAACAATCAAGTAGCATTCATCCTAACTTCTGAATTTTTAAGTTTTTTAAATCACGACTTGTTGTAGATTTAATATCCATCGAAAATAAGAAAAACAAAACAAATATGAATTATTTAATGAAATATTCGAGACCTTTACAAATTTAAATTTAAATTTAAAATAATTTTTAAAATATTAGTTAAAATAAATTTAAACTTTTGACAAAATCAAATGGAATTATGCCACTTTCAAAGTCAACAAAATGTGAAAATCATATTTTTGAGAAATATGACATATGGGATTTCAATTTAACCAAATCAATTTTTTAAATGAAATATCTATTAAATACGCAAAAAAAAAAAAAAAAAAAAAAAAAAAAAAAAAAAAAAAAAAAAACACTATGAAAAAAAAAAAAAAAAAAAGAATGGGAACCAAAAAAAAACGGAAAGAAAGATATTGAGAATGATATACGGACCGAGAAAAGTGGGGGAAGAATATCGATTAAAAAAAACGATGACCTTTACGAACAGTTGGGAAACTTAGAATCATCGATGAGGAAAAGGAGATTAAATTTTTTCGGACACATGAAAAGAATGAATAGCAATAGATTAAACAAACAAATATTTGATAAAGTGATGAAATTGAAAAATATAAAAGGTTACCCAGAGCAAATGAAAGAGGAAGTTAAAAAATTGGGTATCACGGAGGGAGACTACAAAGATAAGGATAGATTCGGAAAAAAAAATGGTTAAAAATATAAAGGTTCTTGTAGCGGAGATGAAGAAGCATGAAAGTAAGAAATGGACGGAGGAGAGAAAGAGGGAAATGGGTGAAAAAAAAATGAAAAGAATTTGGGCAGAAAGGAAGAAAACCTGAAAATGATATACGCGTGGTCCACCGTTGGCCTGTATCGCGATAAATAAATAAATAAATAATATATATATATAATAATTCAAAATTTATTTAGGTTGATTTTTTTAAATTACTTGATTGAAGTTTTACATTAATATGTATAATTTTTAATTTTTCTTAACATGAAAAAACAATTCGCGTGGTATGAGGACTTACACCACTTTCAAAGTTAACTAACTATATTTGTTATTCCATTAAATATAACAAAGCATTTTAATTACAATTTAGGCAGAAGGAGATTGGGTTCTTAATTCAAACCTTTTTTGGCAAAACTCCTAATTTTTTTTTTTTTTTTTTCTTTCTACTACATGTTACGGGACTTAAATACAACCTTCAGGTTTTTCATTTGCTGTGGGTTTACTCACATTGTGCACTATCATAATATAGGTCCCCATATTAATATATATACCGAAACATGTAGTTAGCAGTAAGCTAAATAAATAAATTAGGAGTTGTGTCAAAAAAAGTTGGAATAGCAAAATATAAGAATGATAATATGTGGAAAATTTAAAAGGATTTTAATTTATTTTTTTATTTTTTTTTGGACGCTATTGATAGATCATAAGGTTGTAACCGATTCCATTCATTGATATCATACGCTAATATATATATGATATAATATGTCAAAAATATATTTACATCTTTCTTAAACAAAACTTAATTCTTTAAAGAACACTTTTGAGTTCGAAAATTGTGCGTGGTATACTTTTCTACAATAAAATCATGAAGGCAGATTTAAAATAAGTTTACAACGCACCACCAAAAAGAAAAAAACAAAACAAAAAACGATCAGCCCAAATGGGAAGAAACGACTTAGCCCAAAATGGGTATCGTTTCTTCAACAAACTTTCGCTCTCAGTTTCTAAAACATTTATATACTTCACAGGTGAGTTTTTTTTTTTTTTTTTGCTGTACAAATATTCGAAATGAATTCCTTGTTTTCAATAAAAATAACCTTGGCTTTGCACGTCAGCATGACCAATGATGAGAAAAATACTTCAAGTCTACAACCCAGACGTGAAAAAAAAAAAAATTAGTTTTATAAAATAAAGATAGCTATTGTATTAAACAATTGAACTCGACTATTTATGACTAATGATTCTTTTCTAATGAAAAAAAAAATGAGTTCTTTCACTTCTTCGATAATACTGGATTGCCCAGAAGTCAATACAGATTTATGGTTTTAAAATATAAAAATAAAATAAATAATCTTAAACCTTTTATATTTATCAAAATACTCTCCATTACTCTCAATAAATTTTGGCTAATGAGTAGGGCTGTGAATCATGTGCAATACAAACTGAAAAATATGCACATATGTATGCAAATATATAGGGTAAAATATGCGAATATTAAAAAATAAAACACATATGGAACGGTATGTCAGCTGGACATAAATCAGTATCCAAACCAGAATTTTGAAGGCGGAAAAAAATAGGAGTTTCCATAGCTATTGTTCGGTTTTTATTTATATTTTAATTTGTTTTCAAACTTTTGTATTTTTTTAGATCTGACGATGAATGTTTAACATTCGAAACTAGTTTTAAAATAAAAACTTCCAATAGAAATGGCAATTAATTCATCAATCCTAATTGTATTGATCCTTCTAAATCATCATGTCTACCTCAGATTAAACTAATTTTCGATTCAGGGAAAAAAATATTTATACATATGATATAAATATACATATGAATCAGCTGTAGTGTCTATGAGACATCAATCGGCGAATTTAAACAATACTTTTCGTAATCAAAGTTCAAAGAGTGGGCGTCATATTAAAACAAATAAAAGGCTGATTCACAGAGAAAATGCAAGACTTAAATGAAATTTGTTTAAAGAATATAAAGGAGTCATTACTACATAAAATTATAAGAAATACTTTATTTGAGGAAGTGCGTTTTGAAACAGCTGATAGATAATATGAGCCATTATACATGACAAAAGCCTGCCGATGAAACGTGCATGTCCTTAGTCAAATTTAATTTAAATGAAAGTAGGCCAATTTATTTAATTTATCAAATTAATATTTGAGTTCTCAACTTAAATAATTTCATATTCAACTCAAAAAAGCTTTTAAAATTGAGTTTATATTTAAAAATATCTAGTGTTTGTCAGCCTCTCAAGTGACCATATAGACTTTTGTACTGTCTCAAGTGCGAGCTAGCGAGAACTTGTTATTCAGATAGCATTGAGATTCGTGATTATCGGTTGTAGGAATGATTCATGAAATAAGAATTTTTCCAAAGTGCACTTTTGCAATTTTTAATTAGAATTTTGATATACTTGTGGTATTCTCACCAGGATATAGCACAAGCAAAGCAAGCATATTATCTTTGAGCCAACGATATACATACCACACGAACAGCGGAACGCAGCACTCACTGCGAGACACACAACATTTTTGGTCATATCAAACTTGGGGATCCCAAAGGTGTATAATGTGAAGAGCCCAAACAACAGGTCGACATCTCGTAGCCAACAGCTGTTCTCTGTCGGCAATGACCTAATATCTGTGAGGTAATAGATGGAACAAATCTCTTTGGATCCGCTCTTTTACGAGGGGGAGGGGGTTTCGCGGAGATTTTGCGAAATATAAACATTTTATAAATCAGTAGTTTTCAACTTCAAGGTAATGCCAAACCTCTTAAATACCTAGATAACCTAACATAACCTGCTAATTGTATAATTGTGATAATAAATATAATCTTTAAATTAGTTTTATGTATTTTTCTAACTACTTATTGCTATTTACAACTATATAGATTATATACAGCATGTAAATAATAGGAAATTTATTACAATGACATGACAAGACTACTCATCAGTAGGTACTTCAATAAAAACTCATTACTAGATGGCCTCTTTGCAGATGCATTGGAGGATTATCTGGAATGAAGTGGGAAGCAAGTCGAGAATCTAGTGGATTTGAGTGATTATATGAAGCTTTCATATGGAGCTTCATATGAAAAGATAGGTATCTGGTTTGGTCTAAATTAGCAACATATGAAACATTAAGATTTTTATGGATAAGTTTATTGGTGACAAAGTATCGAAGGATTTTGGATTTTAAGGATTGGATACGAGATGAATTGGATGATTTAGTGGAGCCCCAAAGCTCAACTCCGTACGTCCAAATAGGTCTAATCACAGCCATGTATATTAGTCTTTTGTAATTAACTGGGAGATTAGAACGTTTGTCTAGTAAATTTTTAAGTATTTTGTAGCCAAAACAGCTGTTTAATTTACAAATAAACAAAGGAGTACAAATTTACTTGATGTATATATTTTGTACAGTTGTAAATTTCAATTAATGGATATTAAAAAAAAAGAAAGCTGTTTTATTAGAATTATGGGTAATTTTTAAAAATATTTCTATAACATTTTGTATATATATATATATATATATATATATATATATATATACATAATATGTAATTGAGTACTAACATTAATGTTAAGAACTCCTTATATTGAAATCTATGAAGTGTGGTTGAACTCCGCGTTCATGAATGTACGATGCACATTTTCCGGAATCGTTTTCTCTAAACGTATCATCATAACTATACGATGTAATAAAGCCAGGAAGTTAAATGCAACAGTTACAAGTTTGCGAAAACTTTCTACTTCACGCTATGTATTCATCACTTTCTTGAACTGAATATTCTTAAATAGAAAAGTTTCCAGATCTTTGCAGAGCTATTACATACAGTATTTCTATAACACTACATGTAGCGCATTCAAAATTTTCTAATATCGTATAAATGTTACTTATCTGGTGACTCATTTTTAACTAAGAGGTGTATATAGATAGTATATATATATATATATATATATATATATATATATATATATATATATAGAGAGAGAGAGAGAGAGAGAGATTTTTTTCTTTTATCTGTAATCACGTAAAGATTGGTAATAGTTCTTAATATACACATATCCTCATGCGAGACGAGAAATTGCAGGTCTTCGACAATAGTAAATATTCTTTAAAATCAATTTTAAGTCGCAAATCAAAACTTCCGAAGTTGCTAATTTGCGAAGAACAATTCCACACTACCTGGCAATAGGTATTGCCCACACAGCTGAAATCTGTGTACCATATAATAAAATCCAACGCTGTTTTATACATAAAATATCGATTCTATTTAATTAATTAATCGTAATAGAACTGGAATGTTTCTGATGGTAAAACTAAGTTGATTTTTCTATTATTAACTGAAAGATCAGGTACCCACTTTACAGATAATAGCTGACAATGGGTTTTAAACTCGCCCTTCCGCGGGGAAGATTACTGTATTATTCACTTATCTCCGACCAACGCTCAACTCGCATCGCAATATCTGCTTCTAAATTATTTTAACAACCTAAAATTGACAAATGAATTAAGATCTATAAGTTTCTGGTGTGCTCCTTCATGTAGCTGTGCCATTTGACTGTTTTGACACCTGGCACTAGAAACGCCTCTTTCCGATTATCTTATTCTTAATATTTTTTTTCTTTATTTTTATTTTTTTTTTTTTTGACACTTGATATGGTTAACAATCTAGCAGCGACATATCAGTACAATCCACAAGGTATTCCACTCAGGCTACACTAACGCTTCAAAATTACTTCCTGACACTTAAAGAGAGTTTTAAAATTTGGAAAATCTAATATCACATTCCCCTTTGGAGAAGACATTTGTCATCTAATATGCTAAGACAACAATGGATTGAGCAGGCAAGCTCTTTTAAAGGATAGGTATCTGGTCAGCTGATCATTTAAATTGAGAACGATTCAATCATATGTTTCTCCACATAAAATAGACGTTTTCTGCTAATATAATCGAGTGTGGAATATCACTAAACTTATGTTCTTTTCTGTACCCTTTTCAATGATTAAAAAAAAAAATTAATGGTAGGTATCATAGGTTAATAAAAAAAACAAAAACGAATTATACTGTACTTTATTTCTTCTTTTTCTTTTTCTTTCTTAGCGCTACAGTCCAGGGTGGACCTTAGCCTCTCGTACATTTCTCCTCCATTCGCTTCTATCCTGATCCTTATTCCTCCTGGTGGAACCCCAAGAACTCTTAAGTTCTCTAGAACATCCTTCAGCCAGGATTTTCCTGATCCTGAGAGAAGGATCCTCTCTTTTTTTTTTTTTCTGGGAAGCTTTCTCCCATAATCATCTTCACCATTCTGCCACTGGTCATCCTTTCGAAGTGTCCAAGCCAGCTTATTCTTTTTGATTTTAAAAACCACGCAATATCAGCATGTTTAATTACTTCATCCAATTCTTGATTACTCCTTGTTCACAGTTCGGACCGAATATTCTCCTCATTATCTTCCTCTCAAAGACTCGAAGAGCAAGACGGTCAAATTTCTTGATCGTCCAAGCTTCTGTACCGTAACATACTATGGGCCTGATTAACGATTTATACTTATTTACTTTGGTGCATTTAGAGAGTAAAGTCGATTTTATCAAGTTTAAGAGACAAAAGTACACTTTATTGCCATTCAATATTCTTTTTTTGAAGTATGTAAAACGATCAACCGCTTCAAAGTTATAATTACTGTACTTAAAGGTACGCGGCCTTCTTGATTCAGAAGTTGACATTACTGAATATTTCGTTTTTGACTCATTATTTTCGAAACCAATTCTTTTTACTTTCACGGTCTACGCTTTATATTTTAGTTGTTCAGAAATCCGATTTTATACTGAATTATGATCTTGAAATACATTATACGCAGCATTAAATTGATAATAATATTTTTTAAATGATTGTGATGGACATTGGATATTTAACAGGTAAGAACAATCTTGTTGAGTTAGAATGGAAGGTGATTGAATCAACAGGAGTGCAATCAACCCATTGTCCAATCTTCCTTATTGAGCTAGTCACTCTCGAACGACTTATTCTTCTTCTTAAACAATATTCCATTTCACACTTTTATTGATTATCCAGATGAAGACTGATATAGGTAATTTATTATCACTTCAACAGTTTAATGTTTTATACGCGTATGATTTACTCACTAATCACGAAATAATTTCAATTAAAAACAAGGCAGATTTTAAAGACCTGAACACATCTATTAAAACCTCAATCGACTTACGGTTTCTCTAGATTTCGTTATGTCATAATTTTATATACTTGTAAAATAAATCACTAAAGAGACAATTTGAAATTACAATGTAAATACGCAAGTTAATATACGTAATAGGTTTTCGACTTAAATAATTCCCAGAAAATGAGTCAATACAAGTCATCCGTGATTACATAGTAATTTTTTATTAATTTCCGTATAATATAGAGGATTAGGAAATCTGTCTTGAAAATAATTATGGAAATTACAAATGATGTAATGTAACTATATTTGTGAAATGTATGAGTATATCCTGAGGATATTGTTAAGAAGTGTATAAATCAAAATTTAAAACGAAAGAACTATTAACTAGGGTTGGGCGATAGTCGATAGTTGGCACTATCGATAGGCCGATACTATCGGTTGAGAACTATCGATTGCTATCGATAGTTTTTCGATAGTTTCTTTTTTTTTTTTTCCAAAGCTATTCAATAAAGAATTTCGACTAATTTAATTAAATTCAATTATCTACCTACTATTTGAAATTTGCAGGATTATAAATTAAAGATTATATTCATGAAGATCAATTTACATGTTTACAATAATAATGAACAAATCAAATCTTCAGAAAAGAAAAATAACAAAATAGTCTTTAAATGTTTCATTTAAGGAGATTAATATCAGTTATTATATTAAAAAGGCATAACTCCCCATTTGCTTTATTCATTTACTACATGTTTCAGAGCTTGTCAGTTGCTCCATCTTCAGGTTCTAACACTGTGATATTCTCACTTGGTCTACACTGACAGTGTAGAAGAGATGACCAAGTGAGAATATCACAGTGTTAGAACCTGAAGATGGAGACCAACCACAGTGTTACCTGAAGCTCAAGCTCTGAAACATGTAGTTAAATGAATAAAGCAAATGGGGAGTTATGCCTTTTTAATATAATAACAAAATAGTCAATTTCAAGAGTCAATTGTGCTCCTTGAGCCACATATTTCCCGAAAGAAAAACTAGCATTTCCGCTTTCCCTTGGCTTAATTTTTGAGAGAACCCTTGAGCTCTCGGAATTCCGAATTCAACTTTAAAACAACTCGACATTGAGCACAGACAGATCAGCATAATTCCGAGAGTTTCAAAACTTGAAATTAGTAAAAAAGATCTATCGATAGTGACCACCGATAGGCATGACCTATCGATATATCGATAGTAACTATCGACTATCGCCCAACCCTACTATTAACCATCAAATCAGGGTTTTTAATATCTGTGTAGCGAAATATTGGTTAAGCTGTGCTTTATTATAATGCCTTCAAGTGTGTATTTCACTGCAAATTGTTGTTTTATAACCATTACAAGCTTTTAGAGAACGATCAAAAATGCCCTACTAAAATATTATTATTTATTTTTTTTTCCAAGATTTGTTGCCGAATCCTATACAACCAAGTTTATACTTTGGTCACAGTTCAGTTTAGTTTCGTTTATTGCCAATCATTGTTTCCCTTCTTCCTCTTCTTTCATCTTTAATTATAGATTAGCTTTTAATTTATCTAAAACTTCAGTTAATTTAGCTACTTTATCCCTATCCGATTCTTTTAAGTACGCTGTTTCTTCTTGAGAATCAAAATTAAAATTTAATTCAGACCTGATTTTGTTTTTTTCATCTGTATATTATATGCCTGGGGCCCTCCGGGAAGTCACACGCCTCACATTTTCCATTGGCTTCTATTTTCATCAGGTCAAGATATTTCTTTGTACATCCATGATTTGTTCTGAGTATTGTTATTCTCACAATAAGATTTCTCTAAATATTGGTACCGATGATTCGAAACCATAGGGTTAGGCTCACTTTGTGCTGAACTTGATAATAATCTCTTCCCTTTGTTTCTGACTCCCAGTCATACCTCTCCTGTCATTGTTTTATCGCCTGCTTCTTTATAGCTCTGAGTAGGTCTGGAGTTGGATCTTTGGAATAATCCCTTTCAACCTGCCTGTCGGGTGCTAGTCGGTCCGCCATCTGATTACCGCAAAGGCCTACATGACTTGGTACCCACTGAAAGGAAAACTTGTTTTTCGATTGGGTTGTAGTTTGGATAACGTTGATATTTATGATTTTATCTTATTTGTATATATAGTATCTAAACGGCGAAGCTGAGTCAGTAAAGACGAGTATGTTTAGATTGGTGTATGTTTGTTCGCAGTAGTTTATGACTAAGTAAATATCATAAATTTCGGAACTTTGGACTTTTCCATTTTTACATCCAGGGATAGGTATATATATATATATATTTATATTATTGATATATATATATATATATATATATATATATTTTATTTTTGAGAGAAAAGATTTGACCCGGTTGGGATTCGAACCCGTCTCCACTTCTCTAGCGTGGTGCCTTATCCACTAGAGACGTGGAGACTTGGGTTCGAATCCCAACCGGGTCAAATCTTTTCTCTTCAAAAATAAAAAAATATATTTAAAAAATAATTATTAACAACCAACAATTATTTCATATATATATATATATATATATATATATATATATATATATATATATATATATATATATATATATATATATAGGCCGAAGATTCCATTAAAAAATTTCACCAAAAAAGAATTTAATTGATTTTTTCATTTTATCGGCTAAAAAATTCATTCTTCTTTTCTGTCCTCGTATACTTTAACCAGGGCATATGAAACGATTTAGGGCTATAAAAAATATTACACAAATAAAAGCAAGTATTTAAAAAAAAATATGATAAAATCACGGCAATATGATAATTAGATTAATTAAATTATAAATTAAAAAAAACAAAAAAACAATTGGGTGGAATATTTTTCTGTCTATGAATTTATGAAAGTACAAATTTCACTAAGCCATTAATTATTTTTTAGAAAAACCTATATTGCTGGAAAATTCCCGTAAAATGGAAAACTAATCTCGTAAAATAATAACCAATAAATAAATTAAACAGTATTTGTCGAATTATGTAGTAACAAGAAAATAAGGCAAAATTTGCTATAACGAATTGGGTCAAGATCCCCACGGAGTTAGGAACACCTGTTTGCGATTGCAGACACTGTGATTAGCGGACTGTAGAAAAATTTCCAAATTGTCGTTTCGCTTACATTACATATCATTCATCGAGGATTTTGATGTCTGATGATTTTTATGCTATCATAAAATAAGTTTTAAACTAGAAAAATATTTGATATTTGGATTTAGGAATATTAAAAAAAAAAAAAAAATTATAGAAAATATTCCTATTTACTAAGGCAACAAGTAAAATCAATCAGAATTGCATTTAGTTAATGTAAGACAAAGCAAATTAAATGGCAAATTATTAAAGTTTTTGTTTTGTTTATTTCCAATTTATCATCACAAGATAAACAAAAGACAAATGAATAAAACAGTGAATAATTCGACATAATAATAAGACCCAGGCTTCCAACTTAGCAATACATATAAATGAAAATTCATCTTAAATTAAATCAAGATGCGGGATTGTAGTTTATATATAATGTATATATTTACGAAGCACTAGATATAATTAAACCGTTTAAAAGCAATCCAATTTTTGTTTAAATTACCTAAAACTTTTTTCCAATAGTTGTATTTTAAATTTGTGATCTTTATTTAGCTCCTTTTGCATCCTTATGTGGGTTGAATCATGCTTGATTTTCTTTCACGCTACAAAATCAACAGTTTTTTAGAAATATCATCTCGAGGTAATTATTTTTGTACATTATCTGCTTTCTCATTCTGAAGAAGACATACAACATAGGCTAACACGCAAGCACGAAATAAATTACAGTTTTGCCATTCGGTGATTTCATGTGTAATACAATGGAGATCTCTAAGCCATCATGTCGCTCAAGGATTTCTAAAGTGACAACTCAGAAATCTGCATTTTTAAGTCATCGTGAGACCTCTTTTGTCACAATTTCTGACATTGAGCAGACCTACCTATATACGAGATCTACCTATATCAGATCTACCTATATCGTATATATATACATTGGTTTCGTTATAAAACATATTCCGCATCTAATGTAAAAATCCGAATACGCAAATTCAGAGTGGATCAGGTTTTGACGAAACACTTTTGTGATTTTACCCCCAAAAAATATTACACATGTGCATTAAAGCACATTTTGTATTTAAAGTCATGTGAGGTGCTAAAATGCACATAGCGGAATTGGCTATCTCACCTATCATACATATGTTTTCTATTTTTTTTTTCGCTTAGCTGTGATTCAGTTTGCTGTAGGAAATAATTTTTAAAAATTAAATATCTTAATCCTGCTGACCATCTATATCCTTATGTTATTTTTTTTTTCCACTTTCCTTTATGATTGTATTGTTTATTTCCAAAGGAGAATAATTTTGAATACACCACAGCCGAGCTCAATCCCTCCTTGTTCCTACTCTACTATCAAACTATTGAACTGCGCATAATGCACTCGCGTTCCCAAAAAAGTATCTCTTTTGATCAATTATGTCACCGGTAAAACATGTTCCATGTTAAAAAAAAAAAAAAAAAAAAAAAAAAACCACAACATTATTTAACATTCTTTCAATTTAATCCATTTTTATTTTCGAGATTTTGTTTTCTTAAAATACATAAAGTCCATTTTCTTCTTCTTCTTCTACATAACCTTTATAACAAGTCAATAAATATAGGATTTTTTTTCGCTTTTTCAAATAGTTGTGATGATACTAAATTTTGAAGTACCAAACGTAAAAATACAAGGAATTCAGACAAAATACTTTTGATTATGGTTTAGAAAAAAAAATATAATGTGTCATATCAGTCTGGACTCTCTTCTCCACGTTGGAAGAATGACACTGAGGTTTCTATAATTAATTATAAGTATTCAACAGTTATTTGATTTTTAGAACCGATTGCTTATGAAATACATTGTCTATCAGGTCATACATATGTCAAAATGAGTCTTAGTTAATGGAATGGAATAAAAATTTAATTTAAATTAAATTAGATAAACAAATTATTTGTGCAAATAGTTCAGATTTAGTCACCGTGTAGTCATATGTTTAAATAGTAGAAGGTTATATAACTGTTATAAGTGTTTATTTGTTCAGCGATGGTGCTATTGTTTGGTTTTTATGTATGCTGTTGTAAGTTACTAACGTGTAATTTGATTATTCATTTGTGAAATAATAAAATCTAGATTACAAATCAAATTACACATATAAAAAGATTTCATTTGAATTAAATCAAAATAAGTATCAAAGAGTACGAGATTCGAATAGTTTAATATTAAATGTTTTTTTATCAAGGAAGCCTGAAGATGCTACCTAATTTAATGATGACTAAGACGTTTTGGGTTATACGATAACAATTGACTTTCGTATTACTAAATAATATTAGTTGAATATTTATAACACATGTATTTAACTTTTCTTTTTTTTTTATTATCATAAAGAATATATTTAAATTTATTTTAATTTATAGAGCGACTCACTCATCAAAAAGCCTCATTATTCGAATGTTCTATGCAATTCTAGATCTGTTACATTCATTGGGATTACCCAACTGCTGTAGAAGCATGCGCACTAGACATGGAAACCATTCGGTTCATCGGATCATTATTTACTAAAGAATGGGGATGATGAATTAATTGTGTGTAGGGTCTAGGGTCGATTCTCCAAGTTAAATTTGAAGTAACACCAGAAGAATTTGTAAGATGTAAAAAACAAGAAAAAAAAAATTGTTTTTTGATTATATCGTAGATCGACTTCGGAATCTGGATACCTACCAAAGAAAAAGCCCTTGAATACCCTTAAATTATGCGTAAACCGGACAGTTGAACGAAATTGATGACCACATAACATTCTACAACCGTTGGTATCGAAAAAATACTTCCTTATAAAGTACGTTCAATCCAAGATCCTTTATGAGTTGTAGTGGTGCCGGCTTAAAAAAAAAAAAAAAAAAAAAAAAAACCACCAATACTATTAAGAAAAATATATGGACATCGCCATGGATAATAGATTTGTTATTTGAACATTTTATAATTTTTATTTTTTGTACTTTTATTTTTGAAATTCATACCTGTTAAATACATCTATACTATAATATAAAATATAAAAGGACAATCTATTTTTCGTTTGTGACCACTAACCGCATAAACTACAGAACCAATCTGTACCAAATTTTAACCACATCATATTCATTGTCAGATTTATACTGCCAAAAAAAAAAAAAAAACGATAAATATGTGGTGCTCAGTGAAGTTTGCTAATCGACCGATAGGTGGCGATCACCAATCGAGAGAGGTTATATAGAAAAATTGACTTAGTTTCAATTCAGTTGTTACTATAAAAGCTATAAATATATGGAACGGCATGCGGATCCCAGTGCAGTTTAAAAAATCGACCGATGTGTGGCAATTCTGCAACAGAGTTTGCAATGGTAAAACTGTTAAACCAAACTGTACCAAAGTTTAACTGCAACATTTTCATAGCTCTAGAAAGATTTATAATAATAAATTTTACTATAATAATAATTTAAATGTATGGTCTTAAGTGCCTGAAACGAGATTTGCCAAACTGTCATATATTTTTATGGTTAGAAATTAAAATCACATCAGATTGATCGATAGAATTATTTCTTCCAAATTGGATGGATGTCTACTTATACTTTTACGAATTCTTCACAATTTTAACCAGGTTAAAAGTTACTGCCATGCTTCAAAATATCATTGATGAAATAATCCTTAATTCCATATTTCAATACAAGATTTTTATCGATAAACAAATGAAATTCAAGTATTAGTTAAAATAATCCAAGTTCTTTGTTTATGAGAGAGGGCGAAGCCGTGACGTGGCGTGCTAGTAAGTTATAATGTTTATCTGCTTTCGGAAAAATGACGACCGTTCACGTAACTGGTTTTATACTTCAGCTTGGCTCAGAGGCAGTGCTGCCGATGCCCCCAACCCAAAATACCCGCCACCAAGCATAAAAATTCCCGTTTTTACCGAGAAATACTCGCCAATGCTTGAAGTAATACCCATTTTCGGGAATTAACTTTATTAACCCAGCGAGGGGGGGGGGGGGGCATCAAATACTCATAAAGGGGCGGCAAATGGTCCGCTAAACAAAAAATTACTGGATAATTTTTATATTTATGAATTTTTCTGGAAAATATATTTTAAATTTAGTGTCCAGTGTAAAATAAAAATTGTTTGTTTGTTTATTTGTTTAACGTTTTTACTGGCTAATCGGACGAACTACGGTGGGAGTCAAATTTTAACCTTCCAGATTAATTAGGATAGGGAATCTTTAACGAGTATCTGACATCGCACAGGCTCGGGACCCCCATTTTACGTCAATTCCGTACCGGCATAGCAAGGATTTTTTATCCCTTTAAAAAATCCTAAGGTCATCTGCCGGGCTGCGAACCCGTGACTAAAGTAGGTTGCTAAAACCAACACCACAGGTGACCAGGTACAAATGTTAATTTGTATTACTGTATTAACATTCTCAATTATTAATTAAAACAATTCAATTTTACCTCTAATTATGTTTAATTCACAGGTACAAAATTAATATGATTATATCACAAAATTAGTAGGCAAAAAATTTATATTTTATAACACTAATTTGTTTAATTCAAACTTTATTATAAGCCTAATAAGAGGCAGACTAGTAAATATATATATATTTTAAATAAATTATTTGTATTAAAAAAAACTCTAAATAAATTTATTATGTTATTATCTAATATAATACTCAATCACTATTGCCTTTATTTTAAAGGATCGCCAATTATCATATTATCTAATATAGTTCTTAAAATAACGTCGTCCAAAAATACGTGACAAAAGCCGCACTCAAACATTCAAGTTAGCATCGAAGAAAGGACAGCAGCGCTGGTGGCGGTACCTAACATTCACGTGGACATCTGAGGAACTGAACGGCTTTCATCCCCCTCATTGTCGTCGAAGACTGACTGACCTTTTCGATTCTTCTTTGACCGAAAAATATTACAATCGCTATTGAACTTTTTGAGGATAATTGTTCTTATCAATTAAGAAAAAAATAACGATGTAATAGGTATTAAAATAATCAGTTATGGAAAGCAAAAATACCCGAAATTACCCGTTTTTCGGAGATACCCGTTAAATTCCCGCCGATGCCAAACATTTCCCGATTTCGGGAAAAAATACCCGCATCGGCAGCACTGCTCAGAGGTAATAAGAAAAAAATGCGTTTCCCTAGCAACCATGACAAACCAAAGATAACATGTTTGAACTTGAATGGCCTAGTGTGGAATTCATTGAGTATTAAACCCCCACCTCCTACCTCCCTGCTAAGAAGCCCGTCTTGCCGAGACGATAGGGGGACGGAGGTAATTAAAATTAAATTCAACTGATGAAAATATTATTTTTTTTCTTTTTTAGATGTAATATTCATTGCACACTTGTGACTTGATTTAATCATGATACGAATTTCCTTGGGTGAAATAAAACTACTAGGCAAGTTTTTACAAAATCATTTAGTATTGGTTATATAGTATCAAATGTATCCTTCCATAAAACAACATCAAACAATGTCCATAAAAACTCTCCATATTCTCATAACACAAAATATGTTATTGCAGATCTTTGCTGCGGACGACGAGACTGCAGATGTTGAGGCCCTTGGTGAAAGTATGGCCCTGATCGATGAGGGTGTTCAGGCGCCAACGGAGTCAGCCCGTCTAGGCTCTCAGGGGCCGATTAACTGAGACCTTGTTTGCTTTTTTATTGAGGACACTTGGCTAAAATGTATATCAGTCTTTATGTATTTTGTTTAATATAATCCATGGCATTCCTTACTAAAGACAAACAAGATTATTTTTCAGTAATTCGTTATTAATTTTTAGTAAACTTGAATGATGAAATCAGAGTAACTATACCGCATGTAACATTAAATACGGAATCGCAGATTTTTAAGTATTTGTAGTTAGGGATTGTTATCGATAGACGAAACGTTAAAAATATCGATATTTTTTCTTTCAAATATTTTACAATGTTAGAATATATCGTTTTCTTTATACTATAAAAACACAACATACAACTATATATATTTAAAAAAAAAGGTAACAAAACCTAAAATAAAATTAACTTAAACAAAAGAAAGTTTTTAATGTTAGGGACGAGGGACAGTTGGCAAGACTGCCACTGGTTGCACCTGCATGAGGTACACATATAAGTGTATGCACCTACTGCCTACCATATAGTTCATAATAAACTACTTTTAAATT
The DNA here is from genome assembly GCA_003667255.2 of Euschistus heros. NCBI lineage: Eukaryota > Metazoa > Arthropoda > Insecta > Hemiptera > Pentatomidae > Euschistus > Euschistus heros. The sequence goes on along the minus strand of RCWM02000570.1, from coordinate 279,597 downwards.
TTAAACACTTGAAATATTTTTTTTTTTCTTTTTAAGTTTTGTAATTGTTAATAATTAATTCATACTTGAGAACTAATTTAGGTCTGATTACACAAAATGAGACCTCTATCACACATCATGAACACTTTGGAAGCTACATAACATATTCAATAAACAATATATTTTTTTTTTTTTTTATAGAATTCATTATTTAAAACAAACTATAATAAATTTAATAATTTAAAACTTGATTACCATAAAAATAACTGCATATTTTTGCAGAAATAAATTAACTTATCATTGTAAAGTGATAGTAACAAAAAAAAAAACAACACGATGTATCGTTGGTGGTGTCATTTGTAGTCAATGAATAAATCGTGTATCGATACTTTCCTATGATACCCATCCATAGTTGTAATATAATCATAATTATTCCAAATCGGGAATAGTACAAAAGAAAATGGAAAGTAATAAAAGAGTTGAACTGTTTGGATGCAGAGACTCATCTTCATTTCTCGATTTGCATCGGTTCTGTGTCAGTATAGCTACATTCCAGGAAAATTACGGAAATAGTATCTATAAAATAATCTTTTATAGCTTTGGGAAAATACTAAATGGAGATCTATTTAATGGAAAACGAAAAGTTCAGAACGTTTGCATAATGCCCGGTTTAAAGTGGCTAGGTGAGGGCCTTCTAATAAATAATTATCAGTCTCTACCGGATTCGAACCTAGGTCCCGGAGGTAAAAACACGAAGCTACCGCGACTACCTTCATAAGTTTTAAAACTTTATGAATTATTTGCGTCATTTTTTTCAAAATCTCGTCTAATATGTAAATATTAGAGATGTGTTCGTTTTCCAATCATATACAGTCAAAACTCGATAAGTCGAAGTTAAAGAGTGAACTTAATGGGGGGGGGGGGCTTATCGTCTCGGGAGTTGCGTAGTCACAACATTTTCTTCGAGTCAACGAATACAATTCATCATATAAATGTAATCGGGGAATGGGTTTCACAGAGTTTTTCAACTTTCAACAATCGAGTTTTGACTGTAAATAATTTTTTTTATTTATGTATTTTATTGAAATAAGTGTACAATCTGCCTCAATAAAGGGCAGTAGGTACAGAGATAAATGTATTCATTCATACTATGTTTACAAATGCGCGCGCGCGCGCGCGCACACACACACACACACACACACACACACACACACACACACACACACACACACAAATAATAATAATAAAAAAATAAAATAAAATAAATATTTTCATAAAATAAAACTAATAATTATTTACAATAATCAAAAATAAAACAAAATTAAATTAAAATTAAAATATACAAATTATTATTCATTCATACTTTATATACAATACAAACACACTCAGCACGGGGAACCCCGAATCGAACCTACTCCCCTCTTATTGTATTGGGAGTCAAGGCCAGACGCGTAGAGATCCCAGCGCTGCTCTTTCAGCTGTATCACTGGTAATATCCAGTAGAGGCTGAGTGGGAGCGCTATGGCCTCAGATACTTAGGACTTGAGTAGAGAACCTGGTCATTACCAGAACTCCAACATAACTTTATACATTACAAAAGGTCTCGGGGCCATTGCCGTTTTAAAAAGAAGGACTGAAAGGACATTTTTAGGTCTTTTTGGAGGGTTATAAGGATGGTCATAAGTGGATAGGGATTGAGCCGGAGGATTGGGATGTTTGGATGAAATTTTGAAGGAATGAGATCAAGGACAAAAGGTATTTTTAGGTCATTATGTAGGGTTTTATTGGTAACATAATAAGGTGCATTGATTAATGTTCGGAGGACTTTGGATTGGAAGTATTGAATACGTTTGATATTGGATTGTCTTGCTGTTTCCCAAAGTTCAAATCCGTAGGTCCAAATAGGTTTTAATATTGTTTTTATATATGAGGAGGTTGTTATTAACTGAGAGATGATAATTCCTGCCTAGTAGTTTGTAAAGTTGGCTGAATCTCCTGTTTAGTTCTTGTCTTTTTAGTCTAGTGTGAGGGTTCCAAGTCAGTCTTTTGTCAAGATGAAAGCCAAAGTAACGTACTGTGTCAACTGTAAATACTGAACTCCGCGGATAAGCATAAGCAATAAGGCAAGGATTATTAATGCTTATAGATTGTCAGTAGTATTCAATACCCTATAAATTAAAGTTCAGTTAAACAGTAGTTGCTGAAGACGTTATGTTATGCTTCAGGACGATGACAACGAATGGACGGCGGAGAATAAGTTCGGTTTGAACTCTGAGAGACCAAGCCGATGCTAACCGGTTCAAAACCCCTCTTTCTGACCTTTCCTACTGCCCATTGCTTTATCTCGTCAACCTTCCTAGTCAGTACCCATGCACTCGTAAAAATTTTCAAACAATACCTTTCCTATAGATACTACATCTTCCAAATCACCCGAAAGTCAGATTACGTGATTCTTACATCCCATAATGGTGCTTAGAACAAAGGTGGCTTTATCCTGCTTCCTAACGATAATACTTCCTATCAAACAGTTGATACTTAATATCTTTAAATATTTAAAACCTTGATATCCTCGCCCTACTTTTCTATATCTACCTCTTGAATATCAGTAAGGCTGTGAATTATATGTCATAAAAACTAAAAAATATGCACATATATATGCAGATATACTGGGTAAAATATGCAATTAAATACCGAAAATATGCAACTATCTGCATTATTAGAAAAATAAAAAAATCGCAATACATACCTATACTTAAGTAAAAACCCAAGTTTAAATAACTAATTTTGCTGAAAAGGGGAACATTAGGAAGAAAAACACTAAAAAACTAATATTAAAAAACAAAAACAAATGTTAAAAACCTTAATTAAAGATAATAAAACACTTTAAACAGGGAACATTAAAAACGAAAAAAATGATGACATTAATTTCCAGAAAACTTAAACAACAATCACAGCCAAAATATTTATACTTTTAAACAGAACAATATACATCAAAAACAATAAGCAATGACTATAAAGAGGCTCTCCCGACTTATCGTGCCACTTATTAACTATTGTAGATTTAAGTTGCAGATAACCACTTTTTTCAGGTTTTAGAACAAAATAGATCGTCTATTGGGCCTCAAAATAGATTCGAAACGCTCTACACTAAACGACCGCTCTACATCATATAAATATAAAACGTCTACATCACTCATGAAAGTCTCATTTGAAAACTAACCTAATTACTTTCGAACAAGATCTTTTGTCTTTGAAGAAGTGACTTTCGGTTTTTAGGTTAACACAAAAGAACAGTTTACGAATGATATGTATTTTGATAATATTAGATGTTTTAGTTTGTTAAGAGAAATATGCAAATGCATATATTTCAAAGCCCTAAATATCAGATATAAAAATGCAAAATTGTATGACTTGTCCGGAAATTAATGAAGATTTGTGGTTTTAAAATATAAAAAATAAAATAAATGATCACAAACATTTTTTATTAATCACAATAAACTAAATTTATTAACCCACCGTTGAATAACTCACTCACTTATACTACCTTCACCCTAGACTTAGTTGAAAGGCTTGGTTTGAGCACTGTGTCCTGAACTAGTTTAAAATTAACTAATCCTGTACAATTTGGAAAAAGTAATCCAAAATCACATTTTTTTTTTTTTTTTTTTTTTCAGCCAGCGCTTTGAAGTCTTCTGTTTTCAGTGTATGTAGAGTTTTTAAAAAAATCATTTTTCCAATTGCCATTATTCCACATATTTTCAACAGATTATAATTTAAATCATATATATATATATATATATATATTTATCATGTATGTATTAATATAAATTGGAATGCATATATATGTCTAAAAATGCCCAATTCGTCTTACAGGAAACAAATGATATTAGAGATCATGTTAGTCTCTATAGTTAACTTCAAGTTTCTAATTGAAGTCGGCAAAATAAGAAATAATAAGTTATGTTCTTTTGAGTTATTTTTTTTAATCCTAAATGTATCGGTGGACCCTACTTCTATGTATTGGTCCTCAAGGACTGCAGGAAATATGTATTATATTATTTGATTGGCCCACGAGCACGCACTAAGTTACAAAATTTACAAAATATTCGGCCACATTTTTTAATCCATCTGATATAGAGATATGTCGATTCTAGATTCCGCTGACTCTTGAGAAAAGTTGCTGATCCAAAGTCGATTCTTAGGAACCGATCGATACCGCTGATATTATGTTACACATAAATGAAGTACTAAACAAATCTATGTGGCCAGAAAATAGCACCATTTTAATATAATTTTTGGTTATTATTAGAGGAACAAAATCTCTTTCTTTAAGTAATAAAAGAAATTCAGAAAGTTATACAATGTAATTAATAAAATGCATTATTTATTTAACAGAAATTAACTTATATATTGTATGTTGAGGATTTATTTATTTATTGGGTTATTATAGTTCTTTTGAAAAGAAGTGGTTGTTTGCTTTTCTAGTTTCTCGTATCGATTATTTTATGTAAATCGAAAAAAAACTCACAACACTGATCAATGACCATGTTATCAGAATCTAGAAAACATTGTTACTCAATGATTGAGAACTTCATTCTAGATTGTTTTAGTGCAGAGAGATTTGCATTTACAGCACAATTCTGCATCTCGATGAATTGTTTATTTTTTGGTTCTGATTGAATCTATACCTTATAAATTTTAATCTAAGCGGGGCAGAAGCCATTCGAACTACCTAGTTTGATTTCTGACAATGGTTAAAATCATATTCATTAGGAAATCACCGGTTAAAAATAATGATCGGTTACAGTAACTTTTATAATCGTTGATTCTTACAGTTAGTAGATAACAGTAAGGAAAGTTATAAAGTTATATTCGTTCCCAACGGATAATTAACGCATGTTGATTCTTTGGTGTTTTCCTTAAACTCTCACTTGGAAAGACACTAAACATAATAAGAACTTGAGAAAAGGGAATTTCAACCGACAGTTTCTTTAAAATTGCTTAAAGTATGGATATAACAGCTGTGATTTAATACAAGATTTTTTAGTAACGACATCGCACCACTTTTTTTTCGATTTGTTTTTGATGTTTTCGTCGTAACGTTTCGAGGAGGAAGGTTATTCTCCTTTGTTCCCACACAAACCATAAATCCACGTTGAATGTTCTTTCATATTCACACACACATCTTGAAACATCTTTTACACCTCATAAGAAAAGAATCAAGATAAAAACACTAAATCAATATTAAAAGTAATACCGTTAACTTTCTCGCATTAGGCAAGTGGAAATAAAATCTCTATATATATACTATTATCTAAAAGGACAAGCCATTTTTTGTTTGTGATCACTAACCGCGAAAACTACTGAACCAATCTGTACCAAATGTTTAAACTTCATCTTCATTGTTCAAGGATGGTTTATCAATAATAAAATTTACATATTTTATTATACATTAAATTGTTGTTAAAAACGCGATAAATATGTGGTGCGCCGTGAAGTTTGAAGATTGACCGTTAGGTGGCGAGCTCCATTCAAGATAGTTTACAAAGATAAGGTGTTATATAAATTAAATCCATTAGTTTCTCAACTTGCTTCCCACTCCATTCCCGATAATCCTCCGAGGTGTCTGAAAAGAAGATGGCCTAGAGATCTTCTAGTGTAGATTTTTATTTAAGTGTTACTGATGAGGGGTTATCTTTAAGTTATTACATGTCATTGTCATCGTGATCCGCTCATTTACTTGATGTACATACTTGTATAGTTGTAAATTTCAATAAATTGATATATATATATATATATATATATATATATATATATATATATATATATGTATATATATATATATATATATATATATATATATATATATATATATAAAATTAAATTAAATTATTAAAAAAGATTCAAATATATGAAGCGAAATGTGGATCTCAGTGCAGTTTTAAAATCGACCGATATGTGGCCATTATGCAACAGATGCACCTTCACTGTTCTAGGAAGTTTATAATAATAAATTTTACTATAATAATGATTAAAATTTATAGTCTTGATTGCCAAAATTAACTTATTTTTGCCGAATTTGATGTCTAATTATGCTTTTACGTGACACAATCACAAACACTTAATCAATGCAATTTTAACCAGGCTAAAAATTATTGCCATGCGTGAGAATATTATTGAAGAAATAATGCTCATTTGCATATCTCGATAGAAGATTTTTATCGATAAACAAATGAAATTTATTTATTAGTTAAAATAATCCAAGTTGTTTCATGAGAGCGGGCGAAGCTGTGACGGGGTATCCTAGTCAATAAATAAAAAAACTAAGTCCATGTTGAAACTGATGTCATTAATTTATTATTCACCTTATTGCATTTGAGAAAAGGAAATGAGAAGATATCAATATAAAACCTAAAAAATACTATCCAAGGTTATAGAATTTATTTATTTAGTTTATAGGAAGGCTATAGGAAAGAGCTATCAATGAACGTGAAACTCGGAGTGATAAAGTATCGGTTTCGATTTGCGCGTGTTATGCGTTAGATGAATGGAGTAATGGTTGATTTGTCCAGCCAATGAGTGCTGAAATAAGGGGTGAAGAGTGCTTGAGATATGCGATTATGTTTGAATTCATAGCTTTGTTAGTAGTAGTTAACAAACTACTAGTAGAATAGTAATTCTACGAATAGTAGAAGGTAAACAAACTAAAAGTCCACGGCCCTGGGGGGTGAGCTGGGTTTTTCGATTATGTCTCGAAAACGGTGAACTGTAGAAAATATGTTACATATCAAAATTAAAGCTAATTAAATTGACCATAAAATTGTTTATATACATATTTGTCGAAATTCCAAAGGTTTTCAAGAAATACGTTATTGAAAATCGATAGTTTTTGAAAAAAAAAAAAAATTTTACCTCAATTTTTGTAAAACATTTCCTTCTGGTGCCTTCAACGATTGTTTACACGGAAAAAAATGTCAGAATTAATATTGTAGAGCATTACATTTACTTTAATTTCTTTTATACGTTTTTGGCACTTAAAGAAAATGTTTGACAAAAAGTGAGGTAAAAATAATTTTTTTTTTTTAATGATCTCATTTCTTTTACATCTCATAGACAAGGCCGGGTTATCCAACAGGTCAACAAACTATTTTAGCCAGAGTGGGTTGTCAATATCTGTTTTAGGTGGCTTTGCCATGAAATATATTAGGAATCGAATCCACGACCTGAATTTAGTTTGTTGTTACCGGGGCGAAATTTTAAGTGTAATACTGACTTTTGTCCGGCTAGATTAAATACACAGTCCGCTGTGTAACAGTTTCTAGCTACACTCCAATGATGATGTTAATTATTTTTTAATACGCTATTTTTTAAACTTCAGCTGTATGTAACGGAATCTTTCATCGTATTTTTTACCAATTTCCAGCAATCTGATTAACTTGAAAATTTGCACACGTTCCAATACACCAATGGCAATACAATAATTGTACAACTTAATTCCAATGTTCTCAATTAGTCTAGTTAAATTACCCCCAAAAAGAGGGTCTTATTTGCAAAAGGTGGAGTAGTAGGTTTTATGGTTTTATATCGTCCAGAGAATAAAATACATATTAAAAATTAAACTAAAAGTGATAAGGGGAAAACGTTTAGGGGCCCAAAAAAACCCAAAATCTTTCAACTTTTGTAAAAATATATGTGGAAAAATTCTTTTAACCGATAAATGTTTTTAAAAAAAAAAATAAAAGTAATTAAATTTTGCGTCTAAAGACAACAATTGTTTGTTGATTTTGGATAAACTGTGTTAAAGTTGCAAACAAATCTCGAATAGTACAGGGAGATTAGCTTCGAACCTTGAACTGTAAAAAGTAAAAGATCTGACTGCTGCTAATTGTTCATTACATTTAGCTTTTTAGTTAGGTTTGCTATAAAAGCGTGCTTTTCGAATTTTTTTAAACTATTAAATTATTATTTCAGTTATAATTCAATATCGATATATTTTTTTTTTTTTTTTTTTTTTTCACGAAACGGCCTTGGAGACCACGCGAATATCAATTTTTGGCTCCTCTCTTGTTTTTTCATTCCTTCCATTTTTCTTTCATTATTCTCTTTTTTCTTTCTTCTGTCCACGCCACTCCCTTTTTTGAACTTCTTCTGCCCACAACAACCTTCAATTCCTTAAGTCTGTTTCTATACCTTTCTCTGTCCTGACAGTCCTGGTCCGTTATACCTAATCTTTCCGTTTCTTCTTTCATCTGTTTCATATATCCTCCTGAGCTTTTATATCCACGGATTATCGGAAATATTTGCTTATTTAGTCTTTCCGGGACCATTCTTATCATATGTCCATAGAATATCGATATTATTTTAATTTCATTATAATTATTATGAATAATTTCATTTTTATGCGTAATATAAATACGTATATATCATATATTATATAATATGTAAATAAATATAAAATAATATATAATATATACGTATTATATATATATATATATATATATATATATATATATATATATATATATATATATATATATATATATATATATATATATATATATATATATATATATATATATATGTATAAATATATAATATAAGAAATTAAAATATCGATATATTTCCATAATATCGATATTATTTTTTATTTAAATTTATTTTTTTTTAGACAATTCAACGTCAAAAAATGTTAAAAAGTTTTCGCTGAGTCGAGTTCCCAGAGCCTGGTTCTTATCGAGGCTTCATCGCCGAACCCTGTGATGCAACTGTTACTTAACCCCAGTTGTTTCCACATCCACCAGGGGGCACTATTATGAAAATTATACCTTCCTCGATACTTCCTTTTTTTTTTCTTTGTTATACGATTTCCGATGCAACCATGTTCCAAAACATCCTTTATTAATTTCAATTAAAATATAGTTTAATATGAGTAATTAAAATTTAAAAATATTTAGGGCGAACGTACTGTTAGTGGTCACTGCCACAGTTGTGACTACTTCGATAATCAAGTTTTTTTTTCCACCATATTGAGTTTAGAGTTGTGATTTTTCTGTTTTAGAATCTCTGATCACTTTCTATCTCCGTGGATGACATGCGTTTCTATATCACGCTATTGTGATAGGAACGTTGAGGATATGAATAACCTTACGCTAAATATTATATATATACTATTATATAAAAGGACAAGCCATTTTTCGTTTGTGATCACTAACCTCGAAAACTACTGAATCAATCTCGACAAAATTTTAACTACGTCATCTTCATATTTCAAGGAAGGTTTAGCAATAATTAAATTTACACATTTTCTATTAAATTTTTGCTAAAAAGCGATAAATAAGTACGCAGTGAAGTTTGAAAATTGACCGATAAGCGGGGAGTATCATTTAAGAGAGGTTATAAAGATACATTCTTATATAGGGCTAGAAATTGATAATAAAATTTTCTTAATTCAAATAAATTGTTATAAAAAAAACTATAAATATTTAGTGTGTTGCGTGGATCATAGGAATGTTTAATAATCGAACGATATGTGGTTAGCGGCATTCTGCAACTGAGTTTGCAATTGTAAAACTATTAAACCCACCTGTACCAAATTTTATCTACATTATCTTCATAGTTCTAGGAAGGTTTAAAATAGAATAGTTTACTATAATAATTATTTAATTGTACAGTGTTAAGTGGCAGAGGTTTGCCACATTGTGATTAACTTTAATAGTTAGAAATTAAATTACAACCAGATGAAATCGATAAAATTATTTCTACCGCACTGAAAATTATTATCTTATCAAAATATTGGCCTCTTATTTTTTGATACTGTATATAAAAAATGGGCGGCCTATCCTTAGTATTTGGTAATTATTAATAATTGAATTTCCAATTATGCTTTTTCGTAAATTTTAATCACCTAATGATTGCTGCAGTACCGGGTTAAAAATTACAGCTTTGAGTGAGAATATCTAGAAATATTGTGAGAAAATAATTCTCAACTGCATGATAAGATTTTTATCGTTAAAAATAAAACTTCTATTATTAGTTAAACCTATCTAAGTTCTTTACTTATTAGAGCGGGGGAAGTCGCCACTGGGGATGCTAGTAAACAAAGTGGAACATCGATATATCGAAACTCGATATAGCGAATTCCTTGATAAATCGAAGTTTTTCTATTCCCCTTGAATCTGCCTACCATTCCTATGCTATTTTTGCTTCTACATATCGAATGATTGGTTAGAAGACCTTGATATATCGAATTTACGAATATTCCTTAGCTTACACTGCACCTCTACAAAACGAATTTTTTATCGGAAACCTCTATAAATCGATTTCTTAAATAAGTAGAGTTTAGGCTGATCAAAGATTCTAGGAAGAATTAACTGTAACACCCTGATATTTGTTTCCGGTTTGTTTCAGTTACTGATAAAACAATTATGCGATACGTTTCGTTTTCTAATTGTTTCTCAATATTTTTTTTTTTATTCTCGAAAATGTTACAGCGTAAAACCCTTTTGTACAAAGGAAAATGCCGAGGTTGACATACCAAAAAGTTTGGAATACCGGAATAAATACCGGAACACCTTATCCACAATTTTGAATTTTTTGAAAAATAATATGAAAATCAAGAGTTCCAAGATATGGAAGAGCCTGTTGTGAAATGGTTAAAGCATTGCCGTGACAACTAACCTCTACATGGGTGATTCTCAGATTACGGGCAATTTTTAGTCCCAAAAGATTATTAATCAATTAACTAAGTCCTACCTTAATTTTTGCCTAATGATATTAGAGCAGTGAAACATTTTCTCATAATACAATATTAAACATGGAATAAAAACGAGTAATTTGATTAGAAAATTGCTTATAAACAATAAAAATGTCATTACCACGGAGTGTCCCACTCATAGTTTTTTACTAAACATTCGCCACTTTAGTTTTGTCAACTATGACGAATGTTAATGAAATTTATTTATTAATTATTAAGGATGACCTAAAGACCCTAAATGTTTTCATTTTTGCGTTTTTGGTAATAATATAGTTGTTTTGCTCCAAACTTGGTCCCATCACTATGATGTCATTACCAAGCATGAAATAAATTTGTAGGGAAATCAACTTTAAGAAATGGAACAGTTGGGAATTTTTTTTTCAAAAATGTAGTGGTACACCTTTTGCTGAAGACCAGCCATAACGGTGAAGCGATAGTCAGTTTGGTAGTTCCCTCACACATATTTACAACCTGAGAAGTAAGTCACGTACCTTTAATGTTGTCATTTGTTCCTAAACAGTTGGCACAAGCAATATTTTTTTTTGTTTTAATCGTAGCGGTTTGTACCGAACAAAACGCATGCAAATGTCATTACCAAGTTAAAAACCCATGTCATTCTCACGCCCGAATTATTAGCGCGGTAATGGCATAAACTTTATGGTAATAAACATTTTTATTAATTTTTAGTTATTTTTTCTTTAACCTAGGCACCCAACGACAAAATGACTCGTCCCAAGTCGAAATTAACTGCTACCGAAAAAACAACAACAAAAAATACTGCGGATTGTCATTACCAAGATCCAGTTTGTCATTACCTTACTTTATTAATTTTAAAATTCTAAATTTCTCGTGAAAAAATCTATTTTGATTTTGACCAATTGTATTTTTCAAAAGCTGAGAGGCAATAGAAGCCGTCGGTAGTTATAATTTTTTAATTTAATGAAGTCTAAATTTGTAAAAATTTGATACTCGAAATAGTCCGTAATCTGAGAATCACCCATATATCGAAGTCAGTCAGATATCACCCCAATAGATCGAACTTCGATTTATCGAAGTTTACTCGTTCCCCTTGAGGTTCGATATATCGCGGCTCAACTGTATTTGTGTATACAGTTCTTGTTCTTTTAATTTTGTATGTTCATTCCAGAATGGTCTTTCTTTTATGTTCCCAGCTAAATATAAATCCTAATCTCTAATATTAGGAGATATAAATTAAATTCTATACATTTTTTGAACAAAGTTATTTCGGTCTGTTCATTCTTCATCGTTCATTATACAGAACAAAGGTAGATTTCGTTCGTAAGTGACTGACTATAATAAAGGATTGTTCCGATTGGAGCATGACGTATTGCTACAGATAAGCAAGCACACAACTCCCATTCTACCATTCACTGACTCTCAATAGCTTTATCACCATCTTGACCTTCGTTTGTCCTCGAACAAAAACAGATAACGATCGAATATATGCGGAAGATTCTAAGGTGTGCGCGATAGTAAACCTATTTTATGGGTATTCTTTAAGGCTTGTAATCGCATTGTAAAACAACATGGATTAATAAAAAAAAAAAATGAAATATTACCTTATTTAGCAATAAAATGATAGGTAAAAAATAAACATGTCAAATCATTTCAGATAGAAGTTTAAAAAAATGTTATTTAAAATAAATATTTTACCTAAACACTTATTCGCCATGAAGAAAACACCTTCAAGTTTTTTTTTAGTCAGAATTTGACTTAACGACTTATTCACTGGGATGACAAGTATACAGCATAAGTATTCATGTATTACATTAGCTCGGAAGATTGGAAATTCAGGATGTAAAGAAATATATGAAGTTTTAAGAAAGTTAGAGAGGAGCATTTTTTAAATCAGATGGGAAAGGAATGATTTTTTGAAGATGCAGTTAGTCTGCCTGGGTTATACAAGTCGGTTGGTTGGGTTCTTGTATTAAAGAGGTAGATGGAGGAGCGCAGAGTATGGAAGTCATGAACACAGTTCTGCAAAAAAAAACAACAAAAACACTTCGCTCCCTTGAGGAATTGTTCCTGATTTTTATATTTTTATATGTGCTGAATACGAATCTGAAGAAAAAAAAAAAAAAACTGAAATAGCAGTTTTTTCATATAAACACTTTTTGTGAAAAACAGTAATATATAAAATAATAATATTGATAAGGTATAGTTGACTGTTAAGTATTTAGAGAAGTAGATAGTTGGGGTATGCAGTCATAATAGATACACAGCAATTAAAAAATAATTTTTTTAATATGTAATGCCAACGTTTCAACTAGCATTGCAAGCCTTCGTCAGGGCTAGAAGAAGAAAACAAACAAAAAGATATGACTAAATAGTAGAGAGTATAAAAAACAAATTTAGATATTGCCTTTATGTTTTGTCTTTACTCTTATATATTTATTCATTTCATACTTTTTTTTTGTATACTCTCTACAATTTAGTCATACCTTTTTGTTTGTTTTCTACTTTCAGCCCTGATGAAGGCTTGCAATGTAAGTTGAAACGTTGGCATTACAAATTAAAAAAAAAAAATTTTTAATTGCTATGTATCTATTATGACTGCATACCCCAACAATCTACTTCTCTAAAATAATAATATTTAATACTGAACATAATTAATGCGTATATATTTTCCTGTACTCTACATCACCTGTCTCCCGTTGCAGTGCCCGACAGTAGTCGGCAAGCATCTTCTCATTGCATTAACCGTTATACCTTTTTGCCATTTGGGCTATCTTTTGATCAAATCGTTCTACGTGTTCATCTAAAACTGCTCCCAAGATGGGAAGGGAAGAAATTCATATGGGAATGCAAAAAATGAATTTTTGAGGACATATTGCGACTTGGCCTTTTATGATAAAAGTAATTCTTCAACAATGTCATTTATGCAACAAAGTCTAATACTTATGCTCTCCAATTTTTTTTATTTTATTTTGTAATAATTATAAAAGTTTCAAAATCAAATAGGTTTTTTAATTTTTTGTTAACCCTTTCAATGATGAAAAAATATTCGAAATATAAAAAAACACCTCATTTTTCGACCTAAATAACAAATTTGATTAAAATGGTACCTGATTGAGATTTTCTGACTTCGGATTCGTGTTCAGCACACTTCAAAACATAATAAAACATGTTTGTTGAATGGGAGTATTTTGATGCAGTACAGTGTTATTGATTGGTTTTTAGTTTTTAACGATTGTATTATGAATGTACCTAGGAAGTTCTTTTTTTTTTTTTTTTTTTTTTTTTAAACAATTTATTGAAATTTACAACAGTACAATTATACACCAAGTAAATTTGTTAGAAACGCTTACAATAAAATGCCAAAACTTGAAAAGAACTACTCATCAGTAGCACTTCAATCAAATTCAACACCAGAAGATCTCTAGGCCATCTTCTTTTCAGACGCCTCGGAGGATTATCGGGAATTGAGTGGGAAGCAAGTTGAGAAACTAGTGGATTTGAGTGGTTATGGAGCTTACTATGAAAGGATTGGTATCTGGTTTGGGCTAAGTCAGCAACATATGGAACATTAAGATCTTTATGGATAAGTTTATTGGTGACAAAGTAAGGTGCATTGAGAATTTTTCGAAGGATTTTGGATTGTAAGGATTGGATAGAAGATGAATTGGATGGTTTGGTACAGCCCCAATGCTCAGCTTCGTATGTTCATATTAGTCTAATCACAGTCATGTATATGAGATTTTTGTAATTAATTGGGAGCTTTGAGGGAAGTTCTGAAGTCGAAAATTAGGATAAATCCACCAGATTTGATTCGAGCGAGAGATGTGAGAACGTGTGAGGATCTCGAAAGTGAATCTGATAAAGCAGTTCATTAGCCTCTCACATCTCATTTCGAGCTCACCAGACAGTCCACCGTATATAATTCATCCGTAATCTAAGTATGAGAAAACAAGAGAAGATAACAAGTTATCACTCTCTCTCTTTCTCTCTGAAAGAGATAGAAAGAGAGATGAAACTACTAGTAAACGTTATGAAAAAAATAAAACAAACAAAAAACCGCATTGTGAGCAACAATGGAGACCAGTAACCTTTAGTACCTTCCCTTCAATTCAAATCAGTTTATTTTATAGTTTGAAGATCTCCCATTCAACCTCTTGTAAGAGATAGGAATATTATATGTTTTCAGGAATATTTGTTACTGGCATACCCCCTCGCGGCTTCGCCCTCTCTCATAAATAAAGAACTTGTTAGATTATTTTAACTAATAATTTAATTTCATTTAATAACCTTTACCCTTCGTCGTAAACCTACAACTTCCTGTCCTACAGTATCCTTTAATGATATTCCACTAATCCCTGTTGAACAGATCCGCTACCTAGGACTCCACTTGGACAAACGTCTTACTTGGAATCCACATACAAGAATAAAAAGACAAGAAACTGCCCGTCGTTACAGATTACTTCAACATTTATTCGACAAACGTTCAAAGCTCCCAATTAATTACAAAAAAACTAATTTACATGACTGTGATTAGACCTATCTGGACTACGGAGTTGAGCTTTGGGGTTCCACTAAACCATCCAATTCATCTCGTATCCAATCCTTACAATCCAAAATCCTTCGAAAAATCCTCAATGCACCTTACTTTGTCACCAATAAACTTATCCATAAAGATCTTAATGTTCCATATGTTGCTGATTTAGCCCAAACCAGATATCAATCCTTTCATAGTAAGCTCCATAACCACTCAAATCCCCTAATTTCTCAACTTGCTTCCACACTCAAGGTGCTTCCTGATAATCCTCCGAGGCGTCTAAATAGAAGATTATGGGCCATCTTCCTTCTAATGTAGAATTTTTATTAAAGTGCTACTGATGGGTAGTTCTTTTCAAGTTTTGTCATGTTATTATAATAGTTAACAGCAATTTACTTGATATACACGTTTTGTACAGTTGTAAATTTCAATAAATTGTTGTTAAAAAAAAAAAATTCTAATATGTAAATTGGAAAAGCAGTAGATTATAAATAGACAATTCCATGATCTATAATTTTTCCTAATCAAGGAGAAATTGAGATCTTCTTTTTTTATCATAGTTAGTTTAATTACTTCTACACTTAAATCACTCATTTCTGACCGAACGGAGAATTTTAATAAAAATTAAAAATATAGCTCTCCACAAAAAATGTTGAATTTATTGTTAATTCTTTAACATTTTATCTGTTGTTTGATTTCTTGGCTCCACTATATGTTCTATCTATTTTAGAGCGAACAAAAGTATGGTAACAGAGAAAGGTTCTAAAAGATAAGAGTGTTTTTGTTTTAGTTTTTAAACTCATGGCAATGAGATTTTACGAGTTTGTCTCTCAGCCAGAGGGTTTGTTGTTAGGTATACTGTTTGCTCAATCCCTAAGGTTGTCAGGAGGCCAAATCAGATGTCACGGTCTTTCAAGTCAACAAGAGTAAAATAATACAGAAAATATTTGTTTGTATATATTTTTTAGTCTTTGTTCGTTATATGATAGATTGTTGTTAATCGCACTACATTATTTTTTCATTGCGTTTTGTTTTTTTTGTTATTTATTTCTATTTTGTTCTAAACTCGACTGAAGAAGTGTGTATTTATAAATTCTGTGCATACGTCAGGCGAAAAATATATCGTATGGATAACTGCTATATATATATATATTTTTTTTTTTTTCTAATTTTTAATGTATGATTCTTTTTTAATTTATAAGAAATTGTTAGCTTTAAAAGTCAAAAATTTTATCATTAAAAAAAAATAAAATTCAATAAAAGAAATTATTAAATTATGCATTATAAAATATTCTTCCCAGTCTTCAGATAACACCGGGTTACAATATTCGATCGAATTTTTCATTTAAATCAATATACCATAGGTCCTAAACGGTTGGTTCGAGCAAAAAATGTTGAATGAATGAATGAATGAATGAATGAATGAATGAATTACTGTATTTTGTAAAAATAATTACAATCACAGGAGGTCTGACTCCAAAATGAACAGTTAAAATGAAAAAAAAATATATATCTATACATAAATTGAAACAAACATAAAGTCCATATATCACACATAATATAAAATTAAATAAATAGACTACACATAATAAGTACAACTTAAAAAAAAAAAAAAAAAAAAAAAAAAAAAAAAAAAAAAACGAAAATTTTCGGCTGAAAAAGAAAAACAAAATTTTAGACAAATAAAAATTAAACAAAATACTTCGAGATAACTAATCACCATCTGAATTAAATGTACGTGTTATAAATAAATAAATAGCTTTTAAATGCTTTATGGTCTTAACGGTTAAAAGATTTTCTATGGTCAATTCAGGAGTAGGTTTGGGCAGGAGATACTTGCTTAAATACTTTTGCCTTTGTCTCCTAAATGCAGAACAACCCAGCAAAAAGTGTGTGACACCATCGCTTACATTTGTGTCACAAAACTCACAGGATAGATCACTGTTAAATTTCCTATGCATGCCACCGTACGACAGTCGTGTATTCCTTTTGCTGGCCATCCTTAGTTGAGCGAGAATTCTCTGGTTATCTATATGGGTGCTGAATTGTAGGTACATTTGAGGTATACCAAAGGTTGCGACATTTCTATAATATAGATTAAACTCGGACTGCGCCACCCGATCGAAATCTAAACTCATGAGATGATTCCTCATTGCGTCTTCGAGGTCGACGCCGTGCTGTTTAATGATTTCTAAGTTTGAACAAGTCAAAATGTCAGAAGCTCCCACCATAGCGAGCAGTTTACCAAGCTCTCTCAACCAGTTATGAGGCATAGTGGTAATTTTTCGAAATTCAAAGAGCCTCTTATAACATATTTTTGGCAGCTGATGGTCTTCCATCCCTAACATTTTTACCCACCACTTCAATATCCTTTTAAAAATTTTTAAGAGTACGTGAGTCGTACCAGTCTCTACCCTTATGTAAAAGTTAGGTGTGTTCCGCGGTAACTTTAGTAAATACTTCACGTATTTTAATCTGCCTTGCTCTAATAAATCCGAGTATTCACTCCCCCAAATTTCGGCTGAGTGAAGGAGTATGCTTTCCGATAGTGATTCGTACAACTGACATTTAGTATTCCAGTTATCGGATTTGCATGCTTGGAGAATGTTGGTTACCACTGCATTAGCAGAAGAATGCTTTGTCAGAGCCGATCTGCAGGCCTGCCTAAATTTACCAGAAGAAGAAATGGTAATGCCAAGATAATTAAATGATTTTACGACTTCGATGACCGAGCCGTCGTACTTAAAACTCTTAAGTTTCCCTAAACGGTTGCCTTTCTGTGACACCATGATCTTAGTTTTGTCAGTGTTAACGGTAAGAAGGTTAGATTTACAATATTCTGACAAAATGTTAAGACATGTTTGAGTTTCAAGCCAGGTTAAAGAGAAAAAAACCATATCGTCTGCGTATAAAAGAGCAATCAAGTCGACATGATTCATTATATTTATACCTCTAACATTTCTATCTCGAAAAAAAAAGTTATAATGTCAGAAATATAAAGTGAAAATAAGAGAGGACTAAGTATTTCCCCCTGCAGAACCCCTTCTGACACATTCATTTCCTTTGATAATTCAAACCCATCTGAAACTCTAAAAGTGGCTACTTCATAGAAATTGATCAAAATTCTCAAAAATTTGCCGTTAATCCCCTGATTATAAAGTTTATTCCACAGCTTACTACGAGGGACCGAATCAAAAGCTCTTCGGAAATCGATAAATGTGGAAAACACCTTTCTTCTTTTCAATCTCAATTGAATGTTAATTCCAGCAGTGAGGATGAAGATGCAATCTCTGCAGCCCCTGCCCTTTCTAAAGCCCATCTGTTCTTCCGGAATTAGTTTTACAGAATCTGCCCAGTTCACTAATCTATTGTACATAATACGGGTAAAGATTTTAGTTATAGCATTAAATAAAGCTATCCCCCTGTAATTTCCAGGATCTAGCGGGTCTCCCTTTTTATGCAGTAAAATCAATTTTAGTGAAGACCATTGATTAGGAATATTTTCTTCTTCCCAGATCTTGTTGAAGAGCTTTAACAAATATGTAAGCCAGGTATCATCGAAGTACATGTAACACTCGTTTGGTATCATATCAAACCCCACTGCCTTTCTTGGTTTACAACTTATGATGCTGTCTTTTAATTCAAAAAATGTTATAAAACAAAGATATTATCCATCAAGTTTCTGATCAGGAAACTTTTGTCAAATTTTCGATCCGAGCAACATCAACAGAACTAGAGTATGTCAAAAAAGCCCCAACATTTAAATAATGTAGACAAAAAGTGACTTTTTTCAATCAAACCAATATAGCTCCTAAATGGTAGGTCTTAGAGACAAATGTTATAGAACAACAAATATTCTCCATTAAATTTATAATGAGGTTACTTAAATCAATTTCCGATCCGAGCAACACCAAAGGAGCTAGAGTTTGTCAAAATTTTACATTTTTTTAAAGTCCAAAAAAAGTAATAAAACTTCTAAGTTGCCAGGACGGCGCTATACGTTAGGCAAGAAAACTATGGCCCCCAGCCAAAAGACATCTTTTTCTAAATTGATAAAAACAATTATCGTCAAAAAGTTCAACAGCGATTGTAATATTTTTTCGGTCAAAGAAGAATCGAAAAGGTCAGTCAGCCTTCGACGACAATGAGGGGGATGAAAGCCGTTCAGTTCCTCAGATGTCCACGTGAATGTTAGGTACCGCCACCAGCGCTGCTGTCCTTTCTTCGATGCTAACTTGAATGTTTGAGTGCGGCTTTTGTCACGTATTTTTGTACGACGTTATTTTAAGAACTATATTAGATAATATGATAATTGGCGATCCTTGAAAATAAAGGCAATAGTGATTAAGTATTATATTAGATTATAACATAATAAATTTATTTAGTGTTTTTTTTAATACAAATAACTTATTTAATATATATATATATATATATATATATATATATATATTTTACTAGTCTGCCTCTTATTAGGCTTAAATAAAAGTTTGAATTAAACAAATTAGATGTTATTAAAATATAAATTTTTTACCTACTAATTTTTTTATTAATAATTCCTAATATTATATTTTGTACCTGTCCACTTTCCTTTTCTTTTAGTCAACCAGGAATATAATAATGTAGGTAAACATTGAAAGGTTGATTAATTAAAAAAGATTAAGAAATTGAGAAAGTTAATACAGTAATACAAATTAACATTTGTTATATTACACTGGCACTAAATTTAAAATATATTTTCCAGGAATCAATTATAATAAATATAAAAATTATCCAGTAATGTTTTGTTTTGCGGGCCATTTGGCGCCCTTTTATGAGTATGTGATGCCCCCCCCCCCCCCCCCCCCGCTGGGTTTATAAAGATAATTCCCGAAAATGGGTATTACTTCAAGCACTGGCGGGTATTTCTCGGTAAAAACGGGAATTTTTATGCTTGGTGGCGGGTATTTTGGGTTGGGAGCATCGGCAGCACTGATCAACATCAATAAAAATTAATCGATTAATGTTTTGGCTAAATGAAAATTACCACTGGGAGAGAGGGAGGGGGGTTGTTTTTCTTTTCAGCCTAGTCAATAGCTGCAATCTACTTAATGAAGTAATAATTCATTCCGTATAATATATATTCACTAAACATACGATTGTAATTGTAAAGTAACCAACAAGCTTCGATAAAGGTACATAACTACATATGAGTAGTTAAGGATCAAAACCCGTTAAGTCCATTTTTTCCCCGAAAATATAAGCATTTTTTTAAATGTAAGTTTAAAAGCACCTTCACCTATGGCTTAAAGACAACAGATCAAAAACCACTAGACCCCCCAAAAAATTGAATCTTAATCTACCTTTATCCCATAGTTTGTTTACAATCTGTTTAGGTTATGTACACACAGCAGTTTTCAGTGAATTCAATTTATGTGAGCTCTTCATATTTGTCTCTTGAGGTACACTATGATAATATAGCAGGATCAAAGCAATAAGGATTCATGAATTAATTGCCAATTCTATTGGAATTATTTTATATGAAAAATAGTTTCAACATCAGTTCTAAAAACATACAAAAATTTCTAAACATCAGCACTTAGTTTTATAGATTATATGAAATTTAACATATTTCACATATCGCTCATGGGCTTACAATAGAGGCACAACTCAAAAAATTATGTTGTGAGATAAGTGGGTTTATAGTTTTCATTGCTAATGAAAATGCATAGAAAATGCTTTATTTTGCTTAAACGAAGATACCTTCAAGTTGATACCTTCTCTAAAGGGTCATTTAATAATGTGTGTATAATTTTGATTTTATTTTTTTAAATTTTATTTTTCAAATACCAATTTTGATAAATGTTTTGAGTTGTGTCACAACTGCAGCTATATAATCTAATAAAGATAAGAGTTATGATAATCAATTTTTGGGCTGACTTTCAAAACAAAATACATTACGCCCAATACAAAACAGTAATTTTATACTTATGCAAGCATATTTTAATTGAAAATTCACAAGTTTAAGGCCATTCTAAGAAAAATATACTGAAGATAGGTTTTTCGCCTGTCCTAAAATTTGTATTTTGTAATGTTTTGACATCCTGAAAATTTTTTAAAAAATGGACATGAGTTTTGGATTCTATACAACTTATGTAACGAAAACGTCGAAATAACCGATTGCAGATTGAAATTGACAAACATGTGTTTTGGGCGAAAAAATGTGTAGTCACAAAAAGATAAGTACCCAAATAATCAATGCAATTAACACAGGATTCACTAAAACATGTAAACAAAACAAACAGTTGTGTAATCTTAATAATGGCGTCATATTTGTATGAGCACCGATTATCAACAAATACACGTTTTAATAAATAATCGTATTCTTGTAATATTATAGTTTATGAAAAGTAATTAAGGATTTTAACTAGGTTAGAAAGAATGAGCTAACATACAATTTTCTAACCCTTTGTTTAGGTTTTTATCCAGAAGTGTTATTTATATTATAAGATTTAGTAATTAAAACGTTGTTTTTTTCCACAAATAAAAGATAGTATCATATAAAGTTATTATTTCTTTCTAGAATTTGTTAGTTTCGGTAATTTTAACAGAAATAGTGTTTCTTTTACTTTTAATATAGATAATCAGTTGGAGAGGTTTTTCACAATAAGGTTATGTTATAAAGAAGTACTTACATGCCGATTGGCTGCCGCATCTGGCTACTACTGCACTACTATTGCTTACTTCATAACTAAAGAATTCACTACTTAACGTGAGAACACAGAACAACAGCTGTTTTTCAAGACTTCTTCGAAAAACTTAAGCGTTTTCATCGAACCCACCTACTATAATATTAATAATAAAAAAGGACGATGTACGAAAATACGGTTTCACTAGATTTAAAAAAAAAAAAAAATCTAAAAGATCAGAGAGAAGAGCGATAGAAATTTAGAAATACTACCATCCTATAACCCTATAACCCCACTCGGTGGTGACGTCAAAATTATTGATATCGATATATCGATGTTAATATTCTTGGATAAATATGATTAGGAAGGTTATTGTGTAGGCAGGTTATTTGATAACCTCAGTTTATATATCTGTACCATTTGGGAAAATCTAGATATGTTCATTTTTGTCCACAATAAAATAAATACTTCGGGCAACCCATATTGGTCCTACATAGTCCAGTAAAATAAGGCTCCAAAAGACCGTTTTCGAGAAAAAAAACTGCCGAACTTTTATTCTCAACGGATCTTTATGTTTTTTGGGATGCTGAATCCGAATCTGAAGTTTGCTACCACGGCAACCATAGGCTTCATATTCAAAATCGCAAAAAACTGCCAAAAAAAACCCCGCTAATTTGGTTTTTTTATCTATAACACGATAACGAAGAGTAACTGTAAATATTCAAATATTAACTGTAGCTAGAACTAGTACCTACATAATGAAAAAAAGAAATCCGAAATCGGACCATTTTTCCCGAAGTTACGTTATTGGGAAAAAATGGAGAAATTGGCCAACTTGCCGTCAGTCCCACAGCTCCGCGAAAACACGTTTGTAGTACTCTTGGCTATAACTCTGAAACTATTTGTCCGATACATTACTTTTTTTTATGTATATATGTAAATATACTATATGTAAATTATATTAAATCTTCTAAACCAACCAAGCTAGCACGCTAAATGTGTATGTTTTGGCAAAATATGTAAATTATGACATGTTCAGTAGACTGGTGTGGGTATTTCACGGTGTTAATTAAAAGTTACCTATATAGGATCTAATAGTAAATTCAACCAGCTTTTAGATAAAAATATTAAATTTTGGATCGGACAAATGGTTTTGGAGTTATAGCGAATAATGTGCCAAAAAAACATGTACTTTACAAAAGTAAGTGATTTTCAGCGTGAAAGCTTGTGTATTTCAAGAATTTTGATAAAAATTTCATATATACGATCTAATTGTAAATTTAACCACCTTTCCGATTGAAAAAAAAACATTTTGAATCGGACAAATATTTTCGGAGTTATGATGATAAATATGCCGAAAACCATAGATTTAGCAACAGTACGGGTTTTTAGGCGTCTGGGATATTATAACTCCGAAAGTATTTGTCCAATTCAAAATGTTTTCTTTCAATTTGAAGGTGGTTAAATTTACAATTAGATCCTATATATGAAATTTTTATCAAAATTTTTGAAATACACAACCTATCACGCTGAAAATCACTTACTTTTGTAAAATACATGTTTTTTTGGCACATTATTCGCTATAACTCCAAAACCATTTGTCCGATCCAAAATTTAATATTTTTATCTAAACGCTGGTTAAATTTACTATTAGATCTTATATATGTAACTTATAATTAACACCGTGAAATACCCACACCAGTCTACTGAACATGTCATAATTTACATATTTTGCCAAAACATACACATTTAGCGGGCTAGCTTGGTTGGTTTAGAAGATTTAATATAATTTACATATATATCATCTGATAGCGAATTTTATCAGCTTTGAGATATAAAAGGTATAAAAGTATACCATTGCCATTACAACTTGTCTACTTACACATGATGAGTAGGACTCCAATATTGGTTGCTCAAAATATTTTTCTTGTTGTAGACAAAAATCAACTTATCTAATTTTTCCCAAATGGTACAGAGATATCGAGTCTTTCAATATTTCTTTTAATATTAATTAGTACTAATTACCATTAATTTAGGCTAATTTAGAAAAGCGGTAAATAAAACACATTATTCCTATACTTACTCTAGGTCCTTACATAAATACACCCCTACTTCTGCACTACACCCCCTTAGGTCCGTTTGCAAAAGTCAGAAAAAAAAAAACGGCTATGAAGCTGTAAACGAAGTGCCTTCTACATTGCCGATGTCACTCAAATTCAAACGGAAGCGAAGATCGGCTTCGTCGACTAGTTCAAGAACAAGAATTTTTATGATTCTTTTTTTCAGTTTCAATGGAGTGTCTATTGCAGTTGTAAATAATACATATATATGGAAATAAATGAAATGAATGATTAAAATAATAATAACAAAAACATTTTTTTAAAACATGGTAAACTAAAAAAAAAAATCTTCAGAGGAATATAAATTTTTAATTATCTCGTAAAACACCTATCAGAAATTAAAATATATAGACTTTGAACCATTTCTTATACAAGAATATTTATCTATTTTCATTAATTTTATATATGTAAGATAATTTCTCCACATAAGAGTGTTTTATAAAATATATGCCTTTGTCAACAACAGGCGTAACTAAAGAACTGTAAACATCCCTTAAGGAGGTATTAATTTTTAGAATAAAAGGTTTTGGACACATGCGAAAGAGGCACTTTATGCGTTCCCTCCTGTAAAAGAGAGAGAAGTATCTGACGACATAGGAAGTGGCGCAACCTTGAACATACCAAAGATAGTAACGAGAAGAAACCAGGCTTAATCTTTATAGTCTCCTTGTTAGTGGATCGTATCAGTCAATGTTTATTACCATTACTAAATGAATATATAATAAAAAAAAAAATACAGCTGCACAGTGATAATTACAACTAACTATTTATTTTTTACCTATTTATTTAAATTTACAACTGTATTCAAATGAGATAATAATCCTCATAATATTATGTCAAATGATTTTACAGCAACTACCAATTGGTTGCACTTAATAAAAGTTATTTATTAGGTCCCTAAACCAATTGCAGATGTCTTGGAGAATTATTTAAAATTGAATGGGGAGTGAGTTGAGATACTAATGGATTTGAATGGTTATGGAGCTTACTATGAAAGGACAGTTATTTAGTTTGGGATAAATCAGAAACATAAGGTACATTAAGATATTGGTGGATAGGTTTGTTTGTGACAAAAGTAAGAAGCATTGTGGATTTATAGAAGGATTTTGATTAAAAGCCTACGAGATGAATTGGAAGGTTTAGTGGACCCTCAAAGTTCAACTCTATATGTCTAAATATGTAAAATAACTGTCATGCAAATGAGTCTTTTATAATTAATCGGAAGGTTTGAAAGTTTTTTTAGTAATTGATGAAGAAGTCGAATCATATTGTATTCAGTTTTTTTTTTTTTTTTTTTTTTTTTTGAATAAACAATATTATGGAAATCTAGACCACCAGAACAAGCTTACTTGTTTTATTAAAATTAATCACACTGCGTAATAAAGTGTTGAAATTTAATAGATTAATTCTGTACCATTTGGGAAAAACTAGATAGTTCATTTTTGTCCACAATAAGATAAATATTTTGAGCTGCCCGTATTGGACTACTACTCATCTTGTAAAAGTAGGCAAGTTGAAATATCAATTGTATAAAAGGATACTATTGCCATTATACAACTTGCCTACTTTTAAATATCATTATTTAATAATCCTCTCTCAAAGAAAACTGTTTTTTAATTTTTTTACATCTTTAGCATTTTAGAAGATAGAAATAGTTCAGTCTTTATTCCCAGATTATATATGATTTTCATATTGTTACGGGCCACTGGGGGTATGACTAATCAAATCACAACTTAAATATTAAACACTAATTTATTTACAACTTAATAAATACAAATAGGTCCCTTAAGCTACTTAATGTAATAACAATTATACTTAGATCTAATTACACTAATATGTATATTACACAATACTTATCTTTAATATCTTAATACTAGGTGTCACAATTATACAAAAGAATCTATTACACTGACACACAGAGACTGTTAATACACTCACTGATACTGTTAATCACTGACACTAACTCACTGAACTGCCACTGACACCTGACTGATCGTTACTTGATCACTGACACATGGATACTGACTCACTAGGCTAGAAGTCGGCCTATTTAAAGCTACCCTGAACATTCTAGATCGTTCTAGCCAGGTTACAGGTTTAGGCCCTTCTGGCCCGCCGTGACCCTTCTAGGCCGGCCTTTCCAGCTACCTGCCACCGGGCCGCCGACGGCACCTCCAACCTCACCTGACCGTAACACTGTCCCCTTCTTAAAAGTGCTCTGCCCCAGAGCACGGTTTGGAGAAATTAGCTGCGATGAGCTTCTTCCGAAGTAGTAGCCGTTTGCTCTCCAGGGGTTAAATGTGCATACCAATATGACTATCCCAGAGTTGGCAAATGTCTCTTCAAGCATTTGTCTTACGGTCTTCCATTCCAGGCCGTCATATCCACAGCCCAACTTGGGGATGGCGAGCTTAGTGACACGCAGTCTTAGAAGCTTGCTGCGCAGGTTGTTGAGGCTTTGCTGTAGTGCGCCGTACGTTGATTTCTGATGGGAGGCACGCTTGGTAACCAAGTAAAACAGATGCTGGCCTCCGTGCGTTTGGTGAAGTGCCCTTCCAACACTCGGTCCTCGATGTTCTAATTCTTCAGTTCCAGCAAACTTCTTCCTGAAAACAGTTGCGATCCCTCGAGAGTTTCTCAGATCTTCGGTGACGCAATGGGCCAG
The DNA here is from genome assembly GCA_003667255.2 of Euschistus heros. NCBI lineage: Eukaryota > Metazoa > Arthropoda > Insecta > Hemiptera > Pentatomidae > Euschistus > Euschistus heros. The sequence continues at coordinate 252,902 of RCWM02000570.1, read as the reverse complement.
AGCCCAGTCTGTAGTACTGGTAGCGAGAAGACGTCTCTGTAGATAGTTTGAGTCACTCCACGGACATCCAGAACTTCTGGACGCCCAACTGAGTTGTTCGTTCTCACGGTAGAGAGATATCTCACTTGCTGTTCTTTTGCTAGGCCATTCTGACCCGCCGTGATCCTTCTAGGCCGGCCTTTCCAGCTACCTCCCCCCGGGCCGCCGACGGCACCCCTAACCTCACCTGACCGTAAAGTGAGGGGAAACCATAGCCTTGGATGCTTCTTTCCTGAATAACGATAATCTGCGAGCTTTTGCGGATGGAGATCCAAGAACTGTTGGAAAACTCGTAGAGAAAATAAAAATTAGTTACTAAAACGACGCTGAGCACCTCAAGGGAATTGAAAGAGCTCGAGCATAGAACGGCCAAAAAAACAAAACAACATCGTTTGGAAATGGTTTGTAGGAAATGACATAGTTAGAGCTTAGTTATGAGTCTCTGCCACAAAAAGCACCCTTCTTTTCAGACCTCTAGCCTACCAACAACCATTTTTTAAGTACCTGTACCACTTTTTAAACAAAATCGATTTATGAATTAATTGCCCCTTCTATTGGAATATTTTATTCGTAGACTAGTTTCGAAAAATAAACATTCATTATAAGTTTTAAAAACGTTCACATCAGCACTTTGCTACAACGATATTATATATTATATTTTCAAAATGTAAGACAGTGACTTGAGGTATAAGACCACTTTGGCGTTAACTTACTATGTATAAATATGCTTATTGACACAAAAAAGTAACCCCACCTACAGACTCTGGTCAGTGCCAACCGAGGGAAGCATGCAGTCTACTTCAGCTTAAAAAATCCTTGCTATAAATAGAGGGTGACCCAGGTATTTACGACTGGACCGCAGTCTCATATCCGACAAGAATTTTCTTTTTAAATGTTATATATAAAGTTAGATGATTACTTAAGTCAATATGTTTATTTTTTTATATATAATAAATATATACATATAAATAAATGTGTATTATGTGTACTTATATCGTCTGATTGGAAGTAAAAGTCATTAAGTAACAGAATCATTTTTTTTTTCCATTTCAGTATTCAAACGGGAATATGCTCATTAAAAATTTCTCAAATAGTTAGGTATATAGTGAATTTTTTTAATTTTTAATTTTTATAAATTTATTTGTGGTGATTTTTATAGATTTATTTTATAAGTTATATTCATTTGGTGACTGTTTATACTTATGGGAAATGATAATATCAACACACAATGATTTTTATCGAATTAGGAAAAAATTGCACTTACTGATTTTTACCTCCAAGCAGACTATATATGCTTAGAAATATTTAATTATTAAATAAATATGAATTATATATAAATAAGTATTCATAATGTGTGTGTTTCAAAGTATTTTTTTTTTTTAATATGCTATGTATTAAAAACAATTAGGTATCTTAAAGTATCAAGGGAATTGGGACCTTCAAGAGATGCAATTAATTTAAGTTCCAAGATATTTTGATTATTTACAAGAACCAAGACGAGAAAGAAAGATCTTAAGGCCCAAATAATAGCAGAAAACCGATAATTTATTATTTTTACAGAAAGAAATCATTCTAATAGCAAAGGTTTTTTTCTAGAAAGGCTAATTGCCTTTCATATTAAATCTATTCGGTTTTATATTAAATTTAGATTCGATTTATCAAAGTTTCTAGGGTAAAACACTTCATTCTTTTTTTTTCTTGTGCTTTACCAAAGAGCTAGGTTCTGCCCTCAGATTTACAGAGATTATATTTGTTTTCAAAATCCTTGTTTATTATATTTGTTTTTTGGTTACACATTATTACACAAGGATTCTTGATTAAATCTGTTTACCCCATATCCGAATGAGAGTAATCATGGAAAGAGACTCTAAAGAGATGTTAGTCCTAATGATATCTGACATTAAGGTTTCCGGCTCTAATTTGTTCTGAGGTCGGCCAATGGCCAATCATCTTTAATTTAAGTACATATATTCAAAACTTAGTAGAAATACTAAAAATATTTTGAATAATAAAGGATTTTAGGAAACTTTTTTATTTTTACGATCTTAAAAATTTCAGCCAGACAAATGTCTCTTCATATCTCGATTCCTTAGCTTTATAATTTTTTTTTAAATACTTCAAGTATACAATTATTACGTCAAATTGGGCAAATAGTCAAACATTCAATATAGATCTTTCTTTAAAAGTATCTAATGAAGATATTTAATTACCTACTAACGAAAAATAAATTTAAACATACTCAGATAGAGAAAATAATGCCGAAACTTCTGGACACTGTCAAACATCATCTCCTTTGCAAATACCCTTGCTGTTCTTCGTGATTTCAGTGCCTTACTGATTTCCAGACCTGGTTCAAACCGCAAATAGAGATAACAAATTACGTAGAAAACAATTTGGGACAATGGATGTGGTTAACTATTGTCAACGACCTTGGAAAAGAAGGAAAACACATACAGTAAGCTTCCTTTCCATATATATTCACAATAAAGGTTGTACTACTATAATGAAATATTTAGGAATATGTAGAATGAAACCTGCGGTTTTGACCGTTAAGTGAAGAGATACTCGTTCGTATATTATTATGAATTAGTTATTACCTTTTTCTTATATAATAACTTACAATGAGTCAAAGATACCGAAGAAAAGAAAAAACAGATTGGATATTCGCGAATTCATTTTTAAAAATTATGTTTATTGACATATGCATCAAATAACTGAGGGAAATAATGATATGATAATGACGTATGGAGAAATCATCTATTGAACTAGTCCCATTCGGTACCATAATCAGAATTCTTGGAGGATGCAAAGCAAAGCTCGTTTGATTAGTAGTCCAGTCAAATGAGGGGCGTAGAGTGCATAGAATATGAGGCTATTTTGGACGTCAAAGCTTCGTTGGGGTAGTTAGAAGGTAAACATACTAAAATTACCAGCCTCTGGGGGTGAGCTTACGGTGGGGGGGGGGGGTATGTTGTGATAGGGGGTATGTCGTAATTTTCACAATTTGACATGTCTAAAGAAAAATTTAGTGGAAATAAATTTATTTTAGACATATCAATGTTTGGCAAATAACCACAGATTCGGTTATCCGATTCGTTTATCATAGTCAAGTAATTTTTTTAAACTTTTCTCACTCGAATATTGAATATTAATTCAACATTATTATATCAAGTCAAAAACATGGTTTTATGTAAACGCCGATCAAAGATTTTTTTGGTTTGTCTACTTTAGTAATGACATTATTATATCAAATAAGTTAAACAATGGCATTTTCAGATCTTTAACTTATTAAATACAATAATGCCAATACTAAAGTATACTAAGCAAAAAAATTGTTTATATTTGTTTACTTGAAACCATTTTTTTTTGTACATAGTGTGTTTTATTTGTAACGACTCGATATGCTGGTTGTACCGATTGCTAAAAGAGGCGGGCACTTTGTCTGGATCTTTAGGTTATAAAGTTTAAATACCATTCCTTCTCGCAAAACAAGTTTGGTGAGTGAAATCAAACAGTTTATCAGGAGTGAAGAAATTGGTAAGAGGTGCGCAGGCAATTTGCGCGAAAGGAAAGCGATGATGTCACTCCACCCTCTCTATCACGGACCAACGACCTCAGGAGAGCTCGTGTTTCATTTCGTTTCAGTTACAAGTCATCACTAACTGCTTTTTTTTTTTTTTTTTTTTTTTTTTTTTGTTAATTACCTTTTAATAAATGAAATATTGAAATATTGACAGGTTTAGAATTGATTCGTCATTGGGAATAAGTCCATTAGCGCGGTTTTATTAAAACTATTTGTGTGACTTTTCATTTATTTATTTTTATTTTTTTATAACGTAAAGGCCACTAAGGACCACACCGAATATCATTGGTTAGGCTTCTTTGAGAATCTTGATTTTCTTTTTGCTATCGCAGTTTCATGATTTTCGACTGCATTTCTTTTCTTTATTCGGACCACTTTATACCCCTCTTTTTTTCTGTTCTAATATTGGGGAGATTTTTCAGTGTTTTCCTGCATGTATCTCTATCCAGACAGTCGGCCTCTGAAATTTTAAGATTTTTTAATTCTTCTTTTATTTGCTTCGTGTATCCTCCAATGTTTTTGTAGCTAAAAATGTTGTTAAAGATCTTTTTGTTCAATCTTTCCTCCTTCATCCTTTTCATGTGCCCATGGAACATCAGCCTTCTGATTCTCATCTCTGTTTCCAGGTCCTTGATTTCTCTGTAGATCTCTTCGTTAAATCTTCACCCGTAACTTTCCTCTGTTTTCCTGGGCTCAAAGATTTTTGTTAAGATCCTCCTTTCTATTCTCAGCAGTTTTTCCAAGTTGAGTAGACATGTGGTCTCCATCCCATACAAAACCACAGGTTATTACAACATTGTAATCCCTTAATTTTGCATAGGATGAGAGGGTCTTTTTATTGTAAATTTTGCCTGTTCTAACACATAAATTTTCTAATTTTGTGATTTTCTCTCTGATGCTCTATTAAAAAAAAAGAAGAAAAAGATCTGTACCACTACAACCCATGAAGGTTCTTGGGTTCAAGTACTAGGTAAGGAAGTATCGGAGAGCAAGGAGTTCAATGCCTTAACCACTGAGCTTCCGCGTCTCCTTGTTCTTTAATTAACGAGCATTGATAATTTTATCATCAGGAAAAAAAATGGATTATGCGTAATAGTAAAGGGAAATTAAACCCAAAAAAATGGCTAAACCTTGAACTCGAAAAATATAAAGTTCTGACTGCAGGATATTGTTCACCACCTTCAACTCTAAGTGTGGTAAAAAGTCTTCGAAATAGCATCAGGTTTAGGCGGGGGAGGGGTAAAAGTGTTGAAAATGTTTTTATTTCTTTCATCAAATAACTCGGAAACCGTTAATTTGAGCACATTTTGTGTTTAAAACAATATTAAAGCAAATCAAATTTTCAACATATTTGGTTCGATTGTTCTTTTTGCTCAGACCAATAGTTTTAGAGCTCTAGGAGAGGGGAAAATTAAAGGGATTGGCTAAGTCGCACTTCTCTCGGAAAAACACATTTGTCTGTGCTCTTTTGGCTATAACTCCAAAACTCCTGTTAGTAAGATCCAAAATTTCTATTTTATATGAAAGCTGATTAAATTTACTATCAGACTCATACATTTTGAATAAATCTGTTGAAAAAAATAAAGGTTTGATGCTAATTTCCATTTACTATAAGTTGAGAATCGGGCATTCATTAAACTCAGCAGAAAGGAGCAATGTGCCAATAAAGATAAAAAAAGAAGACCCCGATAAAATAAAGGCGTATTTATAAAAATAAAATGAGTTTATTAATGAATGGCTTTATAAGATTTATATTCAGCTTGTAGCGGTACACGTTTCTCTTTTTCTTCTTCTTTTAATATAACGCGCAGACATTTCCTTGCTTCGTCTTTGCATACCAGAGCTAAGGTTGTTTTACCAGTTTGCTGACAGGATTATTTTCTTGGATATTTTCCTTTTGCAATCCATCATAATCGAGTAATCTCGCATATTTAAGGCATCCTTTCCTCATTTTCCCCCTTCATACAAACCACTATATAACAATGACCTATCGCATCCATAATGTCGCGTATATTGCTGATTTGGGCCTAATCAGATATCTATCATTTCATAAAATTTTATTTTTTTAATCTGTGTTTTAATGTTTACAACTGTATAGACCATATAAGGCTAGTAAACAAGTGGAATAACGAGTACAGTACCATGATAATAACTGGTAAAGCAACCACCAATTGGTGACACTTTAATAAAATTTCAATAGTAGATAGTGCTAGGTACTGAAGGTCGTGGGTTCGAATCCCACCTGGTCGAGTTAAACTTTATTTCGTGGCAGACCCACGAAATGAATCTTGATATTCCCACCCTACACTAGAATAAGTTGTTAACCTGTAGGATAACCCGCCCTTCCTGCCCTAGTTGGAGTACACAAGGGTGTTAAGCACAATTAACATTTCAATAGTAGGTCTCTAGGCCATTTTTTTAGACACCTCAGAGGGTTATAGGCCATAGGAAGCAAGTTAAGATACTAGTGGATTCGAATGAATTGGGAGTTGACTATGAAAGGATAGGTATCTGATTTGGGACGAATTTAGCAAAATATGGAAAATTAAGATCTTTATATACAAATTTATTTAAGTAAGGAACGTTGAGGATTTTTGATAATAAGGATTTGATAGGAAAATAACTGGAAAGTTTAGTGGAGTCATATAGCTCTATTCCGTATGTCTTAATAGTTCTAATTACTGTCATGTAAAAATATTTGTGTTTTATCAACAAATCTGGCGATGAAGAAAACCCAATCGTCGGATTCACGGAAGCATTTTGCTGAAAAGTGTATTTCGCTTTCAGGATTTTCAACTCCAAAAACATTTTTACAAAACTTAAATTTGATAATTAATGTTTTAAATTAAGGAAGACTCCGAGATAAGCATTATTTAGTGTAAAATCAGTCTTGTACTGAAAAATGACCCCCCCCCCCCCCCCCACTCCCTCGTATTAAAGATAGCGGAATCGCTCATACTGGAATTTGAAGCTGAGTTGTGTAGTTATCATTTGTTGCAAGACAATTTAAGATATCCACAAACACGATCGCGCTGCAGTAAAAAATGTGCGAAACCTGTTCAAAGTAATCCCTGTTAACGGTAATAAACATAGCCACTGAAATCCGTTAGTATCTGAACATCCAATTCCGTTCCCAATAATCCTATAAAGTTTGGAATGCGTTTACAGTGCGCAATCATGACTCAATAATAGTTTTCTTACCTGAGAGCCCAAGGGTTTAAACGGTGTTTAAGTGCATTGTGATTGTCAGTTCAAAAATGCCAAATCATTTTAGCCATGTGTTTCGTTTGATTCAAAAATATGATGTGTCATCACCTCTTTCGTCTAGAAACAAGCTGTTATTTTCGGGCAATAATTCCTTGAAACACTTTCTAGGGAATTTTCCGCGACCCAACCCACATGACGTGCCGTGTGAAGAACGAAATCATGTGGTGTTCAGCCGACTGCTCCCTATCTTCCAACTGCACACTGAAAGCCGCCGTTGCAAGCTACGTGCACGGATGGAATTCAACAATTTTTGTTGCAATGCCCATAAATTTCCTCCGTGTTTTTTAAAACTTTTGAACACCAAACTGTTGTTGATGTCTAATGCAATGGACTGGAAACCAATGACGGGAAATTCTTCATTAGCTCGACACAATGCCACAAAACCGTTTTTGTTTCCCGTCATTTCTGGTGCTCCATCGGTTGTAATGCACACTAAATTTATATATTGGTAAGCTCGTAGTTTTTTGACACAAATTGAAGAAAACGGTCATATAGTATTCTTTTCTCCACTCGGGACTTCCCCTTCCCCATGAGGAACTGCTTAGTCCTCAAAGGATTGCTTCTCGTAGCCAAACAGGTTCATGGAAGACCGCGTGTCTGCAAGTAAAAATAACAGCTGGGCAGTTGCCGTGTCAGAGCGAATGGAGTTCCGTCGAACTTGTAAAGATGAAGAGTTAAGGGACATTCCATGACTATATGCTTTGAGTGTAGGCGTCGAGGTTCCTGGACGCATGACGGCAATACGCCTTGGTGGACAGGCGCGACGAGCATAACTGAAGGTCTCTAATAGCAGGAATGGATTTCTGTTTATTTTTAAATCTCCACACTAAGTGAACTGAAAAGAGGTTGGCTTTAAGGTAGACCTTTTCTGAAAGTATTACCAATAGTTTTTATATAAGTCATAGCTATGCTATTAGACATAAAATTTCTAAAACTTAATGGGTGTATTTTTTTGAAGTAGTAAATTTCATCATCCAAAAAAAAAAAAAAAAAAAAAAAAAAAAATTATCTTTTCTATTCATAAAAGCCTAATACTTTATCGTATAATGCTTCTAACCTCGTTTAGTCCAAGTTGGCAAAACAGGTCTCAGCGTGTCTCTTGAGTAATTTCGAGAACCGTTTAATTTTCCTCATTCATTCTTTCGTTCAACTCAATTCAAATATCCCTCCATCATTCAAAGTATTTTCAACTTGAACTATTAATGACGAAAAGTTAATTTTCTTTCATTTTATATTTGTTTTATTTCTACTAGTATTACTCTAGGTACCGGTCCACAAGAACAGTTTCTTGTCGCTTTAATTTTATTTGTGGATTCCAGTTATATCGACTTAAGTGAGATATTTTCAGTTTATATATTTTGTAAATGGATTGTTGTCCGTATTACATATTGCCCTAAAGAGAGACAGATTTCATTATTAATTCAATAAAACATATCAATCTAAAAATTAATGTGAGAAAGTATATCAGAAGTTTCATTTTTTCTTATTGACTCTTTCCTTGAGAAAATATATCAGAAGTTAACAAAACAACCTTCAACATGGATTTTGATTTATGTATTTATAATTTTCGGAATTACGGTATAGAGTTATGGGGATGCACCAAACCATTGAATTCTTCCCGCATCCAATCACTCCAATCCAAAATCCTTCCAAAAATCCTAGATGCTCCTTACTTTGTCACAAATGAATTGATCCACAATGAGTTTAATATTCCATATGTTGCTGATTTGGCACGAACCAGATACCTTTCCTTTCATAATAAACTCACTGCTCATCCAAGTCCACTTGTTGCAAAACTTGCTTCCCATTCCATTCCTGGCAATCCTCCGAAGCGTCTGAAATAAGATGGCCTCGTGATCTTCTTTTGTAAATATTATTATTTACTTATTATTAAAGTACTACCAATGGGTAGTTCCTCTACAAGTTTTATTCATGTCATTATATCTTATATATACCGCATATTTACTAGATGTGTTTTCTAATACAGTTGTAAATTTCTATTAATAAAAGAATAAAAAAAAAAGAGTACTTATAATTTGTTATTTCCACTTCCCTAACATGAGAACGACTATCAGAAGTTAACATTTAGCATTATATTAATTCTGATTTTGGAGTGCCTCTAGTGGACCGGTACCTTACTCTAGGTATGTTTTCTCTTCTGGATACACTTGTTCTTCTGGTCCTTTAAGGCAGAGAATCTGAACTAGAATCATTAATTTCGACAAGGCTTTCACCCACTTCCATTTCAACTCTTGGCAGCATCAGCGCTGCAATCTTTTATTCATGGACCCGCTCACCTTCCACGAAAACCCTTCCCGTTTGGTCCTGGCAGGCCGCCATCCCCCAAGTCAGAGATCGCTCTCGTTCCATATTCGCGGGTTTGCCAGGAATGCTCAGTTCGGCGGATGAATACATTCCCGCGACCCGTGAACTTTGAGAAACGATCGATGACGCAACCTTTGGCCAACTCTGTTCCTGTTGAGCGTCCTATCTCGAAGACAATCCCTTGCGGCTTGAGTGTGGTAATGGCTGGATAGTCCCGGTCACGAAATATACATCCTGACGTTCAAATTATTTTAATGGAGAATTATTTAACATTTACATTAACTAACGTTAATACTGTTGAATAATGGCTAAACAATAGTAATTTTTTTTTTCTGTTGCATCAGTGTAATATAAAATCATTATTATATTTAGAAGTATTGTACGACAAGAAACTGCTGTTCTCGACTACTTCAACATTTACTAGACTGATGTACTAAGCTGCTAATTAATTACAAAAGAATTGTTATTTAGATGACTAATGAGCTTTGGGGATCAACTAAACCAATTCATAATTAATCTCGTGTACAATCTTCACAATCTAAAATCCTTCGAAAAATCCTCAATGCTCCTTGCTTTGTGATCAATAAACTTATCCATAAAGATCTTAATGTTCCATAAGTTGCTTATTTAGCCCAAACCAGTTAACTATCCTTTCATAGTAAGCTTCATAATAACTCAAATTCACTAATTTCTCAACCAATAATCCTCCGAGGCGTCTGAAAAGAAGATGGCCTAGAAACCTTCTAGTGTAGAATATTTACTGAAGTACTACTGATGAGTAGTTCTTTTGAAGCTTTGACATGTTATTGTAATCGTTATCAACAAATTTACTTGATGTAATAAATTAAGGCTTAGTGAACCCGAAGGTTCGATGCCGACACCACCAACCGTCGACCGCACACTTCCCTCCAATTCACTCCTCTATAGCCTAAATCCCCCGGGTCGGCCCTGACGCAATCCTCCCATCTTCGTCTCGCGATTTACTTGATGTGTATATATATATATATATTCTCACTCAATTCCTGATAACCCTCCAAGTTTGAAAGTTATTGAAGTACTACTAATGGTTCTTCGCAAGTTATCGACACGCCATTGTAATCACTTTACCTATTTTGTATGGGATATACAGTTTTTATGGATTATAAAACAAACAAAAAAAAATAAAAATATATATATATAATTAACTGTTTTACAATAATCGGGTTTTTGGTCCTGTATAAAGGACCCGATTATTGTAAAACAGTTAATTATATATATATATATATATATTTATTTTTTTTTGTTTGTTTTATAATCCATAAAAACTGTATATCCCATACAAAATAGGTAAAGTGATTACAATGGCGTGTCGATAACTTGCGAAGAACCATTAGTAGTACTTCAATAACTTTCAAACTTGGAGGGTTATCAGGAATTGAGTGAGAAGCAAGTTGGGAGACTAGTGGATTTGAGTGGGTATGGAGTTTAATATGAATGGCTGAAAGTATCTGGTTTGGACTAAATCAGCAACTTATGGAACATTAAGATCTTTATATTTAAGTTTATTGGTGACAAAGTAAGGAGCATTAAGGATTTTGGATTGTAAGGATTGGATACAATTTAGTCGTTTTAAATCGTTGCATTGTAGTACTTTTTATTATCTTTCTAGATAGGTATCTGGTTTGGGCTAAATAAGCAACATATGGGATATCTAGATCGTTATGTATATGGAATTATTTGTGAAAGATTTTTGACTGTAAGGGTTGGATACGTGAAGGACTGGAAGGTTCGGTGGAGCCCCCAAAAACTATAAATAAAGAGATAAAAATGTGATAGTTATAGTTTAAAATATCGAACCACTTTGTTCCTCAAGAGGAAACAAAAGAAAATCGAAGAAAGACTATTCTAATTGAGTGAGTGTTGAAATATTTTGAAAAGGTTGTCAGCTTCGATAATTAATGTACAGTACTACGACTCGTATAAAACAATAATTGATAGTATCTAACCAAGCGGTACATTGAATAGACAACGTAAACAAACTGATTAAGTTGAATAATGCGCTGAATATGGCGTCGCTATGGTGTCGTAACGAATAAATATTTAGAATGACGCTTATGGTATAATAGATAACTTGTTTGTTAGGAATCAATTCGTAACACATAGTGGCATCCGAACGTTTGGTTAGGGCGGAAACTCTACATATGAGAGTTGATTGGGTTCAACGAGCCATACTATTCGAAATAATATCTTACGCGTAGTGAATAGTGTTCTGAGGACTAGGTTTATACAGGAAATATATACATAAGCGTGCGCACACACACGCGCACACACACACACACACACACACACACACACACACACACACACACACACACACACACACACACACACACACACACACACACACACAAACACACAAATATTTATGCTTCGATTATTCGAGTTCCCCAGATATCCGAGCTTAGTAAAACATTATCATTTATATTTTTTTAAATTTTCTAACAATAAATTTTATATTTTACAATAAATCAATCAGCAAATGGGTCTTAACAAAAATAAAAAGATAAATGAAGACGTGCGGAGAACAAAGAAGATTCAGTAACCATTGGTTGACTCGATTTTAAATATTTGTATTTGTTTTTTTTTTCTTAAATACGCTCTTTAAGCAGTTTATTTTAATAAAGTTTAATTTTTGAATTTTTTTCCACCATAATTTTATACAATGTACACAAATATTTTTTTCCACACTATGGGAATATTCGATGGTTCGAGTTTTCGATAGTTCAAAACGGTCTCGTTCACCTTGAACCATCGAGACTACTGTATATGAAAAATACGCACTTAGATAAATAATTTTAATACCAAAGAACCAATTACAGTGTATTGGTGTCGATATGTGATTATTTTATATCAATATTTTTTTTTTAATCAAAAAGTTTAAAAACCAAGCAAGAAATAATTTTGAGAAACGGAAATAAGAGACAAAGATTTTGTATGTACCCCAAGCCAAAAAAGAAAAAAAAAAATTGAAATTTTTGTATCAATCAAAAACACTATCAATAAATTAAAATTAATTCTACAATTTTAAATGAATAATTTTTTGGGGCCAGCAAAAAATTCACAAACCATAATTACATAACCTAGAAATTCAGATTAATTTAAGGTTGAAATTTGGTTTGGATATTTATGGTTGCAGATTATGTCTATAAATAAAATTTTAACTCTTATTAAAAGTATATCACAAAGTGTATGTGGCTCAAATATAAATAAATCGTTTTAATGAGAAGGTTATAGCAACTCAGTGTTACCTCGGGATTACGGTTATTCAATGTTGCCATAATATTAATATAAAAATCAAAATGAATATACTTGGGTAGCAAGAAGTAAATTGAATCATGATAAATAAAAACATCAAAGAAAAGAATAATGGGTGAACTATTTCATGTTGACATTGGTGATTTAAAACAAACTGAGAGTAAATAACAAACGGTGAAGTTTACACAACGTCAGGTTTGGTAAACGTGCATAATTTAACACTAAACTGTTTTTTATTTGATTTTAACTAGCTAAATCTAATTAATGCATATAGTTTTATTTGGAAAACAATCCATTTCTTACAATAAAAAAAAAAATTATAAATAATTTATTTTAAAATTATAGTTTTATAAAAAAAATAAGTACATACTCCAATCGCTAATCCTACTCGGCAAGGAATTGAAGTCTACATTGATCAGGTTTATCAGTTCCATTCAACAGCACTTACGAAAAAACACAAAAACAAAACAATTTTTGACCGAACTGTTTGAGATAGCAGAGTAAACTGTATCTTGTTTACTACAGCTTCCTCATTAAGAACGGCCAAATCGTAGCGAATTGGCAACACGCCTCTCCTATCAGCCAATCGGATGGCTGCGTTTCGAACACACCTTCCTTCGTAAACAACTGACTCACTGTAATTTTGGCCTACTGCGCCACATATAGGCCCCAACATGAAAAAAATGTTCAGAAAAACATGTTTTTTTGTTTAAAGATCCGTTTGAATTTTTTTTAAATAACTGGTACAATTATTAGTTATTTCTAATATTTTTTATAATTTTTTTTTTTATTTTATTTATCTTTAGTGACCATAACATTCCATATGTTTGTCCCCGATACTTATCCTTTCATAATCAACGTAATATAAACCGCTGATTTCTTAACTTGTTTTCAACTCTGTTCTCTTTAATTCTATGAACAGAAGATGGTCTCGAGATCTATTATGTAACTTTTGCATACTCCATGCAACATTGGAGTAGTAACATTTGCTAGTTTTCTATATTTCTGTAATATCATTAAATTCACTTTTAATTCATCATTTAAGTCACTTTGATGCTTTTGGTTTTGTAAAGTTTTAGTTCCGGTACCCTTCCGCAAGCGCGTCTCCTTGAAACCTTCCTGACCAGCGCTACACCGACCAGTTCGATCCTCATGCTACGCTTCGAATTTACATTTATCGATAGTTCATTCCTATAATCTCACATGAAAACGATCACTCCTACAGTTTCAACTTGGATTGTGTTGTTTACTGTGTTATATTGATATTTAGTCTTTTTAAATGTAAATAGGTGAAATAGAAGTTAACAACATTAGTTTCATAAAGTATTTAGGGTTTTATAAATTCATGTTTTTTTATTTCCTCTTCCTCTGTAATGTATAAAGTGTTACAAAAGTTGAGAAGATTAATTTTTACATGGATTTGGTGTTTTATATATATTTATAGTTGTTGTATCAATTTAAGTGAGAAAATTTCAGTATACATATTTAGTGAATGGATTCTTTGTCGTCCATATTACTTATTGCCCTAAAGTTAGACAGGTTGTATTATTAAATCAATAAAACACATCGATCTAAAAATAAATGTGAGAGAGTATATTACTAGTTTCATATTTTCACTTCCCTTGAGAAAATATAGCAGAAATTAACATCATAACGTTGAGCAAGGATTCTGTTTTATATATATAATTTGCTATTTACACTTTCCTTACATCAGAAAGTTTGTCAGGAGTTAACATTACTGGTGGTTGAGCATTATATTAATTCTGATTTAATATAATATTAATTCAAGTTTGATTTAGTGTCTTATATTTTGATATTTTCTTATTTCTCATTTTTATATCAGAAGGTAAACTTTGAACAGGGATTAAGAGTTTCTCCGTAAATTAAGGATTTTCAACCCGTGAAAATCACTACTTTATTGCCATCGATTCATGCTCCATCATAAAACAAGCTATGCTTTATTTTTTTTTTAAGATTAATTTTCATGAATTTTAAATCAAATCATTAAAAGAAGTTCGACTGTTTACTATAGTATTTATTCTACATATGAATATGGAAGTTGGCCATAACTATTTAGGCAATAGCTGTAATTTGATCACATCTAGTTGTTTGTTCATTTTAGCCCTGAAGAAGACCTGCCAGGCAGGTCGAAACGTCGGGATTCCATATAACGTTTTGTTCTTTCTCCCGACTGAATTCCAAATGATCTCGTATGTGTATGCATAACATACATATACTTACGTGACATATGCCCTGTTGTACATTTCGACATATTATCTGAATAAAGTCATATTCTGTTATCATATTAATATAGAATTTCTAATTATGAGATTGAAAATACAGTTTTACATAATTACTAATTAATTTATCACTTTAATGTTTACTGGATTTGAACCAGTAATTTTTACATTTTATTTTTTGGCTACAGTTAGATTAATCACAATTTTATTAGCTAGAGGGTACTTTGTCATACCTCACCTTAAATAATTGGTTATTAATTATAATAATAATTATAATTATAATTATAATAATAATTGGTTCTTAAAAAACATACATAAAAATTCCATTACGTATAAACACAAAAAAATAAAGTAATTTGTTGTTTTCGGAAAAAAAGAAAACATTACAATTTTCCTTATCGTTTAATTTACGTACAATAGTTACGTAAATATCTCATGACATACGAGTAAGGACAAATGACAAAACACTCGAAAACAAAAATGATGCATCATACGATGTGTGCTGATCGTATCTGATCTTATCATAAAAACATGGATCTCCTGTGTCAATAATAACGTAACTTCAATCCATCTTGATATATGGTACTACGCGATATGTGGTGGTAGGAATTTAGAATTAAAGAGAAAAAAAAAATACTGTTTAAAGAGATTTTTTTTTTTTTTTTTTTAATCACAACTTTACAAGAAAAAACAACAGGTAAATAATGACCCATTACAAAGCCATCCTCTTTTCAGGCATCTTAGAGGATAAAAATCTCTTAAGATTTTTATCCTATTATCATTTTATTTAGGTATACCGATTAAAATTATTTTTTAATTTATTTTTTTATAGATTTTCAATAACAATTTAAATATTCATAAAACAAAGATACAATCTATTAAGTGAATTTTTTTGCAGGGAGAAAAGTATATTTAAATGATTCGTGTCATCCTTGAGCGGTCGTGGGTTAAAATTTATTTCGTGTTGGACCCACGGAATGAATCTTGACCTTCCCAATCTACACTAGAATAGGTTAGTAACCTGTAGAATAATCCATCCTTCCTGCCATAGTTGGAGCAACTAACAAACGTAAGGACGTTACACCTTAAAAAAAAAAATAAAATAAAAAATAAATCCAGGAAAGGTTATAATTAGATAGCATGCGCTGTTCAAATTTTAATATGGAATGTTAGTAATAGGCTATTTCCAAAATAAGATTCACAAATTAGGCATTTCCAAAAAACAATGATGTGAATGTACATATCGCTCATGGGCTGTAATAGTGACACAACTCAAAACATTTTTTTAAAACTGGCATTTGAAAAAAAAAAAAAAAAAAAAAAAAAAATCAAAATTATACACATATTATTAAATCAACTTAAAGGTAATTCGTTAAGCAAACTAAAGCATTTTCCCTAGTAATGAAAACTTTAAACCTACTTATCTCAAAACATGATTTTTTGAGTTTTGCTGCTATTGCAGCCCATGAGCGATATATTTGGACTATTTTACATATGTTTTAGAGCGTATAACGTCTTCAAAATTTAGACGAACTAAAACCTATATGAAAAGTTGAAAAGTTGAAAACTTGAAAACATATATTTTGATCTTTATCTTGAGTTTGAAACCAGATAAGGAAGATAAAACCAAATTTCATGCATATTACCACCCAATTTTGATCAAAAATATGAAATCGATACGTTTGACCGTCTAACCGTAATTCAAGTTGCTTACCATTTTTTTTTTTTTTTGTAACATTTTGAATGCTGAATTCGAATCATGAATTCTGTTTTTAAACTCGAGATATAAAATAAATTTCTTTAATGCTATTTCATTTTTTTTTCACCTTCTTCGACCCATTTGTCAGAATGAAAAAATACGTGTCTAATATTTTTTGACCAGGAACCTCCAAAAGTTTCGACAAGATGCTGAAAGTCTGAGTGTGCCCTCCCTTGTATACCAATGAGTGCTGCACTGAGGGGGGGGGGGGGGTACAGTGCATGAAATATGCGATAATGTTTACCTCAGTGCTTCGTTAGGAGTAGTTGGAAGTTAAGCAAACAAATGAGCTAACGGTGGGGAAGAGGGGAAAAGGTCCCATTTTTGGGTTTTCGATTACCATATATCTCGAAAACTGTGGACTCTAGAAAAATGTTTCAAATTAAAATTAAAGCTAATTAAATTTGTTATTAAATTAATTTTGTACATATTTGTCGAACTTACAAATCTTAAAAATATACGTTATTGAAAATCGATAATGTTCGCAAAAAAATAATTTTTACCTTACTTTTTGTCAAAAATTTCAAGTGCCAAAAACGTATTTATGAAATTAAAGTAAATGTAATTCTCTACAACTTTGATTCTGACATTTTTCCCGAGAAACGACCGTGAAAGGCAATAGAAGTTAATGTTTGACAAATAGTGAGGTAAAAATAATGTTTCTGCGAAAATTATCTATTTTCAATAACTTATATCTCGAAAACCGTTGGAAGTTCGACAAATATGTATAGGATTAATATTATATGAAATTTAATTAGCTTTAATTTTAATTTGAAACATTTTTTTTTAGAGCCCACCGTTTTCGAGATATAATTGAAAAACCCAAAAATGGGACCTTCTCCTCCCCCCCACCTTTAGCTCACCCCCCCCCCCCCCCCCAGAGGCGGGCACGTTCAGTATGTTTACCTTCTTACTACTCCTAACGAAGCCCTGAGGTAAAAAATAATCGGATATTTCATGCACTCTACAATATGTTTATGGACTGGGCTATTATCAGTATACATTTAATGCATATAGCTCTCTTACTTGCACCGAAAACTCGCAAGTGTTTTGAATTAATTATTTTATTCAACTGAGATCAAATTAAATAAAAAGAAAACATAAAACAAACAACATCTTGTATTTATTATAAGGAATATTAGTCGAATGTTTTTGTTTTTTAATTTGTGCCATAAGAAGTAACATTCATTCACTATTTACTATTTAATATTGTCATATCACATTATAGGCTGATATATGGCATGATATACAGCTGTTTACGCATGAATCAACATCCTTGAAAAACATCCGCGTAGAGCCTTGACAATGATATACTTGACAACGATAGACCTTGGTAGCGAATTAGGCACTTGCCGAAATTTGTTTTGTTAGAAAGATGCGCAGATGTACTTGTAATAAACAGTAAACAAAGTAAATTATTCTTTTAAATTGCCATTTTTTTACGAAACTAATCCTTATTACGTATGGTTTACTAAGTGAATTAAGCATTCGTCAAACTAAGATATACAAGTTTTACACCGTAAATAAATTATTTTTGTTTTATTCATAAATTGATGATGAAATAATGATCAAGATTGTGGGAGAAGAAATTGTTTTATATATTTGTATCAACTTAAACTTAAACAATTAGATCCGAAGTTCAAGATGCCAATTTGTCAATCAGTAGAGGGCGCAAATGAAACTGTTACTGCCCGTCGTTACAGACTACTTCAACATTTACTAGACAAGAGTCCAAATTAATTACAAAAGACTCATATACATGACTGTGATTAGAAATATTTGGACGTACGGAGTTGAGCTTTGGGGCTGCACTAAACCATGCAATTCATCTCGTATTCAATCCTTACAATCCAAAATTCTTCGAAAAATCCTCAATGCTCCTTACTTCGTCACCAATAAACTTATCCATAAAGATCTTAATGGTCCATATGTTGCTGATTTAGCCCACACCAGATATCTATCCTTTCATAGTAAGCTCCATAACCACTCAAATACGTTAGTTTCTCAACTTGCTTCCCACTCATTCTCGATAATCCTCCGAGGCGTCTGAAAAGAAGCTTAGATTTTAGTGACAAATAGTTTCATATATTTTTAAAAAGGTTCAGTAACTTTTTTTATATTTGCATTTTCTTAAAAAAAAAAAAAAAGGCGATCTGGTTGATACTTAAGTGAAAATACCTTGGCAAAGGAGCTTAAAAAATTATAGAAAATAACGAACTGGCTTTGTAATTAAGAACTGGAAAGCAAAATTTAGTTAGGTAACGGTCGGGTTAAGAGGAGGCAATCCCTCCGCGCCCAGAATACCTTTTATCGATTCTTACCTTCTTCCGATTTATTTCGGTGTTTTAGTCGCTACTTTTCGAGGGGAAAGGTTATTCTCATTTATTTACGGAGAAACTTTAAATCCCTGTTCAAAGTAATATTAACTTCTGTTTACCTTATGATATTAAAATGAGAAATAAGAAAATAATGAAGTGGAAATAAGAAAATGTCAAAATATAAGACATTAAATCAATTTTGAACTAATTTTATATTAAATCAGAATTAATATAATGCTAAGCCACCAGTAATGTTAATTATTGATTAACTTTGTGATGTGAGGGAAGTGTAAATAAGAAATTATAAATATTTTAAAAACAGAATCCTTAAGTATTTATTTCACATAACTCCTATTTATTTAACATTAGTAGCTACATGTTTCGGAGAAAATGCTCCATTATCAGGCTTCTAAAATTTTTTAAAATTACATTAATCTATAACATTACACCAATAGTTTTACAATTATATAATATATAATTTACCTCTTAATCTGTGATTATTTTCACATTGTCCATTCTCGATGTTAATTTCTGTTATATTTTCTCAAGGGAAGTGGAAATAAGAAAATATGAAAACTATGATATACTTTCTCACATTTATTTTTAAATCGATATGTTTTATTGAATTAATTATACAATCTGTCTTACTTTAGGACAATAAGTATTATGTATGACAAAGAATCCATTTACAAAATATGCATACTGAACTTATATCACTTCAATTGATACAACAAATAAAAATATATAAACACCAAATCCATGTACAAATTAATGTTTTTAAGTTTGTAACACTTTTACACATTAGATAAGAGGGAATAAGAAAACATGAATTGATAAAACACTTAATCCTTTATGAAACTCATTTTTTTAACTTCTGTTTCACTTATTTACATTTAAGAAGACTAAATATCAATATAACACACTAAACAACACAATCCAAGTTGAAACTGTAGAAGTGATTGTTTACATTTGAGGTTATAGGAAAGAACTATCGATAAATGTAAACTCGAAGTGAAGCGTAAGGATCGAACTGGTCGGTGTAGCGCGTGTCAAGCCAGTTTGGTGCTTCATCTTACCCCGACCGTTACCTTTAGTTATTAAAAAAAAACACTAATAAAATTTTGTAAACAATTGAAAGATATTTTTCACCCATAATGCAATGTTTCCTCCCACACATGTGTTCACTCCTATGTCAAATTCTTGTCCAATAGTCTCTTTAACATATTGATACGAGATATTCAAACTCCCCCTTTGTTTTAAATACTCAGAATGGTCTATTTCAATAGAGTGTTATAATTTAGTAAAATAAAAACCAAAGTTGGATGTAAATAATAGAAAAATATATGTCTCTCAGAGTGTGAGTTTAATAATAACGCTTTTGTTCTTTTGATGTGCGTCACCGATTTTTTCTGTTAACATAATTAATAGTTTATTTCTGTAAATCTTCTTATATTATAAACATAATAAAATACACAATTAATAATAAAAATAACAGTTGATAAATAACAAATAAACAATGAAGTTATACTTAAGGCAGACTAGTGCGACGTAACATCTGTTTGTTAACCCCACTAGCTGCTGACAGAGAGACCTTGGAGGGAACGAATTGTTAGTCATAGAATGTCCAGCTGTTTACAAACTAATCGAATTGTAATGCCAAAACGATTCTGCCAACAAATAAACCTACAATCGGAAGCAGGAAGTCCTTTGGAAGGCACTTTGCAGATAGTAATCCAAACGCTGTTGGATTTGGTTATAGTTTTCTTCTCTAATTCCTTCTTCCTTTTCCTACTTTAACAATAAATCAACAATTTATATATTTTCAAGTATTTAACTGCAGTGAAATGTCTTGTATTATACATATTGCTATTTTTTGCAAACTTCCATTTAATGTTTACTTCTGAAGATCCTATATTTTCTTCCTAAAATTGCAATTAAACTTCTTGTTTCTTCTTTATACTCCGCACTACGATAAAGGCTGTTTATGTCATATCCACTGTAGTGATGGGCCGGGTTTGAAACGAAACGAATTGCCCAAGTTTTTGTCCAGCTGGAGCGAAAACCAACGCCAAAAGATCTCTCGTTTCGTTCCAAACCGGTTCAAAGCTGGAAACAGTTCCAAGTTGGTGTAGTAGAGTTTAGATTGCATCTCAGGCATTGTTCCACCCAAGATCGTTCTGACTGCTTTGTTGAGTTGATCCTGCAGCTCTTGATTACCTCCCCCCTTCATCGCCCCACCACTCCAAGCATGGGCATCTTCAAAATAAACAGCTTTCTTTGCAATTTTCTAATTCACCAACAGAGCTCGGATTCTTCTTTCGGATTTAGAGAAATGAACCACACTGGGTTTTACTGCATATATAATGAAATGATTTTTTAGCTATTTGTTCAAAAGCTGTGTACGGAGTGTTGATTACTCCTTTTTTCTCGGAACCAATGTAATTGAAAAATTCTCGTTCAATTGTGCACTATACTTGAACTAATATTTAAAAAAAAAAATTGCTGATTAAATAGAAGTATTTTAAAAGTTTACATTTTTTTAATGAATATACCTACTTAGCTATTTAAATCTTCTTAATATTTTAGTACCTATACAATTTTTAATTATAAAATAGAAGAATATTAACAGCCCGAAGTCACAACAAGGGATGGAACGAAACTGGATAGTAAGTAGGTAGTAGGTTAGTCAAACTTACGTGGAACGGAACGAAAGCTGGAACTGGTTCCAATAGTGAAACGGAACGTAAAATCTCATTTCACTTTTAAGTCGGAACGGCCCTTCACTGGGGAAATAGACATACTCTGTAGATGTCAGTCTACAGATCAGAAAATATCTGGTATAATTCTGATCATACGTTTTCACTTATGTCTGTCATGAAAGACTGATTGCCAGTTGTTTACTTAGTAAGTAGTTAGATCTCGCTTGACAAGATTCTTCCGGAGTTTTCAGAAGGTCTGTCAACCGACGCTATGCAAACCATAGCAGAGGAAGTGGTTAAAAATCTTTTTTTATTATTAGAAGGTAGAAGGTACGCTGCCTTGAGGGAGGTCTGGAATCAACTGAGAAATAAGGGTCCTTGCCTTTTGTGAGAGGAATCAAGACTAATAAAACAGAATATAAGTGGAAGACAGTGGAGGCAGCTGCATAATCAGGAAACTCTGGTGGTAAAGAGGAACGGAGTATGATGATAAATGTAATATTTAGACCAGTGATGTGTCGGTACCGAAATTTCGCGATCTTCGATGCCGATACCAGCTGTGCCAGAGGTGCAAAGGCACACCCTAATGAACTGAACACAGGCACTAGGGTCCCTTACTAAATTGAAATATATTCAAATATGTGTTATTAAAAAAAAAAAAAAGAGCATACTTCAGTAATTTAAATGAGGTAGCACTAAACTGTCGTATAACAACACTTTTGTATTATTTGGTTAAAATCTTTATCTACATAACAATCCCTTTTTTTTACTTATTATTAAAGGATATATTCAGCATGCATATTAAATATCAGTCTAAAATCTATGATATTTAAAGTATTTAAAAGATTATACCCATTCTGAAATAAATTATACTGAGCTATTCATTTTATTGTGTTCCTATTTTTTGGGGGACCCCCCAGTGCGCACCTTCTAATAAAAATGGGCTGCGCACGCCTATGATTGCTAGTTATTTTTTTTCAAGAAAAAAGCAAACAAAATCTACTAAACAATCAAATAATAATTCAGCTTTATCTGTGGATCTTGTAAAGTCATTCTAGCCTTTCTTCTACAGATTATTTTTTTTGCCTTCTCCTTTTATCAGAATATTTCCATACGATCTCCTGTTTTCTTTGAGGTTATTCATTCCAAATCTTTCATCTAGTACAAACCAAATAGATCCTATTGTTCTGAACCCAGCCAGTCTCCTCACAGATCTGCAGCATAAGATAAATCCCTCCCAAACGATCTGCGCAGCAATCCTAACAAATGCTCTCCCGTTCAACATTTGTCATGCTAATTCTTGAGAAAAACATCCAATTTCCTTATTTCCCACCACCTCCTCCCCTCCAAGCAAATTTAAATTAGTCTATAAACTATTTAATTTCGTATTTAGGATTGATGAATTAAATGCCACTTCTATTGAGATTATTTTATTTGAAAACTAGTTTCGAATGCTAAACATTCATCTTCAGTTCTAAAACATGCAATAAAATTTTCAACACATCAGAATATGTTACATAGATTAAATATACTAGTTTTCAAATAAAATAATCTCAATAGAAGTGGCATTTAATTCATCAATCCTAATTGTATTGATCCTTCTTTATCATCATGCGTACCTCAAGTAGATATTTAATTTCGATTTTACATGTTGGGAAACAGTTTTTTTAATTTTTAAATTGTAGACTAAAACCGCGAAAATCTGCTTATTGTTTTAGACTACTTCATCATTTACTGGACAATTGTTCAAAGATTCCAATTAATTTTAAAGGACTCATATATACGAAAGTAAACAGACCTATCAGGACAGAGGGAGTTGATCTTTGGTGCTTCACTCAAACTTCATTCACCTTGTTTCCAATCCTTGCAATCCACAATCCTCTATTAATCTTAATTTTCCAATTAAGTTGTTGATTTAATACAAACCAGGTACCAATTCTTCTAGTCCAGTAAAATAAGGGTTTGCCGAAGAAAAAACTGCGGAACTTTTATTCTCAACGAATTTTTCGGAGTTATAATGATAAATGAGCCGAAAACCATGGATTTAACAACAGTACGGGTTTTTAGGCGTCTGGGATATTATATTATATGGGATATTATAACTCCGAAAGTATTTATCCGATTCAAAAATTTTTTTTTCAATCTAAAGGTGGTTAAATTTACAATTAGATCCTATTTATGAAATTTTTATCAAAATTCTTGAAATACACAAGCTATTACGCTGAAATTCACTTACTTTTGTAAAATACACGTTTTTTTGACACATTATCCGCTATAACTCCAAAACCATATGTCCGATCCAAAATTTATTTTTTTCTCAAAGCTGGTTAAATTTACTATTAGATCCAATATATGTAACTTATAATTAACACCGTGAAATACCCACACCAGTCTACTGAACATGTCATAATTTACACATTTTGCCAAAACATACACATTTAGCGTGCTAGCTTGGGTGGTTTACAGGATTTAATATAATTTATATATATATATATATCATCTGATAGCAAATTTAATCAGCTTTGAGATAGAAAAAATAAATTTGGGATCGAACAAATATTTGAGGGGTTAGAGCGACAAATGTGCCAAAAAACACTTGGATTTTACAACAGTACGTTTTTATTAGCGGGCTGGCATGTACATTTTACGGGGTTTGATTAAATTTCATTTATAGATTCTTATAGTAAATTTAATCAGCTTTAAGATGAAGAAAAGTAATGTCGTATCGGACAAATAGTATCAGAGTTATAGCCAAAAGAGTACGACAAACGTGTTTTCGCCGAGCTGTGGGACTGACGGCAAGTTGGCCAATTTCTCCATTTTTTCCCAATAACGTAACTTCGCGAAAAATGGTCCGATTTCGGATTTATTTTTTTTTTATTATGCAGGTACTAGTTCTAGCTACAATTTGAAGACTTTCTCTGAAGAAAAGCTTCGTTATCGTGTTATAGATAAAAAAAACAAAAATAACGATTTTTTTTTTGGGCGGCTTTTTGCGATTTTGAATATGAAGCCGATAGTTTCCGTGATAGCAAACTTCAGATTTGGATTCAGCACCCTAAAAACCGTAAAGATCCGTTGAGAATAAAAGTTACGCAGTTTTTTCTTGAAAACGGCCTTTTGGAGCCTTATTTTACTGGACTATTTTATGAAAAGCCCAATAATTTCTCCACTAGTTTCCCAACTCTCTTCCAATGCCATTTCCGATAACCCTCCCGATGACTTTTTTTTGTTTTATATTGCGAGAACGTCATGTGATTTGATTTATGAACCTGATGTATTGGTGGTCATGGATCGCAAAGGAAAAAATCATGGGATCTTTGTCCTTCAATATTGCCTTTCAAATTCACCAGACTAAAACGACGAGAAACTGAGAAATTAGCTGTTTTCGACTTCTTCAACATTTACTAGACAAACGTTAAAACCTTCTAATTAATTACACGACACTTATTTACATGACAGTAATTAGACCTATTTTGACATGTGGAGTTCGCGGTTTGAAATGGAGAATGAACCTAAAAAAATGAAGAAATGGAGGTTAAACCTTTCAATTCTTCTCGTATCCTATCCTTACTATCCAAAATTCTTCGAAAAACCCAGAATGCTCCTTACTTTGTTACAAATAAACATATCCGTAAAGATCTTAATGTAACATTCGTTTCTGACATAGCTCAAACCAGATAACTATTCCTTAATAGCAAACTCCATAACCATCCAAATCCACGAACTTCCCGTTGTATTCCCGATAACTCTCCGAGGCGTTTAAAAAGAACTTGGCCAAGGGATCTCGGTTTATAATAAAAGGGATCTTTTATTGAAGTGATAGGTATTTGTTTTACAATTCATTGACGTGTTTTTTAATGTAATTAATGTTACAGCTAATGTACTTGTTGTTTTATTGTAAAGTTGTAAATTTCAATAGAACAAAAGCAGAAATATTTCATTTTATTAAATTACTTTTATATTATTTAGATATTATTGTTGTTGTTTTTTTTTTCATATGTTTTAAGGAATGTTATTCCAGAGAAATAGTTTTCTAAAATAAATTAAATGTATACGTCTTTATTCAGCAGTTTAAAAGGCGTCCTTTTGTTTAATAACAAGTGTCCATCACTGAAAATAGGTTACACCTATATATTTAATTATTATTGTAGTTGGTATTTCGTTTTGAACAGATTTCTGCAAAATCTAAGGGATTTATTCTGACTAATCATGAATTAATTGTTACACTGTACATGAAATTAACAGAGTATTATTTCAAAAGCAGTTGTTTTTTTTTAATGGATGCAAGCACTAAGCTAATATTGGTTTGGAATATAACTGAAATGTGTTCATTGGTAGGTGGACCGGTTCGCCGGGCGTAGGCAGAATCGTGATGGGATGTCACTACGGTTGATGGATGTTTTGCTGATCGACCACTTGAGAGCATTTGTGTTGTTCATCCGATTGCTAAAATAAAATCTTTTAATACAGCCATTGTTAAATTTTTTTCTAATTTACATAAATAAAAAAACGTCATAAAATTAGAATAAATTACTGTTTCTAATGAATTTCTTAAATTATTATTGATTTTTTCAACTCTGATAATCAATATATTTTTTATAGATTTGCTAGTCGGTAAAGCTTAATAATCAGCTGTTTCTGTTGTCGGCCATTTTTATTCATTTATATATAAACGCTTAAAATTAGACTGATTGAAATGGAAATATATTGATTATAATTTTATTTCAGACTCATCTTTACAGTCTGCTATTTAATCCCGGGATAGGAATTCTTTTTTTGTAATAAATTATTATTATTTTATTTTTTTTTTTACTAAACAAAGATTATGATATTAACAAACAATAAATTCTATAACTTCTACAATGCTGAATAAACTTACTTCACCTACTTATCTTTTCTTAATCACAGTTTCGGTATATTGTCATAAAGAAAAAAAATATTAATTCTTAATTGCAATATAATATAAAGGTAGGATATCGAAAAGGAAACTAGTATTTTAGGAATTTATATACGTTTTTCTGTATAATTACATGTTAACTATTTCTGTAAATTGGGATATTTATTAAAGAAAAGAAATTCATATTTTATTTTACAAAGGATTCACCATCAAGAAAATTATCTTAAAGCAAAAAATTTGTTTGAGTTGCTAAAAGTTTTTTGTCCCCCTAATTAGTGTTTTTGACTTTTATTGCCAAGAAAAAATTAGCATACTGAATGGCGTCCAAGCAAGATCAAATTAGCTTGGTATTTTAATAATGATCAATCCTATCGAGTTTCTTTAATACTTTAATATTTTATGATGAAATACACTTGTAGTACATGAATGATCTTATCTCAGTCTGATATTTTTATAAGTAATAATAATTATAGGTATATTATCATTATAAAAAACATTTCTAAGAATAAGAAAATGATATTCCATTAATCCCTATTGAACAGACCCGCTACCTAGGACTCCACTTGGACAAACGTCCAATTGGAATCCACTTACAAGACTAAAACGATAAGAAACTGCTCCTCGTTACAGACTACTTCAACATTTACTAGACAAACGATCAAAGCTTCCAATTAATCACAAAAGACCATTTACATGACTGTGATTAGACCTATTTGGACGTAAGGAGTTGAGTTTTGGGGCTCCACTAAACCATCCAATTCATCTCGTATCCTATTCTTGCAATCCAAAATCCTTAGAAAAATCCTCAATGCTCCTTACTTTGTCACCAATAAACTTATCCATAAAGACCTTAATGTTCCTCTTGTTGCTGATTTAGCCCAGACCAGATACCTATCCTTCTATAGTAAGCTCCATAACCACTCCAATCCACTTGTCTCCCAAGTTGCTTCCCACTCCATTCCCGATAATCCTCCGAGTCGTCTGAAAAGAAGATGGCTTGGAGACGTTTTAGTGTAGATATTTATTGAAGTGCTACTACTGAGTAGTTCTTCACAAGTTATTTACATGCTATTGTATTCACTATCAACAAATTTACTTGATGTATATGTTTTTGTACAGTTGTAAATATCAATAAATGAGAAAAAAAAAAAAAAAAAAAAAAGAACAAGAAAAAAACGTATTTGTAAGTACGGGGGTCTGCTGTACCTTAAAACTAAAGTGAACCGTCAAATGACACCGAACTCACAACGACCTCGAGTAGATCATGAATAGAGAAGCATCGCGATTTGAGAATATGAAATGTCTTTTCTGAACCAAAATAGAAATTAAGAATCTTTATTTTTATTTATTATTCTTTACTTATAATGATTCAGTGTTGTAGTCATAGAATTAGGATTTATAGTGTTGAATTTTGAATTTCTAATCACGATTTTCCGTCTCTCATCTTTTTGACAGGGGTATGAATTCTGGTTGGGGACCTACAGTTTCATTTTAAGCTTTTTTTCACTCTCAAGAATGCAGCATTTTGATTAATGTAACATTTTAAGTTAGTGTTGCTCGGATCGAAAATCTTCCGACAAGGGGACGTTTTGACTTGTAAATCACAGATTTGAATGCCGAATTTTGTAGGGACCTATAATAGTGAGTTATAGCCGCCAATGAGCATTGGGGGGACTAGAAAAAAAATAAAATATGAAAATCACGTTTTATTTTTTTGCTCAGCTCTCAGTCAAGATAGAGAAATAATTCTTTCACGTTAAATTGTTGTTTTGGGGATCCACCAAACCATCGAATTCTTTCCGCATCCAATCACTCCAATCCAAAATCCTTCGAAAAATCCTAAATGCTCCTTACTTTGTCACAAATTAACTGATCCAAAATGACCTTAATATCCCATATGTTGCTGATTTGGCACGAACCAGATACCTATCCTTTCATAATAAACTCACTGCTCATCCAAATCCACTTGTTGCAAAACTTGCTTCCCATTCCATTCCTGGCAATCCTCCGAAGCGTCTGAAAAGAAGATGGCCTCGGGATCTTCTTCCTTTGTAAATATTTCGTTAGAGTACTACCATTAGGTAGTTTCTCCACACGTTTTTAGCAAGTCATTTTTTTCCCATTGTAATCCGCTCATTTACTCGATGTATTTGTTTTAATACAGTTGTAAATTTCTGTTAATAAAAGATTTAAAAAATAAAAAAATTGTACTTTTGTTTGCTATTTGGAATAAAAATATCAAATCTTTCGTTATGCTCAAGACACGACCCTGCTTTAGGGTGCTCACAAACTCCAAAAAAATGACAAAATTCCAATGAAATCCGCTGTAAATCAGTAGAATTTTTTTTTTCATTAAAAACTGACCTCAAATCTCTACTTAACGCACCAAAAAAACCATTATATGTGAAATTTTATCAAAATCAGAAAATATTTATTTTTTACCCTTATCGAGGACGTTAACGTTTTTGAAGTTGAGATTTCATCAACAATTTCTAAAGGCCATAACAACTGCTGGGCTAAATCAGCAACATATGGAACATTAAGATCTTTATGGATAAATTTATTGGTCACAAAGTAAGGAGCATTAAGGATTCTTCGAAGGATTTTGGATTGTAAGGACTGGATTCGAGAAGAATTGGATGGTTTAGTTAAGCCCCAAAGCTCAACTCCGTATGTCCATATAGGTCTAATAACTGTCATGTAAATGAGTCTTGTAATTTACTGGAAGCTTGGAAGCTTGGAAGCTTTGATCGTTTGTGTATCTAGTAAACGTTGAATTAGTCTGTAACGACGGGCAGTTTCTTGTCGTTTTAGTCTTGTATGTGGATTCCAAGTTAGACGTTTGTCCGAATGGAGTCCTAGGTAGAGGATCTGTTCAACAGGGATTAATGGAATATTGTGATAAATTAATTAAATTATAATATCACTGATATAGGCTCATTTCTATTTCGAACCCACCAATTCATCATAAGGGAAAATTTGATATTTATAAAACAGTTTGCGTGAGATCGGAACACCTGCATTTACATATGATTCAGCATTGTGGTTTCTCGTTCGAAAAAAAAATTAAATAAATATTGCACTTGCACTTAGGAAAGGGACCTTAGCAACATTATAACACAAAATCTAATTGTTTCATTACCACCTTATTTATGAGATTTTAATGTTATCCTTTAACTATTAGTTTCCCTATTAGGGTAGGTATGGTTTAAGTTATGGTTAAAATTACCATTTTCAATAACGTATATCTCGAAAACCGTTGAAAGTTCGACAAATATGTATAGAAACAATTTTGGGTCTCCACAAATCTCAACTCCGTACGTCCAAATAGGTCTAATCACAGTCATGTTTTTCCCAGTCAGGGAGAAATTGAGTTTTATTTATTTTTACAACGTCCATGTCCGTTGTTCAATGAAACAGAGCTTAGGTATCAGAATCCACAGGCCTATACCTAGAAATACGCTTCGGTGATTAAAGTCGATATATACTGTTGTATCCTTGCTTACTTCCAACATCAGCTTGAATATTTTTGAAGAATTTTTCTCATGGAATATTCTGCTTCCTATGCCTGTAACATTATGAGCAACTGGTCTTCAGCAAACAAGAGATTAAATTGTCAAATATTTCAAATTTTACAGCCTATACCATAGCATTCATTCTTTCCATCACTTATTTATGTATTTAATTCTGTACATTTAAAAAGTTATAAAAAAAATTATAACAAATATCAATTGGTGGTTCAAGATTCATTATCATAAGACTTTTTCATGAAAATATTCCGTGCGTAATATCAGGTTTCTACCTTCGTTTTGTACCACATCTAAACACAACAACAATGAGTTCGCATTTTTGAGTTATATGAAGTAGGTCAACCTTGTATACGTCAAAGAAATGTTTAAAAAAACAACTTGAAATCTATTTACCGATTACAAACTCCTTATCACAAAAATACTCAAGCAATGTTGTACTTAAAAAACAAACATCTTTAGCAGTTGGATACTATCAACATTAACTTTTTTTAAAGACTAAAGTGACAAGAAACTGCTCGTCGTTACAGACTACTTCAACATTTACTAGAAAAACCATCAAAGCTCCCAATTCATTACAAAAGACTTTTTTACATGACTGTGATTAGACCTATTTGGACGTACGGAGATGAGCTTTGGGGTTCTACACTAAACCATCCAATTCATCGCGTATCCAATCCTTAAAATCCAAAATCCTTCGAAAAATTCTCAATGCACCTTACTTTGTCACCAATAAACTTAACTATAAAGATCTTAATGTTCCATATGTTGCTGATTTAGCCAACACCAGATACCTATCCTTTCATAGTAAGCTCCATAACCACTCAAATCCATTATTTTCTCAACTTAGACCAAATAGGTCTAATCACAGTCATGTAAATGAGTCTTTTGTAATTAATTGGGAGCTTTGATCGTTTGTCTAGTAAATGTTGAAGTAGTCGGTAACGACGTGCAGTTTCTTATCGATTTAGTATTAAAATTGACTTTAGTTTTCAAATCACTGACTATAGTAAAATGTAGTGTTAATTTTGACAAATATGTTTATATACAGGTTTTTCTTATACTTTATTTCAGTAATATTACTACTTTTTTTATATTTTCAAATCTTAAACTTGAAGATTTTCGCGACCTAATTGAAGAGTTCTGTCCCTTTTCTATCGGAATGTTTGGTATGCTCTCTTGAAGCTGCTTCGATTCGATATATTTAGCAATGCCATTCCCAGAATCCTAAAATGCACGTCTCACAGCAATAAGGAAAACTCTTAGGGGCATGATAATTACTCGTACGTGATAATTAAAATCACCTGAAAAAGGATAGATATCACAAAGGAAAAAAAAATCAGAAAAAATATAAAATTACAATATTCTTTAGTCAAGCTAGCATTTATTTCCACTACAATATAAAATATATATGTATATATAGAATTTGGAAACTGACGTAAAATGCTACGCAATAATAATATACAATAGTAACATGATACATATAAAGTCCAGTCAATAAACATATTGTAGGGTGCATGGAATATGCGATAATTTCTGACATCAGAGCTTCGTTAGAAGTACATAGTTAGAAGGTAAACATACTAAAAGTCCCTGCCCCTGGGGGGCAGCTAACGGTGGGGGGAGGGGAGAAGGTTCCATTTTTGGGTTTTTCGGTTATATCTCGAAAATGGTTAACACTAGAAAACAATGTCACAAATGAAAATTAAAGGTTATTTCCTATAAAAATGTTTCTATACATATTTGTCAAACTTTCAACGGTTTTCGAGATATACGTTATTGAAAATTGATAATTTTAACCATAACTTAAACCATACCTACCCAAATAGGGTAACTAATAGTTAAAGGATAACATTAAAATCTCATAAATAAGGTGGGAATGAAACAATTAGTTTTTGTGTTATAATGTTACTAAGGTCCCTTCCAAAGTGCAATATTTATTTAATTTTTTTTTCGAAACCACATTGCTGAATCATAGGTAAATGCAGGTGTTCCGATCACTAGCTACGACATTTGATGATGTAAAAGGAAATGGAATCTGTCAAAGTCAATATTCAATATTCTAATATGACACCTGTTAAATCCACAAACTGTTTTATAAATATCAAATTTTCCCTTATGATGAATTTCTGGGTTCGGAAGAGAAATGGGCCTATATCACTGATATTATAATTTAATTTAATTTGTTGAACATATCAGCTACCTAGAACACCATTCGGACAAATCTCTAACTTGGAATCCACATACAAGACTAAAACGATTAGAAACTTCCCATCGTTACATACTACTTCAACGTTTACTGGACACACGTTCAAAGCTCCCAATTAATCACAAAAGGCTCATTTACATGACGGCGATTAGACCAAGGGAGTTGAGCTTCGGGGCTCCATTAAACCATCCAATTCATCTCGTATCCAATACTTACAATCCAAAATCCTTCGAAAAATCCTCAGTGCTCCTAATTTTGTCACCAGTAAAGTTATCTATAAAAATATTAATGTTCCGTATGTTGCTGATTTAGCCCTGCTGTTTATTAACCTCCCATTACCACTCAAATTCACTAGTTTCTTAACTTGCTTCCCACTCCATTTCTGATAATCCCCCAAGGCGTCTGAAAAGAAGATGGCCTAGAGACTTTCTACTGCAGAATTTTTATTGAAGTGCTACTGATGATTAGTTCTTTTTAAGTTTTCACATGTTATTGTAATCGTTATCAACATACTTTTTTTATGTATATGTTTTTTACAGTTGTAAATTTCAATAAATTGATATTAAAAAGAAGGTAATTTTGATACTTTATAATCGGTAAATAGATTTCAAGTTGTTTGGCTTATACAAGGATGACCTACGTCATATAACTCAAAAAATGCGAACTCATTGTTGTTGTTTTTAGATGTGGTACAAAACGAAGGTAGAAACCTGATAAAACGCACGGAATATTTTAATGAAAATTTCTTATGATAATGAATCTTGAATCACCAATTGATCTTTGTTATAACGATTTTTGTAGTTTTTTTTTAAATGTACAGAATTAAATACACATATAAGTGATCGGAAGAACAATTGCTATGGTATGGACTTTAAAATTGGAAATATCTGCCAATTTAATCACTTGTTTGCTGACGAGCAGGTACTCATTATGTTAGAAGCAGAATATTTGCAAAATATTTACAATCAAAATCCTTCGAAAAATCCTCAATGCTCCTTACTTTGTCACCAATAAACTTATCCATAAAGGTCTTAATGTTCCATACATTGCTGAGTTAGCCCAAACCCGATACCTATACTTTGATAAGAAGCTCCATAATGTCTTCATCATTGCCTATGTACATTAATTTACATTTGGACCTTACTCAGTTATGATAATTAGCAATAATAAAACAATGCGATACTATAAATGCAAACGACCTCGCATATTATGTTCCATTTCATTATTATGTTTTCTTTGTTTTTCTAATTAATCAGACGCTACAACGTTGTCACAGTTTCATTGAAAGGAAGAATATTCATTTTTTTTTTTTCAATAATTCATTAGTTCATAGAGCACAACCATAACAATGAAGGCGAGACAATGCTCTGGAAGAATAGCCGAATTGATATGAGTCACTGTTTAGCGAGAAAGATGTAATTACGGTCATGAAGGCTGTTAGCCTTGCTCTGGACTTTCACACTGCAATTATACAGATTGCCTATCTGAAGGTTCTCTACCCTGCCAATTACTAGTTGAAGTAGCTAATTTTATCAAGTATCCACTGCTTTTCGATCCCAATGCCACCTGAATCAGAAATCATACATCAGTACTATGTTACATAGATTATATACACCAAAGTTTTTAAAAATGTAAGACAAGTAATTAATCATCAGTACGCACCTTAGGAGGCCTAAGAGATAACTGAAATAGAAATGTACATCTTACTAAATTCGTGAGAAGTGTAAGGGGGCAGAGGGGGGGGGGCAGGTAGGTTAATTTTCTGTGATTTACTATGGGATTTCCCTTATGACTCATTGGATTTTTCCTTTTCTATGGGAAACAAATTTAAAATGTGGCTATTGGATATGTTTATTCACTTTTTCATTTAAACAAAAATCTGGATCGGTTTTAAACGATTTTATTATTTCTAATGATTTACAAATATTTAATTTTAGGCTATTATCTACTCGATGTATTATTTTCACTCCCGAGTCTTTATTAAATTTTTGGTTATTTTCATTTAGATGGATAGCGAAATTGGAGTTTTGGGTCTCATTATTGTATGCTCTTATATGTTCTTTTACTCTTTGATTGAATGAAGTGGAAATTAATTCATCAATCCTAATTGTATTGATCCTATTCGTTAAACATTTTTAAAAAAGTGTCCTTTTTAAATCCGCTATCTTAAAACCGTTAAATATTTTAAAACAGTATCCTGGAGGACAACAATAGCGGAAGTTATCCTTCGGATAGCTTAAAAAAAGCGTTAAAATAGCAATCCTTAAGGACGAAAAAGCTAATTCTAATTGTGGATGGAGAGAGTGGCCAAGGATGTCCTGCGGCCTCAAAAAATCGTCAGATCCTGGCAGATCTGTAAAACAGTGTCCTTAAAAACCGTTAAAACAGCAATCCTTAAGGACAAAAAAGCTAATTCTAATTGTAGATGGAGAGAGTGGCCAAGGATGTCCTTCGGCCTCAAAAAATCGTCAGATCCTGGCAGATCTGTAAAACAGTGTCCTATATGATCATGCGTACCTCAAGTATAATATGTTAAAGTATATTGAAACAATATGGTTAATTTAAGGTAGGGATGGGTATCGATATACGATATATCAAAAATATCGACATTTTTCTTTGACAGTCCGATATTTTTTTCTTTTATATTTCTTCTTATACTTACAAAAAAAAAAAGGAAACGTGAGGTGACTATTCTTATACTTATGTTAGAATATATTGTTTTTCTATATTTTGAAAATACATGGTTGGCAAGACTGGTACTAGTTGCATCTGCACGTGATATACATCTAACAATAATGTTTAAAACCATTTCACTGTTTAAAACCAGTAATCTGAATTGATTTCCGGACAATTCAATAATTTGGTTCGATGAGAGTTATAACGACGTCTCATTCGGAACAGTCAGTTTTTTCAAGATGTCTTATAGTATATGTAAAGATGTCATTTCTCTTACAAATACTATATTATAAATATTCAATAACTATATAAATATTCGCTAATGGAGAGCAGGATATTTCTAATATGTCAATTGATCGTCCTGTACTTTATTCACAAAACTGTCCTTTTGCAAAATTGATAGGTATTAGGTTAGAATCACAACTCTCTTTTTCACCACAGAATAAAAACAACTAGAACCATCAGATATCAGCTAGTACACCTCCTCCGCGCACTGTGTCTTTCACTCAGACTGTAAATACTCATTTACAAAGCCGTATTGATACCATCTCTCCCTCACGGTGCACCACTCCTCCAATACCTATATCCCACCACACTAAAATCACTACAAACATTTCAGAACAGTGTCTTACAGAAGATACAGTAGGCAAAAAAAGTATTTGCACACCATGTTATTAAAGATTTTTTATTAAATAAATTTTTCTTTTTCACCCAAATAATATTTATTAAGTTAATAAATCAAAACCTTATAACATTTTAAATTCAAATATTTAAAAAAGTCAAACAAATTAAGTATGAGCAATATAATGTAATTTTTCACTGCAAAAAAAGTATTTGCACACCTGTAATCAGTGATCCTTTAACATGTCAACAAATGTTCTGAGAGGATTAACGTGTCCTTTAGTACATTCTATCCTTTTCTCTTTACTAGATTCTTTAAGTTTTAGTTGTGCTTTCAACTAGTGCGTTTAATATGGCTCCAAAATCTAGATAAATTCCTGTAACTATGAGGCAGGAAGTACTGAGGAAGTAGGCAGGAAATTGGGAATAGATTAAATTTATCATTTTCCACTGTGAGGTACATCATTAAAAGAGGGATAACAGAAAATAAGCAACGAACAGGTCGACCAAGAGCCTAAAACGAACGAGAGAGGAGGAAGGTTATCAAAGAAGCGCTGAAAAATCCAGCTCAAAGTGCGCAAAATCTTGCCGGTGATCTGGCGTCATGTTCAGGTAAAACTATTCGCCCACAGACAATAAGAAAAATTCTTCACAATGAAGGCATACGAGGCAGGAGACCCTTAAAAAAACCATATATCAGTGAGGTTAATAGGAAGAAACGGCTTGAGTTCGCCAAAGAATTTGTTAACAAATCCGTTGAATTTTGGAAGAAAATTATTTTTTCCGATGAAAGTAAATTTGAGGTTTTTAAACCACAAAATATAATAACTATATGGAGAAGGCAGAAAACGGCTTTGAATACAAAAAATGTATTGAAGACGATTAAGCATGGAGGAGGGAACATAATGGTTTGGGGTAGCATGGCTTATTCTGGAGTGGGAAATTTACATGTCATCGAAGATAAAATGACAGCTCGGTCCTATGTGGAGGTGTTGCGGGGCAACTTGAAGGAAAGTGCTTTAAAATTAGGTTTGGAGAACAATTTTTATTTCCAACAGGATAACGATCCAAAACATACGGCCAACATTACAAAAGAATGGCTCCTTTATAATGCCCCAAGAAGACTGATGACCCCACCCCAATCTCCAAACCTCAACCCAATTGAAAATCTGTGGCATATTCTGGATAGAAAAGTACGCGAGACCTCTATTACGAGTACAGCAGAGCGCACACTAAGACAGGCATGCCTTGACGGGAACATGCCATGACGGGGACATGACAGGACGTTTACAGCCAATGCCTGTGCCTCTTCCGCACACTAAGACAGGACGGGATGCACGTCCTGTCCCCCCACCACTCCATAGTTTTCACAGGTTTCTAGGTTTTGCCAAGGCCCTAGCTCAAATGGTGAATGGGAGAGAGCATGCGCAGCTTCGAGGAGGACGTGGTGGGAAAGCCAGGTACAGCAAGTTTTCGCTCCAAAAGCGGTATCGATACGGCACGGACTTTTCTCAAAAGTGTCTGCCTGTCCGTTGCCTGGCTTAGTGTGCGCCTTTCCTATATATACAACTGAAAGCGAAAATAAACGTCCCGTCATGTTCCCGGCATGGCATGCCTGTCTTAGTGTGCGCCCTGCTTAAGGAGCACCTGAGACGGGTGCTAGTTGATTCCTGGAACAATTTATCAGGTGAGGTGACAAAGAATTTAGTTGAGTCAAAGGCGGTTACAGGCCGTAATTGAAACTAAAGGAATGCAAACTAAATATTAAGGACAATTTTATAAACAGTTATGACTCAAACAAACTATTTTTTGAAATGTTTGATTAGGTGTGCAAATACTTTTTTTGCAGTCTAAAATTACATTATATTCTTTATACTTAATTTCTTTGACACTTTTACATATTTCTATTTATAATGTTATATTGTTTTGATTTATTAACTTAAATAAATGTTGTTTGGGCAAAAAAGTGAAATTTATTTAATCTAAATCTTTAATTACATGGTTTGTAAATACTTTTTTTGCCTACTGTATGTCGAATCACATCCCTCGAACGTTGTAACATGAAACACGTTCACGATTTCCTCCATCTTGAAACCATTCAAGAACAGATCACACGACGACACATAAAGTTCTATGACAACCTCTCCGCCTCCTTTAATCCTCTCTTCCGTTCCATCAACCCAATACCCCTCCCTGCTAGATGGCAAGGCAGAATGGGTCACAAAAAACCGACTAACGTCATATTGTGATTTCATCACATTATGACTAAATTGTAAATACTGTAAATATTTAGTTTTAAGTTAATTATAAGGTTTGTTATAATATTGTTATAGAGGTATCCTCAACTCTAACTAATCCCAATCTAAGCCTTTTTAATGATACTTCATCACCTCACTAACTGATCTCAACATAACACCAAATACCAGGTAGGAATGGTAGAAAAAGGTAACCATCTCGTTCTCTATCTTATAATAAATCTAAAGTCTGGTTAGAGACACGGTATTGTAAACATCTCTGTACTCCTTCTAGAGCTTAACTGTTTATTTGATCAATTTTCTCCATTTTTTTTTTGTGTACTCAGTTTTTTAAGTTTTTTTCACGTTAGTTCACTAGCCGATTTCGTTTTTGTTTTATTTCTCCAGAAAAGTGAAGGTTACTGGTGGAAGAAACGAGATTGAGGTAATAAAAGTTAATCTCGATAGGATTATAGCTGCGGGCTTCAGGCTACCTTCATAAACACACCTACTACGTAAGTTGTAAACATAAATATTATGGCTCTGTGTTCTATTTGCAATGGGGCAATAACCCGTGAAGATAAATATAATTTAAATTGCAATAAATGCAAAGTTATATTTCACGGGAAGTGTTGCATGCTGGAGGATAAAGAAGTCGAAGAAATTAAATCGCTTAAAAAAAATATGGACATGTATGAACTGTGATAAAACGAAAAAAAAACCCTTCAACCACAACTAAAATAGTAAGTCCTACCATAACACCCACGGACCACAACTCAGATCCATCAACAGCCGAGATACTAGCTGCAATAAACAGTCTTAAAAAAGAAAGTAAAGAAGACATAAATGACGTAAAATCGGCCCTAGAAAAATACGGCGAGATGACTTTCGAACTGTATGAGCGACTGAACAAAATCGAAAAACATTTCGAAAGTCAGTCTAAACATTTAGAGGAAGTCATTGCTGAAAATAAATCATTGAAGTCTAAAGTTGAAAATCTTGAAATAAGAGTAAATAAGGCCGAGCAGGGTCTTCTGAGAAGATCAATTGAGATTAGAGGCATTCCTATTCGCCCAGGAGAGACACCGGCGGGTCTGGTTTCCAGCGTTGGGGCGGGTCTTGGTCTCAAGATTAATGTTGAAGACCTGGACATGGTTGAACGAAGAAGACCAAGAAAAGACGATCCCAGGCCACCCTCTGTCATCGTGCGCTTCGTTAGGCAAACGCTTAGGGACGAAATAATTCATAAAAGAAAAGTTAAGCGGGAATTTACAACAAGAGATATCGGTTGGCAAGAGAACGATTCCCACCGGATTTTCATCGGAGAAGAAATGACATCAACCAACAGACACCTCTACTGGCTGGCTAGACAGAAGAAGCTAACCGGTAAGCTAAAATACGTATGGTTCTCAGCCGGTAGAGTGCGCTGCCGAAAAGACAACGGCCACCCTGTTATCTTTGTCGACCGGGCTCAGGATTTGGATGTCTTCGTATGACTGTCATTTACTTGTAAAATCTACTTACTGTCATTTTCTTGCATCATTCTGGCTTATTTCGTGGAATCGTCAATGCGTACTTTAGAATTTTATTTCATTCATACATTTTTCTTTCAAATTTCTTCCCACATAAATAGTTTTTACTTTATTTTTTTCATTTTATTTTCTAATTTTAGTTTTATTAATTTTTATTATACAATGTACTCTGCAGGTTGTTACTCATATTACAGGGTCTTTTTTCCTACATATGTCTTTCCCTTAACTTCTCTTCAGAATGTCTAGTGTCCTAACTACCTGTCACGTTAACTCCCAATCCTTGCCTGCTCATTTTGATGAATTCCAGCAATATTTCTTACATAAATTTTATCATATTATATCCATTTCCGAAACCTGGCTTAAGCCCCACATTCCTTCCTCTTTCGTCTCCCTTACCCGCCATGACCGGGCTGGCCGGACTGGCGGCGGTGTTGGTATATATGTACATGACAGCCTGAAAACAAGAATCCTCGATTTTTCTCCCTCATCCACACATCCTCACGTTGAATACCTTGTCCTTGAAATTTCTGCCGGCAATCAGCACCTATTATACGCTGTGATATATCGTCCTCCTCTTGTTCCGTTCGATCAGTCCTTTGAATCTTCCTTATTTAACCTTGTTCCGCTCTATTCCAATATTATTATCTCCGGAGACCTCAATACAAATTTCCTAGCGGACTCCAATGACAAAACGTTACCTGGATAACCTCTTCTATTCTCTCCGCCTTTTCATTGTACCTTTCGCTCCTACTCACCATTCCCGCTGGACCGACACATGGTTAGACCTATATATTATAGATTCTGAAAAAAATCTCCTTACCTCCTCACAAAGCCCTGTTTCATTTTTATCTTCCCATGACCTAATCCAAATATCCTACGATTTCCAAACCTATCCTTTTCCCACAAAAACCATAACTTAGCGCAACCTTGACGCTCTTGACCGTGATATTATCTTACCTCTCCTTGAAACCATAGATTGGAGTGAAATCTACTCCTCCTCCTCCATAGACTCCATGGTCGAAATCCTCACATCCAATCTTCTTAGTATCCTTGAAACCTACGCTCCACTTAAAACCTCTACCTTTCGTCGTCGACCGGCACCCTGGATGTCAAAAGAAATCAAAGAACTACAGAGAAAGCGGGAGGCTGCACGAAGACGATTCAGACGAACGAGACTCACGGACGACTATCAAGTGTTCAAAAAACTTCGTAACCAGGTGCAAGCAAAAATTCGAAGTGCAAAATCTTCCTATTTCCACGAAGCCTTATCTTCCTCTCCCGATTCCAAGTCAAAATGGCAAATCCTTCGAAAACTCGACCTCCATAACCCTTCCGGATCCTCCACCTCAACCAACTTCCCAGTTTCGCCTAATGACCTGAACGCCTATTTTGTTTCATCATCTCTCACCTCTCCTTCCCGTTATACCAGCTTTTCCTCAGAAATACCTTTCAATGACAGTAACTTTTATTTTTCCGACATAACCCCCACAGAAATTATCTCCTCTATCATGAAATCCCATACCAATTCCGTAGGTCCAGATGGTATCCCTATTAAACTTATAAAACTATGCCTCCCATAAATTCTACCGGTCCTTGTTTTTATCTATAATTTCCCCCTACAAAACTCTATATTTCCTACCTCCTGGAAAAAAGCTATTGTTCATCCCATCAATAAAACTCCTAATCCTAACTGTCCTGCTGATTATCGCCCGATCTCCATCCTTTCAAACCTTTCAAAACCCCTTGAACGATTGGTGCAATCCCAAATTTCCCATTTCCTGGAAGATTCCCATCTACTCGACCCTTTCCAATCCGGTTTCCGTCCTGGTTATTCTACACAATCAGCACTAACCAAAATCATAAGTGATATCCACGTTGCAATAGATGAAAAAAAAACTGACCGTCTTAATACTCCTAGATTTCTCTAAAGCATTTGATTCCATTGACCATCGTATCCTTTTTACCAAATTAAATGCTTTAAAATTTTCTAATAGTTCAATCCGCTGGATCCGATCCTTCCTCTCTGACCGCACTCAAGCCGTATCTATCCCTAATCAACCCTTATCCGTCTTCCTACCTCTGTCTTCGGGAGTTGCCCATAGGTTCCAGCATTTCACCCCTCCTCTTCAACTCCTACATTAATGATCTTCCCCAGTCAATTTTACATTGTTCCCATCATCTTTATGCAGACGACTCTTAAATTTATCTATCCTTTCCTCCCAACGAATTACATGAAGCTTTATCTAGGATCCAGGAAGACCTCGACAGAATCTGTACTTGGGCCAACTTGCATAATTTAAAGCTAAATGCAGGGAAAACTCAAGCTATTGTAATCGGTTCAAGTCCCCTCCTCAGATCCATTACCAACTTTCCTACTCTAAACCTGAATAATCAACCTATCACTTTCTGTTCCTCTGCCAAAAATTTAGGAATCATTATTGACCAAAACCTCTCCTGGAAGCCCCAAATTGCCCAAATAGCCCGAAAATCAATAGGAATTCTCAAATTATTCCATCGTTCCCGTCATTTCCTTCCTCAATCCACGCGAAAAACTCCTAGTTTCCTCATTCATTTTTCCTCAGTTTGATTATGGTTGTGTAGTGTATGGGGGCCTCTCGGTGGGTCTCCGGGACAGATTACAACGAATCATGAATAGTTTTTATTAGATTTGTTACCGGTACCCCGAGACGTTCACATGTATCGCACCTCTATACTGCCTTGGACTGGCTCTATCCATCCTCCCGTAGACAATATTTCCTGGGCACTTTCCTGTACCAAGTCATTAATAACCACTGCCCACCCTACATCCATAACCTGTTGAAATTCAAGTCTTCCATCCACTTCCAACTCACAACAAGATCACGTTCCTCTGACCTATATACTCCCCTCCACCGAACGGCATTATACCAACACTCCTTCCAAGCTCGATCCACTACCCTCTGGAACTCTATACCTTCTGAAATAAGACATGCTCCTTCCTTAAACTCATTCAAAACTCTCCTATTCAAATATCTCCTTAAATCCCAAATAGACGCCGCCAATATGTGTAATAATTAAAAATCCAATCAGTCAATCTCAAGTAAATCCAATATCAATGAATTATTGGATAATTGGCAAGTGATCAATTATTGGTAAATTTTATCAATTTTAGATCATTTGTCTGTCTAAAAATTGCTTTTATTTTGTCTCATATAGCTATACCATATAATATAAGAGGACAGTAAGTAGATGTGTAAATATATATTTTCAGGTATTTGTAAATATTTTGTCTTATTAATATTCAAATAGTTAACTTTCTTTCTTTTTTTCTCTCTCTCTCTATAGGTTTTCCTTTCTATTCACCATATTTGTTTTTATTTCATGAATTTATTTATTTATTTATTTTTTTTTTTTTTTTCATTTTTCTGAATGTATTGTAATTATTATATTAGCATATTAGTATTATGATTTTTTTTTTTTTTTTTTCTCATGTATATATTCATAGTTTTTATGTTATTATGTTTATATTTTTTTTTTTAATTTAATTTTTTTTTTTCCCTATAAAAAAAGCTATGCTGCAATTACTGATGCTTTTAATTTTTAAATTACATGCCAGACAATTGTACTTCTAACTGTGCATTATTGTTATTCTTAGGGGACAGTAAGTCCCAGAATAAAGTTTATTTTTTCATTTCATTTTATTTCATTTCATTATATTAGCATCCCCAGCCACGGCTTCCCCCGCTCTTCTAAGTAACGAACTTAGATAGGTTTAAATAATAACAGAAGTTTTTTTTTTTAACAATAAAAATCTTATAATGCAGTTGAGAATTATTTTCTCAAAATATTTCTAGATATTTTCACTCAAAGCTGTAACCCGGTATTATTGCAATGATTTACCCAAAAGCATTTTTGGATATTCAATCCATAAATATAATCTAATAGTTGGTAATTTAGGTGTGCAGAGACGTTTTAGGAAGAAACTCTGGCGGAAAATGTACTGCATTATCAGTGCTTACAACCCTATCAATATAGATATTATCTATGTCCCAATTTACTTTTTCAATAATAATGTTGTTAATATTCTCTGCTATAGTATTTGTTGATAATATTACTGCTCTTTCACACAACCAATGGTACAATTTATTAAATAAACCTGAAACATTAAAATGAATTTGAAATCATTGAAATATTAGTCTTCTTAAACCTTCATCAAAAGCTATGGTTAGGTCGCCCATTTTTTAAATACAATACCAAAAAATAATCGATATTTTGGGCAATAATGTTTAGTGCAGCAAAAATAATTTTATTGATTTCATTTGGTTGGATTTTAATTTCTATCTAACAATATATTAGTTATTGTATTATATATTCCATTTATATAATAGTATAGATGTAGATTAATTTAGAACATATGTTTTATTGCTAATTGTTTACAAACACCTGCACTAAAGTAGTATTTATAAAAAATAAATGTTATTTTGATTTTACATACACCTAGAACCCCAACTCTGATTTAAATTCTTTTTTTCAAAAACCTTCTCGGGGATAATAATAATAATTTAATTTCATTAATAA
Source organism: Euschistus heros (assembly GCA_003667255.2). Classification (NCBI taxonomy): domain Eukaryota; kingdom Metazoa; phylum Arthropoda; class Insecta; order Hemiptera; family Pentatomidae; genus Euschistus; species Euschistus heros. Next base: position 209,122 of record RCWM02000570.1, on the reverse strand, counting down.
TAAAAATAATTTCCCAAATTTTTACGGCGATCGAATGTACGGTTTTTGAATCTATCGAATACAGACATACACACATTCATTTTTATATATATATAGATATATGGTTATTTATGCATATGTTTAATATAATTTTGTTTCTTTTACAGGATTCAGAAAAAAAAAAAAAAATCTGCAAAATTGAAGTTTTTGAGTTATGCCGTTGTTGCGGAAAGTGAGCGATTTGTGGAACCATTCAAGAATTTTGTTGGGACGAGATGGAATTTCAGTTCTATAAAATAAAATATTACAAGGCTGATATATAGCTGAGATATTTATAATTAGGTAATGATCTAAACAATGGAGAAAGAGAATATTGAGAACACTTGGCAGAGGCTACGCTAGAGATAGAAGACGACCGTCAGTCAAAGCAACCCGGTATATTTCCACTTGGTCGCCATTCTTTAAAAGTGTAATGACTCTAATCTATTAAAAACAAATATATAAAAATACATATTGTATAATTTTAACCTAAATATATTATGTTATTGAAGAATTATTTACTACTTATACGGTGTTAAGTTTATTAGAAAAGTAGTTTAGAATTTTGTTAATTTCTATCACTTCTAAAATAGTAGAAACATTCAAAATAGCAGAAATTTGATAGAAATATTGTATTAGTATTTAAATGTAAAACAAGGCATAAAATACAACAAAAAATGTTTTATAGCGAGCAAATCGGAAAACAAATAAAAATAAAAGTGAAGTAATGGATTTTAGTTTACTTATTATTAACTTATTATTAAAACTTACACCACCCATTTTCAAAAACTTTAAAGTATTGTTGTCTATAATTAAAACACAGTCCATTCTATCTTGCTTGTGTAATATTTAATAAGAACGTTTGCAAAACCTTTATTTTCTCGAAATGAAGGAACCTTGACTTGCACCACTTTCATTCTCACCGGCTCAATTGATCTTGGATATTTATACCTACAATACAATGCTTTTCCCAATCTACATTTTAGAGTTAAAAGTATCAAATCACTTGAAATAATAATTAAATCAAATTAATAATTAATGATTTTTCGAAATAAACAAAGCTGAGAAAAATAGCGGATTCAAACGTTACTTTTTTCATTCAAACCAATTTAGCTCCTATACGGTAGGTCCTAGCGACAAATGTTATGAAACATTAAATTATATTCTTCATTAAATTTCTGATAAAAAAAAACTATCGTCAATTTTTTCATCTGAACTCCAATAATTAATATTTACAATAAGTATCGGGGCCATTGCCGTATTAATCTGCGACGTGGGTTATAAGGGTGTGTGGAGCTGGATAATGAATTTGTCAGAGGGTTGGATTGGTTGGAAAGGTTTTGATGGAATTTGGAGAATTTAAGAGGTATCAGGTCAAGGACAAAAGGTTGCTATGTATCAAACCAAAAGGTTTTTACTTCACAAAATAATATTCGCGTGATACGCAATAAGCTAACCCCTTCATAGCTCCCCATGGGTGGTCAAGGACAGGGGGTCCTTTGTTGTTGTGAGACATATTTCTCTACCTGCCTATCCCTTACCGGGTAATATTTGGGGTAAACGCGATATTCTAGATGAGTATTTGAGAGTCTTGGAGATGGAGGGGTCTTGAGCTGTCTTTGGTCCGAGCTTGTTCCTGGATCCTTCGGAGCTTGGGAGCTCCCGGCTTACCACTATGAACCCACAATATAGCGTCACCCTCGAATTAAGAAGATGAGTCTAAGATGAGTTATTTGTTACCGTATGAGTTTTAAACCTAAGTTATAATTCTTATTTCTAGTTGTAATTTTTATATGTCAACCCATAATTAATTATACGTTGTTTTTTTAGTTCAACCGTCATCATTCATCTGCATGCCACTCATTAATTAATATATTTTGAGTACTTTCCTTTATAATTAACAGATCTTAATCACTGGCCCCACGATAACCTTCTGGAGAAGATAATTATTAATTAATTATATAAAAATACTCATTTATAAATTGTCAGGAGATTAAGTCCTGGCTGGCATCCCTGTATTTAGATAAATGCATGATCCGGACTCACACAGAGGACATAGCAAGGTATATTGAGATCATTATGTAGGGTTTTGTTGGAGACATAATATGGAGCAATTACAATAGTTCGGAGGATTTTGGATTGGAAGGATTGAATGCGTTTTATATTTGATTGTTTTGCTGTCCCCCACAGCTCAAGTCCATAGGTCAAAATAGGTTTAATCATAGTTTTGTATATGAAGATTTTGTATTCAATGGAGAGGTGGGATGTCCTATTTTTTGATTTATTAACTATCCAATAAACTTTTTTTTTTTTTTTTTTTTTTTTTCCATTTATTGATATTTAGAACTGTACAAATAATATACAACAAGGAAATGTGTTGACAGTGAATACAATGGCATGTAAATAACTTGTGAAGAACTACTCACTAGTAGCACTTCAATAAAATCTACACTAAAAGGTTCCTAGGCCATCTTCTTTTCAGACGCCTCGGAGGATTATCAAGAATGGAGTGGGAAGCAAGTTGAGAAACTAACGGATTGAGTGATTATAGAGCTTTCTATGAAAGGATAGGATCTGGTGTGGGCTAAATCAGCAACATAAAGAACATTAAGATCTTTATGGATAAGTTTATTGGTGACGAAGTAAGGAGCATTGAGGATTTTTCGAGGGATTTTGGATTAAATACGAGATGAATTGGATGGTTTAGTGGAGCCCCAAAGCTCAACTCCGTACGTCCAAATAGTTCTAATCACAGGTATATATATAATCTTTTGTAATTAATTGGGATCTTTGAATGTTTGTCAAATAAATGTTAAAGTAGTCTGTAACGACGGGCAGTTTCTTATCGTTTTAGTCTTGTAGAAATTAATAGTTAAATTAAATTAATAATAAACGATTATTGGAAATAAATAAAGTAGAGAAAAATAGAGATTTAAATAATGACGTTTTTTCACTCAAATCAATGAATGATTAAGCTCAAACCATATACCTTTCTTTTCATAGTAAACTCCATAATCACTCAAATCCACTAGTTTCTCAACTTACTTCCCATTCTATTCACGATAACCCTCCGAGGCGTCTGAAAAGAAGATGGTCTAGATATCTTCTAGTGTTGAATTTTTATTGAAGTGCTACTGATGAATAGTTCTTTTCAAGTTTTGACATGTAATTGTAATAGTTAACAGCACATTTACTTGATGTATATATTTGTACAGTTGTAAACTTCAATAAATAAGAAAAAAAAAATCAATGTAACTCCGAAACTGTAGGTCCTAGTGAGAAATATTATAAATTATAACAGAATCTCCATTAGATTTCTGATAAAGAAACTGACGTCAAATTTTTCATCCGAGTAATACTAACAGAGCTAGAGCAGTCTAAACAAAAGAGTATGTAGACCTCCTAGCAAAAAGACGTACATGTCAAAATTGCGTTGAAAGATAAAGGCATGGAAGTCCGAAAACAGCTAAAAACAATATTCATTTTTTAAAAATATTGCATCATATTGAAACAATAATTAAATGACATCAGCTGTATATTATTAACACCAGTCAATAACATTTATTGACCAGCTGTGAAATATTCCTTGAATATAGTTGTCTGTTGCTTTCTGCGGGCACCATCTTTAAAATTGACACAGATGTAGGAGGGTAGCCATAGCAACAGATCCCATGAGTCATTACTATTTTTAGTTAAAGATCACCATTACTGATTGTCTATTGTTTCGAAGCAGGTCTCAATGTGAAAAGGAAAAAAAAAATACCCATTTACATGCTAAACTAAATGCAATAAACCACAATACATGTAGTTTAATACTTTTTCATTATTATAACAATTTATTGAAATTTACAACTGTACAAAATATATACATCAAGTAAATGTGCTGTTAACTATTACAATAACGTGTTAAAACTTGATAATAACTAATCATCGGTAATGGTTCGGATCGGCGACACCAACCCCTAAACCCGCTCAGAATACCTTTTATCGATTCTAACCTTGTACCGATTTATTTCGATGTTCTAGTCGCTGCTTTTAGAAGGGAAAGGTTATTCTCCTACATTTACTGTGAAACTCTAAATCCTTGTTCAAAGTAATATTAACTTCTGTTTACCTTCTAATATTAAAATGAGAAATAAGGAAATATTAAAGTGGAAATAAGGAAATATCAAAATATAAGACACTAAATCAATTTTGAATTAATATTAATTTAATCAACAATTAATATACTACTGAACCACCAGTAAAGTTAATTTATGATGAACTTTCTGTCAGAGAAGTGAAAATAACAAATTATAAATATAAAAAAGACAGAATCCTTAAGTATTTATTTGGCATAACTCCTATTTATTTAAAATTTGTAGCTACATGTTTCAGAGATAATGTTCTATCATCAGGCTTCTAATTTTTTTTTAAAACACATTAATCTATAACATTATACCAATAGTTCTACAATTATATAGTAATGTGTCATTTACCTCTTAATCTGAGTTATTTTCACATTGTCAATTCTCCATGTTATAAGCCATTATATAATATAAGACAGAATCCTAGTTGAAAGTGAAGATGTTAATTTCTGCTATATTTTCTCATGGGAAGTGGAAATAAGAAAACATAAAAAACCTGTGATATACTTTCTCACATTTATTTATAAACTGATATGTTTTATTGAATTAATTATACAATCTGTCTCACTTTAGCACAAAAAGTAATATGGATGACAAAGAATCCATTCACAAAATATGTATACTGAAATTTTATCACTGAAATTGAAACAACAAATACAAATATATATAAACACCAAATCCATGTACAAATAAATCTTGTTAAGTTTTGTAACACTTTTACAAGTTGTAAATTTTATCACTTAAATTGATAGAACAAATATAAATATGTAAAACACCAAATCCATGTACAAATTTATCTTCTTAAGTTTTATAACACTTTTACACATAAGCTTAGATAAAATAAGAGAACATGAATTCATAAAACACTAAATCCTCGTGTTGTTAACCTCTGTTTCACTTATTTACATTTAAGAAGTCTAAATATCAATATAGCAAACTAAAAAACACAATCCAAGTTGAAACTGTAGAAGTGATTGTTTACATGTGAGGTTATAGGAATGAACTATCGAAAAATGTAAACATGAAGTGAAGCGTAAGGATCGAACTGGTCGGTGTAGCGCGGGTCAACCTAGTTTGGTGGTGTCGCCGATCCGAACCGTTACCTAATCATCAATAGCACTTCAATAATAATTCTACACTAGAAGATCTCTAGACCATCATCTTTTAAGACGCCTCGGAGGATAATCGGGAATGGAGTGGGAAGCAAGTTGAGAAAATAATGGATTTGAGTGGTTATGAAGCTTACTACTTCAACCTTCGAATAAAGATGAACTTGCCAGACTAATGAGGAAATGCCTGAAGAACACTAGAAGCGGATATACGCATAAATTATGCTCGACAAGGTACGGAATGGTGCTATCAACTCGATACCAAGGCCCGGGGGACGAGTTCTATAAGGACATCATGGAGAGTTACCGGACCAGTGTGATACTTTTTCATGGACCGAGAATAGAGGAAGGTCAGGTCTGGCTTCAATAGCCGACCGGCAACAAAAGATTGTGCAATCCTCTACAGCTGTCCGCGGTGAGGAAACGCTTGGTCTAAGCATTGTTCTCTTGTTATTCTTGTTTAAGAAATATACAATCAATATTATATAAAATTATTATATTACTAGCACCCCCCGTCGTGGCTTCGCCCGCTCTCATAAGTACAGAAAATAAATATTTTAACTAATAATCAAAATTTTATCGTTAAAAATCTTGTATTGAGCATTATCTCTTCAATATTTTCAAATATAACAGTAATTTTTAACCTGGTTAAAAAAAAAACATTATTGGACATCCAATCACAGAGACTATTCAGAAATCCTCGCGGATAATGGACTGCGTTATCAGAGCTTACAATTATAGGCCAATGAATCATTTCTTCTTTTTTTTTTGACAATATCAAAAAGCAAATGATCGACATTTTGATTTGGTAATAATTTTTATTCGGCAAAAATAATTTTATTGATTTCATATCGTTGGCTTTCAATTCTAATCATAAAAGTATATGGCAGCCTGGCTAACCTCGATTCTGCTACTCAATATTGTACATTTAAATTTTTATTATTGTAAATTTTACAATAGCTAAATGTTCCTAGAAACTATGAAAATGATGTAGTTAAAATTCTTTACAAATGGGTATATTAATTTTACAAATCTTAGGATTTCAATGCAATTTAAAATAAAAATATGGGTGAGACAAAATTTAAACTAAAAACTGATATTATTTTTAGATTACTCATCTCAAAAAACATGTAGAAACTAAATTTTGTCGAAATCAAAAATAATTTTTTTTTACCTTTTCTAAAAAAAATAAAAAAATTTTCTAAAATTTTAGAAGGCGAGGTGCTGTCAATGTCTGAAAAAAATGTAAATAATTTGCGCTATCTCACATATTTCGCCACCGATTAAGACCAAATTTTAAGGCCATCTAGAAGTCGTAAAACTACATAGTTTAGCCCAAATCTGTAGGTCGCAGAATTTTCCCTTTTTGAAATATCTTAAGTTATAGCTGACTATAATCTGGAATAAACCCAATGGTATATGCATGGATAAAAAGCAGAATGTATGCTGATTCTTGTGATACTATTACTATTGTAATCGGTTGAACACAGCAGTTGTTATGGCCGTTAGAAATTGTTGATGAAATATCAACTTCAAAATTTTAACCACCTCGAAAAGGGTAAAAAATTAATATTTTTTGATTTTGATAAAATTTCACATACAAGGTTTTTATGTTGCGTTAAATCGAGATTTGAGATCATGTGTTTCTACTGATTTATAGCGGACTTCCTTGGAATTTTGTAATTTTTTTTGAGTTTTTGAGCACCCTAAAGCCGGGCAGTGTCTTGACAATTACGAAAGTATTTTTATTTAAAATAGCATACATAACTGTATTGGGTGTGAAAGAATCATTTCTCTATCTTGATTGAAAGCTGAGAAAAAAAAAAAATGTGATTTTCATATTTTAATTTTTTCCTTGGCTCCAAATGCTTATTGGCGGCTAAAACTCCAGTTTTGCACTATTGTAGGTCCCTACAACCACACAAAAATCTGCATTCAAATCTGTGAGTTAAAAGCCAAAACATCCTCTTGTAAGATAAGAAGTCTATAGGTCAGGTGATCGAACATGTTTTCAAATGTTTTCCAACAAACTGACAGATCTGATGATCTGAAATATTGCTTAGGTTTGTCTATTTGAAGGTTATGTGGGAGATAAAAAGAAATTATTATTTCATCTACTCTCAAGAATTATTAATAACAAACAGTAACGAACATTATCGAAAATACGATAGCGGTACTGTTATCTATAGTTAGGCAATATTTTTGCGAACCTTAGCCTTCACTGATACGATGTTATGTTTTTCATTTAACACATTTTTAGGTGAGCTTTGAGTTATTTAGTCTTCTTACGCAAACTGGAACAATCATCAAGGAATATATGGACGATATATCATATGATTGCTATTATTCCATCGACTAATGTTCCACACCTTTCCTCACATATTTTATTATTAACCTAATATTTTCCTCCTCTGTTCAATACTTCAAATTGTTCATTGGTTATTCATCAGTTTTATTCATCCATCAATATTTTACTAACGTAATATTTTATATATAGTTTATGCTAATTTTTATTATCTCATAACTTTTTTTTACCTTCTCCTTGTATTGCTAGGCTCATTTACGAATATAACTCCAAATGTTTTTCACGTACTTTTTAAGTTATAGTACTACAGTAAGACCTCCATAAGCCGGCACGCTCGGGGATCCAACGATGCCGGATTATCAAAGTTTTCCTTTAAAAAGGTAATAAACTACAAATAAACGCTCATAAACTATATTTATGTATATACAGGGTGAGTATCTCTTAGTGTATGTTTTAGAACAGGAGATGAATGTTTAGCATTCGAAACTAGTTTTCTAATAAAATAATCACAATAGAAGTGGCAATTCATTCATCAATCATAGTATAATTTTACATTACAGATTGGCTCAGTAGTTTTCGCGGTTAGTGATCACTCGAGACCGGATTTATATGTGAAATAAAACTTAAAATATGTACATATATATGGATTTACTTTTTCATGAATATGTGAGGAAAAATAATTAATATGTAATATTAAAAAAAATAATCTATTTTATAATAGTACGGTAATTAACATAATTTTAATATACGAGGTGTGATCAAAAAGTTCCAGGACTGAATTTTTATACATTTATTCATACAACATACAGGTTATTCAAATGTGTCTCCTTCGAAGTACTCCCCTTGGGAAGCTACACACTTTTCCCACCGGTGTTTCCACTGATCAAAGGCCCCAGAAAACTCTTCTTTTGTAAAGGTGTTTAGCAGCTCCGTTGTTTTTTTCTTTAATTTCGTCTACTGTTTGAAATCTTCGTCCTTTCAGGTGTCTCTTGAGCTGCGGGAAAAGAAAAAAGTCGGCTGGAGCCAGGTCAGGTGAGTAGGGGGGCTGAGGAATGACAGTCATTGCGTTTTTTACACAAAAAGGCCATCTTTAAACCTCTTGAACCACTGATGGCAGCATGATCGGCTTAGAAATTCTTCACCAAAAGCCTCTTGTAACATCAAAAAGGTTTCAGAAAACGTTTTGTTCAGTTTCACACAAAACTTCACACAAACACGTTGCTCTTCTTTCACATTAATTTTCATAAAATGGCCAAACTCTATATAACTAACCTCAAACAAACTGTGCTAATGTTACTTTCAGTGATGTTATGATTGATCTGCAAACACAGCTGTGTTCCTGTTGAGTCAGGCAATACAATGCTGCCAACCGCATCGCTGTGAGACATTGCATTCCCATAGTATATAAAAACTCCTGGAACTTTTTGATCACACCTCGTATATCTAGAAATCGTGATTTTACATTAACGTCGAGACGGAAATAGAAAAAAAATAATGATTTATTCCTCAAAACTATTAGAAGTTTTGACATTTTTAACTGATCAAATGTAAAGTTACTTCGATCTAAAGGCAAAATATTTTTGTATCTGCTAAATGAACGCTTCACGTCTACCAAAGTATAGGGCGCCCATTTGAACACTGCAATTTCATTAGGTGTCAGCGAAATTTCTTGACTAAAATTCTTCCTACTTAGAATATGAGCGATTCTTCTGATTTCTTCAAAACCAGGATTTTTTCCTCATCACATCCTCCAGTTTTTGTCTTATTTTTTCACTAGACGTATAGATATTAGCAGAAATAAATATTTAATAATTAGTAATAAAACCTGAAATGTGAAAAAAAAAAAAAAAGTACCTTCCACTAATATTTTTTAATATCTGAAAGACGTTGTTCACCGTTGTAGTACTGTCGCAGAGGGAGACATTCTGGGTTTCCAAAAGAGCGATCTTGTTCGGCAAAAAAAAAAAGTTCGAGGAAATATTTGCTCAATTTTGAACTAATGTACATGGTTCCATTATTTCTTAGGCCTTTTCTATAGCTATTGCGTTTTCCTCGAATTTCGAAAAAAAACATTCTTGATTTTTGTGAAATTTTCACTGTAGTATATGGTGGCTTCTAACCAAGTACCCCATCTTGTAACAAAAGTTTGTAGTGATAATCTTAAGGATGGTCTTTTAAAAACTGACTCGACGTGGCGCTTTTAAAAATACTTTTTTTACATTTGAAATCAGTGAATCTTCATCTTGAAACTCACTTTGTACATCCACAGCAATCCTATGACAAGCATGAGCAAGACATGCCACAGGAATTAATTTTGGATAAAATATTTTGAGAGCTTTTCCTGCCTTGATTATGAACGGCCCTAGTCCATTGTACACCCCCTAGAATCATTAAAAAATTGGGCAATTGCTGCGTGGTTGTAATTTTCTAAAACTTCTATAATTAAAAGCATTGGTTTTGTTTTTTCATTGGACATTTTTCCCACAATGGCATTGGCCACATACCGTGATTCAACATTCGTTGTTTCGTTTATGCATACCCATAAGGGCCTGTATTAAAATTTGACTTACTAGTTGAGGAAGACAAAGAAGAAATTAAGCTTTGGTTCAGATTCATGTTCTTTTCCTTATTTTGTTGTACAAACGTTTTGAGATATGTTGAGTTACTAGGAATCGTTGGTTTGTTGACAGTTTTTTTCCACAACTATCACATAATAAAAAATTACCATCCCCACGAAAAGTTTCGTCGGGGAACTCGCTAATGTATTTCGCGACTAAAGCTTTCGAAGTCGATTTGATTCTGGGCGTTTCAACAAATTGAACTAAATGATAACAAAACAAAGCCTCGACATGAAATGAAACAAATTTTGGATAGAAAAAATGGACATTGATAGAGGAAACGCTTTTTATTCAGTTGGCACAAAAAGTATTTGCACACCCAGCGATTTGAGGTTTTATGCATAATAGATTTTTTTTTTTAACCTGCTTGATATAACTTTAATTAGTCAAGAGCAGACGATTTAACATGATAAATACAATATATAGAAAAAAATTAAACAAATATTGAATAAACAACAAAATGTAGTTTCCCACCGCCCAAAAAGTATTGGCACACTTGGAATTACTGAGAAGTTGACTTCTTATCTTATACCTGAGAAAGGTATTAGTGACCTATGGCACTCACTAATGCTGTAACTGCTTATGGTAATGGAGGTATCCAGTGATATTGTATTTCCACCATATTCAGTTTTTAATGGCCCGCAAAATTAGGGAAATATCATTGTCTCGTGTTTAGGTAAAGGTTACCGTGAGATTGCCAAGGAAGTGAAATTGCCATTCTCTACAGTGCATTATATTATTAAAAAAAAAAAAAAAAAATTGGATCCACTGAAAATCAGCCTCAGAGAGATTGTCCAAGGGCCCTTACAGTGCGAGAAAGAAGATAGGTAGTTAAAGAAGCTTTAAGAAAACCCAGTAAAAGTACTCAAAATCTTGCCGATGACCTAGCATCATCTAGTGGAAAGTATGTTGCACTACAAACAATCCGAAACGTTCTCCATAGTGAAGGCATTCGAAGCAGACCTCTAAGAAACCTTTCGTTAGTGAAGTTAATAGGAAAAAGAGACCTGAGTTCGCAAAAAAAATACGTAAATGAACCACTAGATTTCTGGAAGAAAGTTATATTTTCGGATGAAAGCAAATTCAAAGTTTTTAAACCAGCTAACATTATGACAATTTGGCGAAAAAATAAAACGTCTCTAAATACAAGAAATATATTGAGAACGGTGATGTGTGGAGGTTGAAATATTATGGTTTGGGGCTGTATGGCGTACTCAGGCTTTGGAAATTTAGAAATTATTGAAGGTATTATTAAAGCTCGCTCATATGTGGAGGTGTTGCGATGCAACCTGAAAAGTAGTGTCATTAAATTAGGCCTAGATAACGAATACTACTTCCAGCAAGATAATGACCCAAAGCACACAGCCAACTTAACCAAGGAGAGTGGCTTCTATATAATGCTCCCAGAAGATTGCTGACACTCCCTCAGTCACCAGACTTCAATCCTATATAGAACCTATGGCCTATTTTGGAAAGAAAGGTACGACAGACAAATCTTACTAGCAAGGAACACTTAAAACAAGTCATAAATGAATCGTGGTACAATTTATCAGTAGAAATATTAAATAATTTAGTAAAATCCATTATGCCATAGGCGTCTGCAGGCAGTTATTATGCCAATGGTAGGTTTACAAAATATTTAAGTAATTTTTGTGCCTTTGGTACTAATATGATATCATCAATTAAGGTGTGCCAATACTTTTTTTGGGGGTTAACAATTGTTTTTTTTTAATTTATGCCCAACTTATTAAATTTCTTTTTTCTATATTATGAATTAGATATTAAATGTTTATTGTTTGCAAGTTTAATATAAAACAAAAAGACTTCAAAAAATGAATCCTCAAATCACTGGGTGTGCCAATACTTTTTGTGCCAACTGTACATTGTCGGAAACCTAATAGAATTTTTCGGCTCAGACACCTTCCATAATTCACTGAATTCATTAAAAAAAAAAAAACTTATAAAACTTTGCTTCCGTTTTTCTTGAGTTTTTTTTCTCTTCAAATTTTCATTGTTAGCTAAATATGTAAATAAGAGTAAAATATGTAATTTCGTCCAAATATGTAAACAAAAAATGTTTTAATCACATTTTAAATTGTATGAAACGTAAAAAAAAACTGTCGAAAATTGATATTCAAGGATCAGAAAAGAATATGTAAATACATATAAATCCGGACCCTAGTGATCACAAACGAAAAATGGCTTGTCCTTTTATATGATTGTATAGATATAGATAAATTGAAACCTCAACCAATCAGTGTTAAGTTATAACACTACACTACACGTTTTTGACAATATTGTCGGCTAGCTATCTACTGGCAATAAACCCCATCGCAATAATATTTACGCTAAACTGAGATTACAAAATAATCTTGTGCTGAGCATGTTTATTGTGCCAGTAACTGACATGAAAGAAACTCTTTGAATCGACTAAAAGCTTTCAATTTGTGTGAGAACTCACTTAAAAAGTTAACCTTACTGAAAGCGTGCTAAGTGGCTTCGGTAATTTAATAGTGCCTTGACTAAATAATCAATAAATAATTTTCAACATGTCGAATAAGAAACTAATCGTATAACTTTTTTAATTGAATGGGTCCTTCGAAAAACGTTCTAAGTGACAAACATAAAATTTTGTGTAATGAGTGAAAGAAAATCATAATCTAAAGTTTTTGTTAGTTTTGTAAGTTAGATTTTATATTTAAATATTAATTTGTTATATTTACATGTATAATAACATAATGGAGTACTATATCATACTATGATGTATACATCATACTATTTATTATACATTTTAAAACTTTTAAAATCGCCACTTCGGAAATTTTGTCACTTCGAACGTTTTTCGGCGGAGCCATTCAATTATTTTCATAACAACATGGTGAATGTTGTTTTGACACGTTCAGTATGATTAATGTCAATAACATTTACACAATAAACACTAGAGTAAGGCAGCATGTTTATTTACTTATATGATCAAATGCGATTTATTGAAAAAAATATTTCAATTATTTATTTCGCAAAAATGTTTTACCACTTGACATTTTATAAATTGATAGCGTAAGAATTAGGTTAATCTCAATAATTTTTTCTTAATTAAAAAAACAAAAATGAAGATTTGATCATTAAAAATGTGTTTTTTTTTTTAAATGAAATTATTGCTACAGGAAAATTCTTTTATCTGGAGCTCACAAATGAGGAAAACTTAATAATTATACTTTATAGATTTCTCCAACTGTATAAATTATATACACATACCAGGTATGCAAGTTTAAAATGTCGTTTTAATTCCAATAGAATGCGCTCTTAGCCTATTGAAGGATTTGCTTATCTCTAAACGCTATTTTGTTTGTTAGTCATTTGTTTACAAAAGTCAGTTGTTTTTAAGTCGTTTACGTGGACGTATCATACCTTTCTTTGGTGTTAAAAATGTCTAATTTTAAGCCAAATAAAGAGCATTTGCGGCATGTCATGATTTTCTTATTTAATCAAAAGAAAAAGGCATCTGAATGTCATCGAATTCTTGTTGAGACTTATGGCGATGTTGCTCCAACCGTCAGGACATGTGAACGTTGGTTTCAAAGTTTCAAACGTGGTGATTTTGATGTTACTGATCAAAAACGAGAAAATCGACCAAAAAAGTTTGAGGACTTCGAATTGCAATCTTTATTAGACGAAGACAATACCCAAACCCAACAAATGATGGCAGAACAGTTGAATGTCACTAGGCAAGCCATTTCCGATCGCCTGAGAGCTATGGGAAAGATTCAAAAGGTTGGAAAATGGGTTCCACATGAATTGGACGAACGACAGATGGAAAAACGAAAAACTGTGTGCGAAATGCTGCTTTTACGCCACGAAAGAAAGGGTTTTTTTGCATCGAGTTGTAACTGGCGATGAAAAATGGATTTATTTTCAGAATCCCAAACGAAAAAAATCATGGGTAACGCCAGGACAACCATCCACATCGAGTGCAAGACCGGATCGTTTTGGGAAGAAGACAATGCTGTGTGTGTGGTGGGATCAGAAGGGAGTAGTCTACTACGAGCTTCTCAAACCCGGCGAAACAGTCAATACCGAGCGCTACCGACAACAAATGATCAATTTGAGTCACGCATTGATCGAAAAACGCCCAGAATGGGCTCACAGGCACGCCAAAGTCATTCTTCAGCATGATAACGCTCCTGCACATTCAGCCAGATTGACTAAGGAAACGATTTCTTCGCTTGGTTGGGAACTCCTACCCCACCCGCCGTATTCACCTGACCTGGCGCTGAATTATCACCTGATTATCACCTCTTCTCATCGATGGGACACTCATTGGCGGAGCAACACTTCAACAATTTCGAAAACGTACGAAAATGGCTCGATGAATGGATTTCAAATAAAGATGAAGCATTCTTTTGGAATGGTATCCATATATTGCCCGAGAGATGGGCAAAATGTGTAGAAAGCGAGGGTCAGTACTTTGAATAAAATATATTATACTTTTTTTTAAATTACTGTGTATTTATTTTAAGAAATAAACGACATTTTAAACTTGCATACCTGGTAAGTAAATGCTTACAATGACATTCCAATAACTTTTTTTCTTTTTTTTTTAATTATTTTCCTTTTATGGTACCCCCATATAAGGACTGTTTATGTATATATTTACATGTTCCATGCATTATAGGCATACTACAAGTATGAATATAAAAGTATGAAGCTTAGCACGATTAGTTATTTAAACATAAAGTCACTAATCCCTGTTGAACAGATCCGCTACCTAGGACTCCACTTGGAAAAACGTCTAACTTGGAATCCACATACAAGACTAAAACGACAGGAAAGTGCCCGTCGTTACAGACTACTTCAACATTTACTAGACTCTTATAAGCTTCCAATTAATTACAAAAGACTCATATACATGACTGTGATTAGACCTATTTGGACGTACGGAGTTGAGCTTTGTGGCACCACTAAACCATCCAATTCATCTCGTACCCAATCCTTACAATCCAAAATCCTTCGAAAAATCCTCAACGCTACTTACTTTGTCACCTATAAAATTATCCATAAATATTTTAATGTTTCATGTGTTGCTGATTTAGCCCAAACCAGATGCCTATCCTTTCATAGTAAACTCCATAACTACTGAAATCCATTAGCTTCTCAACTTGCTTCCCAATCCATTCCCGATAATCCTCCGAGGCGTCAGAAAAGAAGATGGCCTAGATAGAGACCTTCTAGTGTAGAAATTTTATGAGTAGTTCTTTTCAAGTTTTGACATGTTATTGTAATCGCTATCAACACGTTTATTTGATGTATATATATATTTTGTACAGTTGTAAATTTCAATAAATAAATAAAAAAAATAAAATGTTCTGAATTTCACAAACGTTTCTATTGCAGTCGACACATTTCCTTGCCTTGACGTGACAGAGCGCACCTGTCAGCGCAGGTGCTTCCTCACGTGTTAAACTATTGTAAGGCCTCTGACACAGCTATACATTTTTGTAACTTTTAAACAGATCTTTGGCTTTAGATATTCGAATCCCTACCATTTTCTTATTGATTACTATTTTAGTGTACAGAATTAGCTTAGCTCGTGGAACTCGGCGGTGCGTGATTCCTTTTAACTTCATTTCTGTTTATTAGACCGTGAGAGGTCTTTCATTTCATTCTTTGTTCATTACACTGCAGCAGCTATTAATATCTTCTTTTAATTTAATTATTTATATACTATTTCTTGTAGGATGATTATTATACCTTCAAGATATTGAGTGTATAAATACAATGTTCATTTCAAAACTTGATTAATAAATGAAGTTATTCTTTGCCATTATAATGTTCTGTCTTGGCACAGTTTTTTTAACTAGTTATCTAAAAAAATGGATTATTCCTTATCTTTTGATTAGTCAAAATATGTGCTCTAGTAAAAAGATCTGTTTTTAAATAAAAACAAAAATGGGATCTTTTTCACATTGAGGCTGCCAGTTACATGCCAGTTCTCAGCCCTTAGTCAAGATAGATAAATAATTTTTTCACATAAAGTTGTAGTTCTGTGCGCTATCTCTTTACCACAACCAAAACCAGTTGTCCGGAAGTTAATGCAGGATTTCATGTTTGAAACAGAACCTGATATTATTATTAAAGAGATAATTTATCAGGGGGTTTTTTTTTTGTGGTAAAGAGATAGCAAACAAAACTACAATTTCACGCGAAAAAAATATTTCTCTATCTTGATTGAGAGCTGAGAAAAAAACAACAACGTATTTTCATATATTATTTTTTTTCTCGGCTCCTTATGCCCATTGGCGGCTATAACTCTAGTTTTCTGTTATTGTAGGTCCCTACTACCCACGTAAAAATCGGCATTCAGATCTGTGTGTTACAAGTCACAGCTGAGAACTGGCAGCCTAAATATGAAAAATACCCCCAAAAATGATAAATGAAGGGGATGTCAAAAAAAGATTAGTTGAGATTTGATCGTCACCTGTTAGCCCCCCCCCCCCATGTAATATCACCTAAAGTCCTTTTACACCGTCATTTCATTTCCTAGTCCAGTTTCAGTTTCATTTCAGTTCTCAGTTCAGTTTCATTTCAGTCCGGAAACGCGCTCCTTTTACACGATCCGTTATCAGTTTCAGTTTCATTTCAGTTCTATTTTACCTAGAAAAGTGTAGTTGCGAAAATTTGAGTTATACGTAAAAGTTCACTAGTTAAAAGTGTTCAACATACATATTTTTCATTCTGGTTATTTTTAATATAACTTATATTTATATTCAGTTAAGGTTATATACCTCGACTGTATATACAGTGGATACTCGTTATTTAGTCTTATTCTGTAATTCCACAGTCCTTTTTTCTTCTTCTTTAATTGGCAACTATGGATAACAAACTAAATACGTATGCAATCCATTTTTCCCCTTGCTACTTATTTAATCTTTTAACCACCTCATTTGCCTTGCCACTATAAAAATAAGTCAGTATTAGTGCAGTTAAATTCTCGGTTAAGTTAATACTGGAAAGCTCTTCCTACAAAAACATTAGCAACTGGCTTAACAACTTCTGCTCCAGATTATGAAATGAGAAAAGATAGGCAAGAGGTAAGCAGCTGATTAATCATTGGTAGTACGGATGTAGGATATGAAATTTTAAATGACAATGAAATTATAGAACAAGTGCTGAGTGCTCAAAATGAAGCTAGTGATAAAAAAGATGATGACGATGACGTTTCTAATTCTTCCACTGGTATTTGTTCGGATCGGCGACACCACCAAACTGGCTTGACCCGCGCTACACCGACCAGTTCGATCCTTACGCTTCACTTCATGTTTACATTTTTCGATAGTTCATTCCTATAACCTCACATGTTAACAATCACTTCTACAGTCTCAACTTGGATTGTGTTGTTTAGTTTGTCATATTGATATTTAGACTTCTTAAATGTAAATAGGTGAAACAGGAGTTAACAACACGAGAATTAAGTGTTTTATCAATTCATGTTTCTTATTTCATCTTATGTTATGTGTAAAAGTGTTACAAAACTTAAGCCGATTAATTTGTACATGGATTTGGTCTTTTATATATTTATATTTGTTCTATCAATTTAAGTGACAAAATTTAAAACTTGTAAAAGTGTTACAAAACTTAACAAGATTAATTTGTACATGGATTTGGTGTTTTATATATTTTTATTTGTTGTTTCAATTTCAGTGATAAAATTTCAGTATACATATTTTGTGAATGGATTCTTTGTCATCCATATTACTTTTTGTCCTAAAGTGAGATAGATTGTATAATTAATTCAATAAAACATATCAGTTTATAAATAAATGTGAGAAAGTATATCACAGGTTTCATGTTTCTTATTTCCACTTCCCTTGAGAAAGTATGGCAGAAATTAACATCATAACTTTCAACTAGGATTCTGTCTTATATTATATAATGGCTTATAACATGAAGAATTGACAATGTGAAAATAATCACAGATTAAGAGATAAATGACACATTACTATATAATTGTAGAACTATTGGTATAATGTTATAGATTAATGTGTTTTTAAAAAAAATTAGAAGCCTGATGATGGAACATTGTCTCCGAAACATGTAGCAACAAATGTTAAATAAATAGGAGTTATGCCAAATAAATACTTAAGGATTCTGACTTTTTTATATTTATAATTTGTTATTTTCACTTCTCTGACAGAAAGTTCATCAGGAATTAACTTTACTGGTGGTTCAGTAGTATATTAATTGTTGATTAAATTGCATTCTTAAATTATAGTCTTATATTTCGATATTTTCTTATTTCCTCTTCATTATTTACTAATTTCTCATTTTAATATTAGATGGTAAACAGAAGTTAGTATTACTTTGAACTGGGATTTAGGGTTTCTCGGTAAATGTAGGAGAATAACCTTTCCCCTCTAAAAGCAGCGACTAGAACATCGAAATAAATCGGAACAAGGTTAGAATCGATAAAAGGTATTCTGCGCGCGTGTAGGGGTTGGTGTCGCCGATCCGAGCAATTACTTTTCCACAATTTCATGCTAAGAAGTAGAGGAACTGTTAACTAAGTGCATTGAGTGGTTTGGAGCAGCAAGGTGAATCAGATATTTCACACCTGATGGGATGCGGCAAGTGTTTAGCTTTTTTTGTCATTGTCACTCAAGTCCAATGTGTATATTTATTTATTTATTGTTCGCCCTACCTTGCCTTCAGGCAATACAGGTTTAGGCAATATTAACTTTTAATATTGCCAAAATATCAATACTTATATACAAAAAATAAATTATATAAACAATAACTGCACACAATAATAATAACTACTATAACAATAGCTTCAAAACAATTACAATAATTACAACAAAATTACAAAATAATTACAATAATATATACAACAACAATTACATAATTAACAATAAAAATGTGGCAATGTAACAGAGAAATCCAATCTTAGGCTGCTCCAAAGTTGTCACCGTTTTCTTCAGTCCCTTCGCTGTCCGGCGGCCTCCCAGGAATATGCCCTCTCCTATTAAGATTGAAATGGGATGAACCAATTGCAGTCTTCCACCCGTATACAAAATTTTTGTAGTGTGGGTAGTTGTCTTCTGTGATTAGCTGGGGGAAATCATTCTCCGAGAGAACATATAGCCCAGTTTCCCTCAGTAGTTTGGCCCTCAGAGCTTCAAAAGCTATGCAATTTATAACGATGTGCTCGGCCGTTTCAGGAATTCCACATCTGGGGCATAAGGGATCTATGTCTACACCAAGACTATGGAGTTTAGCCCTAAAGCCCCCATGTCCTGTGAGGAATTGTGATATCCAGTAATCGGGGAGAACCCATTTGGCATACAAGCGAGCCTGAACGGAGGGAAAGTATTTTCTCAAGGTAGCACCTTTCGAGGTTGCCACCCATCGCTGGTTCCACATTTCTATAGAATCATCCCGAAGAACCTTTTTCCATTTTCTGGGCTCCGCTGTAAGTCTCAGTCGTAAATTCTCTGGAAGACCAACTGAGTCCCCTCTCTTAAATTTATCCTTGAATACCTCTTCTCGTAAGAAGAGATCAATAGGTATTCCTCCCGCTAATACTTGTACAGCCTCATGAGAAACACTTCTGTAAGACTTGGTTACCCTCATTAGAGTCGTTCGCTGGATGGTCGCCAACTTTCTTTTCTGCCGTTGTTAGAGATTCTGGTACCAGGCGGGAGTTGCGTATCTTAGAATACCCAGAATTACCCCATTATAAATCGTAATTGTTGCTGGGTATCGAAGGCCCCAAAATGCACCCCCAACGCGGCTAAGACCGTTTAAAGCAAGTGCCACCCTACTTCTCAAATATTCCAAATGAGGGGTCACATTAAATCCTCTTCCAATTCTTATCCCAAGATAAGTGACTTCCTCACTGGGACGAATTCTGATACCTTCTATACCTATGTTTATTGGATGTGCCCTATCCGTCTTGCCTCTTAGTAGCATGGCCTGCGTCTTTGAAGCTGCCATTTTTCAGCTTCTTACTCGCACACCATCGTCCTACAAGGGTGGCGCACCGTTGTGCCTCTTCTTTTATTCCAGCCCTGCTGTTGGATGCCACTATAACAGCTAGATCGTCGACATAGGCCGTTGCAGGGAAACGCTCTTCTTCGAGGACACTTAGTATCTCATCAAAAACTAGCTTCCATAGCGCTGGACCAAGAACTGATCCTTGAGGGCATCCCCTCTCAATAGAAGCTTCTTTCTCATAAGAACTTCCTCGAATCTTTACTATCCTATTCTGAAGATAGCTACTTATGAGAGTATATAAGTTACTGGGAGCTTCGTATTTCTGGAGCTGTTGAAGTACACGGGGCCACCAGACGCTGTCAAAGGCAGAGGATATGTCAAAGAGCATCAACATGACATACCGCTCATTTCTCTTTTTGACGTCTGTACGAATTCTCAGTAGGGCATCCGTTGTTCTTTTACCTTTAGTAGAGCCAAATTGCCGTGGCTCGCTTTTGTAAGTATCGGCTGCAGTCTTATCATAATGAGGTTCTCCAGTACCTTGCTCATCACCGGAAGGAGACATATAGGTCTATATGACTTTGGAAGCTGCTTATCCTTGTCCCCTCCCTTGTACAGAAGTCTCAAATCTGCTATCTTCCAGCTTCTCGGAAAATATCCCCTATCTAGGCAGTCATTGGCAATTCCTAATAATCTATCTTCAATATAGGGGATACTACTCTTTAAGATAGCAGCGTCTATAGAATCTAGCCCTGGAGCACGTCCGGTTTTCTGCCTTTCAACAGCAATACGAAGGTCGTGGATGTCCCATGAAGGGCAGAGGTCTGTACCAGGTGGGTATATCGTTGTGCATCTTATATATTGTTCCTCTTCATTATCTTCGGACGGATCGTCTCTTGGATATGTCGCTTCAATGTAAATGGTCGCTGCTTCTTCGAGGGTAGTTGCCTGAACATCTACATGCTTGAGAGCTGCCAGCGTTTGCATAGGAGTCAGCTTTCCCAGAGCAACTCTGTACGGGATACCCCATGGATTCTTCTTAGACTCTTCGACAATGAATTCATCCCAGGACTTCCGTTTTCGTAATCGCACTTCGTTTCGGTATGCCTTAGATTTAGCCTTGTACTCATTGCGAAGTGCAATACGCCTCTCATCACATCTACATCTCTGGTACAACCTCCGCGCCTTGTAAACTTCTCTCTTCATTGTTGTTAAGGCCGGTGTCCACCATGGAACTAGTCGATTTCTATCCTTTCGCCGTTGGAGAGAATTTTCAGCAGCGTCAAGAATACTAGAGTCTATATCCCAGTTTTCGGAGGCGACTAGGTAGGTGAAGTGGGAGGCAATCGGGTTCATTCGGAAGTTGTCGGCGGTCATCGGCTTCGGCATGCCTCATTGTTCTTGCTTTCCGTTGTCAACACTCCTTGAGTTAGGTTATTTTTTTTTGCTGCGTCATGGAATGGTCTTGTAAGATTTGTGATAAATCATTTCACAACAACAGCAATTTAAATCGCCATAACAAAACAAAACATACAGGACAAAATTATTCTTGTACGGAATGTTTTAAAACATTCTCATGTCCATTTTTTTAAAACCATAGTCAAGGCACAAGTGACCATAAGTTTTCATTAGTGTGTGGTTAAGCCTGAAATTTGGCGCAACACAATCAAGAATTGATCACCGACGGTCACTTCTGTCATTAGGTTTAAAGTGATCCAAAAAAATAATAAATTGACTGCTTGATCATTTTAAAAAATTATGAAACATCTCAGGTTGTTTCCTCTATGTCTCAAGACATACAAACCAATTTTTTTTTTTTTTTTTTTTTTACTCAAACAGTTTATTTACGGTGGCAATTTTCGTTTTGCTGCTAACACCTTATTTTGCGATTATAAGGGTTTATAACATTCATAACTAGTAGTTTATTTACCTATCATTCCGTATTCTATGTGAAAATCACAGGACAAGTTGAATATAACATCCATCGAAATTCTACTATTCGTAAATTTTTTTCAAGAGAAAAAGAGTCAAATGCAATGTGATTAATTTTTTTATTTGTTGATATAGGTTTGCAGTATAACCTCAAATAATATCAATTGTATAATAAAGCCCTTAATTTTTTTTTTTAATGAACTTTCAAAGAATCAGTCTTTATTTTTAAATCGTTCATTTTGTCTTTCAATAGCAATTGGACTGGAGAATAAAGCCTGAAAGTTACACTAATTGTAGTTCTTACGTGCATGTTTCAAGAGAATAAAGAAATTTGTGTATTCCACTGAGAAAAAAGTTGTCAGAGTTGACTGTAGTTAGTTCAACCACTTCAGTGACGACTAAGACGTAAGTGCCGATGACCGCCGACAACTTCCGAATGAACACGATGGCCCCCCACTCCACCTACCTAGTCGCCTCCGAAAACTGAGATATAGACTCTAGTGTCAAGAATGGCATTAGTTATTTTTGAGACTCTATAGTCCAAGTCGTCAGCACTTTCTGATTTCGCCATTTCCCAATCTTCATCGGCGATTTCTCCTTCCAGCATGCATCGAAAGACGCTCCAGTCGCTCCTTCGGGTAACGTAACCCTTGTCAATGACTTGATAACCTGCCATAGCCTGCACTAGGCCAAATTCCAGGACTTTGTGGTCAGAACTAGTTTCAGACCTGAGGGTCCAGTCAACTATGTGCCCTACTAATGTCGGTGATGCCAACGTGACGTCAATCGAACTTTCACCCATTGGCCCTGAAAAAGTGGGAGTAGAAGAGACGCTATTAACTACTACTAGCTGGCTCCTTGCTATAAATTCACCTAGCTTAGCTCCTCGCCTGTCTGTTCGGATAGAGCCCCAAACCGTGTTCCAAGCGTTGGTATCCGAGCATAAAATCACATTTCTACTACTAGATGTGATCGTCTCCAAGACAGAAACAGCTTCTTCAATGTTGCTTTCACTTGGCAGGTAAGCCGAAATCAACGTGAAAGAAACACTGCCCCACTTTACATAGCATGCGACACAGTCAGCCGTAGAATATTGTCTAAGATACATCACGTCAAGATTTGGATTGTTAACCACTATAGCAGCCCTAGGCCTCCTCTCTCCACTGCTTAGAGCTGTAACTCTTGACGTGAGACCAAATCCCGTGACCAAGTTCCGACGGCTGGTCGGTTCCTGAATTGCCATGATGTCGTAGCGTTGAGAAAGAACTCGTAACTCGTCTGCTACTACTCTTCGGCGACCCATGTTGAGCTGGAGGATGGTAATCTTATTCATAATAAGTTCGTTTCGCTATTTCTTTGCACCACGTTAAGTGCACAGGGCATTCCCTACTTCCAGCCTTGTGTTTTGTTCTGCTGGGATCAGCATTTGCCCGTTTACAATTAATGCAAGTTAGGTCCACCATTGCTTTCTTCTCCGGGCACTCTTTCATTAGATGACCACTCGCTGCACACCAAATGCAAACCACCGAGTCCGCAGTGCAAGTGGCCTTGGTGTGTTCATAGCCTTGGCACTTGGTGCAGCGAGGGGCGTCCAGGTAATCCTTAAATGTCATTGACCACCATCCTCCATCTAGACTTCCTATTTCCAACAGCTGAAAGCGGATCATTGGGTGCACTTCCAACACCCAATTCTTAGTTAAGCCGTTCCTGGCGATTGAGGAGAATAGTGGACGGAGATCTTCAATAACCAGGAGAGTTGGAACAGATTTTTCGGGTATTCTTTTTTTCACAAAAACCTAACTAGGTCTGCTGAGTCCCATGCGTGAGGCACACCCCTTACCTCAAGTTTAGGTTTTTTCCTCAGAGCTAGTTTTGCTTGTAGCCCGTTTTGGCGCAACTCCTGCCATCCAATGACTTTAGTTGCATGCGATTCATCTTCTAACCGAACTAGAATCGAGCCCGCCTTGGTCGCTCTAACTATAGAAGCATTAACACCTAAATTTGAGGGCGATGGAAGCCCATTTATGATATCCACAGGACTTTTCCCCGAGCCGCTGATTGTTAAGTAAGCTGGTCTTGACGTCTTGGATGGCTTTGAAGGCAGCGATTTAACAATATCTGCCAATGTCTTAGGTTTATTCTTTGGCAGAGATTTATCAGGTGGGGAATTCTCGATTATATTTTTCTCAATTTCTCTTCGGTCTTCATTAATTTTCTTCTCTTGCAATTTTGCTTTTCTCTTATTTCTTTTAGTCTTGTAAATCTCAAAAGATTCAGCTTCCTTCAGATTATTATCTTCATTAGTCGGCAGTTGCTTCTGTTCTGAAGATTCAACCTTGGCATGTAGGAGGCAGGAGGTTTCCATGTTTACCTCTGAATGGCCTTGAACGACCCTTGGTTGTGACTTCTCCATGATTTTACTTATTATCGTATTAACAACCATAGGAGACTCCAATGTTTCTTTCACCACTCTTTGAACAAGCGCCGAGACTGAATCTCCTTTGTTCTTCTCCTGAACCTTGACCTTGAAGTTTAAGGTTTCCAATATGCCCATTAATCGGTCAATATTTTCATTGATATGTTTCCTGGTTACATTATTCATCTTTTTATCAAACTTTTGAATGAATGTACGTAAGTTTTCTTGAATTACCTTTGCTTCGTGTAGACAGCTATCACTAAAGATTTCTCCGTTTTCTTCTTCAGCGTCAGACCCGTTCCTTGGTCTTTTAGCAGATGGGCCTGGGTCCTTAGCGATTGCTCTTCCAGGAGGATCCTCCTCCATTTTTTGAAAGGTTAATCTCTGCTAACCTCTGATCTTGTGTAACCTAACCTTAACGGTTTGACCTAATTTCACTAAACGTCGCTTTAAACGACTAAAATATGTCTTATTTTTACTGAAACCTTTAAACAATAACAATAAACAATGAATTAACATAAAAGAAAGGAAAAGAAACAAACAAAACACCAAAAACTGGATTCAATAACACAGAAGACAGCAGCACGAAAATCCACAGCCGATATTGTTCGTCCAATGTGTATAATGTTCATCTGTTCGTTTTTACATTCAATAAATTGCAAAAAAATTACAATTATATAGTTTAAAATGCTTTTTTGTTATTTCGCCCCCCCCCCTATAGTATAGTATAGGGCCCTTCCGATTTACCAATCTAGGTTGTTTTTTCAATAATTTTTCGTGCATTTGGCCAATTTTATTGCAGTAGGTTGTAGAGGTAATGGTCTTACCTCTCTAATTACAGTTGGAGGTCTTCCTCGGGGCTGGTTTTCCAAGTTGGTATCCCCAATCGAAAACTTAGCAAACCAACGGCGAATGGTTCGTTCATTTACACTCCCTTCCCCAAACGCCTTACAGATGTTTTCTAGCAGCCTCAGCTGCCGAACGACCTAGTTTAAACTCATAAAAAAATATTACACGAAAATCGCGTGTTTCCATGTTCATATTTGAAGGTATACTAAACAGTGTGTAATTGATTGGGAAGCTAATGTTTATAAAAGAAAAGTAGAGGATTAGTAACTGCTTGATTATGATATGTGAACTTTGGAAGTAAACAACAGAGACTCGCAAAATCCTCTATGTATTTCAAATATTATAAAATCGGACATTTCATGTGAAACAACCCAATACATCGAGAACCAGTGGAATGTTTGGCTTGATAAAAATGCGTAAAAGGTGAAATGTCACAAATGGGGCAGAACGACACGCAGTGGTGATTCTTCCTAGGAAATAATTTATTTTGATCTACCTCCTTTTCAGTCTCCTTTAAGGGCTATAAAACAATTAGTCAACTGCTTAAACCTTCCTCATGAAAAGCTTTATATCCACTTTATAGAGGCTGAGTGTGCCCAAGGCGAATCTTCCGATCAATGAGTCAATCCACAGTAACTATCCAAACAACTATTGAATATACTTTTTTAAACCGACTAGAAAGTTAACCTGCTAGATAATTAGTATCGATAACTATCCTTACGGAATCGAATTTGCAGTTTATTTTACGTTAATCACCACACTAACAGATTTTAGGACCAATGACAAAGCCGATAGCTAAGGCATTAGAGAATTAAACGCAGTTAGCACTAATCGCCATTAACAACACAAGATCGGCAGTTGTTATTCAAGGCTGTGCCGTATGAATCATTGTCACCTGACTTGGTTTGATATTGACCCTATTATTCAATTACACAAAACTGAATCATTTTAATTTTGATATGGATAAATTGTATTTTTATTTTTGACATTATTTTCCTTATTATCCTGAAGAAAGTAACGCTCTATCCCTGTTGTTGTCCCTTACTTAGAAATTTAAGGAATAGTTTTTGTTATATAGGGCTTGCCACCTTCACAACTCTTTACCACTCATGCATATGGACAAGAGATAAAATAACTAATACTTTTATTCAATCAAGTAGTTTTTTCTAGTAGGTGCGTGAAGCAATCAAGTATTTAATCTCTAGCGTGTTTTTCACCAGAAAAACTTCTTTTAGACTCAAAAGGTGGAGTGCAATTGTAGTCCTTTAAAAAGCTAACTAAATTCCGCAGTATTTGGGAAATTTGACGGCTTCTAGGCAGGGTTTGAAATCAATAATTATTTTTTCTAAAAAATCATATAATACTTATTATATTTAATTTTTAATTTAAAAATCATTCCTGATTTATATACAAAGTTTCCTTTCCTATTCTTACACCCATACCTCGACATTTGCTTTTCCACTCCTTCAAAATTTCCTCTTAAAGTTTGTCTTAGGCCTTTGGTGATAAGGAAACTATTTGTCAAACGGTTCCCCATTTTGACCTTAGCTTTCGCTCCACAGTATAGCCTTCAACGCTTCTACAGCTTCTCTGCTATTAGAAAATTGATCGATAAATCGCAGTACTATCTTCAAGTATTTGGGAGTTTATATCGATGGCAGGGGAACGCTTGAGAGCGACATAAAAGAAAAGATAAAGAACGGAAGAAAGCTGATTGGCATGATGAACTCTGTACTGTGGAGCCCAAATGTTTCTCTAGAAACCAAGAAGAGGATTTTCCACTCCTTTTTTGAAGGAGTAATCCTTTATGGTTCGGAAATGTGGGTGGTTGGAACAAGAGATGCACAGAGCTTACAAGCTGTCGAAATGGATTTTTGGAGAAAAAGCTGTCGCATTTCCAGGGTTCAAAGGGTGACTAATTCTACCATACGAAGTATCGTCAAGGCGGAAAACACTATAGTTCACACTATTCACACCAAACAGCTGCTGTGGTATGGCCATTTATGGCCAAAAAGGATATTTAACTACCTCCCGGAAGAAAGACGAAAAAGAGGCCGCCCAAGGAAAACATGGATTCAAGTAGTTGAGGAGGTAATGGCGGCGAGAGGATTACGGGAAGGAGATTGGGAAGACCGCGAATACTGGCGGTCCAATGTATTGGGTCTCGGTATATGACATAAGGTAGTCAAATCCGAAAAAAAAAAAAAAATTCCTGATTTATAAATAAAAATTTCAATTCATCTTTGATGCTTATTGCTTTGATTAAAAATTATGATTACTCACTGAGCGAAACGGTATTGTATAAATAAAAATGATTAAATTCTGATAAAAAAAATGTTGATCAGAAAATAAAAATCACCTTTTACACAGAAATTGATTAATATGTTTGTATACAATATTAATGGACACATTTTCAATATTTTATACATATATAATTTAAAGAGAGCAGAAAATACATTCTAGCGTTATATTAAGGTTCAATCAAATCCATTACCTTTTCTGTTCCGTACTTTTGAAATTTGTAATGGATTTCAAAGATAATGATGTTCTGTTGCTAATAGTTGACTATATTATTCTCCACCTACTACTCCAGACTCAAAATATATCATGGAGTTAATTCAAAAAAACTAACTTTCTGATTTAGAAAAGAATTACTCAAAAATTATTTATAATTGTTAATTGGAAAAATTTTGTTCAAAAATAATGATCAGAACTTGATTTTTATAACTTATGATCAAAAATAAAAATCAATCTTAATAAAAATCATCAAATGATTTTAAAAATTTTGATCGGATTTGATTTGATTTTTATTTTTTTTTAATTATCGATTTCAAACCCTGCTGCTAGGGTGCTCCAGTGGGAAGTGAGGAATTTTCAAAAACTATTAAAAGTTTAAGTTTTAATAAATTTTTTGTGTTTTGCGCGTTAAAAGGCCCTCTAAAAATGAATTTAAAATAACTAGACCTATTTCATTTTTAAAAAAATTAATGCTGATTCAGAAAATACCGTTTTTTGTTTCTACGCTAAACCAAAGTATAGAAAACTGCCATTTTCAGAAAAAGTAAGATTTTAAAAATAAAACAAAAAAAAAAATGCGCTCTCTTCAACAAATTGATATAGGACACTTGTTTCTGCGCCATTCTACCCCGTTTAGCATGGAGTATTACTCAATTTTATTTTTTTTTACATTATGCCTGGGACACTCTGTATATGAAATAAAAGTAAATATAATGCTCTACAACTTTGATTCTGTAATTTTTTCTGAGAAACGATTGTGGAAGGCACAAGAAGCAAATGTTTGTCCGAACCGGTGCCCGCTTCTCCTTCTCCGCGCTATATCTCGAAAACGGTTAATCCTAAAAGATAAATTAATAGAACCAAAATTATAGAGAATATTACTATCTAAAAGTTTTGTAACATTCTTGATTGACGCCCGATGCATAGAAATCGAGATATTTGAGAAAAAAAAAACAATGATTTTTTTGACCTTTGACCTTGAATATCTAATTATACCATCACGGTGTGGTCGGTGACTTTTTAAAACTTATTTAGAAGGCCAAAACGAAGGTATATGCATAAATTCAGCTTCATTGCTTCCATTCCGAGGTGAAACCCTTGTTTGACTGGGCTAAAAATGGATAATTATGAATAGAGACCGGATTTCTGTGTTATTGCACGTTTACTTCGGTTTGATTTAGCGCTCTCTAACCCAGGTAGTTATCTCATTTATATAATAAGGATTCTTATTCTCAAATTTTATTTTGCACGAAAATGCACAAATTTGACTTTTTGAGTTTAATTGCACGAATTCGGGTTTTACTGCACGAAATTGTACAATTGAACCAAATTCATCAAATTTTATTCACTTGACCATTTATTCTTTGAAAATTCTACTTAGGATTATTAGGCAACATTTATAACATTTATTTATATTAAATAGGTTAATTAGTTTTAAATTGAAAGTATAAAGTCGCTTAAAACAACTGTATTTGTGACCTACTACTTTTAAATGATCTTATTGAATAAGGAGCTTTGAGGATTTAGGCAAACAGGATCGAGGTACTTCCTAGAGCTAAGTCGTTTCCTAAGAAAAGTATACTCCCCACTTCTGATTTAGCACAGTCAGTTGTTGACAAGATTTCAAACAATCAACTTTGAAAATACCAAAAACGGCCGCAAGTATTTCTAGAAAATTGAAGCAATGGACAAATGAATATCCAGAACTGAGAATTGATGGGAACGAGGTGTTTTGTTCTTGCTGTGTGAAAACAATAGGCCACGATAGGAAATCGCAAATAGACGCACATTGCAGATCAGGTAAGTTGTATTATTAATTTATAAAAAATGATTTTAGCAAGAATCAATCAACTTTGTTCTATTATTCTCTCGAAATTTACTCATGGTGGACTAGAATTAAACTAAAAATCAACTTTCTTGAAACGGTTGTAATTAAATTATTTTTTGTTCTAGATTCCCATAAACGACAGCTTGAACTTAAGAAAAAAAAACCTGTGCTACAAAGGGTCGTAAATTCCTTCCAAGCATCCTGTAGTAAGAATGTGTTCTACGTTGACTTGTGTCAAGCATTAGTAGGGGCTAATATTCCTTTATTAGAACTACAGTCACCTTCTTTCCGAACATTTTTATCAACTTACACTCAGAAAATCATACCGGACGAAAGTAGTCTGAGAAAAAACTATTTAGAAGTTGTTTTTAACTCGACAATTATGAAAATTAGAGAAAAAATTGGAGACCACAACATATACGCCATGGTCGATGAAACTACCGACGAAAGAGGCCTTTACATTTGTAATCTATTAATCGGAGTTCTTCATCCGGAGATCGAACCGACACCATCGTTGATTTCATGTAAAGTAATTTTGAATACAAACCATGAAACGGTCTCAAGTTTCATTAACGACAGTCTAATGGATTTTTTTTAAAAAAATGAATACCAGAACAAAGTTCTGCTATTAGTGACAGATGCAGCTCCCTACATGATGGCAACTAGTCGTTGCCACGTCACATGCGTTGCTCATGGGTTGAATCGGGTGCTTGAAAAAGTGCGAGACATCTTCCCAGAAGTCAATAAACTGCTAAACAACGGAAAAAAAAGTATTTCTCAAATCCCCATCTCGTGTGGTAAAGTATCGCAATGAAATGCAATGTGAACTTCCGCCAGAACCTGTTTTAACGCGATGGGGTACATGGTTAAATGCAGCACTATTTTACGCCGATAATTTCCAAAGATTTAAAACCTTTATGAATAAATTAGAAGAAGACGAGATAAAATCAATTTTGAAAGTTAAAAATGTTTTAAATTCACCGACAATCATATCCGATTTAACGTTTATTAAATCGCACCTGTCAATCCTGTCAACCGCACTGATACGATTGGAATCCCGAAATCAATCTTTGCATTCCCAAATCGAAATTATTGAAACAATAAAAGAAGGTTTAAAACGAATTGAAAATGAAAAGGGAAGATGTTTATTTTCAAAATTTGAGTCTGTACTTGAGAAAAACTCGAATAAATTAAATTTTTTTTAATAAATTAAAAAAAAATTAAAAAAAATTAAATGATTGTATCAACGGAAAGGAAATAAAAGCTGATTCTCTGGATCCATCCACAATCGCATGCTACAAAAATTGTCCTATTACGTCCATAGATGTAGAACGTTCCTTTTCTTTGCTAAAGAACATTTTAAGTGACAGGCGGCATAATTTTACTGAAAAGAATTTTGAAATGTACAATGTCATACATTTTCACGAAAGTTTTAAAAATTAATTTATTATTTGTTTTAGTTTTTAGTTTTATTATATTTTGTTTATTTAAGGAAATTTTAATAAATATATTTTTATTATATTTATTGAACAAATTTTTTCATATCTTTTTTTTTTTTCTCTCTCCAAATTTGAAGTATTTCAGATCGAATTAACACTAAAACGGAACGTTTGTCGAAATCTGCTTAAATTTATTTAAGGTTGTTTAAGTTTTACATGTTTGTGTGAATTAATGGATTGCTGCATGTATTAAGTTTTTAAATGCACGTTTTGAGTTTATTACTGCACGATTTTGCACATTTTGAGTTTTTTACTGCACGATTTTGCATATTTTGAGTTTTTTACTGCACATTTTTTGATTTTTTACTGCACAAAAATCCGGTCTCTAATTATGAATCAATTCATACATTATCTTTAATAAAAAATAAATGAAAAGTAAAAGAAAAGAAAATGAGAAAGAACACTTATTGAAAACAACAATATTAGTAAAAATAAAAAAATAAATTAAATTAAAAATACAGTCATAGTTTATTTACAATATACACTCTCCTAAGGATCCCTAATCATACTTGCTTGTCTCTCGAATTATGGAGGGATAAGCCAAACCCAAAGAGATCCCAGCGCATCTTAATCAGCTGCGTAATTGGTGTCAAAAGCCAACGGAGGATGAGTATGGACACAAAAGTATGTACAGAGATTTTAACAATGCTATTTTTTTACCAATATTTCTAAATTTTTCTTCTACACTTTTTATTTACTCAAACATAACAGGCATTTAAATTAATAATTAAAAACTGCTTATTTAATTTTATTCATTTTTCCTAATATATTTATCGCAACAATTTAATGTTAATTATACATCATGAAACTATTTTATTATTACTTTCATCAGCCTTCGAGGGTCACAGTCTAATTATATACAATTATTTATAATGTTTTCCGGAATGAAATAAAAATGCTGTTAATAAAACAATAGAGAGTCAGAAATTTTATGAGATGAATAATGATGTCAATTATAGACGCCAGCTGATTATTATGTTTTCTTTAATTATTCATCTCATATCTAATCTTATGACGATCGAGGCTGATGAAATATTAATTAAAAATTACTGATGAAATTGTTTTCTCGATTACTTAAGTAGAAACCGATATTTTTCTGTTATACCATTCATATATTCATTATATGAGTTCCTAACCGCAAAAGAAATCACACTTCTACGATTTGCGAAAGGAAGAACAGTTTCGAAAAGCTTTTTCTTGCTTCCTTTGTTGACTTCAGGCCCAAGAACACGTGATCATTGACAGCCAATGACGAGCCTCCATTGGCACCCCTACCACTCCCAAACATCGGCTGATCTTCAGGTGGCGTGTTCCACCTTCCTCTGACGTCACATCGAACCCCTCTTATCTGCTCTCTCCCCAGCCTTGTTTTGGTTTATCGAATTCGTGTTTCAGATAATTTTATGTTTATTTTCTTACTTTTTCATGAACAAAAAAAAAAAAAAAAAAATGAAGAAATTGTTTTGGTTATTTTTTTATTATTACACTTGGGACTCGATTTACCGACGTATATGGGATCAAAACGGGACTAAATCCTCGGTTGATTGAACTCCAAAAAAGTAAGGGAAATATATCAGAAAAAATAACGCACGACCGTTAACGTAATGCTTATTTCTATTACTAATAATAGTTTTTTTGAATGCAATAATATACCCAAGTAACATTATTACATATTTAAATCAAAAAGTTTATAGCTTTATCAATTTTACTAATTTTCTTTTGTTTAAGTATAGAAATTATATATATATATATATATATATATATATATATATATATATAT
The DNA here is from genome assembly GCA_003667255.2 of Euschistus heros. NCBI lineage: Eukaryota > Metazoa > Arthropoda > Insecta > Hemiptera > Pentatomidae > Euschistus > Euschistus heros. The sequence goes on along the minus strand of RCWM02000570.1, from coordinate 176,134 downwards.
ATATATATATATATAATTTTTTTTTTTTATTTCTTATATAATTTTTTTTTTTTTTACAATTCACAATTTTAAATGCTGTACCAAAAAATAAACCAGTCTCAAACTTATATAAAATACTATTTAATCAACTTAAGTATATGCTGATATAATCATAATTTATAATGAAAGAAAAACATACAAAAAAAACTTTCAAAGAAAAAAAAATATAACATCCTATTAATAAAATAACAAAATTGTAACTATACATTCTTAAATATCTTTATATTTTTATATACATACACTTACACATAATATGCAAATATATATACATATACATACATGAACAAGTATATTTAAAATAACAATAAATATAATTGATTATTATACTACAATAATAAATGCCTTGTTCTTTTATGTACATACCATTTTTTACTATTTTTATTGTAGTTATCAATATTTTAATAAGTGGGTTTTTATTGTTTTTACACTTATTGAAAAATTGTTTGCATATTTTCTCAATGAATTCATTAATATAATGTATGCACAATTCTTTATGCATAATTTTAATTTTTGTAAAGTATTCATACTTTCTAGTAATTCTTAGACATTTGTTTTGGAATATTTAATATTTTTTAATTATTAGTTTTTGAGAAAAAGCTGAATATAGGGCTTGCATGCGTAATTATAGGTCTTGAGCAGGCTTTATATATTAATAGTTTATTAGCTGTGCTTAGCCTAGAATTTTAAGTATAGAAATTCTATATGCCACCTCTTCATTGTCTATAAACCATCAAAATCGAACGAAGTTGCATCAGTTATGCCTTAAAGATATAATAATAAATAAATGTGATAATATATCCTCTGATGTAGTGTCGCTTTATTGACAGTTTTCCTTTATTTTCTATTAAACAATCATTTTTCCTTTGCTTTTTATTCCAATGAAGAGTCTATTATGTTTAAAATGCACATTTCCATTAAGGGATTGTCATAATGTTTTATTTACCCAAGTAACTGATTTGTATACAAAATGAGAACACCATGTTTTTTTTTTCGGTTTCAAAAGTAAATATCTCCATGAAATTGAAACAAAATCATTACGTTTAACATATCATTCGAAAGCTGATTAAATTTGCAAGTTTTTGTGAGATTTGACGTTTTGTGGATAGTTTTTACGAAAATCGGTGAGCGTTGAAGTAAATAAGACATTGTGACTTCCCCAAATAAGGTGAAGATCAAGCTGTTCTTAAGATACCAAGTTTGTAAAATTCAAGGTTACGTGGACTCTGTTCTTACAGGAAATTTAATGCTAAATCTGAAACTGTGCCCAAAATTTGAAAAATATTTAGACAAAATGGAGATATTACAGTTTTTATGGGAAAAAACGTGATTTCCACAAAAAAGTCTTTGATTTATCGTATATCTGCAACAGATTGGAATAGAAAGGTGAGATTTGCGGAATTTAGCTACATTTTTGATCTAGTTTAACCCATTTTTTTTTTTTTACACTAAGAGATACTCACCCTGTATATTATATCCAGTTGTAAATGCGAATAAACAATATTTTTTTATTTATTTAAAATAAACTCCCCGTCAAAAGTATCGTAACACATTGGAATATCTGAATTTTATAAAAACGTAATTTTTTTTTCATAATGAAGAAAGGTTCTGAAGTTTATAATAAATATTCCTAAACTAGACATAAACAATTTTTATTTAAATAAATTATAATATTTCTTCCTATAAACAAAAAAGTTAGAAAACTTACTTTTTTACAATTTTAATTTTTAAATTTTTAATTTCTGACATTCTAACTCATCCTACCAATGTCCTCACCACTTACGCTGATGACACATGTGTGTTATCAGTAAACAATGATCCCTTCATTGCCTCCCAAACACTCCAATTCCATATCCTAACCTTTCAAGAATGGTGTCAATAGAGAATCAAAATAAATCCAAAAAAATCTCACCAAATAACCTTTACCCTTCGTCGTAAACTCACGATTTCCTGTCCTACAGTATCCTTTAATGATATTCCACTAATCCCTGTTGAACAGATCCGCTACCTAGGACTCCACTTGGACAAACGTCTAACTTGGAATCCACATACAAGACTAAAACGACAAGAAGCTGCCCGTCGTTACAGACCTATCTGGACGCACGGAGTTGAGCTTTGGGGCTCCACTAAACCATCCAATTCATCTCGTATCCAATCCTTACAATCCAAAGCCCTTCGAAAAATCCTCAGTGCACCGTACTTTGTCACCAATAACCTTATCCATAAAGATCTTGATGTTCCATATGTTGCAGATTTAGCCCAAACCAGATATCAATTCTATCATAGTAAGCTCCATAACCACTCAAATCTTCTAATTACTCAACTTGCTTCCCACACCATTCCTGATAATCCTCCGAGGCGTCTGAAAAGAAGATGGCCCAGAGAGCTTCTAGTGTAGAATTTTTATTAAAGTGCTACTGATGAGTAGTACTTATCAAGTTTTGCCACGTTATTGTAATAGTTAACAGCACATTTACTTGATGTATAAATATTGTACAGTTGTAAATTTCAATAAATTGTTATTAAAAAAAAAATTAATTTATATTAATTAAGACATATTACCCCCTCTGGCTTGAATGACTGCTTCCACTAGTCTTGGCATACTTGTAAATAACGAAAATGATAAACATGGACTGAAGGAAATTTGAAAAAATAGTTTAGAATTCCATCGTTTTTAGTTAAAAGGGAAAAACAATGATGTGTCTAATCCTAAATGTCTCACGTTTAATAAATAATATTAATATTAAATTAAACATAGTATGGATTAAGGTAAAAAATAGGAAAATCTCGAGAATTATGGGTGTTGTAATACTTTTGACGGGGAGTTTAGTTCATCCCTCGGCATCTAGTTAATGAGATATTTTTCCATAGTTTTACTTATGATCCGTTGTTTTATTGATTGATAAATAATATTAATGGAACTGGACATAAAACAAGAAAATAAAACTAAAAAAAGAATAAAACTCAATATGGATATCGGTGGGCGAACGCATTGGGGCGATGGTCTCAGCACCCCGTTACTGATGATCCTGGGTTCGAAACCACCTAGGCGGGTTAAAATTATTAATAAATAAAATTATATAAAATTTAAAATATTAGAAAAAAATGTTAATTAAATGAATCTTGGCCTTTTCTTCCCGGCTGGAATAGAATTGGTAACCCGTCCTTCCTGCCAAAGGTGTAATACATTAGGACGTTAAGTCCCAAGAAACAAACGAATTAATCAACAAGCGATTTTTTGGCAAGGCAAGTTTTAGCCAACTTAAAGGGTTGCCAGTCAACAGCGATGATGATGTCAATACAAATGGATTAAGATGTAGAAATATGTGATAGTCAATGACGGATAAAGAAAGTTAAAATAAAAGCTATTATCTTTAGAGATAAAATACTACGTCTATTACGAAAAAAAAAGTATCGTAAATGCATCTTAGGATTTCACCAGAGCTATGGATTGAGGTCAGAAGTACGTTCGACCGGTTCGGTTACGTACGTACTATCACATTGATCATTGATTTGAACCCAAAGAAAATAAAGTTACGCACGAGGATCGTTATTTTAAGGTGATTGCTTAGACCTTGGAAAATACTCAGTATCTTAAATCTTATCAATAATGTTGTATAAGTCATTTCACAACTGGATTCGTGTTTTAAAGATGTTAGGAGAGCTTCATAAAGATACAGCAAATAATTCGGTGCAGTAGATTGTAATAATTGTAGATTTGGTCTCATAATCTTGTTAAATACGTTGTGAAATGTCGCAGAAAAAATGCTTTGTGATAAATACATATTTTCCTGTCTTGAAAGAATGTGGAATTGATTTTAAAAAAATAATTCTTGTCAACAACTAGCCCTTCGTGCTAGATCAGAAGTAGATAATGAAATGGGAAGCGATTAGTAAAATTTTATGAGGAAACGTCTTAGTTCTAGGAAGTACGTCGATCCTCAATGTTTGCCTTAATCCTCAAAGCTCCCAATTCAATACGATCATTTAAAAGTAGTAGGTCACAAATACATTTGATTTAAGCGACTTTTTACTTTCTATTTAATTAACTAATTAACCCATTTAATATAAATAATTGTTATATATGTTGCCTAATAATCTTAAGTAAAATTTTCAAAAAATAAATGGTTAAGTGAAAAAAATAAATTTGGTTCAATTGTGCAATTTCGTGCAGTGAAACCCGAATTCGTGCAATTAAGCTCAAAAAGTCAAATTTGTGCAATTTCGTGCAAAATAAAATTTAAGAATAAGAATCCTTATTATATAAATGAGATAACTACTCGGGTTAGAGAGCGCTTCATTAAAGCGAACTAAACGTGCAATAACATAATAATCCGATCTCTACTTTTAAATAAACCATTTTTTACCATAAATTAAAAAGATTAATGTATTTAACAAAATTATGAAACCAAATCTGAGTGTCCAGTTTTTTTTTTTGCTGTTGAGTATATTTGGGCAATAAAAAAAAAAAAAAAAAAAAAAAAAAAGGATAAATAGAAATAAATGATAATGGAGTTTTAAAATGGACTAAAAAGACTAAAATGATTCTTTTTGAAGTCAGTGCCAAATTCCAAAATATATTTCTTCAAAGACACTAAAAGAATCATTTATAGATAATATCATTTTGGTATAAGTTAAACTTCCTTTCTGTTTTGGCATCGACAGCGAACCTCGAAAGTCGTTTATTTTTCAATTTTTAGCTAACCTAGATGACTATTTTTTAACTTTTTAAGATAAGAAATCGGGTGAACCAAACAAAACCCTCAGTAAAGTAATTTAAATTAAGACTGTGTATAAAAAAGTGATAGTTTTAAATTCTTTGAGCCAGTTGTGTGATTCCATTGATTTGATCATTGGGAGTTGATCCCATGCAGGTATTACACTTTTTAGGATGACAATTAAAAAATTACTGAAACGATGTTTCTACTTCTTTGATATTTTTAATACTTTGATTATTTATGTTCACAGTGAAAGATTGGTTGCACTTTTTTAAGATAAAACAGAAGTGAGATGAAACTGTTTTCTTGGTGGAAAATTTAAAACCTGCCTATAAAGCCCAATGTTGAAGCTCATCAACTTGCATGATTGCTTGACCAAATTGTTTGCTTGCTTAAATGGACTCAATTAAGTTGGATATTTCAGATATTATGTAGTTTTTAACATTATGGTTTTTGTTGCTAATGCTAGTGAGAGCCGAAAGTGAGTCAGAACAAATTAAGTTTTCTTTTTGGTCCATGTCAAGTGTTTTTATATGTTCTAGGGTTTAATAGCATAAAAGTCACTACTTGTACAGGTTTGTTTCTTTTAAAAATTGAACAATGTGCTTGTGGAGATGAGTTGTTTTCTAGCAATGTTAATTATAGTTCTGACCCTGAGAATGGTGCCTCTAACCAAATGTGGTGGTACATGGCACCAAAATTTAAATAAATCTACTTCTCGAAATATATTATTTTTTTCCCCCATTCCATTAATAAAAACAAATACGAATCTGTTACCTTCAAAATTTTTAATCTTTTACTTGTTTTGATGAAAAGTATTGTCTTGTTGGGGTAGAACGGCTTTGCGAGTACGTTCTGTCCAACTGTTCGCAATAGAAGTCTGTTTATTGTACGTCCATCAAGAACAAACCCATGATGGATTATTGCTTCGTAGTTCCAAAAAAACTGTCATCATTTCTTAGAAAATTTTTCTCGTATCTCCACTAAAAAAATTTTGAAACACATTTCGGGCGATTGGCTTGTCAAGGACAATTTTTCTTTCAGTTTTGTTGATTTTATGAAGCGATTTGGCGGCTAAACAAGATTTTTTCCAATAATATCCGAAAATTACAAGAATTTTCTAAGAAAACATAATGTTTTTAATTTTTAATAAAAACTTTTGAACCGACTCTTTAATTCAAAACAATTACTCTTATGTGTTCTTTCAATCTTTGATTTACCGATCGTCCAGTTTTTCCCGCGTATTTAGCTAGATAATCATTACATTTAGTTCGTAAACACCGTTTTCATCATTAAGTTAAGATAAATAAGATGACAATAGTCTATTTTATATGCGGGATTTAAACCTAATTTTCTTAATTCCTTTCCGACTTTGGTGGATTTTGGATCCTAATGTAGGATCAAAATGTATTTATTCGAGCTAGTTTTTTTCCTCAGGGGTTGTTAAGTATACATTATAAGGTAACGGTTCGGATCGGCGACACCACCAAACTAGGTTGACCCGCGCTACACCGACCAGTTCGATCCTTACGCTTCACTTCGAGTTAACATTTTTCGATAGTTCATATCTATAACCTCACATGTAAACAATCACTTCTACAGTTTCAACTTGGATTGTGTTGTTTAGTGTTTATATTGATATTTAGACTTCTTAAATCTAAATAAGTGAAACAGAAGTTCACAAAATGAGTTTCATAAAGGATTAAGTGTTTTATAAATTCATGTTTTCTTATTTCATTTAATCTTATGTGTAAAAACTTAAGAAGATTAATTTGTACATGGATTTGGTGTTTTACATATTTATATTTGTTCTATCAATTTAAGTGATAAAATTTACAACTTGTAAAAGTGTTATGAAACTTAACAAGATTTATTTGTACATGGATTTGGTGTTTTATATTTGTATTTGTATTTGTGAATGGGATTCTTTGTCATCCATATTACTTTTTGTGCTAAAGTGAGACAGATTGTATAATTAATTCAATAAAACATATCAGTTTATAAATAAATGTGAGAAAGTATATCACAGGTTTTTTATGTTTTCTTATTTCCACTCCCCATGAGAAAATATAGCAGAAATTAACATCTTCACTTTCAACTAGGATTCTGTCTTATATTATATAATGGCTTATAACATGGAGAATTGACAATGTGAAAATAATCACAGATTAAGAGGTAAATGACACATCACTATATAATTGTAGAACTATTGGTATAATGTTATAGATTAATGTGTTTTTAAAAAAAAATTAGAAGCCTGATGATGAAACATTATCACCGAAACATGTAGCTACAAATGTTCAATAAATAGGAGTTATGCCAAATAAATACTTAAGGATTTTGTCTTTTTTATATTTATAATTTGTTATTTTCACTTCTCTGAGAGAAAGTTCATCAGGAATTAACTTTACTGGTGGTTCAGTAGTATATTAATTGTTGATTAAATTAATATTAATTCAAAATTGATTTAGTGTCTTATAATATTAATATTTTCTTATTTCTCATTTTGATATTACAAGGTAAACAGAAGTTAATATTACTTTGAACAGGGATTTAGAGTTTCTCAGTAAATGTAGGAGAATAACATTTCTCCTCTAAAAGCAGCGACTAGAACATCGAAATATATCGGAACAAGGTTAGAATCGATAAAAGGTATTCTTAGCGGGTTTAGGGGTTGGTGTCGCCGATCCGAACCGTTACCCATTATAAATATATATAAGTATATATTTTTTATTATTTTGTTTATCATGATTTGTTTTTCTTGAGTTTTAAGTGGTAATGAATTCATCAATCCTCATTGTAAGCTTATATTAGTTTTATAAAGAGAGAATAAATTGTTGATAAACAAGAAATTAGATATGTTTTTGAGATTCATTTATTTGAAGTAACTGTATGCCAAGCGTTACTTTAATGAATTACTTATCTGATGCATGTATAACAGGAATAACATATCTACTGCATATAACCATAGATATAGGATAACCTCCAGCTGTAAAATTATTACTTATTGCTACTCAAGTGCTTCCGTATTCCTATCCTTTACAGCCTTGAATATTTTTCTCAACACTCTAACGTTCTCTAACGCTGGTGTCATTGTAACGATCTAAGTTGTTTTTAAGGAAATATTATATACAAATAGCTAAATTATATACAGTCATAACAAAAACTAATGAATTATTAATGTGTTTATAACCATAATACCAGATTTTTTTTCCCTTTCGATTGTATGCAAATTAGTAGCTACACGATGCGATATCCTGATTCACTTTACATTCCCTTTCATTGTATTGTATTACCAAAATAAGGAAATCGAAGAGATTTTGCTGTATATTTATATTTGCCATTTGGGTCGTTTTCAAATAAAATGGCAATTAGCTGTCCCAGCACTTTGAATGGCTGTTAAAAAAAACATACAACCAATATTTCACTATTGATAATTTTATCTTGCCGAGTTCATTTGTTTAAATTAATGTAGGCCTTAAAACTTCAATTTCAAATGTTTGATAAAGAAAAAAACAAAATAAATTATTAAAAATGTTGACATAGGTTACTGCCCACAGTTCAAGTTTTCAACTTCTAACCTTCACAAAGAGTATAGGAATTTGTTTTCATTTTATTATCTTCGTTATTTCTTGTTAAATTATGTGTATATTAATGGAATATAGAACTTTCTTTTGAAAATATGGAATTTTGGGGGCTTGACAAAATATTTTCTTTGTGTCCGATAATTTCCGAATTTATTCATTTGATGTATGTGACCGGGTGTAGAAGAGTGGGTTCTGGAGCTAGGGGAGTCGGGATAACGTCCTAACACCCTCCAGACTATGTATTGTAACCATACCCAACCAAGGGCCCAGGTAGCTGTATAACCCAAAGTAAGACGACATTGATTCTCAAAACATAGTGAGTGCCTTAATTAATTTTGACATACGTTACCATTGTTTTCTCACATTGAATTCACCACTTCCAATCCAATTTTTACAGTTCGTAGTTTTTGTCTGTTGACATTACAACTTTCAATATGTTTTTTTAAGACAATCCCATTTTTCTATATAAGTCACCATTGTTTGAAAAAATGCTACCAACAATTGTAGTTAAATAATTTTTTTATTGAAAGGGTCTAATCAAAATTCCTAATAACTTTGGGGGGGGGGGGGGGGGGAGGGGAAAAAAAAATCCATAAACGTTTTAACAAAGTGAAAAAAAAAAAAAATGGTAAAGTACGTTAAATTTTTTTGGAATTTTTTTTTTTCACACAAAATGTATTACTATGCTCTTCCTAGGAAATCACTTTAAATTAGCAACCTTTAGAATCCTTTACCAAAAGCTGAATAAAAATCATAATGCTGACAAGTTACAAACCCGGTTACGTAAGTCAAATTATTAAAGGTTTTATTTATTTTAAAATTCATTAAAAATCAAGGAAGCTAAAATTTGACGAACCAACTCAGGTATATCTTCTCAAGTAGTTAGGCAACATCATAGTATGCCACAGAATATGAATAAGTAACTTTTTTTTTTGAGGATTTTTGGGTTTTTAGAAAGATGAATTGCCATTTTATTTGAAAATGACCCATTTATTTAAAATAATAAAAAAAAAAGAAAAAAAAAGAATAACGAGTCAGGTGATTCTTTAGCCAATGCCAATCACCTGACTCGATTCTGTAGCCAATGCCAATCACCTGACTCGATTCTGTAGCCAATGCCAATCACCTGACTCGATTCTGTAGCCAATGCCAATCACCTGACTCGATTCTGTAGCCAATGCCAATCACCTGACTCGATTCTGTAGCCAATGCCAATCACCTGACTCGATTCTGTAGCCAATGCCCATCACCTCACTCGATTCTGTAGCCAATGCCAATCACCTGACTCGATTCTGTAGCCAATGCCAATCACCTGACTCGATTCTGTAGCCAATGCCAATCACCTTACTCGATTCTGTAGCCAATGCTTTAATTATTAAACTTCCTAAACGTTACAGAAAGTGTGAAAGAGATAATACGAGCAGATTTTAGATGTATAATAAAATTTACTGCTTTCTGCCAGTGATCAAATTTGATTCTGGTACTACACATTTGGTTTCAAGGTTAAAAATTCTATTCGCGTAAGTCTGGGACATGCTCGTTTAGATATATTAACTGGGTTATAAAACAAATCAAAATAAATCAGTTAACAACTGTGAATTGACATAATTCCTGAATCTTAAGTAGCTAATTGAAGATGACCCAAAAAAGTAAGATGTCGAGGAAAGTTAAAGGTCTAAGTTTTTTTTTTTTCTCTCATTTTATTGAAATTTACAACTGTAAAATATATACATTTAGTAAATAGGTTGATTATGATTACAACAACATGCCTAAACTTGAAAAGGACTACTCATCAGTAGCACTTCAATATAAATCTACACTAGAAGGTCTCTAGGCCATCTTCTTTTCAGACGCCTCGGAGGATTATCGGGAATGGAGTGGGAAGCAAGTTGAGAGACTATTGGATTTGAGTGGTTATGAAGCTTACTATGGAAGGATAGGTATCTGGTCTGGGCTAAATCAGCAACAAATAGAGCATTAAGATCTTTATGGATAAGTTTGTGTATAGTAAAAGAATGTTAATGTCCGATGCGACAAATTCGCCTCGGCCTCTAGAAAAAGGACTGTATGGGAAAATATGAAATCGAAGTTTTGCACCCTTGGGGAGATTTTATTTAGAAGGCAGCCTAAACAAATAAGACAGAAGAAATTTCTTACCTTATTACTGCCGCCGACGGTCTGTCCGGGGGCCCCTGGAATGTTTACGGCCTGGCAGATGCTTCTCCTAAGCTGCAATATTCGTCCAAGCTCGCCTCCTCCTAGATCATCACTCATTCGGGGGAGAACTGGGTTAAAAAAACAATGGAAGACCATGAGGTCTTGGGCGATTAGTAGTAGGTGCGTACTTGAGCACAGATGAAAGAAGAAAGAGGAATATTCTAGTAGGGATTAAGGCAGATAAGGGCTAGTTACCTAGAGGTCTATAGAGTGCGTCTATATAAACGATTCACTAGATCTTTTCTCTTTCCCCCCCTCACAAAAGCGCCGATTGGCGCGAACAGTTTGTTTTTAACAAAGTTGGGAGCATTAAGGATTTTTCGAAGGATTTTGGATAGTAAGGATAGGATACGAGAAGAATTGGAAGGTTTAGTTGAGCCCCAAAGCTCAACTCCATATGTCCAAACTGGTCTGATACTTGTCATGTAAATGAGTCTTTTGCAGTAAATCGGAAGGTTTGAACGTTTGTCTAATAAATGTTGAAGAAGTCGAAAATGACGAAAAGGTCTAAGTTTAAGTTTTAAACTGTAATGAAATACTATTTCAATATCAGATATCATTCAGAGAAAAGATGAGAGAAAGTGTGGTTATCATTACATTCTTCTACATTTAAAATATTCCAGCTCAAGTCACGAACTTTGATAGACGGAAATAATTATGTATTAAAAAGTATTATTAGCGTAACAGTATTAACAATTGTAATTATATGTGAAAATTAATGTTTCTCTTTGTTGGTGTTCGGATCTAAATTGAATACATTGTTTATTAAATACAAATATGAGTATTTATTAAATAAGAATTATATTTAAGGAAATAAATTGTTTTAAGCTAACATGAAATTATTAGGATTGATGAATTATTTGCACAAATGAAATTTTGCTTTTCGATGACAAGTTTTGATTGTTAAACATTCATCATCAGTTCTACAACACATACAAAATTTCTTTTTGTAGTGAATTGGGAAATAGGAAAGTTTTTGTGGTGTGTTGGAGTAGTCGAATCGACAAGCTGTTTCTTGTCTTTTTAATATCGTATGAGTTCCATGTTAGTCATAGGGTTGTGCGATAGTAGATAGTTACTATCGATATATCGATAGGTCATGCCTATCGATGGTCACTATCGATAGTGTCGATTATAGATAATTCTCTTTTACTACTTCAAGTTTTAAAACTCTCGGAATTATGCTGATCCACCTCTGTCCAGTTTCGAGTTCTTTTGAAATTGAATTCGGAATTCCTAGGGCTCAAGGATTTACTCAAAGATTAAGCCAAAGGAAAGCAGAAATGCTAGTTTTTCTTTCGGGAAATATGTGGCTCAAGGAGCACACTTGACTCTTGGAATTAACTATTTTGTTATTTTTCTTTTCTGAAGATTTGATTTGTTCATTATTATTGTAACCATGTAAATTGTAAATACTTTTTTAAAATTCAAATAAATTAGTTTTTTCTCGCATCTTTATGGTATAATCTTATAATTTATAATCCTTCAAATTTCAAATATTAAGTAGATAATTGAATTTAATTAAATTAGTTGATTTTTTTTATTGAATAGATTTAGAAAAAAAGGAAGCAACTATAGAAAAACTATCTATAGCAATCGATAGTTATCAACCGACAGTATCGGCCTATCGATAGTGCTAACTATCGACTATCGCCCAACCCTAGTCAGTCAGTATTGGTACTCCCCGAAATAATAGGATATGACCCTTGCTAGCAACCTGATAAACAAGAGGTAGTAATTTGGTCAGTGGCAGGGTGGAATTGATTCTCTGCCCACACCCTTCCGACCTGGAAAACCCTGTACTGCCGAAACGGCAAGGAAGGGGAGAAGAAGTAAAAAGATATTATGTTAGAGATTAATTGTTCAGGGTTTTTTTTTCTACCTCCAACTTTATTGAAATCGATCAAAATGCCTTTAGGCAGTTTGTTGAGATTTTTTGGAATTCTAAGATCTCCAATTTTGACAACGTTCATTATGGGCAGTGAAAGGTTCGTAAAATATATTTTTTAACATGTTTCAAGAACTTTACTTTATATATTAAATTAAAAAACTTCCGAAATCAATACAAGGTAAAATATTTAAATTAATTTAATTAATATTGATAAGGTATAGTTGACTGTTAAGTATTTAAAGAAGTAGATTGTTGGGGTATGCAGTCATGAAGATGGACAGCAATTAAAAAATAAGTTTTTTAATTCGTAATGCCAACGTTTCAACTTTCATTACAAGCCTTCATCATATTTCATGACAGATGTAAACAGAAACTGTGCATCTGTCTCTGAAACCCTGATGAAGGCTTGCAATGCAAGTTGAAACGTTGGCATTACAAATTAAAAAACTTATCTCGTAATTTAAATAATATAAAGAAATATATTACTCCAATAAATGAATAATAGTTTGATTATTGAGCACAATGTAAGGATGATTAAAGAGCATGTTCATAACATAAGCTAATTCTTAAAATATCTGAAAATTCGATAAGTAACTAGTTCAGTTGAATCCATACTTGTCTAGCCATAACTAATTCAGTTGAATCTAAATATTTAAATACAAAAGAAACTAATGTTCTGCAAACTAAAAGTTGATCCCAACGTATTTTACTTAGATAAAGGAAAATTTATCTTCGCTGAATCATCATGGTATATAAACGCTGACTCTATCAAGATTCTTGCTTAAACCTCAATGAATTTATGATTAATTGTTGTAATTTAATATTAAAAGCGAGTATCATTCAGTACTTTATTTTAGTAGTTATGCAGTTTCCGGAACTTTATGCCTAAATTCACAAATTTTTAAATCAAGTTAGCACTATTACTTAATGTAATATTATTTAACTATAGTTTTTTTGTTTTTTTTAATTGCATCATATTAGATACAGGAGTCACTAAACTCTATAGAATACGAAATAGTCTCATAGTAAATATGTGACGGAAGCATTCTTAAAATATTTTGGTTCTTCCCCACTCCAACTGTAAACAAGATAGTAGGTTCCGGGAACTAGGTGGGGGATATCAACAACAAACCTCTTCCTAGCCTAGATAGAATGGGCTGTCTCTGGGTGATAGAGTCATTAATGGTTCTAAAAATATATTTATAACCTAAATGAGGAAGGATAGTTTACAGAAATATCTATATCCAGGTCACTTTATACTAAGAATAAATTGAAATTTACAGAGAAATCAGAATAACTTTTGAGTTAAAATTCACAAAATTCATTTAAAATTTTTCATTTGTGGTACACCATAATGGTACAGATGGATCAATACAATTATAATTGATGAATTAATTGCCACTTCTTTTGGAATTATTCTATTAGAAAACTAGTTTCGAATGCTGAACATTCATCTTCAGTTCTAAGGAGATATTTGCTAGATCTCCTAAGATCTGATCATTCGAAATTAGGTTTTTAATAAAATAATTCCAATAGAAAACTGGAAATATATAATAGAAAAAAATCTTTCTATTGAAGCTAAATTGTGTCATTATAAAACAGTTGTTCGTCCTGAAAGCTTATATGCCACTGTATGTTTATTTCTTAACAGAAAAGGAAAAACTGAAAATATGGAAAAGAAGGAAGAAAAATATCAAGGAAAATATTAGGACTGAAGAAGGATTTAAACTAAAAATTAATCCAGAAATATATTAAAATATTGAAAAATTATGTGATGCAATGAGCAGAAGTAGATTGACATTCTATGGACATTTACTGAGAATGGATGAGAGAAGACTAACGAGGAAATTTTCCAACACAGTCTCGAACAACAGAAAACTAATACATCGTATTCGTATGGTAAATATAGATGGTAAAAGGAGATATGATGGCAAATATACAACAGATTTCAATGTGGGACAGAGACAAATTTCGGACAGCAGTCAACAAGATCAAATTTCCAGATGTAGTTAAAACACAAATATACAGTGGTCAGATGAAAGGAGAAAATATCATGCAAATGTGATGAGGACATATTGGATAGGGCGGAAGAGTAAGGAATTGTTGAAAGTGGTCCACAGATGGCCGAACTCGAAAGAAGAAGAAGACGAATTCCAATAGAAGTGGCAATTAATTCATCAATACTAATTGAATATATATTTTCTTTTAATCTTCATTCAAAAAATAAAACTAAATCTAGTAAATGGAGGGATAAGTAATTAAAATGACGTCTCTCACATTTTCATGATGTATGTTACAGATTTATAATTTTTAATATATTTTTTTACACCTGTTCCGTATTTGTAATGGTGGCAATAAATGAATTTTTTTTAAATATCTGTGGTACATGGCCTAATGGTGGATTAAACATTAATCAACATTTATAAAAAAATAAACAAATGAAATTTAACTAAGCAGGTCTCTCTTTCGTTTTCTTTTCAGTCTTCTGAGAATATTCCCGGGTGTCATTAGTGCCCTTATCTTGTATTACACCCACAAAATCTCGGGAATTCATTTATAAAGAGTGTTTACTAACTATGAGTATATGCAAATTTAAATCAAGTATGTGGTTTATGATTTATAATGATTAGGATAATCTCATGTTAGTGTTTTTGATTGGAATATTAAAAAAATTTATAAAGGTGTGTATTTTTCGCTGTCCCGCATATTAGTCTGGCGAATATCCATAAGGGTTTCAATAAATAAGTGTAGGGGTTTAGTCGCAGTAGGTGTTTTGATATCAAACGTTTTTAGAAGATTGGATACAGGAGTTAAATAAATAAATCTTAAAAAAACTAACTTGAGGTACGCATGATGGTATGGAAGTATCAATTTATATATATATATATATATATATATATATATATATATATATATATTAATATATTATATGGTTAAATTTCTTGACTGTTACTAAACATATACAATTTAATATATAATACATCAAGTAAATGTTATGACAATGATAAAAATGACACGTCAATTGTTTTTAAAGCAACTAACCATTGGCAGCCCTTATAAAGGTTCTATATAATGAAGTACTATGTTAGAAGGTCACGAGGCCATCTTCTTTTATATATTTTAAATACGGGATTTACCGTTAGTTTCTCAACTTGCTTCCCACTCCATTCCTGATAATCCTCCGAGGCGTCTGAAACGAAGATGGACTAGAGACCTTCTAGGGTAGAAGTTTTAATAAAGTGCTACTGATGAGTAGTTCTTTCCAAGTTTTAACATGTTATTATAATCGTTGTCAATACATTTACTTGATGTATATATTATGTACAGTTGTAAATTTTAATAAATGTATATTAAAATGAAAAAAATACGGGATTTAAGAAGAAATTATGAAAAATTGAATAATCTATTGTAATAGTATTTCCCATCACCTTCAGACGAAAAAAAACAACAACAGCGGTATATTAAATCAAAGATTGAAAGAGCATATAAGGGCATGCAACAGGACCCAGAATTCCAACTTCGCTATGTATTCAAATGAAAATAACCATAAATGCAACAAGTGAAACTTACAGATCACGTAAAAAAACAGGCTAAACGATACCTTCAAACAAATATGGCTCCTAAACGGTAGGCCATAGCGAGAAATGTTGTATAATAAAAACTATTCTCCATTAAATTTCTGATAATAAAATTGTAATTAAATGTTCCTTCCGAGCATAACTAAAAGAGCTAAGGTATGTCAAAATGTTACATTCTTAAGGGGTAAAAAAGTATCGACCCATATTCAAAATATATATACATGTAAAAAACAAAACAGTTAAGTTTATGCAGTATTAATATTTTAATAAACTATAAAATCTACCGATGAGAGTGAGTTTTGGGTTGCCTGTAATTGTTTGACAACAAAAACAAACTATGCATAAACAGCTGAATTAATTATTAGTTAGAATTGTTGAATCTAATCTCTTACTCACTTGTCATTCCATGGCCAAACGTTCTTATTATAAAATTAACTTATAATGAAATAAATTTAACAAAAACATAACCTCATTACAGCATACATGATATAAAGAAAACAGAATCAGCTGTTACGTTGACCTAGAAATGAACCATGTCCTAGGGACACGTATAGCCTCAACTTTCTCAAGGCCTGACGTCAGTAGTCATACGATGTTTTCGAGTGGCGTGTTCTCTTCTTCTCGATGACTAATTTCATTCGAATCGTTGTTGTTTTTATGTGTTTAGATTGCGTAAATATTTTTCAGAACTTAAATTTAAATAATTGTTCAGAAGATATTTCTAAAATCCATAAAACGTATTGTTTAGGAATGGATTATAGAATTATTTAGTATTTTCATTTGATCCAATTGATAATACCACTCATCGCTTTTCCTGCTAAAAAAACAACAAAACAAAAGAACATCAAATTTATTTCAATTGTTAATAATTATTCTTAATTAATTATAACTTATTTACTACAGTAATAATAATAATTTTAAAGAATCTAGTAAATGTTATTACAACGTTCATAATAATATGTCAATACGTATGAGGCAACTACCCACTCGCAGTACTTCAATTCAAGTTCTACGTATGGTCCCCGAAGCCATCTTCTTTTCAGACGCCTTGGAGGGTTGTTGGGTATAAAATGGGAAATTGAGAGACTAGTGGATTTGAATGGTCATATCAGGAACATTAAGGTCTTTATGGATAAGTTTGTTTGTGAAGAAGTATAGAACATTGAGGATTTTTCCAAGAATTTTGGATTGAAAAGATTGGATACGAAATGGAATGTGAATTGGTTTAGTGGAGCCCTAAAGCTCAACTTCTTAGGTTCAAATAGTCCAATCAGGTTTTTTCGAAAGATTCTGGATGTTCAAAAAGTAGTTTGTTTTTTTCTCTTTAACACATTTAAAAGGGAGAGTTACAATTTTGTGTTTTAAAAATAGTACTTAGATTCATTATAACAATGTTTACTTTTGTTATAATCGTCGTTTGTTAAAACAATGGCACAAAAACATATGTTTTGTGACGTCACACCACTATTGTAATCAAGCCAATCTGGCTCCAGATCTCGAGTAAAGTACATCTTGGTAATTAATCGCAAAAAACGATAGTGGTTTGTAGAAAAAAGGGTGAAGAAGCCGAACATTTGGAAGAACCCGCACGATTGATCAGCTAGTTGGAGTACTACTACTGAAAAATCGCATATTCATAAAATTTAAAAAAAAAAAAAAAAAAAATTGGAATATTTTAACAACGACCGTAACATTTGGCTTTTCGACGCGTTTAGTCCAACTTATATATATTTTTGATAATATTTATTTTTTCTAACACCTTATTATATTCACTGTCACTACTTTAAACTAATGTTTTATATACAATCGATAGATCTTGACAACAGCTAACGATTAAAACTTAAACGAACATCGTAGCTCCTCTGAGTCAAAAGTTACACTAATTTCAAATCTCTAAACGCAGCAAAATAACCTCAAAATTGCGGCGCTTCTCCTTCCGCGCGGCGCGCTGCTCGCGATGCGTCACTGTTCTTGCTTATCGAAATGAATTCTTTGATCCTTTTGATATCCAGTGGTATAATTTAATTTTAGATGTAGAGGATAGAGTCGAAACTACAACGCCAAACTGTATCCCCCGATTTTGTTATCATTAGGTTTTTTTGATTGCCCCCATGTGGTAGCAAATTTAAAGACGTAATGACGTCAGAAAAAAAAAAAAAAAATCACAGAATTAGACTTCTCATCGAATCATAACTTCAAACAAATTAATTAGTTTTAACTTAAATTAAAATTAAATAGTTTTATAAATTCATTGAAATTGATCAGTAAATAGTAAACTATATTTTATTTATTTGTTTTATAATTCAAAAGTCGACCTCTTATTTCACTTTTTCACGACAGACAGTGAAGAAAGTAAAAGAGTTTTTTTTTCCCGAGTACCTTCTACATATACCATATTATTCAGATTTCCATCAGTTCAAAAATTATCTCAAAAAAAAAAAAAAAAAAATTAAAAAAAGATTGAAAATGATTCTCAGTTCAAAAACGCATTTCCTGACTTTATTTCGACACAAACCATGACTTTTTAAGTTCTGTTATTATAAATGTTTAGAAAATAAAAGTAAATATTTTGAATAACATTTTTGATTTAATAAAGTTGTCTTACTAAATTTCAGACAGTGAATAAAATCCAACCAATTGATTTTTAATATTGCTTTTTTATTTCATTTCAAAAATATCATTCTTTTTTTTGGGAGTTTACTTTTACCAGAGCTTTATGGATAAGAACAATATGAACGTATTTGGATTATTAAACATCAACATATCAACAATATAAACTAAAATCAAGCGGTGTCTAAAAAAACATAATAAAGTAACGAATTTTTTAATTAATATGATTTTTGAGTTTTATGGGACATATTCTACAAGATTTTATTCAAAATAACATTCAAAACCTAAGAAAATCCTAAACAAAAATCCTAAACATCCCTCATGCAACTTCTTTTTAGTTTTCAGTACATATTGTCAGGAATATTTATTGTAGCCATATTGGGTATGAACCTGTTGTTTTGATTTGGGTATGTGTAGGTCAGTAGGCAGTGTTCTATTACTTCCGTAATTAGTTGCAATGTTTGTGATTGAAATGTTTGTATTGAAATACAGGTAGTATAAAAAGTCTGTGTACACCCATTATTGAAATACTTATTCATGTTTTTTTTTTAAAATCGAGTAGCTTAATTTTGAAAATTTATTGATGGATTTAATAACAATTTAATTGCCAACCCATACATATCAACCAAATTTTTTTTGTTGGCGTAATCACGGAATTACAGTAATTTATTAAGAAAATGTATGCCAAAAAAGTCTGTGTACACTATTCCTAATCAGAACATATCCAATCAAAACATGATAATCCCTGGAAAAATTGCTTGCAATGTATTCTTCCGAGCTATGTCTAGTCTTATATTATAATTTGTCCTGCATGGAAGTTAGTTAAAAATTGTATTTTCTCTCAGTATGGAGATTTCTGTATAATTAAGAAAATTGGCAATAAATTCAAGAAAAGAAGGAAAATATTTGAGGGAAAAATGAAAAATAATTTTTAAAAAATCACTCAACAGCCCAACAAATCATGACAGATATAAAGAAACTGGAAATTTTCACAGTAGGCCAAGATCTGGACGTCCAGAAAAACATCAAAGGGTTCATATAAGAGAAACTTTAAAATTATTTACAAAGACCACCTAAATCGCAGGTATATTAGAAAATTATTATAACATTATAGTAATAACTCAAACAGTGCAAAATATCATTTAAAAAAAAATCAGGATATAACTCGCGGTATACTAGAAAGAAACCCTTTATAAGTAAAGTAAATAGGGTGATACAACTAAATTTTACAAAAGAATTTGTTTACTTGCCAAATAGTTCCTGGGAAAATGTTTTATTCAGTGATTAATGTAGATTTAACCTTTTTCTATCTCATGGAAAAGTTAAGATGTGGTGGAAACCTAAAACAGCCCTGGTAACTAAAAATGTTTGCCATGGAGTTATATGACATGGAGGAGGAGGAATTATGGTCTGGGGTGTATGAGTGCATCAAGGGTGGGAAAACTTAAGGTGATTGATGGAATTATGAATCAATATGTTTATGTGGACATATTAAGACACAACATAAAATCATATGCGACAAAACTTGGTATTGGATCAACATTTGTCTTTCAGCAAGCCAATGATCCGAAACATTGAGCGAGAAAACTCAAAGTATAACTCTTCTATAATGCACCAAGGCAATTAAAAATGCCACCACAATCTTCAGACATGAATCCTATCCAGCATTTATGGGACGAAATGAAAAGAAATCTAAAGAAAAGGAGAATTAAAAATATAACACAGCTAAAGGAAACTTTATTGGAAGAGTGAGAAAATATTCAGCCTGAAGTAACAAAAAAATTAGTCACAGTAATGAACACCCGCCTAAGGGAAGTTATACAAAACAAGGAAGATCCTACAGACCATTAACCTTAATTTTTGTTTACTTTTACAGCTTAAATAATTAACTTCTGGAATATGATTCAGGTGTACACAGACTTTTTTGCACATGAAAATAAATGTTTTGTTGTTTATCGTTATACAATTCACTTTTTTTTTTTTATGATGCAACCTTTTTTATATGTTCTTTAATATCAAAACTAAGCAAAATAACCGTTTTTCCCCCCAATTATAGTCCTCTTTTAATAATTGTTACACTAAAGTTATATACGAGTAGGGTGTACACTGACTTTTTTTACTACCTGTAACTATTTTTAAAATTATGAACTCTTGACATGGGATTGCTACTAGTTCAACAGCTTTTGTCTTTACTGGAAGCGACCATTGAGGCTATCAAACTCGAACACATTGAGTAATTGTTCCATATTGTTATATATAGTCTATATCGTCATAATACAGACCATGTCGTTATATGTACATAGAACCGAACTGTAATACTGTAACGGAAGCACGGCAAGGGACTCGGCTCAGTTCTTCGAAGAACCTTGAGTTACAACAGCGATTACTGTTCCGTATCAGATTGCATGTGAAAATAATTACCTCACTCATCATCATTCTTCACTGCACTCCATTGATAGCAACGTTACATGTTTTCAAACCATATCTAACTGAGACAACTTTTTTTTTTTTTTCTCTAAAGATTTAGTACGAAATGATACACCTTCTGAAGGCACTTCGATCCTTCCCGTTAGTACCACATCAATAAAGAAGTGGTCATTTTCTTTTTCGATGCCTCGGAGGGTTATCAAGAATCCAATATAAAACAAGTTGAGAGACAAATGGATTTGGATGGGTATGTAGCTTGTCATGAAAGGAAAAGTATCTTGTTTGTTCGAAAAACCTCTCACTTGAAAACTACTTTCATGAGTAAAATGACAAAAAAAAAGTCGTTATGGGCTGCTTCAACATTTACTAGAAATCTGTTCTGAGCTTCCTATGAATTACAATGTACTCATTTACATAACAGTTATTGGACATATTTGGACTTTTAGGGCGGAGTCGAGAGCTAAACCTTCCAATTGTCCTCGCATCTATGCCTTACAACCCAAAATCCTTTGTAAAATCCTCAATGCTTATACTGTCTACAGGGGACTCGATGGTCGAGTGACTTGGGACGTGCGTCGCAGCGCGCTCGTAACCAGAAGATCGTGGGTTCGAATCCCACCTGGCGGGATAAAATTTATTTCGTGGTGAACCCACGAATAAATTTTGACCTTCACACCCTACACTACAATAGATGAGATAACCTGTAGGATAACCCGTCCTAGTTGGTAATCTAGTTGGGGTACTTAAGGACGTTAAGCCCTTTAAGCCTAAAAAAAACAACAATACTATCTCTACATAATGATCTAAGGGGATGAAGAGAAAGATTTCGCCCCTTTTTTTCGTTTTATTCACATTACCGTGATTTATTACCATTAAGTACTCGAAAACTTTTAGTATCATCACTCATTTTCCCTAACTTTGACTACGGATGCACAGTATATGGAGGACTGTCTGATGAGCTCGAGATGAGATGTAAAACAGGAATGAACTGTTTTATTAGATTTATTTTCGGGATCTCCAAACGTTCTCGCATATCTCACAGGTATTCTGAAATTGGGTGGCTTTACCCCAATTTTCGACGTCAATACTTCCTGGGTGCTCTCATATTCCAAACCTTAAAAACCAAAAAACCCGCCTATATCCATGACCTCCTTACTCTGCGCTTCTCCGTTCACCTCTTAAATACTAGAACCCAACCCATCAACCTATACACTCCGGCGCATCGAACAGCATCCTTCGAGAAATCCTTTATTATCCGTGCTTCCTCGTTATGGAATTCATTGCCCATTTCAATTCGAAAAAGCTCCACTCTTAATTCCTTTAAACAACATTTATTTCTTTACCTCCTGGATCTTTAATCTTCCGAGCAAATGTAAAACATGAATATTTAAGTTATATACATTATAATAGTACACATAAGATGTATCCTATTACAAGTTTCCTTAATTTATTTTTGTAACTCATAATTTAATTATTAATCAATTTTTATTATTATTTATTATTATCATTTATTATAATTAATTATCATAGCCAGACGATTGCCCTATGTATTGTACTTGTTTTGTTATTCTTAGGGGACAAGTTGTCCCAGAATAAAGTTCATTTTTCTTCTTCTTCTTCTAAAAAAGCTTAAAATAAACTCCAAAATACAAAGACACAGTGATATTGCACTTATCAGATCAAATTGGTAATAATTGCATTTATAGGTATTTCTCACAAAAATGTATTGTAAAAACACTTTTTTTTTAATGAAGCTATCGGCAACACTGGTTCTGATTGACTTTGTTGTTACATTATCTAAAAATGTCATTTAATCTATTTTGTCAAAAGTAAAATCAACACATCGGAGACAACCTGTGAATCATATAACCGAAAAGTAATAAAGTTGTTTAAAAGTTTATTAAGTTTATACTCATGGGAAAATAACGCACATTTTACATCATGTGGATTGTTTGGCCTTGTAGTCCAAGCCAGCAAGAAAGTATATCGGGGTTGGTTGCATAGTTAAATGTAAATATACCACTGCAGGTGTTTGGTTTAGAATTTCATCTATACGTATTTCGGCTCTGACTTTTATATGATTCTTGATTTTATGTGCTGTTGTTTTTTTTTGGCTGATGTTTACAGATAAGATCCCAAGGTTACTTTAAAAAAATATTAAAACGTGTACTTTACGTGTTTTGTAGCTTCGGTTAGACATTACTGATTAGTGGTCAACGTTTGTGGAACAAGATGATAAATGTATTTCTAAGCTAAAATATATTTCTAAGCTTCGAATTTTCATTGTTAAGATATTTTCCTTTGCTATAAATAAGTAAACTATTTCTGGCGATGTACTACCCTTGACCCTTACAAGGGGAGGACACACTCAGTCTCTCACGGATCTATTTGGCAATTTCCTTGGAGGTTCCTGGTCAAAAAATATTAGACACGTTTTTTGCTGTTCCGACCAATGGGCCCTAGAAGCCGAGAAAAAAAAAAAAAAAAAAAAAAAAAGCATTAAACTAATTTATTTTATATCTCGAGTTTAAAAAATGATATCGACACGATTCTTGCACCAAGATGTTTAGTTTTGATTGCGAATATCAGGAAAAATACAGCCACTCCGTAGATTTTGGTTTAGGTTAATTAAATTCTAAAAAAATGATTAGATTTTTAAGCAAACTACCTCTATAGATTTTTTCACACAAAAATTGACGTCAGATTCTAATTTAGTATTCTAAAAAACATCGAAAAACACTTATTCAACAAAATCAAAAAACATCATTTTTTTCACGCTCTTCGAGGAGAATGAAATTTTTAAACCGATTATTGGTTACATACCTTTAAATCGCCATTACTTTGTCACACAATTCACTGGTTGGTATCGCTGGAAAGAGGAGAGCCTCAGCTTTCGTTTGATGTATATAAATGTAAAATTCGATGAACATAAAGCAATTAAAAGAATTGTAAAACCCGAAAAACATTTAAAAACGTCTTAAAATATATTTATCTAATATGGAATCTGATGACTTGTAGAAAATATTCTAATGTTATCCTCATTTTAGACTCCTTAGAGGATCGTAATGAATCGATTTGGAAGTAAGTTGCAAAACTAATAGGTTTAAGTTTTTTTTTTTTTTAATGATTTTTCTTTATTCAATATACTGTTAATATATTTACCTAAGTACTGAACCCAAGAACCTTCAAAGTTAGTAATTGGTACAGCTTTTTTTTCAGCTAAAATTAATAAACGAATAAGTAATAGCTTTAAATTGAAAATATTTCAACTAAAAAGTTAAACATTTTAAGCAAGGTTCTATCCTAAGAAAAATAAACATATTGACTCATATTGAAACGTCCAAGTTATATTTTTTAATCCAATGATTAGTTTTAGGCTCATTCGTTTAATTTTAATTATTTTCAACATTCTTTTAGAAGACATTCTTAACTAAGGTTGTTGAAATGTTCCATTATTAATGGAATTAAATTCTAAGTTATCAATAACAAAGTTCCATTGAGATAAAGGCAAAAGAAAGATTTTTCCAAGGATTTTAAAAACCCTACCTTTTGCTCATAATTTTCTTATTAATACATCCCTAACAAATGGGAACCTCATCTTACACCACACTTCCAAAACAAGCTTCGAAAAAGAAGGGAAAATATTTTTTTTTAATATAGATTCTGTAGCGAACAAAACACATTTCGTTTTTCTTGGTATAGGCTGTATCAACATTGATAAATACCAGAGCAATTTGGCCATTATCTTTCAGCACGCCACTTATTAAGTCTGCCAGCCCAGGTGTTTTTAATTATAAGAAAGTAAAAAATTCTTAACAAATAAACACCTGTCTTTAGACTACGATTTTTTTTTCACGTAACGGCCTTAGAGACCACGCGAATATCATTCACTTCTTACTATTTCTCTCCTTCCTTCTCTCTTCCCACCTTTTCTTCATTCTTTCCGATTGCTCCTTCCTTCTTTCTTCGGTCCACGCTATTCCTTTTCTCGCATTTTTCCTTCCCACAAGAACCTTAATTACATTTAGTTTTTTCCTGTATCATCCCTATCAAAACAGTCCTGGTCTGTTATTCCCAGTTTCTCAGTTTCCTCTTTTATCTGTTTGACATATCCCCCAGAACTCTTGTATCCTCTGATTTTATAGAAGATTTCTCTATTTAATCTTTATGGGCCCATCCTCACCATATGCCCATAGAACTTTTATCTCCTTATTCTTATGTCTATTTCCAGATCATTTATATCCTTGTAAATTTCTTTATTAGGTCTCAACCTAAAGCCTTCTTCTGTCTTCTTTGGTCCGTGAATTCTTCTAAGTATCCTTCTTTCTATGGCTAACAATTTCCTTAGGCTGGGGAGGGAAGATGTTTCCATTCCATATAGTATAACCGGTTTGCTAACTGTATTATAGTGCCTTATCTTAGCGTTTATTGAAAGGCTTCTTTTATTATACAGATTGCTTGTCGCGAAGCTTAGTCTTTCCAGTTTGCTAATTTTTTCTTTTACACTTTCCTTCACAGACCCATTGCTACTTATAATTTCCCCAAGGTACTTGAATTTATTTGTGACTTTAATGCTCCAGTACTTTGTCTCTACTATTTACTTTTGAAAATTTCTGTCGGTAGTCATGAATTCTGTTTTCTCAAACGATATTTGTAAGCCTGCCTTTTCAGCAATTTCCTTTAAAGTGTTAAGTCTCCGATATTGAGTTCAAAATTTTTTTTTTTTGTATATATAGTAGAGAGTAAAGATTACAATATCAGAGTTTTTGTTATATGTCTATTAGTCTGAGCAAGTAAATTAAAAAAAAAAAAAAATTGAGAAATGATATTTACCTGAAAAGATAAAAAATACTAATATAGCACAACGAAATTTACATAGGGTCAGTATATTTACTACTAGTTTGATGATTGATGACGAATCGGAAAATATGGTGGGCGATTCATCATTTCTACAGACCTTTAGTATGATTCAAAAGGATTGTTTCTATTTTATTTTACTATTTATAAGAGTAAATTCATTTTAATAAGCAATAAATGCCATGAATGATCCAAGCAATGTTTCAAAAGGAATCAATAGGCTTTTATTTGAGGTATACCATGATTGTATAGAAGGATCAAAACAATTAGGATTGATGAATTAATTTCCACCTTTTTTGGAATTATTTTATTAGAAAACTAGTGTCGAATGCTAAGCATTCATCTACAGTTCTAAAACATACAAAATTTTTAACACATCAATTATTAAAAGGGTTATATATACTAAAGTTTTCAAAAATGTAAGACAAGAAATCAAGATATATGTTAGATCTCCTCAGGTGAGTAACAATATTTGATTTTGTTGTCTTACATTTTTGAAAACTTTACTATATATAATCCATGTAACACAATGCTGATGTGTTGAAAATTTTGAATGTTTTAGAACTGAAGATGAATGTTTAGCATTCGAAACTAGTTTTCTAATAAAATAATTCCAATAAAGGTGGAAATTAATTCATCAATCCATAATTATTTGGATTTTATAAACAAAAAATAAAAGTTCTTATTTGTCAATAATTCTGTACATTTAGGAAAAAATAGGCAAGCACAAAATCACAGGTTTTCAGGGCAGAGCTTATTCTATTTCCAATGTACTTAGATGTTTTTTTAATTACTTTTTCCAACCGACATTATTCTATAACTTTTCTATATTTTATTATGCAATGCATACAGTTTGCTTATATGTAGGCATATATATTGGAATGCATATGTACATCTAAAAATGTCCAATGGGTTTTAAAAGATACCTTTGACATTACAATTTTCCTACTTTTACATGAGGTTTAGGACACAAATATGGGTTTCCCAGAGTATTTATCAACTTATGGACAAAAATCGACGAATTATTTTTTCTCAAAGGTTACGGGATTTTCAATACTATTAAATATACTGGTAATCCTTGTACTTCAAAAAATCTCTGATATCTAATTTTCTAATAAATAAGAAACTCTTTTCTTATTACTATTTTTTTTTTAATTTGACCACGTAATCACGTAAGATTTTCTGAGAAAATATAAAATTCATCTGAAATTATTTTCCAAAAAACAATTACTTCTTTATATATATATATATTTTTTTTTCAATACCTGAATGCATATTCATACTTATTGAAACCCATTGGGACTCAAGCATAACAGATATATGGTTCAGCCAAAAAAAGTCAAGTATACAAATTTAAAAAAAATGTCTCCATGATCATGGATATGCATGCCTTCATGTCTCCTACATTTCACAATTTATATTTTAGAATATCAAAAGGATCAAATTACTTAAATTAATAATTAAGTTAAATTAACAATAATTGTTTGGTTCGGAGCCCGGCAGATGACCTTAGGATTTTTTAAAGGGAGTAAAAAATCCTTAGCTATGCCATCCTTCGGAAGGGACGTAAAATGGGGGTCCCGAGCCTGTGCGATGTCAGGTACTCGTTAAAGATCCCTATCCTAATTATACCTGGATAGGCAAAATTCAGGACTCCCACCGTAGCATCGTCCGATTAGCCATAGCAGCATAAAGTGACGTTAAATGAAATAAACAAAACAATAATTGTTTATTCAAAACAAACAAAGTTTAGAGAAAACAGGGGTTTCAAACGTGGATTGTTTAATTTAAAAGAGAATAGCTCCTAAAGTAAAGTAGGTCCTAGCGGCGAATGTTACATAACGTTAAATATATTATGTGATAAGGAAACTTGTTACATTTTCGATCCAAGCAACACCAACAGAGCTAGATATAAAAATATAAAAGTTCCCAGCCAAAAAAAAGTGAATTGAATGTGAGCAAGTGTATTTACTAATGTTTTCAAAAATGTAAGACAAGAAATAAAAAATCGGTACTCACCTGATGAGATCTAACAGATATCTGAAATATATCCATCGTGGAAGGGGGTAGGGCGAGGTAGGTTAAATGTTTGGGGTACTTAGCTTGGAATTTCTCCTACGACTCATTGGATAATCCGTTCCTATCGGATACAAATTTAAAATGGGGCTATTGGAAATGTTTATTTGGTCAATTTAAACAAAAATCTGGATCGGTTTTAAAAGATTTTATTAAATCTATTATATATTTGTCAAATACCACTCACTCACTTAACACGAAATCTCAGAAACCACCGAACGGATTGGAATGAAATTCGATATGTAGATTACTCTAGGGCCGTAGGTGCTCGCTAAGAAAGGAATTTTAAAAAATCGGCCTGGATCGCGGCTAATTTGCGAAAAATGCGATTTCAATTTTTATTGGGTGAATAATAAAAGATTAATTATCATATGGTATTTGGATATAAGCTAAGTTAAAAAGTAGGTTAGATCTTCAAGCCGCAAACTTTGACCACCGTTTAAGTTCCTTATAGTTGTAAACAAACAAAAATACGATCGATGTCGAAACCTTATAATATTGGTACTTTCTGTGAACTCATGGTAGCTGCAGAGGTTACTTACAACTTACAAGTTTGAGTTGTTTCGTGAAGAGATGCTATTAAAAGACTTATGTTAAAGAGGAGGTTAAAAGACTTATGTTCTCTGGTGATGACATGTAAGGCCAGTTCGATGTAGGGACAAAAAACAGATAAGAATCAATAGTTCTACCAAGTGTATGATTCTCTTTAGTATCGTATCATGTTCTACCATGGAGAAGAAAGGTACAGTATTAACATCCCTCAGCGTGACCCAAACTCCAATACATCACTTAAGAAAACTGTGTCTGCAGCTGATTTTTACGCCTAAAAGTTAGTGGAGCGAGGAAGGTGAAGGTGGAGAACCTTATTTACTTTAATTTCGTAATCTCCTCAACCAATTAATGCTTGATATGTACGCAAAAATAGAAACAGAAAGACTAAACTTTCTTCAAAAAAGTTAAGACTATATTCACTTAAAGTATGCCATAAGAAAAGCTGATGGTCTGGTATCACAGCTGGGTAGGATGATAGTGCTGCCTCGAAGCTTCACTGGAGGGCTATCAAAATAATATAAAATTAACTTTTGCAAATTGTCAAATTTACTTATTGAAATTATTCTAAGAATGGAATTGTTCAGGTTTATTTAAGTAATAATAATTATCAACGTTAAGCTTAACTTTTACTAATTTAAGTTGTCTTCATCCTAATGATATTAAACCGTAGCGGAGCGGGGTACTTTCAGCTATAATTTATAAATATTTAATTTTAGGCTCTTTTCTACTTGATCTATTATTATGTTTACCTCCCGAGTCTTTACTGAATTCATAGTTATTTCTATTTAGATGGATTTGGGGTGTTATTATTGTATGCTCTTACATGTTCTTTTACTCTTTGATTTACCGATCGTCCAGTTTTTCCCGCGTATTTAGCTGAAATGAAGTTGAAAATTTTGTATGTTATAGAACTGAAAATGAATATTTAGCATTCGAAACTAGTTTTCTAATAAAATAATTCCAATAGAAGTGGCAATTAATTCATCAATCCTAATCGTATTGATCCTTTTATACAATCATGGTTTACCTCAAGTGAACAGCATGTTTTAGGTAATGAGATATTTAGAACATTGAACGAGTAGGACTATTATCGGACTGACCGAGGAAAAAAAGCTGTTGGTATAAATACAATTATAAATATTACAAGACAAATAATTATATTTATTGAAGTTGGGCCGAAGGTACAAAGAGAAGGCACGGGTTCAATTCCCGGTCGATCGGTCGAGTGACGTCCAGAAATACGACAGTTGCTTATAGATTTCAATCTGGTACTGCCGCCTGGTACACCTTCCACGCACATTTAAATAATAACTTAACTTACAATTAACACAAAAATTATATGAAATGCTCGAACAATAGATTTTGAAATGTATAACACATTAAATTGTATGCAATAATAATAATTGATAAAGTAATATTAATAAAATAATACAAAGGAAGTAGCAATTTATGATTAGGATTGATGAATTAATTGCCACTTCTATTAGGATTATTTTATTAGAAAATTAGTTTCTTATGTTAAACATTCATCTTCAGTTCTAAAACATACACAATTTTCAAACACATCAGTACTATGTTGGATGGATTATATATACTAAAGTTTTCAAAAATGTAAGACAAGAAATCAAATATTGGTACCTGAGGAGATCTAACAGATATCTAAAATATATCCATCGTGGAAGGGGGAAGGGCCAGGTAAGTTAAATTTTTGGGGTTTCCACTATGACTCATTGGATTTTACCAATTTAAAATGTGGCTATTGGAAATATAAATAAATTTCGAATTTAGCACGCTTGTAAATATAAAAGTCACAAAAAATATTCATGGGAGTTAAAAAAAAAAATTAAATTAAAAAATAAACTATTTCTGGTTTTTAAAAAATAACGTCTAATTTTTCAAAAACGGCGCTAATAGAATTTTCCACCCTTAGGTTCGAATTACCCCATCCTCTACACGGTGTATACAGCTGACATCCCAACTTATCCTACCACTGTCCTCACCACTTACGCTGATGACACATGTGTGTTATCAGTAAACAATGATCCCTTCATTGCCTCCCAAACAATCCCATATCCTAACCCTTCAAGAATGGTGTCAAAAATATAGAATCAAAATAAATCTAAAAAGAAATCTTACCAAATAACCTTTACCCTTCGTCGTAAACCCACGACTTCCTGTCCTACAGTACCATTTAATGATATTTCACTAATCCCTGTTGGGTAACGGTTCGGATCGGCGACACCACCAAACTAGGTTGACCCGCGCTACACCGACCAGTTCGATCCTTACGCTTCACTTCATGTTTACATTTTTCGATAGTTCATTCCTATAACCTCACATGTAAACAATCACTTCTACAGTTTCAACTTGGATTGTGTTGTTTAGTTTGTTATATTGATATTTAGACTTCTTAAATGTAAATAAGTGAAACAGAAGTTAACAAAATGAGTTTCATAAAGGATTGTGTTTTATGAATTCATGTTTTCTTATTTCATCTAATCTTATATGTAAATGTGTTATAAAACTTAAGAAGATTAATTTGTACCTGGATTTGGTGTTTTACATATTTATATTTGTTCTATCAATTTAAGTGATAAAATTTACAACTTGTAAAAGTGTTATGAAACTTAACAAGATTTATTTGTACATGGATTCGGTGTTTTATATATTTGTATTTGTTGTTTCAATTTCAGTGATAAAATTTTAGTATACATATTTTGTGAATGGATTCTTTGTCATCCATATTACTTTTTGTGCTAAAGTGAGACAGATTGTATAATTAATTCAATAAAACATATCAGTTTATAAATAAATGTGAGAAAGTATATCACAGGTTTTTTATGTTTTCTTATTTCCACTTCCCATGAGAAAATATAGCAGAAATTAACATCTTCACTTTCAACTAGGATTCTGTCTTATATTATATAATGGCTTATAACATGGAGAATTGACAATATGAAAATAATCACAGATTAAGAGGTAAATGACACATTACTATATAATTGTGGAACTATTGGTATAATGTTATAGATTAATGTGTTTTTAAAAAAGATTAGAAGCCTGATGATGGAACATTATCTCCGAAACATGTAGCTACAAATGTTAAATAAATAGGAGTTATGCCAAATAAATACTTAGGGATTCTGTCTTTTTTATATTTATAATTTGTTATTTTCACTTTTCTGACAGAAAGTTCATCAGGAATTAACTTTACTGGTGGTTCAGTAGTATATTAATTGTTGATTAAATTAATATTAATTCAAAATTGATTTAGTGTCTTATATTTCGATATTTCCTTATTTCCACTTTAATATTTCCTTTTTTTTTTTTTTTTTTTTTTTTTTATTCTTTATTGAAAATAAATTACATAAAGCCAAATTAGGCTAATAAAAAAATAGTTACATGTTTGGATACACATCCCTCTCATGTAAAATAGTAATTAATATGGAGGAATCTATAAACAAGTAAATAATGCAAATTTGATAAAACAGTAGGAAAAACAAAAAAAAACCTACACAACAAAATTAACAATGCTACTTCAATTTACAATTATAGTTAATTTTATGAATTATAATAAATAAGAGTTAAATTATAATCTAAGCCAAATAATAAAGATGATAATACACAACTTATAATTACAAAATAACTTGTAGTAACACTACTTCTGTGCTATAATACAATATCAAACTTATATTCATAACTTTAGGTGTAAAAATGTTTACACTACTGCTAATTTATTTTTTATTTTTATTTATTTATTTTTTTTTTATTTTTTATTTATTTATTTATTTTTTTTTTTTTTTATTTATTTTTTTTTTTTTTTTTTTTTTTTTTTTTTTTTTTTTTTTTTATTTTTTTTTTTTTTTTTTTTTTTATATTTCCTTATTTCTCATTTTAATAT
Organism: Euschistus heros; assembly: GCA_003667255.2. NCBI lineage: Eukaryota > Metazoa > Arthropoda > Insecta > Hemiptera > Pentatomidae > Euschistus > Euschistus heros. Next base: position 143,684 of record RCWM02000570.1, on the reverse strand, counting down.
TAGAAGGTAAACAGAAGTTAATATTACTTTGAACAGGGATTTAGAGTTTCTCAGTAAATGTAGGAGAATAACCTTTCCCCTCTAAAAGCAGCGACTAGAACATCGAAATAAATCGGTACAAGGTTAGAATCGATAAAAGGTATTCTGAGCGCGTTCAGGGGTTGGTGTCGCCGATCCGAACCATTACCCCCTGTTGAACAGATCCGCTACCTAGGACTCCACTTGGACAAACGTCTAACTTGGAATCCACATACAAGACTAAAACGACAAGAAACTGACCATCGTTACAGATTACTTCAACATTTGTTAGACAAACGTTCAAAGCTCCCAATTAATTACAAAAGACTCATATACATGAGTGAGATTAGACCTATTTGAACGTACGGAGTTGACCTTTGGGGCTCCACTAAACCATCCAATTCATCTCGTATCCAATCCTTACAATCCAAAATCCTTCGAAAAATCCTCAGTGCACCTTACTTTGTCACCAATAAACTTATCCATAAAGATCTTTATGTTCCATATGTTGCTGAGTAAGCCCAAACCAGATAAATATCTTTCATAGTAAGCTCCATAACCACTCAAATCCCCTAATTTCTTAACTTGCTTCCCACAGCATTCCTGATAATCCTCCGAGGCGTCTGAATAGAAGATTCTGGGCCATCTTCCTTCTATTGTAGAATTTTTATTAAAGTGCTACTGATGAGTAGTTCTTTTAAAGTTTTGTCACGTTATTGTAATAGTTAACAGCACATTTACTTGATGTATAAATTTTGTGCAGTTGTAAATTTCAATGAATTGTTATTTAAAAAAAAAGATCCGAATTAAGCACACACAAAAATATAAAAATCAGGAACAATTTCTCAATGGAGTGAAATTTTATAATTTTTTTTTTACCGAAGTGTTAAGGACGTTTTGGTAACTGATCGTCACGATTTTCCTCATGTATTTTTAATCACATTTCGACGACAAATTATAGTTGAATTTACAATGAATTCATAATTTTGTTGTTCCTAAAATTATTCTTAGAGGGTAATAAACTGAGAATAAAAGTTATTTTCTTTCTTTAATAGTTATCACCCAGTTTTTTTTATCAGGAATTAAAAACCTTACGTGAATTATATCCATAATTTTTTTTTTTTTTTTTTTTTTAATTGCTTTTACCATTTATTTACTTAATATGATTCAGAGACAATAATATTTTTGTATTTTTCATTTCAGTAGGAGTGACGTTCTTTTTTTTTTTTTTTTTTTTATTCTCAAGGGTATTCAATTTGTTTTGTTTTTTCTTTGTTACAACTTCTTTTGTAACATAAAATTATTCAGGACTGGAGAATTACTTGTCACTTCTATTTATTTGTAAACATTCTTTTTATTTGAAATTATTAGTTTGGAATGTTACACATTCTTCATCAGTTATCAAAACATACAAAAGAAAAAAATTCAAAACACTATGCTACAAAGATTATATATATTAAATTTTTAAAAATATAAGAGAAGAAATCAAACATGTTGATACGTAAGAAGGCAGAGCGATGAGGACTTCTGAACGATATCAGGACCCTAATGGTTCTTTCAAAACTTTTGGTTTTCTACCTCCTGACCCTTTCGCCTAAGCACATTCAGGCTGCTCTAGATCTTGGTATTTTCGAGAAGTCCTTTTCGCTTTGTCTTCTTAGGTGAATACCAACATATCTGATTTCATTTAGTCCAGTCAATAAACACATTGTAGAGTGCATGGAATATGCGATAATTTGTGACTTCACAGCTTCGTTAGGAATAGTTAGAAGGTAAGCATACTAAAAGTCCACGCCCCTGGGGAGTGAGCTAACGGTGGGGGGAGGGGAGTTCAATTTTCGATATTGACTCGAAAACGGTTGACTCTAGAAAAATATGTTTCAAATCAAAATTAAAACTCCTTAAATTTACTATAAAATTAATTATGTACATATTCGTCGAAATTCCAATAGTTTTCGAGATATTCGTTATTGAAAATGGGTGATTTTCGAGAAAAAACAAATGCACCCTCACTTTTTGTCAAACTTTTGTTTCTAGTACCTTCCACAATCGTTTCTCAGAAAAAATGTCAAAATAACCATTGTAGAGTATTAAATTTACTTTATACGTTTCTGGTATTAAAAGAAAATATTTAACGAAAAGTGAGGTAAACATTTTGTTTATTTATAAAATTATCGATATAATAACGTATATCTCGAAAACTATTGGAATTTCGACGAATATGTATATCATTAATTTTATAGGAAATTTAATGAGCTTTAATTTTGATTTGTAGCATATTTTTCTAGAGTCAACCATTTTCGAGTTATCGAAAAAACAAATTGAACTTCTCCCCTCCACCGTTAGCTCACCCCCCAGGGGCAGGGACTTTCAGTATGTTTACCTTCTAACTATTCCTAACGAAGCTATGAAGTCAAAAATTATCGCATATTCCATGCACTCTACACCCCTCATTTCAGCACTCATTGACTGGACTAATTTCTTACATTTTTAAAATTTTAATTTATATAATCTTTGAACAAAGTTCTACATAAACATTAACAACAATTGTAGTCACATATCAACTTTTCACGAAGATATCGCTTCTTTCACAATTCAGGTACATGGTATGTAATATGTATAATTCAATAAAAATATAATAGTTTATTTTGCCCGTTTAAATAAAATTAATATTTTATATCTGATGATATATATTCTGTTTTACTATTCGACCTAAACTATTTCAGAAAAATCTATTTAAAATAAACTATTAAACCGATCCTAAAACGTAAACAAAACAATAAATAATCTCACAAAAGCTCGTTGAAGTAGACATTAGAGCACCCCGACGACTTATTCGGCAAGGAGCCAACAGACGAGTTTTTTAAGCAAGTAGTATCAGACAGTGCTGGGTACTGTCCACTGTAAACTGATAAGATAGAGACCGTCCTTAGCTGGGGTCTTATATCCGGCCTTATATTGTAGTTATTGTATTTCACATAAATTCACTTTAAATAAAACTACCTAATCAAATTATAGTATTATTATGTACCAACACCCTTGTCGCGCCTTCGCATTGGATATTTAAATGTTTATTATTGCGAAACTTCCTAGAACTGTGAAGATGACACAATTAAAATTTGTTTCATATGGATTCAGTAGTTTTATCATTGTAAACTCAATTGCAGAATGGTGCTAGCCACATAGCACCACATATTTATATCTTTTTTGTTTATTTAATTGAATATAAGTAAATTTATTATTAATTTCAAGCTCTATATAACACCATAACTTTATAACCACTCATGTAGAGCGGCGCTCGCCACCTATCGGCCAATTTTCAAACTTCACTGGAATCCACATATTTATCGCATTTTTAATCGCAATTTATTAAAAAAATGTAAATTTTATTATTGCTAAACCTTCCTTGAGCTGTAAAGATGATATGTTTAATATTTGGTACAGATAGGTTCAGTAGTTTTCGCGGTTAGTGAAACAAAAAATGGCTTGTCCTTTTTTGTAAAGCCAGCTCCACACATTCGTGTTATGTCATAACACGCAACACGAAACTGTTTCGCCCAATGTTCACCGAACCTGTTTCGTGTTATGACATAATACGAATGTGTGGAGCTGGCTATACGGCTATAACAATATCTGAAACAATATTATAACACATAACACGAGCCAAGTGCCCATCCACCCATTCGCTAATCTTTGACAAGCATGCCTGTTTCGTGTTGCGTGTTATGACATAACACGAATGTGTGGAGCCGGCTTAATAAAATAGATTGAATAATTCTGTACAATTTAAAACTAAAAAAAGAATCGTTATTTTGTTCAAAAGTTCTCTGCAATAATGACAATTTATTATTTTATTACGTGAATAAAAATTTCATTCAATTTCATCGTGGCTGAAACGGCCTACTATACAAGCCTTCATAATAGCCCCGATGAAGGCTTACATTGCAGGACGAAACGTCTCCACAAAAAATTAATATTTTTAATTGTGTTTGAGTAAAGTACTGAGGCGTATATTTGGTCCGATAAAGGATAACGGTATGTGGGGGCGAAGGAAGAACCGGGAGCTATACGATTTGTATGGTGACTTGCCATTGACGATATACATAAGAGTTCAACGGCTAAAATGGATGGGGCATGTATACCGGATGGGTGAGAACAGAACATGCCGAAAATTGTTCTGGGATAGACCGGATGGAGTGAGACCTCGTGGAAGACCGAAGAGAAGATGGTTCGATGGCGTCTCCGAGGACTTAAAAGTTTCTAAAATATATTTAAGGCGAGCAGCTGATCGGGAGGACTGGAGGAGGGCTGTGGAGCAGGCCAAGGACAGCTTCATGCGTCTGTCGCGCCAATAAAAAAAAAAAAAAAAAAAAAAAAAAAAAAAAAAAAAAAAAAAAAAAAAATTGTGTTTCAATTACTGCACACCCCAACTACATACTTCATGATAAGTTTCACAGTTTGAACAAATTTTTTTTTTTAACATTTTCATAAAAACTATTTATTGATAGTTACAACTGTATACAATATACATATCAAGTAAATATTTGAAAAATTATAAAAATGAAATGTCAATAACTTGTAAAGAACAACCCATTGGTAACGATAAAATAGTAATAAAAGCTTTGCATACAAGCAGAGCCTGATGAGGAGGAGTCTACTGTATAAGATTTAAATGCTGATTTTTGAGTTATAAATGTTATTTTTATATTACCTTCGTTACTACAATGAATCATTATTATATGATTCTTAGTTATTATACAGGGTGTCCCGAATTTAAAAGGCAAAACTTCAGGAACTCATAGGGGGCCGAAAAACTAAGACAAAAAGTCCTTTAGAGATTTGCTCGTTTTTGCTTAGTTTTAGAGAAAATCGCAAAAAAAGAAACAAAACAAAAATGTTACAGGTAGCAATTATCACCTTTCAAAGTTCGTTAGGCTAGGCAGTAAGATATGTAAACACTTAATGTTATCCTTTACATTTTTTTATTTGTTTACATTTTGGCTTCCTTCTAGGATTATAATTCCTAAATCAGTCTTCACTCAGTTACTCAAATATTTTTAAGTGAATAGTATCAGCCACAATGCCGCATACATATTCTAATGTTGATTACGCTGATATGATTTTTGTGTATGGTTTCTGTAACGGTAATGCTTTAGAAGCGGTGCGGGAGTATGCGATGTCGATTTCCAAGTGCCTAATCGACGAGTCTTTTAGTCTTATTTAGTATTATTTATTATTTAGTCTTTTTCGTTAACTTTTAATAGAATACGAGAGACTGGGTCATTCTTAATACGTAATGATGGCGACCAATTCCAGGCAGCAATAAGAGCAGATTATCGGAGAAGAAATTGTGTCCAACGCCACTTCGATAACAATCCTGAGACTAGCATCCGAAGAGCATCTGCTGCATTAGCAATATCGTGGCAAGCATATGGCGAACTTTGAAAGGTGATAATAGCTACCCATACCATCTTCAAAAAGTTCAGAATTTATTACCTCAAGATTATGTCAAGAGATTGAATTTTAGTAACTGGTTTCTTGACAAAATTCGCGATGATAATTTATTTCCATTAAAAATTATATGGACCGATGAAGCTACCTTTACAAGAAGAGGAATTGCTAATCAAAGAAATTATCATGTATGGGCTCTTGAAAATCCCAGAGCTATTAGAGAGAATAGGTTTCAGCATGAATTTGCTATTAACGTTTGGCTTGGAATTCGGAACGAATTACTGGTGGGACCATATTTTTTACCTGGAAGATTGAATGGTATCACATTTACACATTTTTTGGAGAACGACTTTTCTAATTATTTAGATGACATTTCCCTACAGCAGCGGATTGAAATGTGGTTCCAACTCGATGGATGTCCAGCTCATTACATTATAGCAGAGTTGCTCGAGCTCGGCTGGATATAAATTATCCACAACGATGGATTGTACTTAAAGGAGCCCAGATCACCTTGGCCACCCAGATCACCTGATATGGCACCCATGGATTTCTTCGTATGGGGAACCTTGAAGCAGAAAGTTTATTCGGTGTCAATCAACTCAAGAGAGCAATTAAGAGACCGAATCATAGATGCAGTGCACCAAATATCATCAGAACAATATTCAGCTGCAATTTATCAAGTGAGTGCTAAATGTAATGCTTGCATTGGTGCAAGAGGACAATATATTTTGAGCAATATTTACATTAAAAAGAACATAACATAATAAAAATGTAAATAAATAAGTAAAAAATGAAAACTTGTTTTGTTTCTTTTTTTTTGCGATTTTCTCTAAAACTAAGCAAAAACGAGCAAATCTCTAAAGTACTTTTTGTCTTAGTTTTTCGGTCCCCTATAAGTTCCTGAAGTTTTGCCATTTAAATTTGGGACACCCTGTATGATACCATTCGGTGGTCTCCATTTTGGCTTTTATCTTCTACTGGCCCTTTGCTTAGAAAGGTTGTTTATGTCTTTTATGCATTACTTTATATATATATATATATATATATATATATTTTTTTTTATAAATTATTCCTTTGAGGGTTCTTTACACAACAGAATATCTTTTGCTTATTTATTTTTTTATTTACGTTATAATTAATTAGCTTTTATATAAAAATTTTTTTTTTTTATTAAATTGATCTAAAGCTTATTGAAAAAAAAACAAAAACAAAAAACTGTATTTATATAGTTAAAATAATTTATTTATACATATTTGTTTAGCTGTAGCTCTAACATTGTGAAGATTTAGCAAGATGATTGGATAAAAATAGACAGATTGTGGACCTAGTTGCCTGGTTCACTGTTGTGAGGGTCATAGGACATGTGCCAAGTCTGCATAGCACATGTATCCTGGCACATAGCCAGTCTCTTTGGCATTTAGCACCAGCACCCCGCTGTTATTGGCTGCTTCTTCTGGGGGCGTTGGAGGGTCCCGAAGGCGATTCAGCCAAAGGGTTTCATTGATAGATCTAACAGAACAATAATGAATTTAATAAATAATGCAGATGATGGAGTACTTTAAGCCTAAATAAAGTTAATTTTTAGAAAAAACAACAACAAAAAAAAACACCGACTTTAAGATTAAACCTACATGTACAAACTTTAACTTAAAAGTAAAAAATAATATTTCAATTACTTCCAAACAAAGAGCATTAAAGGACAATCAACAAATTATCGATACTATATACCTATTCACAATTTGGTGGATGAGGTAGGAGTTGAAGTTCTTTAAACTTTTATGCCGATTGTTGAGGAGTAAGTTCGTGAGGGACCAGTCTACAGGTCTTTTTCACCTTCCCCATGGAGAGAAGATGGCGACTAACAGTATCTTTCGACACACCACACTCCCTGGCAAGTTCACGAGTACTTGTGGACGGATTTGACTCAACAGCTTCCTTCAGAACCTCATCAATATACATTAATGGCCGCCCGGAGCCCTTCTTCCTTTCCAACGTCGTATCTCCACTTCTAAATTTTTCAAACCAAAGCCGTGCAGGCGCTCTTCAAGGACACCTTCCCCTTCATATTTAACAATTTTACGAGTTGCTTCAGCGGCTGTGAATTTTTTTTTCCGGTAATGCCTTAAAATTACGAGAATTTCGTAGGACACTGTCATGTTTCTTCTTTGAAATAAATAACTGAACTGAGGCTGTTTTTGAAGAAGTCCAGTGTCAGAAACAAGCTTAGAGAATACTCTAAAGGGATTCTCAAGTATTGGTAAATAATAAAAAGCATGAAGACATTTACAGACTTTTAAACTCTGGAATTTGATAGACAGTCATTTTTTTTATACGCCCTATTATTAAAGGCTATGAGATTGTGTTAGTGGTCCGGCATTATTGCGTTTTATTAAATCTGTGTGTGTGGGGGGGGGGGGGGGTTAAATATTTCAAAATCAAGTTGTTTATTTTTTTTGTGTTCATGTTTAGACATTTTAAAATCCGACATGTTTACTTTGTTTTTTCAAATTTTAATCATAATATATTCCAATAGGAGCGGTATATAGAATGTATCAATCCTAATTATAGTGATCCTTCTATGCCATCATACTTACATCAAGTGATATATAATAGATTAATTAATTGTATTTCAAAGAAGGATAAACTGAAAATAAATATTAACTGGAAAATTCACCTCATAACACAACGCTAAGATCACACATTACATTATCTTAACTTACATAATTTCTTCAATAAGATTAGAAATATGAAACATCTGGGACATGAAGGCCATTTCTTATCGAATCTTAAGAATGCTATTAACAGATGTTTTTTCTAAACTATTACAAAACATATTCGATGGATTTACTTACCAAAGTTCATAAATCATAGTTCAATCGGTACAGGTCTATATTCAGATACATGATATAGACTAATAAAAATATCTCAAATTATTGGGCTGACCGGATATCAATGGAAATTTATTTAAAAGCAAAAATAAGTTATTATTTTTTATTAAAACATTTTTATTAATCGAAATACGCTTCATTGGTCCCAATATATTTCTGCCATGATGGCTCCTCAGAATAAAATTTTGAATCTTTATTATTAACCATTTCTGATTTATATTGACTCAATAAATTTTTTATGGTGTAGAACGTGGTCCAGGCCCTTAAAGCAGTGGTTGTTAGTGAAGGGCCGTTCCGACTTAAAAGGGTAATGGGGTTTTACGTTCCGTTCCACTTTTGGAACCAGTTCCAGTTTTCGTTCCACGTTAGTTTGACGAACCTACTACATACTACATTCTAGTAAAGGGCCATTCCGACTTAAAAGCGGAATGAGATTTTGCGGTCTATTTTCCATCCCTTGTTGTGACTTCGGGGTGTTAATCTCCTTCTATTTTATAAATAAAAAAATTATAGGTACTACAATACTAAGAAGGTTTAAACAGCTAAGTTTAGTTATTTAAAAAATGCATACTTTTAAAATAGTTTTATTCAAACGAGAATTTTTTTTTTTTTTTTTTTTTTTTTTTTTTTTTTTTTTTTTTTTTTTTTTTTTTTTTTTTTTTTTTTTTTTTTTTTTTTTTTTTTTTTTTTTGGAAAAAAAAACAAAATATGAACATTGATCAGAAATTATTGACAGATTTATTCTTGAAAATTAACATTTTTAGTTTTGTCAGCTGAAAGGCGAGGAATAAATTCTAGTGGCAGCTCCATTAGCTTTTGAACAAATACCGAAAAAAATCATTTAATTATATATGCAGTAAAACCTTGTGTAGTTCATTTCTCAGAATCCGAAAGAAGAACCCGAGCTCTGTCGGTAGAATAGAAAATTTAATAGAAAGTGGTTTATTTTAAAATGTCCAAGCGCGGGGTAGTGAGATGATAAAGAGGAGAGGGAGCCAAAAGCGGCAGGAACAACGTAACAAAGTAGTCGGAACGAGCTTGGGTGGACCGAAACCAGAGATGCAATCTACACTCTACTACATCGGGGTAACGAAACGAGAGATCTTTTGGCGTTGGTTTTCGTTCCAGCTAGAACGAAAAACTTGGGTGATTCGTTTCGTTCCATACCAGTTCAAAGCTGGAACCAGTTCCAAATTCCGTTCCATTCAGAACGTCCCATCATTAATGGTAGTTAGTAGGCTAGAGGTCCGAAGAGAAGGGTGGTTGGGGCAGAGACTCATAACAAAGGCTATGAAATATACGCTGTTGCATATTTCTCCCATAAAAGATATAGACCTTGATATTGATAATAAAATTTACTTATTGAAATTTCATCTGTACAAATATTCACATCAAGTAAATGAGCTGATAACGATTACAATAACTTAACAAAACCTGAAAAGAAGTTCTCATCAGTAGCACTTCAATAAAAATTCTACACTAGAAGATCTCTAGGCCATCTTCTCGGATGGAGAGGCCTCGGAGGATTATCGGGAATGGAGTGGGAAGCAAGTTGAGAAACTGATGGATTTGAGTGGTTATGGAGCTTACTATGAAAGGATAGTTTGGGCTAACTCAGCAACATATGGAACATTAAGATCTTTATGGGTAAGTTTATTGGTGACAAAGTAAGGGGCATTTAGGATTTTTCGAAGGATTTTGGATTGTCAGGATGGGATAGGAGATAAATTGGAAGCACTTGAGGTACACATGATGATATAGAATCCTATATCAATCCTAATCGATAAATTGTAATTTTTAGTGGAGCCCCAAAGCTCAACTCCGTACGTCCAAATAGGTCTAATCACAGTCATGTAAATAAGTCTTTTATAATGAATTGGGAGCTTTGAACGTTGGTCTAGTAAATGTTAAAGTAGTCGAAAACGACGGGCAGTTTCTTGTCGTTTTAGTCTTGTAAGTGGATTCCAAGTAAGACGTTGGTCTAAGTCGACAGGAAGTCGTAGGTTTGCGACGAAGGGTGAAGGTTATTTGATAGGATTTATTTTGATTCTCCAATGTTGACACCATTCTTGAAGGTTTATGATATGGGATTGCAGTGTCTGGGAAACATCGGGGGATAAAACTCGAAATATAATATGGCGTATAAAAAAAAAAAATGACCATTTTATCAAAGTCCAGAGTTCATAAGTATGTAAATATCTTAATGCTATTTATTATTTACCAATACATAATAATCCCTTTAGAGCATTCCCTAAGCTTGTTTCTAACAATGGACTTCTTAAAAAAAAGCCTCAGTTCAGTTATTTATTTCAAAGAAGAAACATGACAGTGTCCAACGAAATTCTCGTAATTTTAAGACATTACTTGAAAAAAAAATTCACAGCCGCTAAAGCATCTCGTGAAATTATTAAATATGAAGGGAAAGGTGTCCTTGAAGAGCGCACTGCTCGGCATTGGTTTGAAAAATTTATAAGTGGAGATACGGCATTGGAAAGGAAGAAGCTGTTGAGTCAGATCCGTCCACAACTACTCGCGAACTTGCCAGGGAGTGTGGTGTGTCGAAAGATACTGCTACTCGCCATCTTCTCTCCATGGGGAAGGTGAAAAAGACCTGTAGACCGGTCCCTCACGAACTTACTCCTCAACCATCAGCAGAAAAGTGTAGAGAACTTCATGGGTTTGAAATCCTGCCTCATCCACCATATAGCCCAGACCTCGCACCTTCGGATTACTATTTGTTTCGATCCATGGCCCATTTTCTTCAAAGGAAAAAATTTGATAATATTGCGGAATTTGAAAATGCTGTCCAAGAGTTCTTTGACAGCCATCCCAAGGAATGGTATCAGCGTGGCATCGAGCAATTGGCTAGCAGATGGGTAATGACGGTAGATAACAATGGACTATACTTTTGAATATTAATTGTATTTTATATCAAAGAAATTATTATAAAAATATTTGTTTAAGAAACAATCATTTTTTTTTTATACACCCCATCAGTTTATTCGGATATCCTTTTATTAATTTTTTCTTTTTTGAATGATTTTTACAAAACTTCAATATTATTTAAAATTGTCCAAGTTCTTTACTTAAGAGAGCGGGTGAAGCGGCCATATGGATTGTTAATTATACGAATGAAAACAGTAATATAATTTTTTTTTTTTAGATTGAATACTTTTCATAGTTATTCAATAAATAAAGGAAACATTTAGAATTGTGAAAGTGAATATAGCCGATAGAATGCCCTGGTTTGAATACAGGGCTTAGCGACTGGGAGTAGGGGGTAATGGACTTCTGTATTGATTTGTCCCTTTTATATACCCTCCTATACTTCAACCACTTTGTTATAGGCTCCCGATTCAATTTTCATGAAAAGAAAGAGGACTTTTAAAAGGGAATTTATTAATAGAACTTACTAGAAACAGAAAATCATATGACATATTACATGGATACCGAAACTTTATTTTTAATACGCTTTTATTTTCAGCTGTATGTAACGGAATCTTTCATCGTAATTCTCACTAATATCCAGCAATCTCATTAACTGGAAAATTTGCACAGGTTTCAAGGACCAATTACAATACAATAATTGCACAACTTTGCTCTAATGTTCTCACTTACAAGGGGAGGACACACTCGGTCTCTTACGGATCTTGTTAGCAATTTTTTTGGAGGTTCCTGGTCGAAAAATATTAGACACGTGTTTTGCCGTTACGAACTTAGCCGAGAAGAAATATAAAATAACATTAAATTAAAATATTTTATATCTCGAGTATAAAAAATGATATCAAAATGATTCTTGCACCAAGATTTTTATTTTTGATTGCGGATTTAAGGAAAAATACAGCTGCTCCATAGATTTTGGTTTAGGTTAATTAAATTCTAAAAAAATGATTAGATTTTCAAGCAAACTACCTCTATAGATTTTTTCACACAAATATTGAAATCAGATTCTAATTCAGCACACCCAGAAACATTGAAAAAGGATTATTCAATAAAAACAAAAAATATATTTTTTCATTGAACTGCGTTCAATATACTTTTTTCACAAGAACCGGCATCAGATTCGAATTCAGCATTAAAAAGGACCCTTAAATACAAAATTTCATCCAAAAATAACAATCAAAATTCTTAAGCTTCAAAATTTGCCTGACCAAATTGGTATGGAACTTTTGTTTAAGTTGACAAAATCATGAATTACGCTTAGACGGTTAAACGTATTAACTTTATCATTTTACACGAAATATAAGGTGGTAATATGTTTGAAATGTCTTTGGTTTCATCATCCTATCTGGTTTCAAACTCAAGCTAAAAATCAAAACGTTTTTTCGGATTTGCCAATTTTTTTAATAGGTTTATGTTCATCGAATTTTACATTTATATACATCAAAAGAAAGCTGAGGCTCTTCTCTTTCCAGTGATACCGACCAGTGAATTGCGTGACAAAGTAATGGCGATTTAAAGGTATGTAAACAATTATCGGTTTAAAAATTTCATTTTCCTTGAAGAGGGTGAAAAAAATGATATTTTTTGATTTTGTTGAATAAGCGTTTTCAATGTTTTTTAGGGTGCTAAATTAGAATCTGACGTCAATTTTTGTGTGAAAAAATCTATAGAGGTAGTTAACTTGGAAATGTAATCATTTTTTTAGAATTTAATTAACCTAAACCAAAATCTATGGAGCGGTTGTATTTTTCTTTAAATTCGCAATCAAAACTAAATATCTTGGAGTAAGAATCATGACGATATCATTTTTTTAATTCGAGATATAAAATAAATTATTATAATGCTATTTTTTTTTTCTCGGCTTCTAGGGCCCATTGGTCGGAATGGCAAAATACGTGTCTAATATTTTTTGACCAGGAACCTCCAAAAAAACTGCCAACAAGATCCGTGAGAGACTGAGTGTGTCCTCTTCTTGTTAGTCTAGTTGAATTACCCACAAAATAGACGTCTCCCTTTCAAAAGTTAGAGTAGTAAGTTTTACGTTTTTAAATGGTCCAGATGAGTCCTGAGGAATATATCAAAAATGAAACCAAATTTGATAAGGCGGAAATGTTTGGGGGCAAAAAAAAACCCAAACTTTTTAACTTTTTTCAGATTTTTGAAAAAAAACATATAGAAAGATGCTTACAATTGAAAAATGTTATATTTATAAAACTTTTTTTTTTTTCATTTATTGATATTTACAACTGTACAAAAACATATTAAATCAAGTAAATGTGTTGATAGTGAATACAGTAGCATATAAAAGGTCTCTCTAGGCCATCTTCTTTTCAGACGCCTCAGAGGATTATCAGGAATGGAGTGGGAAGCAAGTTGAGAAACTAGTGGATTTGAGTGATTATAGAGCTTACTATGAAAGGATAGGTATCTGGTCTGGGCTAAATCAGAAGCATATGGAACAATAAGATCTTTATAGATAAGCTTATTGGTTACGAAGTAAGGAGCATTGAGAATTTTTCGAAGGATTTTAGATTGAATACGAGATGAATTGGATGGTTTAGTGGAGCCCCAAAGGTCAACTCCGTACGTTCAAATAGGTCTAATCTCACTCATGTATATGAGTCTTTTGTAATTAATTGGGAGCTTTGAACGTTTGTCTAACAAATGTTAAAGTAATCTGTAACGATGGTCAGTTTCTTGTCGTTTTAGTCTTGTATGTGGATTCCAAGTTAGACGTTTGTCCAAGTGGAGTCCTAGGTAGCGGATCTGTTCAACAGGGGGTAATGGTTCGATTCTGAACGCGCTCAGAATACCTTTTATCGATTCTAACCTTGCACCGATTTATTTCGATGTTCTAGTCGCTGCTTTTAGAGGGGAAAGGTTATTCTCCTACATTTACTGAGAAACTCTAAATCCCTGTTCAAAGTAATATTAACTTCTGTTTACCTTCAAATATTAAAATGAGAAATAAGGAAATATTAAAGTGGAAATAAGGAAATATCGAAATATAAGACACTAAATCAATTTTGAATTAATATTAATTTAATCAACAATTAATATACTACTGAACCACCAGTAAAGTTAATTCCTGATGAACTTTCTGTAAGAAAAGTGAAAATTACAAATTATAAATATAAAAAAGACAGAATCCCTAAGTATTTATTTGGCATAACTCCTATTTATTTAACATTTGTAGCTACATGTTTCGGAGATAATGTTCCATCATCAGGCTTCTAATTTTTTTTTAAAAAACATTAATCTATAACATTATACCAATAGTTCCACAATTATATAGTAATGTGTCATTTACCTCTTAATTTGTGATAATTTTCATATTGTAAATTCTCCATGTTATAAGCCATTATATAATATAAGACAGAATCCTATTGAAAGTGATGATGTTAATTTCTGCTATATTTTCTCATGGGAAGTGGAAATAAGAAAACATAAAAAACCTGTGATATACTTTCTCACATTTATTTATAAACTGATATATTTTATTGAATTAATTATACAATCTGTCTCACTTTAGCACAAAAAGTAATATGGATGACAAAGAATCCATTCACAAAATATGTATACTGAAATTTTATCACTGAAATTGAAACAACAAATACAAATATATAAAACACCAAATCCATGTACAAATAAATCTTGTTAAGTTTCATAACACTTTTACAAGTTGTAAATTTTATCACTTAAATTGATAGAACAAATATAAATATGTAAAACACCAAATCCAGGTACAAATTAATCTTCTTAAGTTTTATAACACATTTACATATAAGATTAGATGAAATAAGAAAACATGAATTCATAAAACACTTAATCCTTTATGAAACTCATTTTGTGAACTTGTGTTTACTTATTTTTAAATTTAAACTGAAGTTTTTTAAATTTTGCGTCTAAAGACACATTTTAAGCTGAATTTGATTCAGGCGTTTAGCAATAATCGATTGTCAAATATCGACGAATTTTGCACACTTTCAAAAAAAAGTTAGTTTTGGTCATGTTTATGAGTCCATAATACAGAAATAGTTAATCCAATCAAAAACTGTTAGATACTCAAAGTTGTAGATCATTACATTTTGTGTATGATAGGATTTTTAAAGTAAAAATTTGCCTATTCCTTCTCTGAGAAATGTCAAAAAATCAAACATTGTTAATTGATTTTAAATAAACTGATTTGAAAATGCAAAATAAAATCACGAATAGTACAGGGAAATTAGCTTCGAGCCTTGAACTCTAAAAATTAAAAGGTCTGACTGCTACGATTTATATACCACACTTAGCTTTTTAGTTAGGTTTGCTATAAAGCGTGTTTTTCTAGTTTTTTTGAAACTATAATCTTGATAATACTAATATACCCAATTTGGGCTTACTTAATTCTAATAAGTAAATAACTTAAATAATTTAAACTATTATAACTAGTAGCGCTTACTATAATGTTCCGGCATCTTCATATAGGGTAAAGCCACCAGTAGTAGACACCATTGTGATACTCTCGCAGTAATTTTAGTGGTACTTCTATAAATTCGCCTTAAGTTCCATTTTTTTCTTACATATGTCCAACAGCACTCTTATTTGACTTAAATTCTTTTTTTTTAAAACTCTATCATTGGTTTTAAAGTTGTTTTAAAACATTTTTCGGGAAAATATTTTTTTCACCAATAGTAAGACATCTGTGTACCAGTAGTTGACACAGAAATGCACCAGTAGTTGACACTTCACTTACCAAATATATTTCACTTATTTCTCATCAAATATGCCCCCAAATATGTTGTTTTTACAAAGAAACTTGGATTATAAATAGTTAAAAACTTAATAATAATCATAAATTTAAAAAACAACATATTTCTATTTAAATTAGGAAGATTTAAAAAAACAAAAAACAAAAAAAAACTTCTACTTTCATTTTTGTGTTAATAATTCACGTTTAGTCTCCTTACTTTATATAAAATATCTTATATAAAAAAGTAAATTTTTTTTTTAACGTTGTACTGCCATTGCAAGCCATTAATTTCACAAAACAAAAACGATTCAAATAAACTGTTAAATAAAACTTGAAAATACAGCAATATGTTTATTAATAAATTTAGTCTATAAATAGATATAATTGTAAAATCGTAAATTAGTCCAGATTCAAGCGGAATGGAAATCAGATTCTTTTCCTTACCCCCTTTCCTCAAATATTAGAGGATTTGGTAGTTATGTTAAAATGTCTTTATTTTTTACCATCTTCTTGGATTCCGGCAATTCAAAAACTGTTCTTAATCTAATTCAAACTCCCAAAAGTATGACCCAAGCTAAGCTATTTTTGTCAATTCCCAAAACTTGAGAGACAGCCTTTCCTCGTCGTAAGTTTTCTTGCCTGCTATCTGTTGATAATATTGACGGTAATCATCTCAAGAGATGATGGTATATGCCTTTGGGAAACAGAAGAATTAATTGTTTCAGTAGTTAGACATGTTTGTGATCCACCAGTATACACCTCTGTCTACTACTGGAACAAGCGAGAAAATCAGTGTCCCGGTATTAGACAGTTAGTTTTTGGGCTCATTCAAACAAAGTTTACCATAAAAAATAATTCATTTAATTGTGTACACTATATTTAAAAACAAAAAATGTAACTGAAAATTGTAAAAATAAAAGAATAATTGATGAAAATCAAACTAACATCCCTAAGCTAGTGTGGTCAAGGGAAGAGCCTTTTATGACACTGCTAATTGAAAACTGACCTAACGTTTCCACTGTTACATATAATCTGCTACTGCTTCATAGTGGCAGCACAGTTGAAGCTAAAGTTTAAAATGGGACCCAATTCAAATCGTTCTGATGGTTCTAACTCTTATTTTTTCAAGTTGAAGTTCCAAGTGTCTACTACTGGTGCCTTTGGCCTATGCATTAATATGAAATAAATAGCTGATTTGCAATATTAGTATGTTTCAAAACTAGAATCATATGCTAGATCGCGCCATGACAGTTCCAGCAGAAGTAATTTTTAGTAGTGAGGTTATGAATTACTTGGGGCTGTAGTAGTTACTGACAAATTTATCGTAGTAAAATGTTGAAGAGGTTAAGAATCTGGCAGAAATTAATTTCAGGTACTTGCAACCTGAAAACGAAGACTCCTAATATCGTACAGAACCGAGGTAAGTTTTTTTTTTTTAAAGGTGGTTCA
This sequence comes from Euschistus heros, assembly GCA_003667255.2. Lineage (NCBI taxonomy): Eukaryota > Metazoa > Arthropoda > Insecta > Hemiptera > Pentatomidae > Euschistus > Euschistus heros. The sequence continues at coordinate 126,203 of RCWM02000570.1, read as the reverse complement.
GGTTACGAATTATCACATTGTCTCAGTTATGCATAATATTTTCGAGATTATATCAACTGTTCTTTTTTTTTTCAAAAAATCTAAATGATAAAAGTATATCATATAATGTGAAAGTGTTAATTTTAACTTTTTTCTTTAACTTGATAAAGTACTGAAAGATAAACTGACTTTGCAACTTACTCAATACAGTGAAATTATATTATTTGTCCTTGAATAACTGTACAAAACATGCTTACTCTTGTATTGGGTTGTCCGGAAATTAATGCAGGATCGCACGTTTAAACCAAAACCTGATATTATTATTAAAGATATTATTTATCTCTTTAACACAACTAAAACCTGATACATTACTTTTACTCTACGTCGTAGTTTCGGCCCAAATGTCCAATTAAATAAAATCCCATTACTCAGATCTTATTCTGTGGGATATCTTGGTTTCATCTCACAAGGAGGCGTTTTGACTTGTAACTCATAGACTTAAATACCGATTTTTGTTTAGTGCAAAACTAGAGTGCAAAACTAGAGTTATAGGCATTGGAAGACGAGAAAAAAAAATGAAAATCACTTTTTTTTTTGTAAGAGAGAAAATATCATGCTACCTATTATGCCGTGTGTGTAGCAGCACAATAAAGTTGGGCAGCAATATTCTTTTTATATTAATAAATCACATCTCTCTCTACAAGAATCCTCAGAAAACATAAATTTAGAACATAAAGGCAAAACTGTTATATTACTAACGGACAGCCATTTACTCTATACATGAAAACAAAACAGGCATAGAAAACATACGAAGCATTCTGAAACACTTGGATTTCATTGGCTTGAATAAAAGGGCTTTCCGACATACAGCCCGGTCAATGAACGCTGAAAAGAGGGACGAAGAGTGCATGAAATATGCGATAATTTTTGACTTCATAGCTTCGCTAGAAGTAGTTAGAAGGTGAACATACTTCACCACATAAGTCCCCACCACTGGGGGGTGAGCTAACGGTGAGGGCTGGGGAGAAGGTCCCATTTTTGGGTTTTTCATATATATCTCGAAAGCAGTACACTCTAGAAAAATATGTTCCAAGTAAAAATTAAAGCCAATAAAATTTCCTATAAAATTATTTACATACATATTTGTCGAACTTTCTACGGTTTTCGAGATTTACGTTATTAAAAATCGATAATTTAAAAAAAAAAAAATGTTTACCTAACTTTTTGTCAAACATTTGCTTCAAGTGCACAAAATGGTGTATAAGAAATTGAAGTAAATTTAATTCTCTACAACTTTGTTCGTTTCATTTTTTCTGAGAAACGATCGTGGAAGGCAATGGAAGCAAATGTTCAATAAAAAGTGATATTTGCGAAAATTATCGATTTTCAATAACTTATATCTCGAAAACAGTTGGATGTTCGACAAGTATGTATGGATTTAATTTCAGAGGAAATTAAATTAGCTTTAATTTTTATTTGAAACATATTTTTCTAGAGTCTACCGTTTTCGAGATATAATCGAAAAACCCAAAAATGGGACCTACACCTCCCCCCCTACCGGTAGCTCACCCTTTCAGGGGCGTGGACTTTTAATATGTTTACCTTCTAACTACTAACGAAGCACTGAAGTAAAAAATAATCGCATATTTCAAGCACTCTACCCCCTCATTTCAGCGTTCATTGGCTGAACTAATTTAAACATACCAGACATACGGTTTTACTTCACCGTGTTTCTTTTATCAGTTATTTTCCGTCGAACAAATTTAAATAACTTAGAACTTATAAATAATTTCAACTAAACACATGTGTGTATTGTTTACCTGAAGGAACACCTTGAAGCTACTCCCACGTAGAATATGCAGTCGTTGAAACAGCGACTATATTTAAATTAGCATCTGCCTACACTCAACGTATATTCGGTACTGACGATATTATGAGCTATGTGAAGTATAATATTATTTAAAAAATAGAATTGTTAGGGTAATTCTACAACAAGCGATGAAAAGGGTTAAACACATAGTCCAGGAAGCAGTAACCACAAAAAGAGTCTAGCCGGCAAAAGGTCAAAAGTCGATGAAATTTTAGTTTGTTGTGTACACATGGTCAGGTTTAAAGATGTTATGTTTTTGATTTCAATGACCTTATAGAAACTAAGTTAGTAGGAACGCCAATACTTTATATTGCGGTATTAAACTGTTTTAAGAAGAAAATTGTTACTTAGGAATAACAAATGAGTACAATACATAGGACAACCGTCTGGCTATGATAATTAATTAATAATTAAATTATGGAGAAGAAGATAGTCAGGGATGCAGTCAAGATAGTCAGTTCTTCTCCATTCATCATCCAGTCAACCATACTTTTATCATAATTAAATTATGCGTTACAAAAATAATGAGAAACCTTGTAAAAGGGTACATCTTATGTATAATATTATAATGTATATTACACAAATGTTCATGTTTTACATTTGCTCGAAAGATTGAAAATCCAGGTGGTAAAGAAAATAGATGATGTTTAAAGGAAGTAAGAGAGGAGCTTTTTCGAATTGATATGGGCAATGAATTCCAAAAAGAGAAAGCATAATAGAGGATTTTTCGAAGGATGAAGTTCGATGCGCAGGAGTGTACAGGTTGATGGGTTGAGTTCTAGTATTTAAAAGGTGGATGGAGGAGCGCAGAGTAAGGATAACGATGGTAAGCTGATTGACGATTATTGCGTTTTATTTATTTATTTTATAGTTGCGACCTGCTGTTTTGTTATGGTCGGATTTTTAAAGAAAACTCAACTAATTTTTTTTTTTTTTTTTTTTTTTTTTTTTTTTTTTCCACGCTTAAGAAATTTTATTAATTCTATGTGAGTTTTAAAAACAATCGACATGATCAGATATGAGGTAATCAGTACCCTGTGGAACAATCTCTAGCAGTGATACTAAATTATTAGGGATTAAGCTAAGAGATCCTTCATTTACCTCCTTTTCAGCCTTCGTTGAGTTAAATCTAGAATTTGTAGTGTTGCCATATTATATATCTGTTTGTTGAGTATCCACGTAATTTGTCTAGAAACGTTCTCTACATTTTATGAAATATTAAAACGACTAGAAACTGCCCTTCGTTTTTGACTACTTCAACATTTACTTGACAAACGTTCCAACCTTTCAATTAATTACAAAAGACTCATTTACATAACAATAATTAGACCAATTTGGACGTACGGAGTTGAGCTTTGGGGCTCCACTAAATCATCTAATTCATCTCGTATTCAATCCAAAATCTTTCTCAATGCTCCTTACTTTGTAACCAATAAGGTTATCTATAAAGATTTTAATGTTCCATATGTTTCTGATTTAGCCCAGATCAGATACCTATCCTTTCTTAGTATGCTACATAACCACTCAAATCCACTACTTTCTCAACTTGCTTCCCACTCCATTCCCGGTAAGGCTCCGACGCGTCTGAAAAGAAGATGGCCTAAAGATCGTGTAGTGAAGAATTTTAATGAAGTGCTACTGATGAGTACTTCTTTTCATGTTTTGACATATTGTAACCGTTATCAACACATTTACTTGATGAATATATTTATACAGTTGAAAATTTCAATTAATTAATATATATAAAATAAAATTGAATGAAAATGCCTCTTAAGTCTCGTAATGCGTAAGTCAGTATGTAGTGTTTCATTTGACACGTAAGGAGGGGAGTCTGTTACCAGTCTTAATAATTTAGATTGAAATGTTTGAATAAATTCGGGAAGCGTGTCTTTTTAAAAGTCCAGGTGGGTTTTAACGAACTTCTGTCGAGTCTCTGTTTTAGTGGTAATTTCAAGCTTCTTTGATGTCTGCTTTTTTTTGTCTTGACATGTGGGTCCCATGTTAGTCTTCTATAAAGCATCAGTCCTTAGTATGATAATTTCTCTGTTTGATGTAAAAGTTGGTTTAAAACGTAAACTGGCGGGCAGGTCTGACTTCAATGTATATATGACTATAAAGTGATTTGTCATTAATTTATATTTTTAACACCAAATTTTATATTTATGTTTATGTATAGATAATACATAGATTTATGAAAACAAATTATAAATTTATATAAATGCTTTGCTATGAACCAGGATACCACAATATATCCGCTTATAGAACAGAGTGCTGGATCGATGGACGCCGAGTTGTCTGGAGGGTCTCCTCTGTGCGATGAACACAACAACCGCAACCAGGGGATTGTACCTTTAGCTCTAAAACTAGGTCACTGCGGTATTACATCTTAAAACATAACCTATAGGTACCCGTGTCCTAGGCTCAGTTCAGTAGGTTCAGTAGGCTAGGGTTTAATCTTAGGGTCACGGTTGCGAAAGGAGATGATTTGACCGGAATCTCGGTAAACCGCCAGATATTTCACTTAATAGAGGGTTGAGTGAATTCCCATGAAGTATTGATTGATCTTAAATAAATCATAACGTGCTTTATAATTTACACACACATACACGCATGTATATTTATATATACAGAAGATTCCTACTTATCAGGCGTTACCGGGAACGACATTAAACCCGATAAAGATAAACGCCGGATAACGGAATTTATCGATTGTAGTTAGAAACTCCACTGATCCCTGTTGAACAGATCCGCTACCTAGGACTCCACTTGGACAAACGTTTAACTTGGAATCCACATACAAGACTAAAATGATAAGAAACTGCTCGTTGTTCGACTTTTTCAATATTTACAAGACAAACATTCAAAGCTTCCGATTTATTACAAAAGACTCATTTACATGACAATTACCAGACCTATTCGGAGATATGGAATTGAGCATTAGGGCTCCACTAAACCATCTTATTAATCTCGTATCCAATCCTTGCAATTCAAAACCCTTCGAAAAATCCTTAATGCTCCTTTATACATTGTCATAAACAAACGTATCCATAAAGATCCTAATGTTCTATATGTTGCTCATTTAGCCAGAACAAGATACATATCCTTGTATAGTAAGCTCCATAACCATTCACATCCACTTGTCTTTCAACTTTTCTCATACTCCATTTCCGATAATCCTCTGAGGCGACTGAAAAGAAGATGGTCAAGGGACCTTCTAATCTAAAGCATTATTGGAGCCTTTCTATTAAGTAGTTGTTTATTTCGTTTAACGTCACTTTATGCTGCTATGGCTACTCGGACGATGCTACGGTGGGATTCCTAAATTTTGCCTATCCAGGTATAATTAGGATAGGGATCTTTAACGAGTACCTGACATCGCACAGGCTCGGGAACCCTATTTTACGTCCCTTCCGAAGGACGGCATAGCTAAGGATTTTTTACTCCCTTTAAAAAATCCTAAGGACATCTGCCTGGCTGCGTACCCGCGATCTTGGGTTTAGTAGGTTGCTGTGCTAACCACTACATCACAGGTGACCCCGTTCTATTAAGTAGTTCTGCACAAGTTAATTACGTGTCATTGTTAGCATTATGATCTAATTTACTTGTTGTATATTTTGTGCAGTTGTAAATATCAAGTTTTAAAACATAACATAAAAAAAAAAAAAAAAAATCTGCAGTTGCCAACAAGGTTCTAAACATTTTTTTAAGCATTCCTACTTAAAATGAATATATATATATATATATATAAATATATATATATATATATATATATATAAAACAAAAATAAATAAAATAAAAAATCTGGTTACTTTTCTAGGTAACTTAGATTTATATATTGATATCATATCTATCAAAAATGATATTAGCCATGTTTTTATTAAAAAATCAGAAGGAAATCCGAGTGTTTTGTTGGCATAGAAGAAGTTGTTCACTTAAGAAAATAATTTTATATGTTTATAAAATCAATAATTTCAGAATTACAATGATGCGTTGGAACCTAATTAAAAAAATCTCTATTATAAATAATAATCCATATGAAATCCAAAAAAGTGGAACAAATGAGATGAAAAATAAACTTTATTCTGGGACAGACTGCCCCCTAAGAATAATTAAAGTGCACAATAATTGGTACAATTGTCTGGCTAAGATTAGTTAAAACTCAGCACATCGGTGTTAACAATTAAATTAAAAAAAAAAAAAAAAAAAAAAGAAAATAAGAGAGAAGAAAAAAATAAAACAAAATAATAAAATAAAAAATTAAAGTTGAGTAAGAAAACAAACAAATAAATAAATAAAATAAAAAACAATCAACAGTAAAAATTTTAGCACACTTATGTACATTTATATATTATTTACATTTTTGTGGAAGATTGAAGATGGATAAATTAAAGATGTTTAAAAGAAGTTAAGGAAGAGGCTTTGCGAATATGGATAGGTGAGGAATTCCAAAAAGAGGTAGCACGGATGACGAAGGATTTTTCAAAGGAGGCAGTTCTAGGTGGGAGGAGGGGAGAAGGTCCCAATTTTGTTTTTCGATTTTATCTCGAAAACGGTGGACTCTAGAAAAACATGTAGCAGATCAAAATTGAAGCTCATTAAATTTCCTATAAAATTAATTATATACGTATTCCTAGAAATTCCAATGGTTTTCGAGTTATACATTATTAAAAATCGACAATTTTAGAAATAAAAAAAATTTTTACCCCACTTTTTATTAAACATTGAAGCAATACCGGATTTTTTCTCAAGAATTGAAACCCTAGATGATTATCAAGTATTTAATAATTCGTTGAATAGCTTTATTCTATGCCTATGAACGCTCCTACAAAAACTTATTATTCTTTACATAGATATGTCGTTTTTAGAAGTAATATTTTGCCACGCTTTTAGTCTGTTGGTATTGTTTGCATCGAAAATTTAGTCCAGTCGAATAAACACATTGTAGGGTGGATGAAATATACGAAAATATTTGACTTGATAGCTTCGTTAGGGTAGCTAACGGTGGGGGGAGTGGAGAAGGTCTCATTTTAGTTGTTTTTTTTATTATATCTCGAAAACAGTGGACTCTAGAAAAATATGTTTCAAATAAAAATTCTAGTTTTATTAGTTTTTTAGAAAGCTAATATAGTTTTCTATAAAATTGTTTATATACATATTTGTCAAACTTCTAACCATTTTCGAGATATACGTTATTGAAAATCGATAATTTTCGTAAACAAATAATTTTTTTTACTAAAAAGTAAATTAATTACTCTACAACTTTGATTTTAAATTTTTTTCTGAGAAACAAAAGGTGAGGTAAAAATTATTTTTTTTTTTGTGAAAATTATCGTTTTTCAAGAGCGTATATCTCGAAAACGGTCGGAAGTTCGATAAATATGTTTATTAATAATTTTATAGGAAATTTAATTAGCTTTAATTTTATTTCATTAATATTTTTAACATATTTCTGTAGAGTCCACCGTTTTCGAGATTTTATCGAAAAACCCAAATATTGGGCCTTCTACCCTCTCCCAACCGTTAGCTCACCCCCAGGGGCGGGTACTTTTAGTATGCTTACCTTCTAACTACTCCTAACGAGGCTATGAAGTCAAACGTTTTCGAATATTCCAATGACTCTACACTCCTCATTTCAGCACTCATTGACTGGATTAATTTGACGACAGATTTCTTATCATAAAGTTAATGGAAAATATCTTTTGTTATATAACATTTGTCGCTAAGACCTACCGTTTAGAAACTATTGGTTTGAGTGAAAAAAAGTTTTAAACCCGTATTTTCCCTCAACTTTATTTAATTCAAACTAGCTGAAAGTACCCTGCTCCGCTACGGTTTAATATCATTAGGATTAAGGACAACTTAAATTAGTAAACGTTAAGCTTAACGTTGATAATTATTATTACTTAAATAAACCTAAAGAATTCCGTTCTTAGAATAATTTCAATAAGTAAATTTGACAATTTGTAAAAGTTAATTTTATATTATTTTGATATTCCTCCAGTGAAGCTTCGAGGCAGCACTAACATCTTACCCAGCTCTGATACCAGACCATCAGCTTTTCTTATGGCATACTTTAAGTGAATATAGTCTCAACTTTTCAACTTTTTTGATTTTTTCGAATAAAGTTTAGTCTTTCAGTTTCTATTTTTGCGTACATATCAAGCATAAATTGGTTGAGGAGATTACGAAATTAAAGTAAATAAAATTCTCCTCCTTGCTCCATCAACATCGTTGGGTCCTGAGGATATCAAAAATGTGACTAAATTTCGTAGGGGGGAACTTGATTTTGAGGGGATACAAGATGAATAGATCCGCTATCTAGGACTCCAACTGGACAAAGTTTAACTTGAATCCACATACGACAGGAAACTGTTCATCGTATTCGACTTCAACATTTACAAGACAAAATACTCTTTCACATGATAGTTATCGGATCTATTTGGACCTATGGAAGTTAGGCTTTAAGGTTCAACTACACCTTCCAATTCCAATTCTCGAATCCGATCCTTACAATCCGAAATCCTTCGAAAAATCCTAAATGCTTCTTCCATTGTTACAAATAAACTTATCCATAAAGATCATACTATCCCATCATCCTGATTCAGCACAAACTAGATACATGTCCTTTCATAGTAAACTCCATATCCACACAAATCCACTAGTTTATCAACTTTTAGGCGTAAAAATCAGCTGCAGACACAGTTTTCTTAATTGGCATATTGGTGTTTGGGACACGCTGAGGGATGTTAATACTGTACCCATCTTCTCCATGGTAGGACATGAGAGGATACTGAAGAGAATCATACACATGATAGAACTCACTGATTCTTATCAGTTTTTTTGTCCCTACATTGAACTGCCCTTACATGTCATCACCAGAGAGCATAAGTATTTTAACCTCCTCTTTAACATAAGTCTTTTAATAGCTTCTCGTCACGAAACAACTCAAACTTGTAAGGGTCCAGCTCTTACCACCATGAGCTTACAGAAAGTACCATATTATAAGGTTTCGACATCGATCGTATTTTTGTTTGTTTACAATTATAAGGAACTTAATTTGTGGTCAAAGTGTGCGGCTTAAACATCTAACCTATTTTTTAACTTAGCTTATCTCCAAATACCATATGACAAGTAATCAATTATTATTTACCCAATAAAAATTGTAATCGCATTTTTCGCGAATTAGCCGCGATCCGGGGCGATTTTTTTAAATTCCTTTCTTAGCGAGCACCTACGGCCCTAGAGGAAGCTACATATCGAATTTCATTCCAATCCGTTCGGTGGTTTCTGAGATTTCGTGTTAAATGAGTGAGTGGTATTTGACAAATATATAGTAGATAACCATTAATTGTTAATTTAATTTAATTCTTGACTAAAGTAATTTGATCGTTTGATTTTTAAAATCTAAATGTAAATTGGTAAAAGAAGTATGTTATAGATAGATATATTTATGATGGAATATTGTTTTTCTTAGTCGGGAGAAATTGAGTTTTTTTTTTTAATTTTATTTTCTTATTTGAATCATAAGAATGTGAGATGAAATTTCAACTTTATTATTAAATAAATGGTGCAACATGGCAAACAATATTTATTCTGATATAAATCTTCTCTGCGGGCTGCAAGTGAAAAAGAGAAAATAGGAACACTTAGTGAAACGCAACCGGAGCCAACTCCCCCTGAAATATTATAAAACCTCTGGCAGCCATTCCAATGTTTTTATTATTTTATTTGCGTTTCCTCTTTAGTCATAGTTTATTCAGCTAGCTGATTTTTCTGAAATAGGCAATCAAAATATATACATTAGCTTGTTATAAAAGTCTTTCTGAAGAATTGTAGCTTTATTTCTTTATTTCTTAATTGTAGCTTTATTATCTAATCATAATCAAATACAATTCTTCATTCATGTTATCGGATTTACCGAGTAGGATTAAACTGATTTTTATTTATTACTCACGTTGGCAAGCATCTGATTGGGATGTAAGGAGATATTGGAATAGGAGAGTTTTGTATGAGCCAAAGTAGACCAGTAAAATACAGGTTTGTCGAAGAAAAAACTGCGGAACTTTTATTCTGAACGGATCTTTATGTTTTTTGAGGTGCTGAATCCGAATCTGAAGTTTGCTACCACGCCAGACGTCGGCTTCATACCCCAAATCGCTACAAAACGCCCAAAATATCGGTTACTTTCTGTATTTTACCTATAACACAAAAACAAAACTTTTTTCGAAGAAAGTCTTTAAATAATAATTATAGCTAGGACTATTACCTACGAAATTAAAAAGACTACTCCGAAATCGAACCATATACCGCAAAGATATGGTTTTGGGAAAAAGTGTAGAAATTGGCCAACTGGCGGCCAGTCCCAATTTTCCCCGAAAACATGTTAATCGTACATTTTTGGCTATAACTCCGAAACTATTTGTCCGATTCAAAAAATTTTTTTTTTAATCTTAAAGCAAATTGAATGGGTCCGCCGAAAAACGTTCTAAGCGACAAAACAAATTTTGAGTAATCAGTGAAAGAAAATCATAATCTAAAGTTATTGTTAGTTTTGTAAGTTAGATTTTCTTTTTTCACCTTGTAATTTGTTATATTTACATGTATACTAACATAATGGAGTACTATATCATACTATGACGTACTATTTATTATACATTTAAAAACCTTTAAAATCGCCACATCGGAAATTTTGTCGCTTAGAACTTTTTTCGGCGGAGCCATTAAATTAAATTTACATCACTCGGATTGGAAAATAGATACTTTCCTTAACAGCTGGGATCAAGGAAAGTAGGCCTTTACACATCTCAAAATTTAGAGCGAGGTAAAACAACGAACATATGATTTTACACGTCTAGCCGGGAAAGTTTTCGCAGCTAGCAGTGTTTACTGTTACCAACAGGAGGTTCGCTAGCGTTTCTTTTAGTTTATAATTTAATTTTACATTGTTAGTGTGCGAAAATGGCCTTTAACATCCCTCAAAAATTAATTAAAGAAGCTGAAGGAATAACTGATTCGTTATTTCCCGGGAAATCTCGTAATAGATACGAAGAAGAATTTAATAAGTTTTGTGAGTGGTGCTATAGTGATTGTGTTAACCCTAACTATGTTAATGATGAAGTGATGTTAGTAAACCTATCAACTTTATCGAAAAAATTTAAAGCCTCTTCTTTATGGAGTAAATTTCAGTTATTAAACGTAATTATATTAAATTAAACTTGTCTACGGTTATTTCTCTAAATCAGCTGTTACAAATAATCATTAAAATGGAAAACAATCATTTAGTGTAATAATATGAATTATTAAAATCTTAATATGTAGATTCACGAGTTAAAAACTGTGTTAAGCGTTTTTGCCTCGTGATGAAAAGTATCGTACATTACTCGTACCGAAAGTGATTTTACGATGCTCGATCGAATTAACGGGCTCGGCTTCGCCTCGCCAGTCAAACACGGTCTCGCAACGTAAAATGCCACTTTCGGTACTAGTAATGTAATATACTATTACTGTTAGTCTATTAAATATAAAGTTTTAATAATGTCCCTTAAAAGCACGCTTGATGTGAAATTCACTTTTTTTGCACATTTTTCACTTTAACTCCGAAACTATTCGTCCGACCCAGAATTTTTTTTTCTTTTTTTTATCTAAAAGCTGATCAAATTTACTATTAGACTCTATATATGAAGATTTAATCGGGTCTCTTGAAACACACATGCCAGGACGCTGAATATATCGTACTTTTACGAAATCCATGTTTTTTTAAGCACATTTTTACCTATAATTCCACATTTATTTGTCCGATCCAAAATTTAATTTTTCCATCGCAAAGCTGGTTAAATTTACTATTAAATCAGATATATATGTTATTTATATTAAATCCCGTGGAACACCCACACTAGCATGCTAAATGTGTAAACATTGGCAAAATATGGCAATTATGACATGTTCAGTGGGCTGGCGTGGTAGTAAACTTCAGATTCGGATTTAGCACCCCAAAAAACATAAAGATCCGTTGTGAATAAAAGTTCGGCAGGTTTTTCTTGAAATAGGACTTTTGGGGGGTTATTTTACTGGACTAAAGAGAGGAGCATGTCTAATTTCAGGAGGGAGAGAGTTCCAGAGGGTAGTATAGGATATAAAATGGAATAGTAGGATATTAGTCTAGATAAGTCTTGAAATATTATATCTTAGGAACGAGCAGGGGACTATGCCGTGATTTCAACTCAACAATATAGTTTCTTTGAAAAATTTATGGGCGATGCCTAACGGCATAATGATGGGTTATGAAAGAGATATTACTTATTTTATTACCAGTTTAATGTCTCTACGTTATGGCTTTAAGCGTTTTTCCCTACAGAAGTAAAACATGAAATCTTAATAGTTCAAACATAAATGGATTGTTTTCTTTTGTTATGATGAAGAATAGTTCAATTTATAATTTATTATATTTAATTAAAAATTATATAAATATATATTCTGACGTCTTGCACAATAAGTCATCTATTGCATAATAACTCGTTTAAAATATATACTATCATATAAAAGGACAAGCCATTTTTCGTTTGTGATCACTAACTCCGAAAACTGCTGAACCAATATGTACCAAATTTTAACCACATCATCTTCATAGTTCAAGGAAGGTTTAGCAATAAAAAAATTTAACGATTTTCAATTATATAATGCGATTAAGATGTAGTGGGCAGTGAAGTTTGATAATCGGCCGATAGGTGGCCACTATTATTTGATAGAGGTTACAAAGGTACGGTATTATATAGAGAATTTATAGAATTTATCATATAGAAATTTCTGAAAAATTTTACTTATATTCAATTCAATTGTTATTAAAAACCATGAATATATTGTACTAGCTGAAAGTACCCAGCTCTACTACGGTATAATATCATTATGATTAAGGACAACTTAAATTAGTAAGAGTTAAGCTTAACGTTGATAATTATTATTACTTAAATAAACCAAAAGAATTCCATTTCTTAGAATAATTTCAATAAGTAAATTTGACTAATTGCAAAAGTTAATTTTATATTATTTTGATAGTCCTCCAGTGAAGCTTCGAGGCAGCACTACCATCTTACCCAGCCCTGATACCTTCACCTTTTCTTATGCCATACTTTAAGTGAATATAGTGAATATATCAACTTCTTAACCTTTTTTGATTTTTTCGAATAAAGTTTAATCTTTCTGTTTCTATTTTTGCGTACATATCAATACATAAATACGTACATACATCGGTTGAGGAGATTACGAAATAAAAGTAAATAAGGTTCTTCACCTCCTCGCTCCATCAACATTTAGGCGTAAAAAACAGCTGCATAAACTTGATAAAACTCACTGGTTCTTATCAGTTTTTTTGTTCCTACATCGAACTGGCCTTACATATCATCACCAGAGAACATAGGTCTTTTAACCTCCTCTTTAACATAAGTCTTTTAATAGCTTCTCGTCACGAAACAACTCAAACTTGTAAGGATCCACCTCTGCAGCCACAGATTGTACCATATTATAGGGTTTCGACATCGATCTTTTTTTTGTTTCTTTACAACTATAAGGAACTTAATTTGTGGTCAAAGTGTGCGGCTTAAAAATATAACCTATTTTTTAACTTAGCTTATCTCCATATACCATATGGCAATCTATTATTATTCACCCAATAAAAATTCTAATAGCATTTTTTTGCGAATTATCCGCGATCCAGGCCGATTTTTTTAAATTCCTTTCATAGCGAGCACCTACGGCCCTAGAGGAAGCTATACATCGAATTTCATTCCAATCAGTTCGGTGTTTTCTGAGATTTCGTGTTAAATGAGTGAGTGGTATTTGACAAATATATAGATTTTATATCTCAATATATATAGGCATGAGCGGTCACCATTTGATACCTACTCCTGCCTTGAATTTACTGTTTCGTTTTCAAGTATATGTAATCTAATATTCTCTTCAATAAAGGAGTTCCAAATGTAGATAATTAACATGTATTTTAGAAAGCAATTACTCCTCAGCATATATTGTAAAAACATGTAACATGTTTCGGGATCATGGTCCCATCATCAGACTCTTCTCTGTTTCCATTCTTATCCAACCAACTTCCAAACTATAATTCATCAGGTGGTTATTCATTAGGATAATTCGTCCACTATGATGATGATGGGACCATGATCCAGAAACATGTTACATGTTTTTACAATATATGCTGAGGAGTAATTGCTTTATAAAATACATGATAATTATCTACATCTGGAACTCCTTTATTGAAGAGAATATTAGAAATAGTGGACGGCACAATGAATAACCACCGGATGAATTATAGTGTGGAAGATGGTAGGATAAGAATGGAAACAAAGAGTCTGATGATGGGACTATGATCCCGAAACATGTTACATGTTTTTACAATACATGCTGAGGAGTAATTGCTTTATAAAATACATGTTAATTATATGTAATCTTTTAACCAGTTCCTTTTCAGTTTTCTTCTTGGCACGAGTATATTCATCATCGCAATGGTCTGTATAAGTTTGTTGTAATTGCTAGTAGAGCTTATGAGGTTTTGTAAAATAGCCATTTGTCAGTGCAATGTTTCGTTATTGAGGCACCAGGTTAAGCATGTAAGTAATTGACTCAAAAGTTTTTTTTTTTATATATATGTATCTCTTTTTTTGTTCCGAAAATTTGTGATGGTAGGTGGATTTGTAATAACTTCATTAAGAATTTATTTATTGATCAATTTATTTGAAAAGAAGAATGCAAGAGCGATAGGTATTTGTTCAAGCACAGGCATTTGTTTTTCGCGTGTCGTCCTATTGCACGTAAACAGATAATCAATGAAATGTATTAAACTGCTTCCAAAATCTAGTATTATGTTTCATCTGATCTGTTGTTTGGTATTTGTCACTAAAAAAAGGGCTAGGTATTTTTCATAACTAGATTTCTCGTTGCTTATTATCTGACGAAATAATGGGTCATAATACAAGAATAACTTTTAAAAACAAATGTTAAACGTTAGACAAACAATTTTTACAGGTAATTAGTGAGAGATTGGTTAGGTTGGACACGTTTACACAAGATAAAACTGATACATCTCAATGACCCATTTTTAGTTGAGTCGAGACAATAGATTTTTTTATGACTTATGACGTAACGCAAGTGAACAAGAGAAAGATAATATTGAGTGGTCTATAATACCCAAAAATCATTTTGGAACATTAAAAAATAATATAAAATAAATATTGTACATTCAGAATGAAAAAGACGTAACTAAAAAAAAAAAAAAATTAAAAGATATATTTTTTTTTTTTCTTAGGTCAGGGATGCAGTCAGGTATAATTAACACATCCAAGTTTTTTAATTAAAAAAAACTTTATATTTGGAGTGCCAACTTTTCGACCTGCCTTGCAGGTCTTCTTTAGGGCTAAAATACCAAAAGATGGATATAACCTTCACATTTGCCAAGCGTATATTTCGAAAACGGTACAGAATATAAAAACAAAAGATACAGAAACTTTACTCTTCCCAGCATTTCGATCATGCCCCTGATATTAACAGATTCCTCCTCAAAAGCACGACTGGTTTGTTAAAGCCTTAGACCACAGACGCCAGAGAAGACTGGGAACTCCACAGAGTTAACCTTGGGCACGAAGAGGGCGTTGCTATGAATTCTAAACAGAATCGTGAGCGAGATTATGCTCGGCGGCTTCCGTTGGCTTAGCGAACGGGAGAGGATGCTGATAACTGCTCGCAGATAGTGTAAGAGCAACAGTTTGATAGAAGTTCACAGTTTATATTTATCTACTATATATTTGTCAAATACCACTCACTCATTTAACACGAAATCTCAGAAACCACCGAACGGATTGGAATGAAATTCGATAAGTAGCTTCCTCTAGGGCCGTAGGTGCTCGCTAAGAAAGGAATTTTGAAAAATCGGCCTGGATCGCGGCTACTTCGCGAAAAATGCGATTGCAATTTTTATTGGGTGAATAATTATAGATTAATCGTCATGTGATATTTGGAGATAAGCTAAGTTAAAAAATAGGTTAGATGTTTAAGCCGCACACTTTGATCACAAATTAAGTTCCTTATAAAACAAAAATACGATCGATGTCGAAACCTTATAATATGGTACTTTCTGTGAACTCATGGTGGCTGCAGAGGTGGACCCTTACAAGTTTGAGTTGTTTCGTGACGAGAAGCTATTAAAAGACTTATGTTAAAGAGGAGGTTAAGAGACTTATGTTCTCTGGTGGTGACATGTAAGGCCAGTTCGATGTACATATTCTTTACGAGCAACTTACGAACAACCAACATTGCTTCATCAGTAGTATCGTCTTTAACTACCCTTCTTTCAGTTATCCGCACACAATATAATCGGCTTTTCTCAACCAGGCCCAAGTTGCATTTTACAAGTTGCACTTAGCATTTCTGAATTTCATTCGTTGAACCTAGAATATACTTTTTTCTCAGTTCAGATGAGTCGATGGTTTCTAATAAATAGAACTCAACTATTTATAATTATATTTAATATAAATATGACATAAGAAGAGCTGATGGTCTGGTATCAGAGCTGGGTAAGGTGGTAGTGCTGCCTCGAAGCTTCACTGGAGGACTATCAAAATAACATAAAATTAACTTTTGCAAATTGTACAATTTACTTATTGAAATTATACTAAGAATGGAATCTTTAGGTTTATTTAAGTAATAATAATTATCAACGTTAAGCTTGACTTTTACTAATTTGAATTGTCCTTAATCCTAATGATATTAAACCGTAGCAGAGCAGGGTACTTTCAGCTTGTTTATAATATAAAAAAAAAAAGTACCGTTCCGCAAGGCGGCCCCCACCCCCTACGCGCTAACACATGGATTTTGTGTTTTATATATATTTATACTTGTTATATCAACTTAAGTGAACAATTTTGTGAATGGATTCTTTGTCTTCCGTATTTCATATTGCCCTAAAGAGAGAGACAGATTGTATTATTAATTCAATAAAACATATCGATCTAAAAATGAATATGAGGAAGTGGAAATATTTTCTTATTTTCACTTTCCTGAGAAAATATAGCAGAAATTAACATCATACTCTCAACAATGATTCTGTTTTATATATTTATAATTTGTTATTTCCATTTACCTAACAAGAGAAAGTCTATCAGAAAATAACATTACTAGTGGTTTTACATTATATTAATCCTGATTTAATATAATATTAATTCAACATTTATTTAGTGTTTTACATTTTTATATTATCTTATTTCTCATTTTAGTACCAGAAGGTAAAACAGAAGTTAATATTAGTTTTAATATAGATTAAGAGTTTCTCCGTATATGAAGGAGTACAACATTTCCCCTCGAAAAGTAGGGACTACAAAATCGAAATAAGTCAGAACAAGGTTAAAATTGATAAAAGGTATTCTAGGCGCGCGTAGGGGCTGGAGCCTCGCTTCTAGAGAGGTACGTCATTTATTACCAGATCTACCAGGTATGCAAGTTTAAAATGTCGTTTATTTCTTAAAATATATACACAGTAATTTAAAAAAAAAGTATAATATATTTTATTCAAAGTACTGACCCTCGCTTTCTACACATTTGGTCCATCTCTCGGGCAATATATGGATACCATTCCAAAAGAATGCTTCATCTTTATTTGAAATCCATTCATCGAGCCATTTTCGTACGTTTTCGAAATTGTTGAAGTGTTGCTCCGCCAATGAGTGTCCCATCGATGAGAAAAGGTGATAATCAGAAGGCGCCAGGTCAGGTGAATACGGCGGGTGGGGTAGGAGTTCCCAACCAAGCGAAGAAATCGTTTCCTTAGTCAATCTGGCTGAATGTGCAGGAGCGTTATCATGCTGAAGAATGACTTTGGCGTGCCTGTGAGCCCATTCTGGGCGTTTTTTTCGATCAATGCGTGACTCAAATTGATCATTTGTTGTCGGTAGCGCTCGGTATTGACTGTTTCGCCGGGTTTGAGAAGCTCGTAGTAGACTACTCCCTTCTGATCCCACCACACACACAGCATTGTCTTCTTCCCAAAACGATCCGGTCTTGCACTCGATGTGGATGGTTGTCCTGGCGTTACCCATGATTTTTTTCGTTTGGGATTCTGAAAATAAATCCATTTTTCATCGCCAGTTACATCTCGATGCAAAAAACCCTTTCTTTCGTGGCGTAAAAGCAGCATTTCGCACACAGTTTTTCGTTTTTTTTTTGTTTTTTTTTTTTTCATCTGTCGTTCGTCCAATTCATGTGGAACCCATTTTCCAACCTTTTGAATCTTTCCCATAGCTCTCAGGCGATCGGAAATGGCTTGCCTAGTGACATTCAACTGTTCTGCCATCATTTGTTGGGTTTGGGTATTGTCTTCGTCTAATAAAGATTGCAATTCGAAGTCCTCAAACTTTTTTGGTCGATTTTCTCGTTTTTGATCAGTAACATCAAAATCACCACGTTTGAAACTTTGAAACCAACGTTCACATGTCCTGACGGTTGGAGCAACATCGCCATAAGTCTCAACAAGAATTCGATGACATTCAGATGCCTTTTTCTTTTGATTAAATAAGAAAATCATGACATGCCGCAAATGCTCTTTATTTGGCTTAAAATTAGACATTTTTAACACCAAAGAAAGGTATGATACGTCCACGTAAACGACTTAAAAACAACTGACTTTTGTAAACAAATGACTAACAAACAAAATAGCGTTTAGAGATAAGCAAATCCTTCAATAGGCTAAGAGCGCATTCTATTGGAATTAAAACGACATTTTAAACTTGCATACCTGGTATAAGTGAATTTGCAAACAAATGACAGTACCTTGTCAAATGCCTGAAGGATAGCAGTATGCAACAGTACTTCCTTCTGCCACAATACATAACATAAAAAATTATGGAAAAAAAAAAACAGATCGCTCATCCAGCATCTTTTTCTGAATGTATCTTCGGGTATTTCAAAGGGCATCGAGCTTTGCAAGAATATTTTATTAGGTAGGTCCTTCAAATCGATAATGAAATTCTAATTGTCAACATGAAGTATATGCCTTTGTGAAAATATGCACGCACATCTGAATGTAGTGTGTGCTTTGTAATGATTCATGGTGGCATTGCGATTGATATAAATATTTTTTGATTACAATTTTTTAACCTTTTTATGATGAATATTTTTTATTGTTTGTTGTGTATGCCCGTCTGGGTTTAAGTTAGGAATGTCGAACGTATTTGGAAAGTTACAGTCCTGTACCTAACTCCCCAAATACGGTCGATATCCCTAATGTCCAGATGGACAAACGTATAACAAATAAAATATCCAACATAAAAAAAAATAATAAAAAATATTAATATCAATCACAAAGTCACAGTATTATAATTTGACCGTTGTATTACAAACCGGACCTCTGTCAAAGTGTTTATTTCACGAGCAAGTCTTGTAATTTTTCCATTATATGTTGAATCAAATGTAATGAATTTTATATATTTCGATTATAAGTCTTTGAAAGAATTATAAGACTGTCGATTATAAGAAATTTGAAAGTGTCATTTCTGTGTGCGAGAGTCATGTACTGTGATTGGTTATTATAGAGTTTCATTTACCAATCATATGACACGTGTAATTACGAGTATATTGTAATCACTGTATTGTGACCACTTTTAAACCAGTTTTGTCATTTAATTTTTTTTTTCCTTTTAAATCATCTTTTTAAAAACTAATGCGAGTTGACATTGTAGTCTAAAAACTTAGTGCTAGTTTTTTCTCAGTTTTGCTTTAATTGAGGTGTTAAATCCGAGTTTTTTATTTTACCCTCCTCTCTAAAATGGGAAAACTCAGGTAAAAATAAGTTACGGGCCTATAAGCATAGGGGCAAAATAAGTGAAATATTGCAGAAAAAAATTTCTTTCTTGACAAACCGATTCGATTTTTATATGATAGGATCGATTTTATTTTTATGATCAATAAATATACACGCACATACACACTGAATGCAATAATATCAATACCATCTTCTATTTCTAATAGATCCTTCCAAATCACAATCAACAACACCACAACACCTAAACATCCCCTATCAGCTGGTCTTCCCCAAGGATCCTGCCTTTCCCCTACTCTCTTTAACATATATATATCTGACCTACCTTCCCTTCCTTTAGTTGAAAGATCATTTTCGGCAGATGACACCGCCATTTACACTAGTTCCTACAGGATAGATACAATAGAAAATAGATTAAAATCATTATACTGAAAATTCAATAAATATTACAAAAAATGTTAAATTCAAATAAATGAAAACAAAACTGCAGAAATGATGTTTACAAAAAGAAGACCTAAAAAAGAGGATGATATCATCCTTAATAAAATCCCAATCCTTTGGGCTCAAACTGTTACCGACCTCGCACTCGAATTAGATAATCGTTTGACATTCACATCCCATATTAATAATAAATGCTGCAAAGCCACAAAACTTATCAGTACGATGTCACCATATTTCCGAAGAAAATCTCCATTATCAACTCGCAACAAAATTATTTTATATAAATCAGTCATTCGACCAATGTTAACATACGCCTCTCCGGTATTGAGCTACACATGTGACTCCAACTACAAAAAAATAGAAAGGATCCAAAACCTATGCTTGAGGATCATTAACGACTACCCAAGGTACGCAAAAATAACCGATATGTTGCACGACCTAAATTTTCAAACAATTAAACAGTTTATTTACACCCAGACCCAGACCTTTTTTAACTCAACAATAAACTCAGAGAATCCCAAAATACAAGGAATAGGAAATTATAACAAACTAACCTTAAGAAGATACCTACACAAACGTACTAGACACATTCTACTGGAATAAAAATTTACTAAATAAGACATTCTCAGAATTTACTAGTTTTAGTTAAATTTTAATTTAACAAACCGAAATATTGTATAATTTAATTTACTCTTTAATTTTGATCAATTTTAACGCTCAAAACTTTTGCTAATTTTTATATATTTATTTGTATTACTTTACTTTATTTTATTATTATTATTATTTTTTTTTTTAGTAGGTTTTTTTTTGTCAATTTTTCCTACAGTTTAAAAAACAAATGTATTATAAATTGTAATTTATCATTATTGAATCAAATCCGCAGTGTGAACTGTTTTATTTCTAAAACCTGTATTATAAAAATTGTAAATTGTTAAATTTCGTAAAATAAAGCTCTTTTATATATATATAATACCATCTTCCATTTCCTGTGCTTGTGAATGTTGATTTTGAAATTGAATGATAGCGAGGTCGCTATTATCATTTGTATGTTAATCAGATTACTCAACTCTAATGTCTAATAATGTCTGTACATCGAATTCAAGAATATTTAAATTTTACTAGGACTGCAGTTGTTTTTTTATATTTTAAATTGAAGATAACTAGTTTAAAAAGATTATGTTTACAAATATAACCAAAGCCAGCCCCTAGCGGTACTTGCTCTTAACTGGAGCTTTTAAAAGATATTACTCGAAGAGCTCACTCAATTGACTTCTTTTCAGTATTTTATGTGTGTTTTATGTTGTATTTTATGTTATGTTATCCCTGTTTGTTTTTTTGTCCATAGAGTTTTTTTGTGAAATATTTTAAATGGAATTTGAACCCGATCATGTCAGCCGAATACTAAAGATGGTCCACAATGTCAGTATTTGAATGTGGGTAATTTTAGCAGTCCCGAAAATATATATGGCCTAGATATGATTATGATTTTAGTTATAAAATGTTTATCCAGTTAAAGTCTTTTTCCAATTTCCAATGTTGATAGATTATGAAGATAATATAAATCTTCAAAAAACTTTCAAAATAAATTTAAACATTTTTCATTTCTTTCTTTCTTTTTTTTTTTTTTTTTTTTTTTTTTACATATTTTACGCCCACATTGGAGCACTTAAATCAATACATTTGAGTATTCTACTTAGACTTCTTCTTCTTTTTCTGCTCCCAGAACTTTCTCATCCTCTCCGACCTGGCTGCCCTTTGTGTGTCCGTTATAGTATATTGTTTCCGTTTAACTGTTTTTAGTTTGAGACTTATACTTTTATTCTTCAAAATCCTTTTCTCTTCTCTGTCTTTGATTTGTTGTTGAGTTATATCTAATTCTTTCAAATCATCCTGAACTTCTTTGAACCAATTATTATTTATTTTATTTTTCAAAAAGTATTTAAATAGTTGTTTCAATATCCTGGTTTCCGGTAGTCTTGATATATAACAAAAAAAAAGGAAATTCTTCTTTTACGCATTGTAGTTATTATTGGCTCACATTCACTGTAGACTATGTTGTTAGGCAACAATCTCCACTGTCCATCAACTTGGTGTTTTTTGTTAATAATTGTTCTGATAATTCTTCTATCAGTTTTCTGTACTTTGTCTGTTGTAGATTTAACATTTAATTTGAATAACGTTTCACTAGCATAAGTTGCCTCTGGTTTAACTGTGGAATTATAGTGTTTCAACTTAGCATTTATCGAAAGAGATTTCTTTTTATAAGTTGGCCAGGTAAGTCCATTTCTTTCTTATTATTATTTTGTTGTTACTTTGAATTGTTTAAGTTAATTTACAACTAAATGAGGATTGCACTGCGCCGACACAATCGGTCTATCTTCTCGTTCATGACCTTTCAGATAGTTCTGATAAAACCGACCGAATCCTATGATTAAGATCAAGTAACCACAGGGACACTCGTTTCTTTTATCTTTTTTTTTTTTTTCTTTATTTATCTTAAATCAAAACTGTCAAATTCATAAAATGACAACCAGCGAATGGGATAGCTGTAAAACAATGAGAAGGTTTATTATAGAGTAGCACTGATTTCATATCTTAATTCTTTTGTTTTATTCGCAACTGAAGGTTATGCATCAAGTGCTATTACCTAAATTAGGTTAAATTATTAATCATAATTCTTGATACTTGTTCAAAGTGTATTGATTTTTAAAAAGAAACAAATAATAAAACATTCATTCCACTCATCCAATCCCTTACAAACTCCATGTTGCCAACCGAGATGTTAAAATGACTACTTTAATAGTAATTTTTTTTTTCAAGTATTAATTTAAGAAAAAATGTGTATTTTAGAATAAAATGATAATGGAAGATTAATACTTTTACCTAAGTTTAAATACTAAAACGTTATCGCATTTTTCTATTGCATTTTTCCCTAAAGACCTGGATAGTTACATACTACTTCCTCCTAATTAGACTCAGAGAACCGTAACATAACATTGAGTTTATTGACTGTAGCAATTATGTGTTATCTTACATTCCTCTCTGCGATTCATATATATACTATCAACAATGCAAAAAGAAAAGACGCACGATGCACAGTGGGACGAGCCAACGTAATTTGTTGGACATTGGTTGAAAACAAAAATTTATATTTATGGCTTGAATAATTTATAAAATGTTTGCTATGGTCATTGTCGATAAACAACAGTACGTTAAACATAATTTTATTACGCACTAACAGTAAAAAAAAAAGATAAACTAGGTTTGTTTGAAAGGTTCTCGCAAATTTCCCATTTTATTAAATTGCATTAGAAATTGTGTATTCGTCCGATGTAAGTTTTTGGTTGTTCACAGCTTTAAGTATGATATCACAATTCGATATAAAACATTTTTCTGTGAAAATAATAATTATAAAAAAAAAAAATGTATTTAAATTTTTAAATTTCAACAAAAAAATTTATTTTAGAAAAATGTTTGAACTTGTTTAAGCGGAACCCATTTTAATTCAAAATATCAATACTGAAAAGTAACTTAAGATCGAAATGGTCTGCGACCACTAGCGACCTTGGAGAATATTTGAATTTACTTTGACAATTCAACTTGTACAAAAAAGTGGTCCAAATTGCTATAACAAATGGACTTCACAAATGTTACCCACAGGTATTCACCAATAAAAATGCTTAAAATTGATATCGGAATAGGTCTGAATGCTGACACTGACACGACGAATTTGAACGAATGGATCCAACGATAAAATTTCGATAACCACAGTGTAGGAGCCTGTGGGCAATAATTGTTTACTTCTATTAAATAACTAAATAATTCCGTTTTCGGTTGGGGACTATATTTAAAATAATTATTACCTATCAGGTTTCTGACAAACCACAAATTGTTTAATTTTTTAGAAAATCCAATCGACGAAAAAGGCATGAAACACGTATAACTCACACAAATATAAACTGATTGATTTGAAAATTTTTAAATTCGATAGAGCAAACTAAAAATCATAGGAAATAATATCCCTTGAATCAAAACACGAAAAAACGAAAATTAGATTTTTTTAGACACACTATTGGTTAACAGAGCAAAGTCCTGAAATGATGGAAAAAAACTGACTTAAGATTCGAATTCTACACCTTTGAAAACATACCCATATGAAATTTGAAGTCACAATAATTTTTAGAGGCTCAAAATGCGATGTCCAGAAAAAACATAGTTTTGTCCCACTGTGCGATGTATGGATCTAGGTAACCTTAATTCATTATTAAGTCAGCACTGTTAGAAGAAGACAGTACTGTTATCACTCTGCCATAGATCTATAATATCGTCAGTTACTAATGATTAATTCCTCTTGAATTTATTTTGATTGAACCGTGGGGTAAGACTGAGGTCAAGTAACTGAAACAAGTTATGCTATTTCTATGTTATAAACCATGTAAAAACAAAAAACAAAATGGCGCACTTTGCACATCTTAGCATCCTCAATCTGTTATCAAGTTAGCATTGTTAGTGGGTATATTATTAATCACATTTATGTTTTGACAAAATTATTCAGGATTCATGTATGTAAATAGGTAATATTAATAAGTATATTTATAACTTATCGTCATTTGTTTAATGTTTACCCTATGGCCTTAGACATAACTCATCAAAGCGTAGTAAACAAAAATAGATATCCGTCCTTTTGTATTAATATCTGTGCCACAACAACAAAGATAGCTCGTTCCTTCGTGACCTTGAACCTGGCATGTTCTTGAGCACAATATAACCACATTTAACAAGAAAATGCAATACATAATGTACTTTATTGATATTTACAACAGTATACAATATGTACAATAAGTAAATATGCGGTAAAATGAATAAAATTAAATGTCAATAACTTGTAAAGAACTACGCATTAGTAGCACTTCAATAATTGTTCTACGTTAGAAAGTCCCTGAGCCATCTTCTTTTGAGACACCTTGGAGGGTTATCGGTGAGAATCAGTTGAATTGAAATTGAGTGAGAACCAAGTTGGGAGACTAATGGATACAAGTGGGTAAGAAACTTGATATGGAAGGATTGGTATCTTATTTGGGACTAATCTGCAACGTATGGGACATTTAGATCTTTATGAATAAGTATGTTAGTGACTTCGAGCATTGAGAATTTTATGAGGCATTTTGGATTTTAAGGATTGTATACGAGAAGAATTGGACGGTTTAGTGGAGCCACTAAGCTTAACTCGGTATGCCCAAATAGGTCTCATTACTGTCATGTAATGTCTTTTGAACGTTTTTCTAGTCAATAATGGAGTATGCGAAAATGAGGAGCAGTATCTTGGTCGTATAAGCCTCGTAAATATATAGTTTAAAATAAAAAATAAAAATAAATAAATTGATTATTCCGTTTCGTAATCCTTGTTTCATACCAATCGCATTTCATTTTTGATAATAGTTATTTCATTACTTTGCGATATTATTTTGAAATGAAATAAAGCAAAAAAATAAATTACAAAAAATAAAAATATAAATCTACAAAATTTAAAGTAAAGTATGAGGACAAAGCTTATGAAGATTTAGAGACAGAAAGTATGAAAATAAGATCAAATTTTACTTAGCACATAACACCAATGGATTATAGTAGATTCAACAAACAACTTTTATAATTAGTTGAAACAACCTAAATATAGTAGAATCTAAACGTTCGTTTTTGGATACAGGAAGTAGATAAAAAAAGTTCCAAACCAGTCAAACATATTTTATACAATATATTTAAAATCGTTTTTAATACCCTTCTCCCAATGACTACAGTCCAGTCAATAAAGGATTATAGAGAGAGTTTTCTGTAAAACAAACATACTACAAGTCCTTCACATTGGCCAAAAGTACATCTCGGAAACGGTACAGAATATGAAAAAATGTGTATTGAATAAAAGTTGTAGAGAATTTACTTAACATTAATTTAGTAAATAATCATGTTTTGTATACGACGCACCGTTTTCGAGATATGAGCACAAAACCAAAAAAAAAGGACCCTTCGTGCCTCCCCCCTTCCTGTTTCCAGATCCAAAAACTCCAGGACTTTTAGTATGTTTACTTTCTAACTACCCTCAATATGTTTCCGATGAAAAACCTTGGATTACAGAAAACGAACTCTACACCTTATTTCAGGCCTTCATTGAATGGACTACTAACCAAGTTTTCAGAGCCAAATTTTAAAAAAAGTTGAAAACAAAGTCAGAAATATATTTTATTTGAAGCTTCATCAACATAATTATAAATAATAATATATCAAATATCAAATTAGTACAAAAAAATATTTAATTCACTAGATGCAGAGGAAAAAAATATTTAAATAAATATTAAATAAAGAATTCCATAATAATAATAAAACTAAAATAAAAAATAATAATGTACTAATCCAATGACCTGTATAAAGCAATAACGGAAGCCTTTGGAACCAACAATTCAACCAAAACCGGTTCTAGTGAACAAAATACCGGTTCGCCAGTTCATGATGAATGTTTTCGAAAATTGGTCCCCGAATAATTGCATGGAATTCAAATACGTCCCAATTTCATGGTAATGAGAAATTTCCGTTACAAAAGACAACTATGTTATATGCTCAAAAAAGAAAAATCGGTACATTTTTAAATATTTAAATATACATATGTTTTAAAAAAAGAAAAATTGTTTATTGATATTTAGATCTACATATAATAATACAATTCCCCGGTCGAGGCTTCACCCACTCTCATAATTAAAGAACTTAAATAATTTCAACTAATAATTGAAGTTTCATTTGTTTATCGATAAAAAAAAATCTTGTATTGTTGCATAAAATAAATAAGTATTATTTCCTCAATGATATATTCACGCATAGCATTTAATTTAATTAAATATAAGTATATTTTATTATCAATTCCAAGCTCTCTATAACATCGCACCTTTGTAACCTCTCATGTAGAATGACGCTCGCCACTTACCGGTCAATTTTCAAATTTCACTGTTATGCATATATTATCAGTCAGTTATCACTCATTATATATTATCAGTGGTCAGTTATCACAAACAATATTTTTACGTATGAAAGTAATTTTAAACCTGGTACAAATTTCATTAATTAGGTGTTTTAAGAGTACGTAAAAACATAATTAGACATAAAATTTGGTAGAAATAATTTTATCGATCCATATGTTTGGATTTTAATCAAAATTCGTTTCTGAAACTCAATGCTATGCATTTTAATTATTATTATAGTAAAATGTATTACTGCTAAACCTTGCAAGAACTATGGACATGTTGTAGTCAAAATTTGATACGGTTGGGTTTAATAGTTTTGCAATTGCAACCTCTGTTGCAAAATGGCCACATATCGGTCGATTATTCAACTCCACATGTTGCTCCTTTCTCACTAATTTTTATCATATCATCTCGAATGGTGTTCGCCATCTGACGGTCGATTACCAAACTCCGCTCCGCACCACATATTAATCGCTTTTTTATTGGAGTACAATCAAAAATCTTTAAATTTTAATATTGCTAAGCCTTCCTTGAACTATGGAGATGATGTGGTTAAAATTTGGTTCAAATTGGTTCAGTAGTTTTCGTGGTTAGTGATCACAAAAATGGTTTGTCTTTTTATATAATAGTATAGATTATATTGGGTTGTTTCACATGAAATGTCCGTTTTCAAGGTAAAGGGATTTTAGTAAAAATACAATATGAAAACAATATAATTTTATTCCAAGTATTTACCTTCTTTTTCTACACATTTTTCCCAACGTGACAACAACTTTTTTAACCCGGATTTGAAAAACTCTGAGCTTTGAAGTGAAACAAAATCTGAAAACGCACTTTTGATTTCAGCATCATTTGCAAAAAATTTTCCTGTGCAGAAGTTGTCTAAATTCCTGAAAAGGTGATAATCTGTTGGAGACAAGTCGGGAGAATATGGTGGGTGCGGAAGAACTTCGTACCCCAGCTCTTTCAATTTATGCATGGTAAGTTTTGAAACGTGGGGTCTAGCGTTGTCGTGTAGGAGCATAGGGCCCTTCCGATTTACCAATCCAGGTTGTTTTTTCAATAATTTTTCGTGCATTTGGCCAATTTCATTGCAATAGGTAGTAGAGGTAATGGTCTCACCTCTAGGCAAAAAGGAATAATGTATGATTCCAGCCATGGACCACCATACTGTAACCATCAATTTTATCGGGTGCAAATTTGGTCCTGGCATTTGTCCTGGGCTTTCGTCGATGTCTAACCACTGCCAACGCCTTACAGATGTTTCTAGCAGCCTCAGCTGCCGAACGACCTAGTTTAAACTCATAAAAAAATATTACACGAAAATCGCGTGTTTCCATGTTCATATTTGAAGGTATACTAAACAGTGTGTAATTGATTGAGAAGCTAATGTTTATAAAAGAAAAGTAGAGGATTAGTAACTGCTTGATTATGATATGTGAACTTTGGAAGTAAACAACAGAGACTCGCAGAATCCTCTATGTATTTCAAATATTATAAAATCGGACATTTCATGTGAAACAACCCAATAGATATAAATCTAATAAATGTGTGAAATAAAATTAATTAGAAGCACTTTAATAAAAGTTTTGTATAAAAAAGTTCCTTAGGCCATCTTCTTTTCAGACATGTCGAATGGTTATCAGGAATGGAGTGGTAAGGAGGTAGTGATACTGGTTGATTCGAGTGGTTATAGAGCTTATCATGGAAGGCTACTTATCTCGTTTGGACCAAATCAGCTTAGAAATAAGTTTATTTGTGACATAATTAGTAGCATTGAGGATTTTACGAAGGAGTTTGGATTTTAAGGATTGGATACGAGAAGAATTAGAAAGTTGAGTGGAGACCCAAGGAAATCTTTAAAAAAACAATATCTGAGGACATCTTTTCAGACGTTTTGGAGGTTCATCGGGAATTGAATGTTGAATCTAGTTGAGGAACTAGATGATTCGAATGAGTATTGACCTTGAGATATTAAAAGTCTTAATGGAGAAATGTAAGAAAGCTTTTAGATTGTAAAATTGTATACGTGTTGTTTATTTAAAAAAAATTAAAATTTCCAAAGGATAGATATAGTAATGCATTTGAAATTTTAATATTCATTTTTTTCACATTTAGGAATAAATGATTATTTACTTTTCCTCTAGTATTTTAATAACCATTAATCTGACCAACATAGATTCGATTTCATTTGCTGCAACCACAGCCGAATAGCTAGTTGGTGAACTTACAGCAATTATGCTATTCATTGTGAATTTATTTAAATTATGTTTAGTCCGCTGGAGCAAAGAAAAAAAATCAGTTTCTGATATAATGATATGTTTAGCCGCTAGAGAGAGCTCAACAATAATATTTTGGGTTTGGTTGTTGTTTTCCTATAGGACGTTGTCTGGCCCGCATAGCCTTGGGCCTGTGTTAGTCGTATTTTTTTTTTTAGGCGACTGTACTTTACAATCCAGACAGTCACTCCATAAATTTTATAAACATTCTTTAATCGATGCATTTGTATTGATTAGCTATCTATTTATTACAATGTAATTGAGGAGGTAACTTTCAAAACGTGTTTTGTCACAATTATCCCACTTTTCAGCAATAACAAAAAATAGTATATTATGAGATGTAATTACCCTCCAGAAACAAAAAGTTCCTTATTAAACTTATAGCATCTAAAAAACACATTAAAACAAGTTTCAGAAATATCCTTTACTCCTAAAATTAGCATTTTAAAATTTAAATATGGACAAAACAGGTTTGGAAGGAACACAGTGAACAAAACACGGTTTGATGAAATGACAAAGGGACAAAACACTGTTTGAAGTGGCTATGTTTTATTTTACAGCAGTCACTGTTTGCTCAAAAGTACACAAAATAAAAATTATAATTACATAATACATGACGTATGTTAATGACATTAATAATTTTCGGAGAATATTTTCATTTTCTTAACAACCACTAGTTCTAAATTTGCAGTTCACATCTTTCATTTTCTAAACAGTCACAAGTTTCATCCTCTTCCACAGCATTTTCAACACTTGGAGAGTTAAAAAGTACAACATTGTACCAGAGTATGCGATTACTGCCAATGTTGTCATTACTGTTAATAATGAAGCGTTCCCATTGGCTAAGTGGACAAAGCATGGTTTGAACTAAAAACAGGCTATAGACAAAACACTCTTTGCTTAAAAACCTGATTTTGTTTACTAATTTTGGATGGGGCAAAGCTTGTTTTGATGGCTAATACTCATCACATATTGTAAGGTTCTGAAAAACAAATCTAGTGATACCAAAAACTCAAAAAAACATTTTTTGTTACAAAACACGTTTTAAAAGTTACCTCCTCAATTGTATACATATTAAATGAGAACTGCTATGCAATTTATAGAATTTAAATTTATTTTTCATTTCGGAAATTAACTATAATGCCTTATTTGAGTTGAACCAGGTTTTGAATAGCAACAGATACTTTTGAGTATTATTGTTGTCTTGAGTGAGCGAAAGTTGAATGCTGTAATAAGTCCAAGCATATCTTATATAAAATGTGCAGCGGAACCACTGAAATGTAAACAAAACATGAGTAACAGTTGTATAACCTCTCTAAAACAACGTCATTGAAGCCTTCTTGGCTATTACCGAAAGTTGTAATCATCTAGAAAAAACTTCGATTACATGGTTGGTAAATTTATGGAATGGGCATATCGGTATGGCTTCAAGTGATAGAATGTTAAGAAATTGAGTCTCTTCTTTACATTTATTATAATTCATTGATATAAACAAGATAGGAAAAACATTGTTTTAACATTTCCGACTAAAAACATATATAAAAAATTACGGGTTTTTTTCCTTAATTTTTTTTTTTTTTTTTTTTAATTTGAACCGCCTGATACGATTTTGAATAAATAGCTCTGTTCAATACTTAAGGTGCCTTTAGACGATGCCTTTTTTCGTGCAACGTCCCATGCAACTTTGTGTGCGGCAGCACATGCAACTAAGTGCATGAGTTTCATGCACCTTGATGCATGCCCCATACTGTTCACACGCAATTTATAAGCCGCAGTATCAGAAATGCCAATATAACGAAAACTCGTATACGCTGCTGGCGTAGCTGCATTGAAAACTCGTAAAAGGAAACGAAAGTGCTGGGAAGATAAAAATAGTGTTATTCATGCAGTTAGGACTGACTTTTTGTCAATTAAATATTTTTCACTTAGCTCTCGAAGATGATTCTGATGATTCTGTTTTTGTACCACGCGTTTGAGGCCTGCTTAGGGTTGGGCGATAGTCGATAGTTACTATCGATATATCGATAGGTCATGCCTATCGATGGTCACTATCGATAGTGTCGACTATCGATAGATCTTTTTCACTAGTTTTGAACCTCTTGAATTATGCTGATCTGTCTCTGTCCAGTGTCGAGTTCTTTTGAAGTTGAATTCGGAATTCCTAGTGCTCAAGTGCTCTCTCAAAGATTAAGCCAAAGGAAAGCAGAAATGCTAGTTTTTCTTCCGGGAAATATGTGGCTCTTGAAGCACACTTGACGCTTGAAATTAACTATTTCGTTATTTTTCTTTTCTGAAGATTTGATTTGTTCATTATTATTGTAACCATGTAAATTGTAAATACCTTTTTTAAAATTCAAATAAATTAGTTTTTTTCTCTCATCTTTATGACATAATCTTATAATTTATAATCCTGCAAATTTGAAATAGTAAGTAGATAATTGAGTTTAATTAAATTAGTTGAAATTCTTTATTGAATAGTTTTGGAAAAAAAAAGAAGAAACTATTGAAAAACTATTGATAGCAATCGATAGTTCTCAACCGATAGTATCGGCCTATCGATAGTGCTAACTATTGACTATCGCCCAACCCTAGGCCTGCTACAGTACAGGATGTCTTCTATATTCTTTAAAAAAGTCTAATGTTTTTTCTTCTCCCAAATCTATATAAAAAATAATCAATTTTGATTTAAAACGGCCTAAAAACACGAGGGTTGTACGAAAAGGCGCACGAGATTCCCAACATGACTGGGAACCACTTGCGACTCTGTGCGGCTTGCTTGAGGCATGCACCTTCCTTGCGCATGCCTCATGTTGCACGAAAAAAGGCAACGTCTAAACACACCTTTACACCTATGTCATAACAAAAAAAATTGATACTTTTATATTCACTTCTGTACGTATACTAACAAACATAGCATCGATGGACATGTCAGGACATATCCACAGAAGTCGAAAAAATGAGTTGGTTGAGGATCTTTTCGGATATTAACTATGTGAAGATGTTAGTACCATTGGGTACTGACCTCCTCATGCCTGATGTGCCAGTTATATTGATATATTTTTATCGCATCAGCTTATTATTGTGGGTTCAATGACAGGTATGGATTTAATATCAATTTAACAGATATGCAAGGAACCAACAAAATTAATGTTTGTATAAAATTGAAAAGTAAAAACATTTGAAATAACCACTCCAATCCACTAGTCTCCCAACTTGCTTCCTCCTCCATCCCTGATAATCCTCCGAGGCGTCTGAAAAGAAGATGGCCTAGAGATCTTTTAGTGTAGATTTTATTGAAGTGCTACTAGTGAGTAGTTCTTCACAAGTTATTTACATGCTATTGTATTCACTGTCAACACATTTACTTGTTGTATATTATTTTGTACAGTTGTAAATATCAATAAATGGAAAAAAAAAAAAAAAAAAAAAAAAAATTTGAAATGTAAAAGCATTATCATGACTTGCAAATTTAGAAGTTATATAACGTCAATTACGGGGAATGAAAATGCATAAAAGCGCATTTCTGTTGACTCATATTTATTTTAATTTGTTTTTCCTGCCTAACGACTTGTTTATTTCATTTTCCTCATGCTTATGATCTTATCAGCAGCTTTTCCTAAAATAAATACTTAAAGTTTACGCCTAGTACATTGCAACATATGAAGTATATTTAGCCATTAGGAACCGCTCTACTTATAAACCCCTTTGGAAACAAGACAGAAGGGCAATATAACACCTGTAATTGACATTTCTCTGGCGTCCAGTTTTACTCTTAACAGCCATCAAGTTACACCGAACTGGCAGTTATGCAGAAACTGACCGTAGAGTTTTTTTGAATGTGGTGTTCTAAACTCTGAAGTATATACAGGAGCTGTTAATAATGTTTTGGAAATTAACAAATTAGATCCTAAATCGCATTTGAAATACCAACGTATATTCATTAGATTTTTCTATTCTTAAAATATACGATTTAATTAAACATTAAATTAATGGATTGATTCTTATTAAACTTATATAGATACGTAGTAGTTATTAAGATCAAATCAATAGAGGAACCGCAGTTGCCAATTTTGTTGAATTTAAACAGGTGCTGCCATCTGTCATTATGAGAAGAGTAGAAAAATGTTAAGCCAACAGCTTATAAAGAAACTGATCAGGAGGCACAATAAATGTAAAGGTGCCTTTAAACGATGCCTTTTTGTAGTGCAATTCCCCATGCAACTTTGCGGCTGCGCATGCAACATTGCAGGGGTTTCATGCGCCCTTGATGCCATGCCCCATACTGTTCACACGCAATTATAAGCCGTAGTATCAAAAATGACACTATCGAGAAAAATCTTATCTGCTGCCTATATTGCAATTGAAAATTCTCGTAAAAGAAAACGAAAATGCCATGTTAGTCGTTATTTTGAAGATAGAAAAGTCAGTAGTTTGAATAAAGTTCGGATATTGAATGAACAATTTAAACATTTTACTAGTATGTAACCAAGTACTTTCGAAGCGGTATTGCAAATCATATGACAGTACGGAACGTTCTATAGTTTTTAATAAAGTCAAACTTTTTTCCCCGATCCATCAAAAACACACAATCAACACTTTTGATTTAAGACGTCCTAAAACACTGGTAAACACAAAGGTTGCACAAAAAGGCGCAAGAGTTTCGGGGCAAGACTGGGAACCACTTGCAACTTCGTGCGGCTTGCTTGCCTCTCGTTTCGGGGCAAGCACCGATGCATGCCCCTCCATTGCTCCTAGTTGCATGTCTCTTGTTGCACAAAAAAGACGAAACAACAGGGGCTATTTTTATCGACCATTAAAGGCGATCCACGAGCAAAATGACAGAATATAAATTTTCTGCCTTCAGTCGGGCCCGGGAGTATGGTAGTCAAGCGCCTTACCCACTGAGCTACCGCGCCTCCTAATATGGTATCTAGTATGGGAAAATTCAGCCACATACGGGGTAATCAGATCATTATGGATAAGTTCATTTACATATTACATGGTAGGGAGCGTTAAGGAATTTAAGAAGGATTTAGGATTGTGAGGATTGGATACGAGAAGAATTGTATAAAGAACCTATTTATTTCAATATTTCTAAAATATAAGAAAAACTGTGGGTGTGCCTATACTTTTTTGACCCACTATATCAATACTATTATATATAAAAATAATTTTTAGAAAAAAACAAAACCGACTTCAAGATTAAGCCTACGTATATAGAACTAAAAAGTAAAAAATAATATTTTAGTTGCTTCAAAACAAAGAGAATTAAAAGACAATCAACAAAATTATCGATACTTTTATACCTATTCACAATTTATGATCAGTTATTTTTGGAGTCGGTGCCAGCCAAGGAGGGCAGCTTAATCCTACCTTTGCAACAAACTTTCGAATGGCACGAAACAGCGGTGTGGTGGTGATGAAATAGCGGTGAATCTTTACAATTAACATTTTTTTTTCTCGTATTCTGTTTTGGTTGGCACCGACTCCAAAAATAACTGATCAAAAATTGTAAATAGGTATATAAGTATCGATAATTTTGTTGATTGTCTTTTAATTCTTTTTGTTTTGAAGCAACTAAAATATTATTTTTTACTTTTTAGTTCTATATACGTAGGCTTAATCTTGAATTCGGTTTTGTTTTTTTCTAAAAATTATTTTTATTTTTCACTTTTTAGTGGTGAGTGTATTTTTGTTTTTACAGTCAATTCTCGATCTTCAAGCTACCCTGAAAAATAGTTCTACTTACTGAACGTAGAATTATCGAGGTTATCATTCCACTTATTTTTATGTAATTAGGAAAATTAAACACAAAATTGGAGTTGAAATCATTACGTATATTTTTTATTAATGGGTGTGTGTTGTTTGTACATACATACATACAAAATCATCGATACAGAAAATTAAATACCCGGTACCAATTTATCATATAACTTTCAACTGAACTGCGTTTTTTTCTGCGGGTTCCTAAAAGTAGACTTACCGCCTCCACTAGTGGCTATCTTTTCTTTATTCTTTAGGACGATTGAAAGAGGACTACGCGGAATTCGGAATTCACTAGCAACAAACGCCCAACTTCTCCTTTTTCCACTTTGCAAATCGATTTTAACTTTTAGTTAATTGAAAGAACCACTGTAAAACCGCTCGAGTGAATAACTAATGATTACTGACTGGTGTAACTATGAACTGAAAACATAAACCATGATGGGAAACAGGAAAACAAATTACACATGAAATTCTTTTAATTTGAGTTCGAGCTAAAGAGGCGATGATTTCTAATAGTTCATTTCATAGAGGTGGTCCTAGAAGTTCTCTCTTTTGAACCCTATTTTCAGTTTTTACTTTTTTATACACTTTTTCACGTTTTTGTCTGAAATCGTCTCATTGAGGTGAAATTTAGGTGTAATGCACTTCCGACCGTAGATTTTGTTCGACTTATTTAAGAATTTAGCTTATCGAAGTACGATACACGAAGAGTTGACTGTATATGTATAATAAATTATTTTTGTTGATAATTTAGATTTAGTTACCATGGAGATTCTAGATTATCATAATTATAAATATGTTTAAAATGGAAGGTTATGTAACTTAGATTATGTGATTTTTATACACTGTTTTTTTGATTTTTCTTAAAAAGTGCTGAGTTTATTTAAAAATATTTTTTATGGGACCACCTCTGAAGTATGCCCTACCGATATAAAAAAGAATCATCAAAATTGATTCAGAATTGACGGAGTAATCGCGTAACATACACACACAAAAAAAATACAGACGAGTTGAGAACCTCCTCTTTTTTGAAGTCGGTTGAAAAGGACAGGCCATTTTTCCTTTGAGATCATTAACCACGAAAACTACTGAACCAATCTGTATCAATTTTTTACCACATCTTCATAGTTCTAGGAAGGTTTTGCAATAATAAAAGTTCATTATATCGCCATTAAAAAAGCGAAAAAATATGTGGTGCGCAGTGAAGTTTGATAATCTACCGATAGATGGCGAGCACCATCCGAGAGAAGTTACAAAAGTACGATACTATATAGAGCTAGAAATTTAAGATTATATTTAATTATTTTCAATTCAATTGTTATTTAAAAGCTATAAATACATGGAGCGACATGTAGATCCCAGTGTAGTTTTAAAATCGACCGATATGTTGCCTTTCTGCAACAGAGTTTGCAATGGTAAAACTATGAAACCAAACTGTACCATCAAAACATCTTCATAGTTCTAGGAAGGTTTACAGCAATATATGTTACTATAAAAATAATTAAAATGTATAAACTTGAGTGGCAGAAACGAGGTTCGTCAAACTATCATATACTTTCATGGTTAGAAATTAAAACCCAAACCGATGGATCAATACAATTATTTCTGCCTAACTGTATGTCTGATTATGCTTTTACGTACTCTTCAAAAAATAATCAATGCAATTTTAACCAGGTTGAAAATTACTTCGATACGTAAAAATATCATTGAAAATATAATACTAAACTTTATACTTCAATACGAAATTTTTATCGATAAACAAATGAAATTCAGTCATTAATTAAAACAATCGAAGTTCTTTGTTTATGAGAGCGGGTAAAGCCGTAACGGGTTATGCTATTTTAATATATTTTAGAAAGTGAAGCTGAAATATTATTTTGTAATAAATGTTCTAAAGCTCTGAAGAAGATATCAAAATACTTGAAAGTAGGCTTTAATTTCATAACCATATTATGAAATTGTTGTAAACCTTCCATCAGAAAAGCCAATTTCCTGGATAAAAATATATGTCTCTATTCGCAATTATTATTTACTGGGTCCCGATATCTTCTATTAACATCAATCGTGAGTGAAAGTTCAAAACGAATATCGGCTGCGGTTTCTGGGAACATCGATGGAATCATTATTGGCTAAATTAATTCACTTGTTTCTGCGTTCTATATGTGTGAAATTATTTAACAAAGAGGGGGCGGGGCATTTATAGAGAAGATCAATTGAAGTTAAACAAAAAACCCATAAAATCGATTGGACGGACTCACATCGATTATCCAAGCAATCGAAAGCAGTTAAGAAGGGAATGAATTATTTACAGCTGATAAAATAAGCTTTTTCTAGAAAGTTCCCCAGCGAATTGTGATGGCGTGAACCCCACTTTCTGACTAATGGAGAAGACTCTTCCCAAAAGCATGGGAACCGTGTAATTATGGAAAAAAGGTCCCAGGGAACTGTTAATTATGGAAAAAGGTTTCCAAGGAACTGCTAATTTGCGGTTCAATGAGCTTAGCATGTATTCATCAAAATGTCTAAGGTTTTGTTTTTAATTCTGATATTTGTCACCTATTAAAATTTCAAAAGTCGTTTCCTGAAAAGTTTGGCCATTGACTTGCCTTATTCACTGGGATATCATATTTTTAAAAACGATAAAAGGTAGGGATAATAATTATGTATTAATACGCACACCTAGTAAAACCGGTGTTATCATTTTTCAACAATTTTTTTCTGAGATCTACACATTTAATACAATTCATATTTTATATTGAATTCATAATGGGAAAAATAATTTTCTTCTTCCTGTTCTTCTCTTCTTGGACCTCTTCGACCAATTCTGGACTGAGAGGGATTCCTCAGGATTCTCATTCCTTCAAGATAGCCTTAGAAATAAGATTCGGTGTGGACAGGTGTATAGCCTTGAAGAAGTCGAACACCTCTGCCCATTTCTATTTCTTTTCTCTTTGATGTCTTCTCGTAAGAGGTGAAGTATAGTTCAGTCAATAAGGGGTGTAGAGTATAAATATGCGATAATTTTTTATTTCGCAGCGTAGTTAGTAGTTAGAAGGTAAACATACTAAAAGTCCCCGTCCCAAGGGGTGAGCGTACGGTGGAGGCAGGGGAGTAAGTCCCATTTCTGGGTTTTTCAATTATATCTCGAAAACAGTGGACTCTAGGAAAATATGTTACAAATCAAAATTAAAGCTACTTAATTTTTTAATGAAATTAGTTCTATACATATTTGTCGAACTTCCAACAATTTCTGAGATATGCGTCATTTAAAACCGATAATTTTCGAGAAACAATATTTTTTACCCTACCTTTTGTCAAAAATTTGCTTCTAGTGCCTTCCACTATAAAATTTTTCTTTTCTATAAAATTGATTCTATACATATTTGTCGAACTTTCAACGGCTTCCGAGATATATGTTATTAAAAATCGATAATTTTCAAAATAAAAATAATTGATACCTAACTTTTTGTCAACCATATGCTTCAAGTAACAAAATCATATATATGAAATTAAAGTAAATCAACATCGATTTTAACATTTCTTCTGAGAAACGATCGTGAAAGGCACTTGAAGCAAATGTTTGACAAAAAGTGAAATAAAAAATATTTTAATTTCGAAAATTATCGGTTTTGCAATAAGGTATATCTTGGAAACCGTTGGAAGTTCGACAAATATGTATAAAATTAATTTTATAGGAAATTTAATTAGCTTTAATTTTTATTCGAAATATATTTTTCTTGAGTCCACCGTTTTCGAGATATAATCGAAAAACCCAAAAATGGGATCTTCTCCCCTCCTCTCCACCGTAAGCTCAACCCCAAGGGGCAGATACTTTTAGTATATTTACCTTCTAACTACTACTAACGAAGCTATGAAGTCAAAAATATTCGCATATTTCATGCACATTACAATATGTTTATTGACTGAACTATTAAAGCAAAAACCAAAGTTTGACCCTTTTTTTTCTAAATCTTTTCTAGCTTAAAATTTTAATTAAAGGACATTAATGCTTCCTAAGTTAATATTATTAAATAATATAGCTCTTATTATAGATAAATTAAATAAACAAAGTAA
This sequence comes from Euschistus heros, assembly GCA_003667255.2. NCBI lineage: Eukaryota > Metazoa > Arthropoda > Insecta > Hemiptera > Pentatomidae > Euschistus > Euschistus heros. The sequence goes on along the minus strand of RCWM02000570.1, from coordinate 86,975 downwards.
TATTACAACATTCAGAGCAACGAATCCGTATCGATCAATGACCCCAAACACTCGACACTATTATTCCAGAGGTCAACAAAAGTTATTTTAATGAACTGAAATCTACTCCCAATATTGAAACTGTGACGATATTCAGACTTATTGACGTGTACGTTGATACGTAGGTTATTTATAAAGAAAATAAATTAATGGAAAAGGCATTAGAGAATATGTTAAGATTTAATCGCTAATATGAAGAGAAAGAGAGAGTTAATACGAATGGCTATACAGGGTGAGTATCACTTAGTGTATAAAAAAAAATTGGGTAAAACTAGATCGAAAATGTAGCAAATTGCTGCAGACCTCACCTTTCTATTCCAATCCGTTGCAGATATACGATAAAACAAAGACTTTTTTGAGGAAACCACGTTTTTGTTTATAAAAGCTGTAATATCTCCATTTTGCTTAAATATTTTTCAAATGTTGACCACATTTTCGGATTTAGCATTAACTTTCTATAATAGTTGAGTACCTGTAACCTTGAATTTTACAAACTTGGTATCTAAAGAACAGCTTGATCTTCACCTTATTTAGGAAAGTCACAATGTCTTATATTACTTCAACGCTCACCGTTTTTTGAAAAAACTATCCACAAAACGTCGAATCTCACAAGAACTTGCAAATTTAATAACCTTTCGAATGATATGTTAAACGTAATGATTTTGTTTCGATTTCAAGGAGAAATTTACTTTTGAAACCGAAAAAACATGGTGTTCTCATTTGGCATACAAATCAGTTACTTGTGTAAATAAAACATTATGACAATCCCTTAATGAAAATGTGAATTTTAAACATAATAAACTCTTCATTGGATTAAAAAGCAAAGAAAAAAAAATTATTGTTTAGTAGAAAATAAAGAAAAACTGTCAATAAAGCGACACCAGATCAGAGGATCTTATGTTATTACATTTATTTATTTATTATTATTATTTAGGATTTATTTTATTAGATTTTCAATGTAATGTTTAAAACTCAATGATAATGAACATAGACCTCAATTTTGCAGTTGGCTTCTGATTGCATATTGTGTTGAAGAATACAACTTTTTGAGGTGAATTTTGTGGGCAGATGAGACTGTTTTTACAGGGGAAGGCATTTCTACCTATTCATGTATATCGCTGGTTTATATTTGTATAGATTTTTGTTATATTGTTTTATAACTAAAAAAAAAAAAAAAAAAAAAAAAAAAAAAAAAAAAAAAAAAAAAAAAAAAAAAAAAAAAAAAAAATGTAAAATTTAATAGAACATCAGATAACTGGATCACTCAAAAAATTATCATTAATTGAAATTTATTTTAAAAAATAGCAGATAAAGGATTATTGATGTGAACTTGTACCATATTAGGGTTGATTCAGAGAACCATTAATAATAAGCTATGGTTATAAAAGAATTTTTTTTTCAGTTTCTTTCCAATCTAGAATTATAAAAAAAATTTGGATCAAAATCGGCGACGGACAGTCCAGAAGGTGAAATATGTGATTTCTTCAAATTAAACAGTAAATATTATATTATATACATTCGAAAGAAGTTATATGGCCTCATTATAACTATAAATGCCATAGCGATAACAATAAATGCCTTATCGATAGTCGAGCTAACTGTATCGTGATCATAATGGCAGCGCTAGGGACCGGTTCTTAGGCGACCTTCCACCTGATGACTAACCTCGAGGTCCACGAACTAAACATTTTATTTCCTTTTTTGTTTATATGTTTACGTCTCAAGAAAACTACATTATGACGAAATGTAGGTTAATTATTATACAAATAAGATTCCTCCTTTCCATTTTGCTAATTTATTAAGGTCCGATACAACACTGTAAATAAAAAAAAAAATTAATACTTTTTTGCTCTTGAAACTTAACACCTGGAAAAAGTATTTTATTTTTAAATCAGCTGGAAAATCCTATAGTCCATTTACGTGTTAGTGTGGTAATGAAAAAAATGCAGAAATTCTTTTCTCAATTGTTTTTTGTGTTTTTTACATTATTATGTATTTTGGCTGGGGGTCTACAGTTTTTCGAAAATTTAATATTTTTACACACTCTAGCTCTGCTGGTGTTGCTCAGAAAATTGGACGACCGTTTCAGGAACTATATTGTTTTTTGAAATTTACAACTGTAAAAAATATATACATCAAGTAAGTGTGTTGTTAACTATTACAATAACATGACAAAACTTGAAAAGAACTACTCATCAGTAGCACTTCAGTAAAAATTCTACACTAGAAGATCTCTATGACATCTTCTTTTCAGATGCCTCAGAGGATTATTGGGGATGGTGTGGGAAGCAAGTTGAGAAATTAGGGGATTTGAGTGGTTACAGAGCTTAGTATAAGAGGATAGGTATCTGGTGTGGGCTAAATCAGCAACATATGAAACATTAAGATCTTTATGGATATGTTTATTGGTGACAAAGTAAGGAGCATTGAGGAATTTTCGAAGGATTTTGGATTGTAAGGATTGGATACGAGATGAATTTGATGGTTTAGTGGAGCTCCAAAGCTCAACTCCGTACGTTCAAATAGGTCTAATCTTACCCATGTACAATCTTTTGTAATTAATTGGGAGCTTTGAACGTTTGTCTAACAAATGTTGAAGTAATCTGTAACGATGGTCAGTTTCTTGTCGTTTTAGTCTTGTATGTGGATTCCAAGTAAGAGGTTTGTCCAAGTGGAGTCCTAGGTAGCGGATCTGTTCAAAAGGGATTAGTGGAATAACATTAAAGGATACTGTAGGACAGGAAGACGTAAAGGACGAAGGGTAAAGGTTATTTGGTCAGATTTGTTTTGGGTTTATTTTGATTCTCCATTTTTGACACCATTCTTGAAGGCTTAGGATATTGTTTATTGATAACACACAAGTGCCATCAGCGTAAGTGGTGAGGACAGTTGATGGATGAATTGGGATGTCAGCTGTATACACCGTGTAAAGGATGGGGCCTAGGAAACTACCTTGAGGAACACCGGCAAATTGGGTAAAGAGGAAAGAATAGGAATTTTAATGATTTATTTTTCAAAGTTCTATCACTCAGATAGGAATGGGTAATTAGGAAGTATGTTTTAGGAAGAAATTTACGGAGCTTGATATTGGTTTGAATGGAAAAAAGCACGTTTGAAAACCCCATTTTCCCTCAGCATTGTTTATTTTGAATAATCATTAATTTTTAATTTAAGTAATTTGAACATTTTAATTCTAAAATGTAAATATTAGAATATATCAAAATTGGGAAAAGCAGTAGATTGTAGATAGACATATGATATATAAACATGACTTATTGTTTATCCCAGTCACGCAGAAATTTGTTTTTTTTTTTTTTTTAAGCCCTGAGAAGAGCGTCCCGATCTTTAAATTCTTCTTAAATATTATAAACGGCTCATTTAATTTGGCATTCCCAATCACTAAGTATTAAAGCTTTCATTTCTTTGAACACCTCTTACAAAATATAACGTTATAGCGAAGAGATCACATACATCACAAGCTAGCGCATTCTCTGGACGCGGGACTGAATTAAATAACTGTGCGTATTAAGTTCCAAGACTACATAGAATTGTTACGGGGCACTGGGGGTATGGCTAATCAAACTACATTTAAATATTAAACACTAATTTATCTACAAACTAATAAACAAAACTGGATTCTTAATCTATTATATATTTGTCAAATACCACTCACTCACTTAACACGAAATCTCAGAAACCACCGAACGGATTGGAATGAAATTCGATATGTAGATTCCTCTAGGGCCGTAGGTGCTCGCTAAGAAAAGAATTTAAAAAAAAATCGGCCTGGATCGCGGCTAATTTGCGAAAAATGCGATTTCAATTTTTATTGGGTGAATAATAAAAGATTAATTATCTATGGTATTTGGAATAAGCTAAGTAAAACATAGGTTAGATCTTTAAGCCGCAAACTTTGACCACCGTTTAAGTTCCTTATAGTTGTAAACAAACAAAAATACGATCGATTTCGAAACCTTATAATATTGGTACTTTCTGTGAACTCATGGTAGCTGCAGAGGTTACTTACATCTTACAAGTTTGAGTTGTTTCGTGAAGAGAAGCTATTAAAATACTTATGTTAAAGAGGAGGTTAAAAGACTTATATTCTCTGGTGATGACATGTAAGGCCAGTTCGATGTAGGGACAAAAAAAAAACAGATAAGAATCAGTGAGTTCTATCAAGTGTATGATTCTTTTCAGTATCGTCTCATGTTTTACCATGGAGAACATGGGTTCAGTATTAACATCCCTCAGCGTGCCTCAAAACACTACTACACCACTTAAGAAAACCGTGTCTGAAGCTGATTTTTACTTCTAAATGTTATGAGGTGAAGAACCTTATTTACTTTAACTTCGTAATCTCCTCAACCAATTTATGCTTGATATGTACGCAAAAATAGAAACAGAAAGACTAAACTTTATCCGAAATAATCAAAAAAGGTGAGAAGTTGAGACTATATTCACTTAAAGTATGGCATAAGAAAAGCTGATGGTCTGGTATTAGAGCTGGGTAAGATAGTAGTGCTGCCTCGAAGCTTCACTGGAGGACTATCAAAATAATATAAAATTAACTTTTGCAAATTGTCAAATTTACTTATTGAAATTTGTTCAGGTTTATTTAAGTAATAATAATTATCAACGTTAAGCTTAACTTTTACTAATTTAAGTTGTCTTCATCCTAATGATTTTAAACCGTAGCGGAGCGGGGTACTTTCAGCTAGTCTAATATAAACTAAATATAACAATTGTCATTTAGGTCTAACCTTATTACACAAATGTCTATAATAAGATAATACTAGTCCTAAATAACTTAGTTCTAGGTTTTACAAATTACACTTAAGATTCTCTAAATCTATAACACTGATACACACACACAGTCTGTTACTACTTTCACTGACACTGGCTTATCACTACTAAGTTTACTGCCACTGGATAGTCACTGACTCATGACTGATCCCAATGCCAAGTCACTGTCACTGGAAAGCCACCGCGGTCCCCGATCCCACTTATTTCCTCGGGCCGTCAAAATGTTTTTTGCGGAAAAAAAAGTCATATATCCAAACATACAAATTTATTCCTGTCATCCATTCAATTATGTATTGTAAATGGAAATCAAACATTGCCAAAGTAGAATTTAAAATTAGTTCAAAAATAAAATATGTTGCCCAGGTTTGAAGATTTGCCTCCTCGGTGCAAGAGGCACAGTTGGCCAGCCGACATCGCTGCTGATCAAGACGAGCCAATGGTTCGAAGAAGCGGCACTGTACGATGAGTGCAGCTGCAAGGGGTTGGCGATAGAGCTCAACCACATCGATACGCCTTGCCTCGTCACCTGCTACGAAGGAGAGGAAGGCCTCCAGCAAGCCCTTAAGGTAAAGTAAGTAAGAAGTAAGTAAGTAACAGTTGAAAATCAGGCTCTAGAAGGCACTGAAAAACGGAAATAGCTTTTAGAGGCAGAAGGCAAGACTAAAACGACAAGAAACTGCTCTTCGTTATAAACTGATTCAACATTTACTAGACAAACGTTCAAAGCTTCCAATAAATTACAAAAGACTCATTTACCTGGCAGTTATTAGACCGATTTGAACATATGGAGTTGATCTTTTTGGCTCCACTAAACCTTCTAAATCCTGAATGCTTCTAATTATGTCACAGACAAAATTATCCATAGAGAACTCAATGTTTCATATGGTATGTTGCTGATTTGCACAAACCAGATACATTTCCTTTTATAGTAAACTCCATACCCACTCGAATCCATTAGTCTCCCAACTTCACACTCCGACTTCAGCTTCACACTTCATTTCCGATAATCCTAGGAAGCGTCTGAAAAGAAGATGGCCACTAGTGTGCTACTATTACTACAATTAATAGTAAAGTGATGTAGAAGTTATTTTCCATAATTATTCTTTTCTCTAATGCTATTTTGGATTTCCTTTATTATCTATGCTTTTAACATGTCGATACCATCTCAATCTCTTTCCCTCAATTTTCTCCAATGTATTCTTTCCTGCTTTCCCAGCAAATATTCTTTCCTATATTCTCTCCCGTATAAGAACAATCAAATATTAGAGACATATCTTATAGGAAAATATGCATTTTTAAGTGATGCGAGGGTATTTTCTTTCTCGAGTAGCTGGTCGGCCATAAAAAAACTACTGTTTTTTTATTTAGCTCAATCTGATCTTTCTTTCAATTTGGTGTTTCTCTACCATCATCCTTACCACAACTAAATTTAATGTGGTTTTCAATGAGTTCTAGCACACATAAAAGCATGTTAGAAATCAATGTTAGCTATTTCAGTTTGTAGGGCATTTCGTTTCTTTAAAAATTAAAATTAAACCTGTAGCACTAACAACCCGTGAAGGGTCTTGGGCTCAGTACTTAGATAAGGATGTACTGTAACTAGGCCAACGGCTGTGAAAGGAGGAGATTTGCCCTAAATCTCGCTCAACCGCCAGGTTTTTCCCCATTTAAGGGTACCCACTTTGTAGAGGCTGGGTGTGCCTCAGGAGGGTCTCCCCACCTCGAAATCGAGCTACAACCGAAATAACAGAAAATAAATAGTCTGCCTTCAGTCGGTCTCGAACTCGGGACCGGGAGCTTGGTAGTCAAGTACCTTACCCACTGAGCTACTTCGCCTCCCCATTAAGGACGAAAACTAATTCTAATTGTGGAAGGAGAGAGTGGCCAAGGATGTCCTTCGGTCTCAAAAAATCGTCAGATTCTGACAGATCTGTAAAATAGTGTCCTTAGCAGTTTCTCTTAATCCTGCCCCGTTTCTTATCGTACTTTTTAGCAAAAAAAAGTAAAAAAAACTATCTTGAGCCTCCCGTATCTGTTAAAAAAAACAAAAGGACAGCAATGGCGGAGTTTTTCTAGTTAAATTTTAAAAAAAAAGTATAAGAAAATAGTAGCGAAACTTAAAAAACCGTTAAAACAGCATCCTTAAGAGATTTCTAATTGTGGAAGGGATTTTGTCCTTCGCTATGAAGTCAGACCTGGCAGATCTGGTAAAACAGTGTTAGAACTTTAAATAAAACCATCATCTGTTAAAAAAAAACATAGCTTCTAGTATTCACGAAAATTTGAGATCTTAAAAAACATTTTTGCTATGAAGTTAGAATGAAAATAGATAATTCGTATCACGCAAGATCTTAAAACGTTTAGAGTTAGGATGAATATTTCTCAACGTTTTGAATTATAAGCGGACCACAAAAACAAATAGTGTTGACAATGGCAATGATACTGAAATTAGAGACGGCTAAGAATACATCAACATTGACCGAGCAATAATACTAGAGTTGTTTACCAGCTCTCGACGAGCACACGAAAGAAAACACCGCGTCGGCCCAATATGGCGTAGGTCGTCCTTGTAAGGGACATTAGACCATATGGGGGTCAGTTGACCATGAGGTAGCGTTCGATCAAAATACATTCTTATAAAATGTTTTGTTTTTACTGACAATTTATTCTTTAATATGGTTGTTTGAATTTTTTTTTTCTATGTAAATTTGTTTTAAAGATACATTTCAAGTAATAATAATAGCTTATGATTTTGACTTCTAACCTTCAGACATATGTGTAGCAGTGAACATTTTATGACGTCACATAATTAATTAAGTAATTCTAATAAAACAGCTGTTTAACCTTAAAATAATTCTATGAGTAGGAAAAAAATTGTTTATTTATTACAGCATAGCTTAGTCTATGAAATTCAATCAAAAGCTAAATTTCACTCTTATTTAATGAATGAGTTTTACATTGATATGTATTTTGGATTGGTCTATACTTTTTTTTTTGAGTGACATCTTTACACATTCATTTTGATATGGTTTATTGGAGTTGCTCGAAAAGAACATTCGACGACAGTTTTCAAATCAAAAAAAAAATAGATAACATTTGTCACTGTGACCTACCGTTTAGGAGCTATATCGGTTTGAGTTAAAAAAAAGCCACTTTTGAAACGTTATTCTCTCAACTTTGTTTATTTTGAATAATTCTTGTTTGTTAACCTAATCTGATGTTTGATCCTTTTAATTCTAAATTGGAATTGGGTAAAAACAGTAGATTTTAGATAGTCATATCTATGTTCTATTGTTTTTTCAACCGACTTTAAAAAAGAGGAGGTTCTCAACTCGTCTTTTTTTTTTTTTTTTTTTTTTTTTTTTTTATGTATGATACGCGATTACTCCGTGAATTCTGAATCAATTTTGATGATTCTTTTTTAGTTCGGTAGTTTTTTTGTGTATGTTACGCGATTACTCCGTCAATTCTTAATCAATTTTGATGATTCTTTTTTAGATCGGTAGGGCATACTTCAGGGGTGGTCCCATAAAAAATATTTTGAAATCAACGCAGCACTTTTTAAGAAAAATCAAAATAAATCAACTGTTAAATAAATCACTTATTAACTTTTTATTTTTTTTTCTTAAATATTGCTGCGTTGATTTCAAAATATTTTTATGGGACTACCTCTGAAGTATGCCCTACCGATCTAAAAAAGAATCATCAAAATTGATTAAGAATTGACGGAGTAATCGCGTAACATACACAAAAAAAAAAAAAAAAAAAAAAAAAAATTAAAAATACAGACGAGTTGAGAACCTCCGTCAATTCTGAATCAATTTTGATGATTCTTTTTTAGATCGGTAGGGCATACTTCAGAGGTAGTCCCATCAAAAATATTTTGAAATCAACGCAGCACTTTTTAAGAAAAATCAAAAAAACAGTTAATAAAAATCACTGTTATATAACCTTACATTTTAAACATATTTATGATTATGATTATCTAAAATCTCCATGGTAACTAAATCTAAATTATTAACAAAAATAATTTACATATAGGTCAACTCTCAATGTGCTGTACATCGATAATCTGAATTCTTAAATAAGTCGAACAAAATCTGCGGTCGGAAGTACATTACACTTAAATTTCACCTTAATGAGACGATTTCAGACAAAGAACGTGAAAAATTGTGTTGAAAATAAGTAGAACTGAAAATAGGGTTCAAAAGAGAGAACATTTAGAACCACCTTGATGAAACGAACTATTAGAATTCATCGCCTCTATAACTCGAACTCAAATTAAAAGAATTTCATGTGTAATTTGTTTTCCTGTTTTCTGTCTTTTCAGTTCATAGTTACACCAGTCACTTATTATTAGTTATTCACTCGAATGGTTTTACAGTGGCGATTGAAAATTCTTCCAATTAACGAAAAGTTAAAATTGATTTGCAAAGTGCAGAAAGGAGAAAGATGTTGGGCGTTTGTTGCTAGTGAATTCCGAATTCCGCGTAGTTCTCTTTCAACCGTTCTAAAGAATAAAATAAGATCTCCACTGGTGGAAGGAGGTAAGTCTACTTTTAGGCACCCTCAGAAAAAAGCGCTATTCTGTTGAAAGTTATATGATAAATTGGTATCAGGTATTTAATTTTCTGTATCAATGATTTTATATGTATGTAGAAACAACATTTATATGTTGTAGAAACAACATACACATACCTATTAATGACAAATATACGTAATGATTTCAACACCGATTTTGTGTTTAATTTTCCAAATACATGAAGGTAAGTGGAATGATAACCTCGATAGGTCTTTTTTCAGTCTAGTTCATTTTTCAGGGAAGCTTGAAGATCGAGAATTGACTGTGTAAACAAAAATACACTCACCACTAAAAAGTGAAAAATAAAAATAATTTTTAGAGCAAAAAACAAAAACCGACTTCAAGATTAAACCTACATATACAAACATGAACTAAAAAAATAAAAAATAATATTTTAATTGCTTAAAAACAAAAACCATTAAATGAAAATCAACTAAATTATCGATACTTATATACCTATTCACAATTTATGATCAGTTATTTTTGGAGTCGGTGCCAACCAAAATAAACAGAATTTGAAAAGAAATTGTAATCGTAAAGATCCTCCCACTGTTTCATCACCGCCACACCGCTGTCTCCGGCCATTCAAAAGTTAATTGTAAAAGCAGGATTAAACTGCCCTTCTTGGCTGGCACCGACTCCAAAGATGACTGATCATAAATTGTGAATAGGTATATAAGTATCGACAATTTAGTTGATTTTCATTTAATGGTTTTTGTTTTGAAGCAATTAAAATATTATTCCTGGTCATAGAGAAATGGAGTTATATCATTGTAAAACACTCCTGATTCTTTACAATATGTATGATCATTTCTCAAATCATATTCCTTTTAATTTAAAGGCTAATATATCTAATATATTTAGTCTAATATATAGCTAGTCTAATATATTTAAGGCTAGTTCATACTTAGCCAACAGAGACGTACCTAGATTTTTTTTTTGATTTTCTTTGTTCTTTATTTATTTATTTTTAATTATCGAATTTTTTTTTTATATGGATTTATATAATTATATTCAAACATCTGCTTCTGACCTTTTGAACTTCAGCCATATTTGTTGTTAGCACTACACACCATGACGTCATAATAGAATTTGTAAAATGAGGTTTTTCAAATCTCTCTCTCTCTCTCTCTCTCTATATTTATAATATAAAAAAATTGCTGTGCATTTTTTGTTTTTCTAAAAAAAATCAGTAATGTAAAGTTTTTAAAAATGAATAAAATAATTCAGATAAAACAGCTGCTTAAACTTAAAGTAATCATATGAGCAGAGAAAAATTTTTTTTGTTTTTTTATTTTAGCAAGGCTTAGTTTATGAACTATTTAAATATAATTTAAATTCAAAACTAGAATAGAAAATGCGTTTTTAAAATATGTTAAAACCAAACAATCAAACTTCTATTCATAGAGCATAGAAAATTGATTGCAATGGAGAGTATTTTGATAAATAAATAATGTTTTAGAACAATTATTTCATTTTTTATATTTTAAAACCTTAAAACCAGTACTGAAGGTCGTGGGTTCGAATCTCTCATGGGAGGGTTAATGTTTATTACGTGGTAGAACCACGAAATGAATCTTCCCACCCTAGCTGGAATAGGCTGGTAACACAGTTCTACCAACAAAAAAAAAATACTGAACATAATTAATGTGTATATTTTTTCCTTTGGTACGATATATAACGCGTCTCTTGTTGTGTCCAAAAAGTAGTCGGCAAGTATCTTCTCATAGCATTTACCGCTCTACCTTTTTTCCATTTATCTATCTCTTAAGAAAATTGTTCTCTGTGTTCATCTAAAAGTGCTCCCAAGTCGTAGACTAAGACATAATGCAACCAATGACCTAATATGATAAAACCAATTCTTCAACAATGACAGTTATACAACAAAGCCTAGTACTTTCAACATTTTTCATTTGTTAATACATTATAAAAGTTTCAAAATCATATAGGTTTTTAATTTGTTGTTGATGTCTAAAAAGACCTAATATTTGGACTTAAAACACAAATTTGACAACAAATGGTGCCTGATCGAGATTTTCTGACTTCGGATTCTTGTTCAGCACACTTCAAAACATAAGAAAACAACATTTTTGTTCCAGGGAGTATTTAGATGCAGAACAGTGTAACTTGAAGGTTAACCACTTCTTCCTTCCCTAGTTGGAGTACATTAGGACGTTAAGCACTTATAATAAAAAAATAAAATAAATAGGCGTTATTTTAGTTATTGTTCTCTTCATGACATGAGTGTTATTATGTTGATAAATATTTTTTTATTTTTTTCAATTTCCCATCTGCCCTGATGGTAGCCATCAGTGATATGTCTAAAACGTTGGCATTATATTAAAATTTGGTTTGTTAATATCAAACAATGCCTATTTTTTTTTTGCAATTGACTGTTCCCTCTTAACACCCTGCTCTATATAACATTCATCCAGTCATTCAACACAGCTCTTCAATGAAATTTAATTTGATTTTTGTAAAAGGATGTTTGTGTTTTCTTATATCTTTTGAAGTGTAGTCCAAAAAAATGGACAGTTGTTCACAATCCAATTGCACATATTTTATTATCAAAGCGGATTTAGACTAAAACTAGAACTCATACTCCACTCTCTTTAAACATATATTTATTTTATAAACCAGCTCTCTAACTGGGGCAGAAGACAGACAAGTCTGTTATAGAAAGTCGTCAAAACGAGGCGGAGTTTCTCATGAGAGGTCTTTAGTCTATGAAATGTTTCTCCTCAGTTTAGTTGTGAAATAAAAAGAAACCGAACTACTGGTCAAAAGGAATAACTCTCGAACAGAAATCAGTTGGGTTGGAACTTCAATATCTTTGTAGACAAATTTAAGGACTGTAACCAAATCCAGTTTTTTGGCTGGAGTATATACTTTTTTGGTCTAACGTTTTTTACGCTGTTTTTGACACGCTCTAGCTTTGTTGAACTTGCTCAGATCGAAAATTTGCCAAATTTTTGCTCATTAGAAATTTAATGGAGAATATTTTTTGTTATATAACATTTGTCACAAGAACCAACCGTTTAGGAGTTATATTGGTTCGAATGAAAAAAGTCACGTTGGAACGTTTTTTTCACATTCAAAAATGTAACATTTTAACATGTTCTAGCTCTGTTAATCTTGCTCAGATTGCAAATTGAACTACAACTATCTGACGAGGAATTTAATGGAGAATACTTTTTGTTATATAACATTTTTCACTAGTACCTGCTGTTTAGAAGCTACATTGATTTGAATAAATAAAGTTACTTTTTTTCTCTCAACTTATCATTTATTTATTTCGAACTGTGCTAATCTAATCAAATTATCGGTTGACGTAATTTGATCCTTTCAATTGTAAAATGTGAATTAGGAAAAGCTAAAAGATTATAGATAAAGATATATCCATGACATATTGTTTTTCCCAATCAGGAGAAATTGAGCTATTTATCTTTTTTTAAAATTAATAATTTTATTCTTAACTGTTATACTTCTGTATACAACCAGCGAATATAACCCAACATTTAAAACAAAGACATGATCTGGCATGAGGCAGTCAGCAGCCAGTGGTACAATCTGTAGGCGTGATAGTAAATTATTAGTGATTAGGCTAGGAGATCTCTCATCCACCTCCCTTTCAGTTTCCGTTGAGTTATATCTGGGCTTTGTAATGTTACCATATTATGTACCTGTTTGTTATAGTGGCCAAGTAATTTGTCATGAAATTGTCAGTCTTCTATCAAGCGTAAGTCTAGATTGTAAATTAGTCTTTCTTTTTTATTTAACTGTGAAGCGCAGACTAAAACGACAAGAAACTGCTCTTCGTTACAAACTACTTCAACATTTACTAGACAAACGTTCAAAGTTCCCCATCAATTACAAAAGACTTATTGACATGACTGTGATTAGACCTATTTGGCCGCACGTAATTGAGCTTTGGGGCTTTACTAAACCATCCAATTCATCTCGTATCCAATCCTTACAGTCCAAAATAATTCGAAAAATCCTCAATGCTCCTTACTCTGTCACCAATAAAGTTATCCATAAAGATCTTAACGTTCCATATGTTGCTGATTTAGCCCAAACCAGATACCTACCCTTTCACAGTAAGCTCAATAACCACAAAAATCCACTAGTTTCTCAACTTGCTTCCCGCTCCATTCCCGGTAATCCTCTGCGTCTGAGAAGGAGAATTTTTATTGAAGTACTACTGATGAGTAGTTCTTTTCAAGTTTTCACATGTTATTTGTAATCGTTATCAACACATTTTCTTGATGTATATGTTTATGACTGTATATGATGTACAGTTGTTAATTTCAATAAATTGATATATAAAAAAAAAAAAAAAAAAATTGTAGCTCTTCAAAATTGTGTGTATAGACTCAAAGAGCCACAATTGTTGAATATATTAAGCACCATTCTTACTTTGAACCCCTGATTTTTTTTTTCATGTATTTATTATTCCTTGGTATAGTTCTATAATTATTTATAAAATAATAAAGGTACAATAATTTGTTACTTTAGGGCTCGAGTATAGTGGTGAATATGGTGAGATCAACATTGAGGCAGACGAGTGACAAACGCGATGTGTTCTACGACAATGCACCCTCAATGCAAATATTGGCCAAGCAGTGTGCGATCCATTGTCCTCAGGTATTGGCTCTGTATTACTATTAATAGTAATTTAATAAGTAATATTTATTATATAATTATTCGGTAACGGTCGGGTTAAGAGGAGGCACCAAACTGTCCTCACCCGCGCTACACCGACCAGTTCGATCCTTACGCTTCACTTCGAGTTTACATTTATCGATAGCTCTTTCCTATAACCTCACATGTAAACAAATACTTCTACAGTTTGAACTTGGATTGTGTGTTATATTGATATTTAGTCTTCTTAAATAAAAATAAATGAAACAGAAGTTAACAAAATGAATTTCATAAAGGATTAAGTGTTTTATCAATTCATGTTTTCTTATTCCCTCTTATCTAATGTGTAAAAGTGTTACAAAACTTAAGAACATTAATTTGTACATGGATTTGGTGTTTTATATATTTTTATTTTTTGTATCAATTTAAGTGATAAAATTTCAGTATGCATATTTTGTGAATGCATTCTTTGTCAACCATAATACTTATTGCCCTAAAGTGAAACAGATTGTATAATTATTTCAATAAAACATATCAATCTAAAAATAAATGTGAGAAAGTATATCATAGGTTTCATATTTTCTTATTTCCACTTCCCTTGAGAAAATATAACAGAAATTAACATCATAACTTTCAATAAGGATTCTGTCTTATATTATATAATGGCTTATAACATGGAGAATGGACAATGTGAAAATAATCACAGATTAAGAGGTAAATGACATTATATAATTGTAAAACTATTGGTGTAATGTTATAGATTAATGTATTTTTAAACATTTTTAGAAGCCAGATGATGGAGCATTGTCTCCGAAACATGTAGCTGCAAATGTTAAATAAATAGGAGTTATGTAAAATAAATACTTAAGGATTCTGTCTTTTAAGTATTTATAATTTGTTATTTACACTTCCCTCACATCACAAAGTTTATCAGGAATTAACATTACTGGTGGTTTAGCATTATATTAATTTTCATTTAATATAAAATTAATTCAAAATTGATTTAGTGTCTTATATTTTGACATTTTCTTATTTCTCATTTTAATATCATAAGGTAAACAGACGTTACTATTACTTTGAAAAGGGATTTAAAGTTTCTCCGTAAATAAATGAGAATAACCTTTCCCCTCGAAAAGTAGCGACTAAAACACCGAAATAAATTGGAAGAAGGTAAGAATCGATAAAAGGTATTATCGGCGGGCGTAGGAGCTGCCTCCTCTTAACCCGACCGTTACCTATTATTCATTTATTATATTATATTAATAGTATAATATTTAATAAGTAAGTGAAAAAATAGAAAACATATGAGCATTGACGATCAAGGGTGCAACATGTTTTTTTTTTTGGACAGGTGCAAATTTCAATTAACAGATAATAATAAATATAAAATTATTCTAATACAGTAATTTTATAAATATCATCTTATATTATTGATGGGAAAATCCAGTAATTCAATGGATGGCGGGAGAGAGAAAACTTTGTATGTTTCTCTGGACAACTTGACAGGAGAGCGGAAAAACTAATATGATGTACATCGTAAGATAGCGCATTATATGGAGACAGAATTGAACTATAGTCCAGTCAAAAAAGGATTATAGAGTGCGTTTTCTGTAATCCAAGGTTTTTCTTCGGAAACAGGTTCAGAGTAGTTAGAAAGTAAACATACTAAAAGTCCTGGAGTTTTCGGGCCTGGGAACAAAAATGGGGGGGGGGGGGGCGCGAAAGGTCCCTTTTTTTGGTTTTGCGCTCAAATCTCGAAAATGGTGCATCGTATGCAAAACATGAATATTTACTAAATTAATGATAATTAAATCCTCTACAACTTCTGTTATATACACATTTTTCATATTCTGTACCGTTTCCGAGATATACGCTTGGCAAATGTGAACATTTTCGAGAAAAAAAAAATGTTCACCTCACGTTTTATGTTAAAACTTCCCTCCATATCTTCTAAAACGTTCATCATACGACAAAAGTCTTCATAAGTAATATTGTAGAAAATTAAATTTTCTTCAAGATACACAAATATACGTCAATTTACCTTCAACCTGTCAAAAGTTACATCAATTTTAACTTTTCTTGGGTAAAACAAACATACTAAAGTCAAGCGTATATCTCTGAAACGGTACAGATTATGACAAATGAGTATAGAATAAAAGTTGTAGAGGATTTAATTAACTTTAATTTAGTAGGTAATTCTGTTTATCATACGACACACGGTTTTTGAGGTGTGAACGCAAAACCAAAAAAAGGGACGATCCGCGCTCCCTCTTCCTGTTCCCAGGGCCGAAAACTCCAGAACTATTAGGTTAAACATACAATCGAAACATACAACGTTTATTTTCTAGCTACCCTGAACGAGTTTCCGAAGAAAAACATTAGATTACAGAGAGCGCGCTCTAAAGCCCATTTCAGGTCTTTGTTGACTGGACTACTAAATAACCGCGCGTCTGATATTTCTAGACTTTATAGAACGATTTCCCACAAAAAAAAAAAAATCATAAAACCAAACATACAACGTGATTCCCGCCAACAATTCAATTGTGTAAATATCTTTGTTAATAACATGTAAACATCTTCCAATTCCATTAACTTCCTTTATGTTTATCTAAATTAATAATAATATGACTAAAATTATACAGGCATTCCACGTAATAGTGACACAGCCCATCAATTCCATGGTCCCTGTCGTTTGTGAAATCTTTAAGAAAGTCAACGGATGTGTGGACCCGGCCAGGATCTTCGGGTGCACCTCCATCGACCTCCTCAGAGCCGCTACCTTCATGGCGGAACTTACCCAGACCCCACCGGAGACCGTGAAGGTGCCTGTTGTAGGAGGGCATTCAGAAAACACGATCGTGCCTATCTTGTCCAAAACGGAGCCTAACGTATGCTTGACCACAGTGAGTAACAGTAGCAATATATATCTAGAATATGCCCCTATAGGAATGATAACGCTAAAAAAAAAAATCAACAAAAGGCATTCACTTAAGAAACTGTGACTTTAAACTGTTACTGTAAAGTAGCAGTTACAGATTTACAGTTGCTTTTAAGCATGTTGAAAGATAAAACTAGATACTAACGAATCTTTCTCATCGGGTCAGGTTCCCGATCTTCCTTATTTAAAGTTAAATCAACACTTTTTTTTTTTTTTTAATAATAATAATACTTTATTTACATATTTACAAATCAACAATTCCTCTAAGTATACGGATCCTATATAGTATACGGTATATTATTTGAATAAATACGGTAAATTTAATGTATTGTACATATGTTGTTCACATTAAAACCCGTCGATTTATTTTCAGTAAGCCCAGCAAATCACACTCTATACACTGAAAGAGGGCCAAATAAAAAAAAATAAAAAATATTAAAAACATCAATTGTGCATTTTTATTAATAAATTATATATAGAGAGATTTATATGTCTAAATTTATAAGATTATTTTATTAGTATGAATATTTGTAAATTACTATTAAAGAATAACATTATTTATACTTCTCTGGCTGTCGTGAAGAAGTCGATAAGTTAAAATTATGGACTTTTCATAAAAGCGTTTTCCAAAATTCTGTAATTACTCTATAAATACCATTTTCGTCGAATTGTGTACTTTTAGGCCTTATGTAGAATCATAACTTTTTTTGAATTTCACTAGTAATGATCTTTTTAGAAACAATGTATTCACTTTCCGAAAAACAATTTCTCATAACAGTAATATTAAAAATCCTGTTTCTAAGATTAATACTTAACTTGTTTTAAATGTAATTTGACTTATAAACGACTTCTTAACGACAACCACTGCTTTATTTTATTACAAAATATATTGATATAGCTCAAATATATTAATAAAGCACTACTAATGATTATTAATAAATAAAAAAATATGTAATTATAAGTAAGTAATAATACATACAGACAAAACAAAAGAATATCGCCTCCTTTTTTAATTTCACTAATAATGAACTTTTTCGAAAGACATATTTACATTTTGAAAGAAGATTTAATTTTTCACACTAAAAATAATAGCTAAACGCACTAGCACTTTATCTCAAATAAAATCACAAAACACGATAGAGATCCGCACTGTACTAAAGTAGGCACAATACTGAAAGAATATTATTAAAAACAAAACAAAAAGAAGATTGTTATGTTGAACAGACAGTAAAATAATTACATTATATTAGGACTCTTATTGAGTTAGGCAGAGACGAGATTCATCTCACTGCCTTCTTGAAGGAAGTTTATATTTTGTATGTTATGAAGATTAAAATTTTATATTAAAATTAAACTGTATTCTTCATAAAATAATAAAACAATCTATTTAGTTGCAAGGAGAACTTCATTATTTTTTTCTAATGTTTATTACTGTTGTCAATAATCGTTTCAGTAAGTTAATTATTATTATAACTATTGTTATTATTATTAACTATGAAGGTTACTGAAACAATTAAGGTTACAAATGTGTTATCAATTAATTTTTAAAAAAATCACTATTTTTGAATGCTTAATATATTTCTAAAACAATGTATATTTATAGCCGGTTTTAATAGCGGAGTAGTTTTACGCTCTAAAACAAAAACAAACAATCTATAAATTATTTATCTTCTAATTACGTTTTAAAAAAATTGAATGTTATTTAATTTTCAATTCATTATTTTTAATAGATTAAATGATTAATTTTTATAATCATCTTCCTCCAGGAGGAAAAAGTTCGGATAACCAGATCTATTCAGAGTGCTGGACAAGAAGCTTTCAAGGCATTGGAAGGTAAAACTGCTGGGCTATCTACAGCCTATGGTATAGCTAAAATGGCAGAAAATTTGGCAAAAGCTATATTTGGTAAGCGTTATGTTTTTGAAAACTATAAAACTCCAAACTAATTATAGTAATATTGACAGTTAAATTAAAGATTTGTGTAAATATTTATAAACTAAGAGTTTGAATTTCAAACTTTGAAATATATTATTTTAAACAGTTACAGTGATTTTCGTGCACCACATTTCTATTTACTGCACTTTTTAAATTTTTCTTTTTCTATAAATATGTATTTAATGTTATATGTAAGCTAAAAGATCTATTAAGGATTACTTATTATTGATCAAGAGAATTTATTTATTAAAATTAGTAAAATAATAATCTCAGTATCACAAGAAAACAGCAAACTGTTTTTAAATTATTGGTACAACCAAAAAATAGTGGAATTGAAACCAAAATGGCTACATGAGGTAATTAGAATTATAGGATGACCAACAAAACATTATATTTTATTTTTACATGTTAGAATGATGAATCATCAAATTAAATGAAAATAAAAGTCCTATGAATTTGAAATACTAATATTTAATAATTATTTCTAATATAAACACGGCTGGCCTAAAGTTTAAATACAACATTAAAAAAACAAATAATATGGTAACAAAAACTCTTTATTTATATGATTCTTGTATCATTTTACACGACAGTATAAAAAACTGCAAATAATTAAAATCAATTAAGAATAATAATATTGTGTCGTTTGCTCACTTTTATTAAAATTTTATGTTACTGTTTGAAACTTTTCTTTTTAGCATATTCTTTATAAAATTGTTTCAATTTCTTCAATTCAATTTTCATTCAATATCTGTCTTCTATTATTATATTTCTATTTATTCTTTACGTAATTGCAGAAACACCTTATTGCAATTTATGAAATTCATTCTATTAAGTTGAGGCATTTTTTAATGTGAAATTAAGCTAATTCACCCTATCTACTGACAGTTTTATGTACTAAAAAAATAACTACTGGTGAAAAAACGTGAATCAACAAAAAAAAAAAAGGTTTTCTTTTTCACACTCTTCTACCAATGGCTTCAATTATATATCTAATCTGCTTTTTAAAAATAACTATCCACCTTTCATTTTCAGCTCCATTCTTGCAAGTCTGGACATCCTGTTATTAAGAATTAAACCTATAATTTATAATAGTGAAATGGATTATACCTTATCAACCTTTAAACTACTTACCTGATCTACTTGGTTGTAAATGCATTTTCTATTTTATCAATAATACAATTTAAAAAAACAATAAAAAACATGGAGAATTATTTTCTTTTTAATTTATACATATAAAGTCATCTATGAATATTAGCAAGTAAAACAAAGAAAACAACATATTAGAAAGAAATAGAATCTTTTGAAAAATAGTGAATTGATTGTAAGCAAGTATACTCAAACTTTTGGCCTGCTGTGTATATTAATAAAAATGCATTGTCATTTGATATAAAATAAGTTTTTCATAAATTGAAAAATGAATTCCTTCTAATATTGAAAAATGAATTTGGGAGGTAAGAAAAAATATAGTATACTGTGGTGTGTGAATGTTACTGCAAATGACTGTATTATTAATTAGGGCATAATGTTGTTTTGAAAAAAACGGTATTTTATTAGAACTACTATTAAAAAAAAAAAAAAAAAAAAAAAAAAAAATAAAAAAAAAAAAAAAAAAAAAAAAAATTACAAGTTTTAAACAGATTTAGTAAAAACTTCCTTTTTATAAGTTCATTAAGCTTGTTATGAAATGTAATAAACAAATATTTATAAGGGATTTTTTTGGGGGTCCTAATTGAGATTGTATCTGTGAGATGCACCACTTTTCTCTGAAAGGTTTTTGACATTAGGGATAATAAAATACTTATTTATACAGTTTTGTAATGTATAAATACGTATTTCAGAATAATGTTTAATATTGTGATATTGCGATGCATGTGTTTTAAAGTATTTTATTACACAAGAACTAATTTCTTAGGTGCTCTTAAAAGCATCTGTTTCATCCCCCATATGTGAATCCTGTCCCACTTTTTAGCTCGTGGCTCCCAAAGTTGTATACCTACATGTTTCTCTTGTAATAGGCTAGTGGTTTAGTATGTTTGGAAAAAGCAAATGCTTTTTTAAGGTCAAAAAAGGAGTAAAATTTCAGTCTCATCTTTGCTTTTTCTGCGCCAATCTACATTGAGTTGCAGGCTAAATCTGCTTGGCATTAGTGCAGTTCATGCTCAATCTCCAAGCAGCAGATAAATTGATTTATCTTAATTTTTTTTTAAGAAACCGCTAACCCTAGCCATTTTCTCTATGTAATAACTGTAAACCATTCATATATCACCTGATTAATAATAATGAAAAATGAAAAATAAACTTTATTCTGGGACTTACTGTCCCCCAAGAATAACAATAATGCACAATTGCAGTTACAATTGTACACTGCTGTATTATTTACAAGCTAAATGCTTCAGAAATCATCACATATATTGTCGACAGGAAACAAAATAGTAATAATAACGTAAAATACAATCGTGGATGAAAAGATGAAATAATTCTAAATGTTTACTTAATTATTTACATATTTGTAGAAGATTGATTGTGTAAAAGGTGTAAAAATAGATTATTTTTAAAGAAAGTAAGGAAAGCAGCTTAATGAATAGGAGTGGGTATGGAATTCCAGAAGTAGGTAGCATGAATGATGAAGGATTTTTCAAAGGAAGCGGTTTTATGTGAAGGGATATACAGGTTAAAGGGTTGGGATCTAGTGGTTAGGAGGTGGGTAGAAGATCCCAGAGTTAATAGGTCAAGAATATAGAAAGGTTTTTTGGTTTTTAGAGATCAAAATAAGATAGTACAATCTATTGTTTGATTTTCTCCTTCTTTTTTTTACCATAAATAGATGTTTCTTCCAGTGTAACATAATCTATATTTACTATAAATAAACCCAAAGTCATATCTTTATTCATTTGTTTCTGAATTTTGTATTCACTCTGGGCAATATAGTCTAGTAGGAAAGCTTGTAAATTTTGGAAATCTAAAAATTTGATTTAGTGTGTTTCAATTGTAGACCTAAATATATTATTTGCAAATTATACTTTTTGTTCAAAATATAATCAATAGAAACGAAAATTATTAGTAAATAATATAACACAAACAGTAAGTGACAGTCATATTTATGCACTATGCTATTCTGTATATTTTCTCACCTTCAAAATTTATTTTCAATATTAGGAAAAAAACCACTCATACATTTAAGAAGAACATATAACAATAAATTTATATTAATATTTACATCAAAAACAATATTAAATATATATTTTATTTAAAGGGAAAACTAAAAAGTGCAATGAATAGAAGAAGAATGTAGTGTATGAAAATTACTGTCACTAAGTGTTCTATATACTGACCGATCCAGAATTATATATTTCTGTTATCTACTTATTCTACATACTTATACATCCAGAATCAAAGCTAAAAACTTCATGTAGAATATTTCTTTTAAATTCTTTCTTTAAGGTCTTCCGGAAACATCCTTGGAAGCATCAAGGGAAATATATTGTACTATATTGCAATAAAATTATTAGGACATGAAGTTATTTAGCAACAACTGCAGCCCTCTAAATATGTAGATCATATTGCATATCTAATTTTAGGTTTTTGTAACCAAAAACTCTCTTTTTGAATTGTGCTTATTTCATTATAGATATACACTATCCAGCTGTATATAATTAACTAATTATGATGTAAATTTTTTGTGTAAAACAAAAAAAAATATATATAAATTATAAATGTCCATGGAATACGCATACACCCATCTAGGAAAATTCAAATTGTAGTTTATCCATCATTAACCCAAACCACTGAATTTATGAAAAAATATTTAAGAAGTATTTTTGATAGAAAGTTTTTTTATATACTTTTTATTAAATGTTGTCAGTAAAATTAACGAAAGTTTATGGTTTTATCTTATAAAAAATAAAATAAATGTTCAAAAAAATTTTTTATTAATCAAAATACTTTCTATTACTCTCTATACATTACTGCCTACGAGTTAATAACTTTTCTATGCCCTATGAATAGAAGTTGTTAGTCATTGGTATTAACAAAATCTAAAAACTCATTTTCGATTGAAGTCCGAGTTTCTAAAAAAACAAAAAAAATGGTAGTAGATGAGAGGTCTGAAGAGTAGAGTGGACGAGACAGAGTCTCATAACCAAGCTCAAACAAAATTCATGAGGTCATAGGTGAGACCTTGGCATTCAGTTACTGTATAAGCTATGCAAGCTTCAAGACTTTTTTAACCTTTCTGACTACCTTGGGGTGGCCAGCGATGGTCGATTTGCTGATTTACAGAGATTCTCTGTAAGTTCTAGAACAGTTGATCAGGGGTTTTCTTTAACAAATAAGTTCTCAGAACATGTTCATCAAGGGAATGAGTCCTTCAATGATCTTTATCTGGTAAAGCTGATATCTCCCGCCTGAAATTTTTTTAAACCATTGTTGAATGGTGTATTCACTCACACTGCCATCACCTCAGACTTTGTTAATCTTACTGGTTCCGACAAGTGAAACATATGTTCAACTCGGAAAATTCAAATTGTGATCCATGCATTGTCTTATGACTTCTGGAGGACACCCCCAGACCCCCCCCCCCTGATCATCATCTCAGTTTAGATCAAGTATCAAAGCAAGCAAGGATACATGGTACATGTTTTTCGGATAGGTATATATTTACATTAGTATGTACAATCATTTTTCGGTTATAACTTATATAAGTAGGTTTATGATAACAAAAGTAGGTAACGTAGTTCTTACCGGTGAGGTTGATATTACCTGCAAACACCAAATCAATACAAGAACCACTATGTGTTGTACAGCAATTTTTATTATAAAAGTGTCAAACCAGAATAAGATTAATAATAATAATGCTGTCTTGATCAAGTGAGGAGGAATCACTCTGCTGGCGATGGCGCTATTATTTTTAAAAGTTTAAAAAATATTAATTATTAATCTTAATTTTTTTTTTATTAATGATTAACAAAATAATAATTGTAAAGAGAGTTAACAGATGGATGGTAACACTTTTAAAACTGAGTTAGTCCCCATAAAACATGTACCAAGTTAAAATAAAATATTTATTTGTTATAGAAATTTTTATTTGGCTTTTAGTTTATAGATTGTCATATTCCCCATTTTGAATTTGAGATAAACTGTAACGTGAGGTATTTAAACCACTTCCTCCCCTTGCTCAACCTTCACTACTTCAAGCCAGGGTTACACAGTTCTTATTTTTCTTTTTTTCGTTTGCTGTTTGTACTATTAAATGGTCCAGTTGGTTGTGAAAATATTTATTAAACCATAATATACTTGATGTTTTTAATAAATATTCAAAGTAATATTTGTATATTCTATTATAAACTTTATTATCCTTAATTGTTTGTTTATAGGAGAGAAAGGAATTGTGGAATATTCTTATGTGATGTCCAACCTGATCCCAGATATCAAATATTTTTCGTCAGGTCTGATTCTCGGCCCGACAGGTATCCAGAAGATCTTACCCCTTCCTGAGCTAAGCAACTACGAGGGCTGCCTTCTCCAAACAGCTGTAGAAACTTTAAAAAAGGATATTGAAAAGGGAGAAAAGTATGCTACGGCATAAAATAAATGTAATTACAACTAATTAGTCTGTTTGTCTTTTTTAAATAAATTATTATGTTTTAAAAATTATAATTTTTTAAAGTTATTTTATAAGATAATAAATATTTTTTTAAAAAATTTAGAATTTAGAAAATATATTTTTAATTTTTTTTTTATTTTTCATTTTTTGAGTGAAATTTGCGATTGTGCAACAATACACATTTAGTAAATCTACTACGAATATAATTAAATGAAAAAACAATTAGAGAAACTAAACATTGATTGCTCTTAAATGAAAGTTTTATAATGGAAAATCTTGAGCCATCTTCTTTTCAGACGCCTTGGTGAATTATCATGAATGGAATGTGAGACAAGTGGGTTTGGGAGGGTATTTGAAATGAAAGGTATCTAGTTAATGTCAAATCAGCTTCATATGGGATATTATGGTTTTTATGGGTAAATTAATTTCTGACATTGATAGTTACATTAAAGATTTTGAGAAGAATTTTGGATTGCAGAGACTGGATATGGATATAAAATTTTATTATAAATTTACTTTATTGATATTTTTTTTTCTTTTTTGTAAATTTACAATATTGGATATTATTGGAGAGGTTACTGCACATTATCGTAGCTTCAGAAAATTCCAAACACTCAAATTAGACAAAGAGTGGAAGAAATGGATAGTGTCCTCTACTTTATTGAGACTATAAGGCTAAAGTTGTTTGGGCATGTTAGGAGGATGGAAGAGGAGCAATGGCAAAAAAGAATTTTTGAATGGAGCCTGAAAAGAAAATGGAAGAAAGTCACCCTAGAAGATGTTGAGTTGAGGGCGTTATGGAATGAATGATGAATAGGGGAATGTTTGAGGGAGACTAGTTGGGCAGACTAAAATGGAACGAACTTATTCCTGGCGAAGACATATAACAAATAGTTGTAAAAAAGTCTTTAATAATAATAAAATAACTTTGTTGATTACTAAATGAAAAATTATTTCAGTGTGAATCAGTTCCAATTCATTTAAACCAAAAATATTTTAATTCTTCAATGAAGGAGTTACATATATAGAAATTATTTCATTCTTCATGGCATTTACTCCTCATTTATTATTAATAAATCTTGTTACATGTTTCGGGAACAACAATGTCCCATCCTCAGACTTTAAAAATTCTTTTCTTGGTGTAAACACACCATGTCAGTTCCATTTACATATCCAAATAATAATGAAATAATTAATTGTTGTTGATTAATATATTTTTTATTTTTGACACCCATGGGATCGAACCCGTTCCATTTTTTACGTGGTACCTATCCAACTCGGGTTCGAATCCCGACTGGGCAAATCTTTTCTCTTCAAAATAAAAAATCAAATAATAACTCAAAAATTATTTGGATATGTAAATAGAACTGACATGGTGTGTTTACACCAAGAAAAGAATTTTTAAAGTCTGAGGATGGGACATTGTTGTTCCCGAAACATGTAACAAGATTTATTAATAATAAATGAGGAGTAAATGCCATGAAGAATGAAATAATTTCAAAAATATTTTATTTTCAAAACTTCACTACGGGTTTCGGCCGATGTTGTTCGTATAATTGAAAAAAAATTTTCGCCAATATTTATATTTTATTATTCTACACTTTCCTATTAGTTGACTTTTCTTTAAAAAATATTAGAAAATAGTTTTTTTCAACCTAAAATTGTAAATATCACATATATGGCATTCTAAAATAGACACATCAGATTCTATGTCCATTTTATTAATAAATCCGTTTTCAGATCTAAAAAATGTCTATTGGTTTCTTAATTAGGAGGAATCTAAAATTGACCCCGTAGGTGCTGCGATCTCTTGATGCAGAAACACACTAGAGTGAGGGGACATTTAGCCTTAAGCAGTTCATGTTTTTTGTCCTAAGTCTTTTTGGTCTTATTGGTGTTCTCACCCATGGTTTTGTGGAATTTTTCTTTTTTTTTTTAATAGACATGGTGATGTCTACTGTTTATTTTAAATTGTGATTTCTGTTTCTTAATTATTGAGTGAAAAGAGAGTTTTGTTTAAGACTAAACAAGAATTCTGCTAATTAAATTACTGTATTGATATTACAGGTAGTAGAAACAAATGAGGAAATTAATCAAATTTTAATTCGGTGGTCAAATTATAATTATAATTTTGTTTTGTTTCCTATTTTATTTAATGTTTATAACTTTGATTATGGTTTATTGTTTTTTATAGTATGTACCGGTGTAGGGGTCTATGGGGTTATATTATCTGGCTGGTCATCTAATTCTAATTATTCTTTTTTAGGAGGCCTTCATTCAGTTGCTCAGGTAATTTCTAATGAAGTTAGTATAATTATAATTGTTTTATGCCTAGTTATCTTTACATTTAGATATAATTTAATTGATTTTATATATTATCAATTTTATGTTTGGTTTGTTCTTTTCTCTCCGCCTTAATGTTTTTTGTTGGTTATCCTCTGAGACTAATCGTTCACCTTTTGAGTTTGCAAAGGGTGAAAGAGAGTTAGAGAATTAAATGTTGAATACAGAAGAGGGGAGTTTCATTGTATTTTTCTTTCAGAATATATGAATATTACTTTTATAGGAGTCATGACAAGAGTTATTTTTTTAGGTTGTGATTCATGATCGTTCATATTTTTTGTCACAATTATATTGTTTGTGTTTTGATTTATTTGAGTGCGAGTTGTTTTACCTTGATTCTATTATGATAAATTAATATATTTAACTGGAAAGCTATTTCTTCCAGTTTCGTTAAATTTGTTTTTGTTATATGTTTCTATTTTATGTTTTTTTATTGTAGTTTAATATATTAAACTAAGTGCATAAGCTAATGGAAGACTTTATAATTCTGTAAAACAGATTATGTTTCGAATAAGTATGTAAAACAGATTTTATTGGCTTGATAATAATTTTCAATCAAACAAAAATTTCACAGAAAAAATAGAATAATTGGTTTGCATATTTGAATGAACTAAGCAGATGAGAAAAAAAAAACATTGTGAGTTTTTAATCTATTGAATATGAGAAAAATTTTAATGAATCTTGATTAAAAAATTATTTTCTGGCTGAAAATCTGTTGATGAATACACGAAAAAGAATGGCCTTTAGTTACATATTTCACTTTTCCATATTAAAAAAGTCTGAGGAAAAAGCACAATTTCTATCAAAGTAAATTACAATCAGCACTCAAAGACGATGAGAATACCATAAATAAGATCATAGAATTTCTTCTACGAAGTCAGTTAATTGATAGTATAACCTACAACAAACAATTTATTCATTTAACTTTATCAATTATTTATTTATTTATTAATTTTTATTCTTTATTAATTTTTACTTATTTTTTTGTTTATTATTATTATTTTATTTATTTATTTTATTATTATTTTTTCATTATTTTATTTATTTATTATTATTATTATTTTTTAATCTATATAAAATAACCTATGGGCTTAGATGACCATAGATGTTTTACGCCCTTTATAAACAACACTAACTAACTAATTACAATCAAATAACCCTTCAGATAGAGTGAAAATCCTGTAGGCCTGCAAATGCAAATAAGAATGAAGTTTAATGCCAAGAAAAAAATATAAATTTGCAAAACATAATCCTGCGTTCATTACATTGCTTGTGTGTACATATTGGTGATTGTCGTCAAGAAGTCAATAAGTTTAATTGCCTTGAAAACAAGTTAACTGTGCCTTATAAGTTCAATTTCAGCAGACATTAGCTTTGCGAAAAATTGGTCAAGTTTTGCTTCTTAATAACGCCTTAAAGTTATTATTTTGGCACAAATGATGTTTTTACAGTTATTACAGGATTTTGGAAAATGTTCAAAAATTGTCTTATCAAAAGTGCACAATTTTGAGTTATCAACTTCATTAGGAGAGCCAGAGATATATTTTAATAAGTATAGGGAAGTTGAAATTACAATTACAATTATTTAGATCACTAATAGCTGAAAATCCATTTTTTTCAAATCTTCAAACAGCAGTTTTATAAATAATAATGAAAGCCATTTGCTCAAAATCATTCCAAATCAAAACAGACCACTCACATACATAACAATTTTTTAAATTATTCATTTTGATTTTACGAATGATGTTGCATAAACTGACTAGGCAGATTTATACTTATTTTGAGTATAACTAATAAGTCTGTATATGTATATATAATTTCTTTATTAAAAATCTGAATAGCATACAAAAATCTCAATTTCATGTACTGTTTTGACCTCAGAGTATGATTTAGTTCTCAGTTTTTTGCTAATTCCTTTAATATCTTTTTTATAGAGTACACCAAAAAAAAAAAAAAAATGTTTTAAGTGGATTTTTAAAAAATGATCTGTTCAACTTTTAAAGAGAATGAGAATTTATAATAATCATTTAAATGGGTTTTTCTTCAGAAACTTCAAATTCTGTTTCATCTAAGAAGTCTTCATACCAGGTGGGTGGAAAATTCTATAAAAAAATTAAAATTACCTTTTATTATTTTTCAGAATTATTAATAAAATTGTTTCACTACAGGCTAACAGTTAAAAAAAATATTTCACTTTATCTATTTTTTTTTTTTTTAATTTTATCAGTAAAGACAACCTTTCTTCATAATAAAATTATTTTAAATATCAAAATGTAACAGTTAATGTTTTATTTATTTATGTCCTGTTTTAATAATAATTATTCAAATTAGTTTTTCATTAAAAATATTTTTTTTTTGTGTGTTCTGTTAGATGAGATATAAGAAAACAAAAAATATGTTTTTGTTCCTTTTATCCCACTTCACTGATTATCATTTATAATTATTTTTGAATTAATATAACTTGATGTTTTTTTTTTTCTTAAGAAATATTTATAAAACATACATGTATGTATTTTTTTTTAACATAATAATTTTATTCACAACTGTATACATTTTACAAGTGAATATGATGTTACTTTAAATATAGCAGACATGATTTGGCTTAAGGGGGTCAGCACTCAGTGGTACAATCTCCAGGCGTGACACTAAATTATTAGGGATTAAACTAGGAGATCCCTAATTCAGCTTCTTTTCACCTTCTGTTGAGTTATGTCAGGAATTTGTAATTTTGCCATATTCTGTACCTGTTTGTTAAAGTGTCTATGTAATTTATCTTGAAAATGTTATTTAATTTTATAAATATGGCTATTAAAGGTCATAATATGTAAGGCTGTATGTAGTGCTTCGTTTGACAAGGTGGGAAGTCTGTTTTCAGTCTAAGGAAATTGG
The DNA here is from genome assembly GCA_003667255.2 of Euschistus heros. Taxonomy (NCBI): domain Eukaryota; kingdom Metazoa; phylum Arthropoda; class Insecta; order Hemiptera; family Pentatomidae; genus Euschistus; species Euschistus heros. The sequence goes on along the minus strand of RCWM02000570.1, from coordinate 57,194 downwards.
ATTGAAATGTTTGTTTGTTTTTGAATATGCATTGTTTTGGCTGGTCTGTAAATTTGGGATGCCTAAGTCCAGATGAGTTTTAACAAGTAACAATCGCTCTATATATGCAATATTTGCAAAGCATCCCTGGGAAACCCCGGAAACAAGCTTGTTCCCCCTTGTATGGAAGGACAAGCCTGGTCCAAAGTAATCATAAAGCTTCTCTCTCAGCCCTACAAATAGAATCAAAATAAAAAAAAAAAAAATTAAATGTTACATATATATATATATATATATATATATATATATATATATATATATTAAAAAAAACATTAGTAACATTAAGGAGTGGAGAAGTTCTTTTACGGTTAGCAATTGAAATCTAACCAGATGATATCAACAAATCAGTTTCATATAAAACTATTTTTACAATATACAGTGAAACTCCAATTAACAGGATTAATTACCACCGAAATTGATCTGGATAATCATATTTACTATTGAATTATGGTATTGAAATAAAAAATACAGATATATCTAATGTTTTAACTATGTATTTTATTGAATAATTAAAAATGTGGCTGTTTATAAAATTATATTTATGGAACAAAAATGTTTAGTTAACATGTCGGAAATCGTGGATGTTCCGAAACAAAACTCACCCGACAACTTTTTCCAGATTCGCCTTTCCTAAGACGTTCTACGATGGACAGTTTTTCGAACACAGTTAATACAACACGTTTTATTTTAGGTTCCATAACTCTTTAAGTTTATTAAGAAACCACTCGCGACAGCAATAGGGCCCAGGCTGTGCAAAACCTGTCTAGGATAGATGTGCAATGTTTCTAGAAATTCATTAAGTACGTTTACTCAGAACTTGACTGTTAAGAGGCGTGTGGGCTCCGCATATAATTCTAAGATGCAGTTCCGGTTACTGGTGCTTGGTCTTTTTAGTTTTACGTATTTTATTGTGTCATGAAAACTAAAGACGGTACCTATCGTATTTTACGTGAACTACGAACCATGGGCTGCAATGCCTGTTATTAAACTATTAGAAAAAAAAAATCGTATGTAATAAATGAAGAATATATTTTTTGTTCAAATCACTCCGGATATTTGGAGTTTCACTGTACTGTGATGATATCTTAAAATACAAAGTTATGACGTATGTCACTGCATAACTAATGGGGGTGTAAAAAAAAAAAAAAAAAAAAAAAAATGACCGTTTCTTGAACAAATATTTGTACTATTATTTCTTTGATATAAAATACAATTAATACTCAAAGTATAGCCCATTTTTATCTACTGTTATTACCCATCTGCTAGCCAATTGCTCGTTGCCACGCTGATACCATTCCTTGGGATGGCTGTCAAAGAACTCTTGGACAGCATTTTCAACATCTGCAAAATTATCAAATTTTTTCCCGTAAAGAAAATGGGCCATGGAGCGAAACAAGTAGTAATCCGAAGGTGCGAGGTCTGGACTATAAGGTGGATGAGGCAGGTGTTCAAACCCATGAAGTTCTGTAAACTTTTCTCAACTTTTGTAAAATTGTGGAGGAGTAATCCCTGGCAAGTTCGCGAGTACTTGTGGACGGATTTGACTCAACAGCTTGGCTGAAGTTGCTTCAGCGACTGTCAAATTTGTTTTCTAGTAATGTCTTAAAATTACGAGAATTTCATAGGACCTGCCCGGAAATAAATAACCATGAGTTTTTTTTGAAGAAATCCAGTGTTAGTAAACAAGCTTAGAGAATGCTCTAAAGGGATTATTAAGTATTGGTAAATAATAAATAGCATTAAGATATTTACAGACTTTTGAACTCTGGAATTTGATAAAACGGTTATTTTTTTTATTTTTTTATACGCCTTATTACTTATAAGACATTGTAAAACGATTTGTAATTGCTTATCCACGATACCTGAATAGGCAATTAAAGAATTGAAAATCGATTTTCCATCGGAACATCTGATCAACTAGTTTAGTTTGATACTTAACTAGCCAGGGTCTCGATCACGACTATAACGGTTAATAGTTTTTTTTTACTGTTTTTAAGCTAGCTTTCGTTCGGATTATTATTTTTTTTTTCTAAATAATCAATAGTCTCGTTTAATATGCAGATTCATTTAAACCTTTCGAGAAATATCAGCGCTCACGGCCAAGGTGAACGGAATAACCTTTAGGAATGGAATATTACTGAATGAATTCTCATTGTGTTTACTCAGCAAAATATTCGTTCGTCGGGGAGTAGCAAAGGCGAACGTGGACAAACACTCCTTCGAGGAGAAGAAGAAGAAGAAAACAGGACAATACAAGAGGTTGAGGGCGCGGCCAAGGCTGTCAAAATCCACCTTCCTGGCCCAGCCTCCTTCAGATCCCTAATCTAACCTGTCAAAGGAGTGACAAATGGGTCTATATCCTCATTGACCCTCGATGCCCAAAAGGATACTTAACACTTTTCTTTGTGGTAATTCTATGTGGAATGAATGCTATGTATGTATCCATAAGCAAAAGAAGTTCATCGTGAGCTTTGTTTACAAATTTATTGGGTAATTTCATGGAGACAAGTAGACTTCATTTGTTTACTAAAAATATAAATAGAAATAGAAAAATAATTTTACTCTGGGACCAAGTCCCTTATGAATAAAAACTTAGTACAGAAACAAATGAAATTAGTTACATCTGTTCAGAGACATAACGAATAGATAAAATAAAAAATAAAAAAAAATAAATAAAAATAAAAAATAATAAAATAAAGAAGAAATAATAATATAACAATGATAATGTATACATAGATACTAATGTAATATATAAACAGGAAAATAAGAAAACATTCTACAAATGAAGTAATAAATAGATTATTTTGATACAATGCTTATTATATACAATAGAAGAACCCAAATGTTGTATTCGGAGTGAGAAAAAATTATTTTAATTGGTAACACTGAGTGTGTTTCAGAAAGAGTTAGATATCATTTAATTGAGGAAGTAGACTGTTAGCAAGCGTCACCTTGGATAAGAAGGATCTACTGGAAATAGAGGAATTTGAATGTTTTCAGAGGTTTCGCTTGTCTAATATGAGAAGGAAGGGAATTCCATAGGATGGTTGAGCGGAATAGGAAAGAGCGCTGGAATGCAGTAGTTCTGTGGGATGGGGTATACAGATCAGAAAGCCGGGATCTTTTGTGCATTGAATTGACTGCAGATCTGAACTGAAGCTTATTGTAAATATAGGAAGGATTAAAGGTGCTGATAATTTGGTAAAGGAATGATCCATGGAAATACTTTCTACGGAATGTGGGATAAAGCCAGTTTAATTCGGAATAGAGGAAGGAACTACGTCTATGTATAACAGATTATCAATTCTCTCTTTTTTGATAATATTTAATATCACTCCAATCGGTCGCGCATTGTTTAATATGCCATTAATATGACCATTAGTCCAGTCGATGAGTGAGGGGTATAGAGTGCATGTAATATGCAATAATGTTTTTACTTCACAGCTTTGTTAGAAATAGTTAAAAGATAAACATACTAAAAGTCCCCGCCCCTAGCAGTGAGCTAAAGATGGAGGGGAGAGAAGGTCCCATTTTTTACTTTTTCGATTATATCTCAAAAATGGTGGACTCTATAAAAATATATTCCAAATAAAAATTAAAGCTAATCAAAGTTCCCTTAAAATTTTTTATATACATATTTGTCGAACTTCGAACTGTTCTCGAGATACGTAATTGAAAATCGATAATTTTCGAAAAAAAAAAAATTTTACCTCTCTTTTTGTCAAACATTTGTTTTAAGTGCCAGAAACGTACAAATAAAATTAAAGTAAATTCAATGCTATACAACATTAATTCGGACATTTTTTTGAGAAAAGAAAGGGGAAGGCACTGGAAGCATATGTTTGACAAAAAGTGAAGTGAAAATTATTTTTTTGTAGAAAATTATCGATTTTCAATAAGGTATATCTCAAAAACGGTTGGAACGGAAGTTCGACGAATATTTATAAAAACAATTTTATAAGAAATTGAATTAGCTTTAATTTTTATTCGAAACATATTTTTCTAGGGTCCACCATTTTCGAGATATAATCGAAAAAGTAAAAAATGGGACCTTCTGCCCTCCCTCCCTACTGTTAGCTCATCCTCTAGGAGCGGGGACTTTTAGTATGTTTATCTTCAAAATTCTCCTAACAAAGCCCTGAGATAAAAAATAATCGCATATTTCATGCACCCTACAATATGTTTATTGACTGGACCTCATGGAAACAAGCCGCTTTAGAGTATTATATTTGTTATGAGTTTAAACTTGGACACTCGGCAGCCCAAGTTGCAAAAAATAGTACCACGGCGTTCCGTCAAGTTTTTTTTTAACGAATGAATCATTCGTCGATCGGTGATTTGGCCAACTTTGCATTAAAAAATGATTGGTTTCTTTGTGGAAGTCATGACAGGAGTAATTCTCCTTTTTAACCAGAGGCGAAACTCTCACATCCATATCGTACTACGGTGATATTGATATAGTGCATCGAAAGATTATAAAAAAAAAACAATTTTGATAATTGGATGGGTATCATAAAATATTATTTAAAAAAAAAATTAAGATATAATCGTACTGTATATACGAACACAGTCTAGTGATCCGAACGCTCCTCTCTGCTGCATGATTTGTGAACTCGGTGGAGTGTGATTGATAACGCTGATAACGTACGGCCGCAGGCGCTTATGACGAGTGGATAATCTGGCTATTACCAGAACTTCAGTATATTACATATTTATATATAAACTTCTCGGGGCCACAACTGTTTTAATCTGCTAGGGGGTTATAAGGATCCATGGAACTGGATAATGAAGGAGCCAAAGCGTTATAGTTAGTAAGGTTTTGATGTGATTTTGGAAATTTAAGTGGTACAATGTCGAGTAATGTTCATTGAAATCACAATGTAGGGTTTTGTTAGATATATAATAAGGAGCATTTAAATTTTTTCGTGGGTTTAGTTTTTATTAGAAAACTGGTTAAAAAGGTTAGACGTTCAACTTCAGTTCCATAAACTATACGAACATTTTGCCAATACACCATGCCAATACTTTGCGGAATCGTAAATGTTCCACTGCCACTTATATAACTATCCTCTGAAATCTTAAAATCACGCATGCTATAGACTTGTTCTAAAATAAATAGTAGACTTGATCACTAATCGAATTCTGATTAACACCAGAAGTAAATTGAAATGGCTGTGACCTCTTTTTGTTGGACAACCAATACAGTCCTACAAATATTTTCTATTCACGACTCTCTCTTACGAAAGTAAGTTGCTTGAGTTGAAAGTATGGCTGTTATAGGAGTAGCATGGTTGTTATTTTTTGTCGAACTTGTAATAACATTTTAAAAAAATAATAGTAATATGTCTTCATCTTGTAAACTAAATTAATGAAAAATAGTCTGACATTTGTATGTCAGATGTATTCAGGAAATAGAGTAGGGGACTTTTTTTTTTTTTTTTTTTTTTATTCAATATTTTATTTTTCTGATGAATACACACAGCAGATAATAAATGGAACCTAATCATGTCCGGATTATACGGTTTTTGTTCAAAATATTCCTATGGGGGCGGGGCTTGGCTCAGAATTAACTTGAAAAAAAAAGTACGTTACCCTAGCAACCATGACAAATGAAGATCTTAAGTTCAAACCTGACTGCCCTAGTACGGAATGAATACTAATTGTTAGTAGGTAACTAATTCAAAATGTGACTGTGACTAAATACCAAACTTTCAAGCAAGGGAGTAGGTAACAGAAAAAAAACTAATTTATACTCGCTCTCATTAGTTACCTAGATAGTTTTTTTTATTTATCTATAAAAATCTTGATATAAAATTGTTTCAAACTTATACTAACTTTAAAGGCTTACGATATTTCTACTTCTATTAGGAGGAGTATACAAAATTTTAAGTTTCTAAAAAGAAATAAATTCATAAAATATTTTTTTGACATCAATACCATTCATCAGTAACTAGCATTTATCGTCGCGGCTTCACTCGCTCTCATTAGTAAATAACCTAGATAATTTTAACTAATAATTGAAAATTTTTTTATTTATCTATAAAAATCTTGTATTAATCTTGAGCAGTGTTTCTTCAATAATATTTTTTAGTATACATAGCTGTAATTATTAATCTTATTAAAATTGAATTGATCTCGGTGCCATTCGAAAGTGTATTGCAAGATTAAACTGCCGTTCTTGGCTGGCACCGACTCCAAAAAAAACTGATCATAAATTGTGAATAGGTAATTATGAATAATTTCATTGATTTTCATTACGCGAGTACTTGTGGACGGATTTATAAATTTTCAGAACCTTAGGCAGCCCTACTAACGTCGTATCTCCACTTCTAAATTTTTCAAACCAATGTGGTGTTTCATATTTAATAATTTCACGTTGCTCCGGTCTGGAATTTAGAGAAGGAAATGAAGTAATTTTAGTAATTTAAGTAGTTTTTTTTTTTTTTTATAAAACTAACCTCGTTTACAAACTATATAATAGCAGTATTATAAATTTATTAGCAACTAAGTGGTGTTTTGTCTCCGGTCTGGTTTAGAGAAGGAGACGCAGTTCTCGGAAAGTAACCTTGCCTGAGAGTTATAATAAATGACTTGAGAAGTACATGACATATCGAACAGGACTCGATATTTGTAATGATATCGATTCTCGCCCTAATGCTGTCAAGTCATTTCCAATTAGGCTGGTTACTAGGGCCCAGCGTTGGGCTGTCAAGAAGTTTTCAGAACAAGTCCTTGATTTATTGTTAGTGACGTCTGGTTTTTTGTATCTTATTTTTTTAATTTATTAAAAAAACTATTCAATACTTCTTGTATATATTTTTTTTATTTGTTTGGTGTAATCACCATAATTTTAAAGTGTTTTTGATTTGTATATAGTCGAGAACTGGTCAATAGGAATTTTTCCAAAAGCGCTATGCTTTGGAGGGTGGAAACTTTTGGTTACTAATAGAGTGTATGATAAAAAAAATGACCGTTTTGTTAAATGTATATGCTCCATAACTATAAACACTTTCATCCTATTTATTGTTTACCAACTATGTATTCCTTTATTAGTATTGGTATATAAGCTCATTTTGTTACAATAGACTGCTTCAATAAAGCTTTAATTCAAAAAATTTAAAATAATTCATCAATTTTAGTTATGTCTATATAATTATGTAGAAGGACAAGGACAAGCTATTTTTCGTTTCTGATCACTTACCGATAAAACTATTAACCAATCTGATCCATTTTTAACCACAACATCTTCATAGTTCAAGGAAGACAGCAATAATAAAGTTTAGAAATTTTCTATTATAATGCCATAAAAAAAAAAACGATAAACGTATAGTAAAGTTTGGTTATCGACCGATAGGTGGCGACCACTATTCGAAAGAAATTACAAAGGTACAGTGTTAAATAGAGCTAGGAATATATGATAAAACTTACTTATTTTCAATTCAATTGTTATTAAAAAAGCTATTAATTTATTGTTGAAAAAGGCGATAATTGTGGGATCCATTAAGGTTTGAAAATTAACCGAAAGATGGTGAGCATCATTCTATATGAGAGGTTACAAAGGTACAGTATTAAATAGAGCTAGGAATTTATGATAAAATTTACTTTTTTCAATTCAATTGTTATTAAGAAAGCTATTAATTTATTGTTGAAAAAACCGATAGTGGTGGGATCCATTGAGGTTTGAAAATTAACCGAAAGATGGTGAGCATCATTCTATATGAGAGGTTACAAAGGTACGGTGTTATATAGAGCTTGAAATTGATATTAAAATTTAATTATATTCAGTTTAATTATTAAAAAAGATTTTAAATACGTGGTGTGACATGTGGATCCAAGGGGTCACCTGTGGTGTGTTTAGCATAGCAACCTACTAAACCCAAGATCGCGGGTTCGCAGCCCGGCAGCCTGGCATTAAAAAATCCTTAGCTATGCCGTCTTTCGGAAGGGACGTAAAATGGGGGTCCCTAGCCTGTGCGATGTCAGGTGCTCGTTAAAGATCCCTATTCTAATTTTACCTGGATAGGCAAAATTTAGGGCTCCCACTGTAGCATCGTCCCATTAGCCATAGCAGCATAAAGTGACGTTAAACGAAATAAACAAAGACATGTGGATCCCAGTGCAGTTTAAAAATCGACCGATATGTGGCCATTTTGCAACAGAGTTTGCAATGGTAAAACTATTAAACTCAACTCTACCAAACTATAACTAGAATTAATAGTTCTAGAAATATTTATGATGGTTAGAAATTAAAATCCAACCAGATGGATCGTTAAATTTATTTCTCTAAAGTGGATGTCTAATTATGCTTCCACGTACTCTTCAAACACCTGATCAATGTAATATTAACCATATTAAAAACTACTGCAAAGCGTGAGAATATCATTAATGAAATAATGCTAAATTCTTTACTTCAATTTAAAATTTGTATTGATCGATAAACAATTGAAAATCAATTATTACTTAAATAATCTAACAAGGGGACGTTTGCAGTTGTAACTCACAGATTTGAATGTCGATTTTTGTGTGGGTAGTAGGGACCTATAATAGTGCAAAACTAGAGTTATAGCCGCCAATGGGCATTAGGAACCGAGAAAAAAAATAAAATATGAAAATCACGTTTTATTTTTTTTCTCAGCTCTCAGTCAAGATAGGGATATGATTCTTTCACGTTTAATTGCAGTTATGCATGCTATTAGATATAAAAATACTTCCGTTATGCTCAAAAACTCTAAAAAAATGACAAAATTCCATTACAATCCGCTGTAAATCAGTGGAAACTTTTTTTGTGAACAACTGACCTTAAATCTCGAATTACCGCAACATTAAACACTTATATGTGAAAGTTTTATCAAAATCAAAAAATATTGATTTTTTACCCCTTTCGAGGAGGTTAAAATTTTGAAGTTGAGATTTCATCAACAATTTCTAACGGCCATAACAACTGCTGTCTTCAACCGATTACAATAATAATAGCATCACTATGATCAGCATACATTCTGCTTTTTATCCAAGTGTATAACATTGTGGACAAAAACTTTTTAGTGGACAAAAAGTGATGTGAATGAAAAAATCCAAGGTCAGCTATAACTTGAGATATTTCAATAAGGGGAAATCCTATGACCTCCGGATTTGGGCTACCCACACAAAAATCGACATTCAAATCTGTGAGTTACAACTGCAAACCAACCCTTGTAAGTTCTTTATTTATAAGAGCGGGCGAAGCCACGATAGGGATGCTAGTTAAGTATAATTTCCAAAGACTTTAAAATAAAATAAAAAAAAGTAGATCTGTTATCATTGAACTAAATTTGTGACTCAGTAACTCCTCCATCTGTTGGTGATATTCAATCATCATTTGACAGCTGTTAGGAAATTTCATAGCGACAACAAGAAACGGAACTAGAACTTGCAGTGGTATTCTGCAGCAATATCGATCAGTTAACTAGCTTCGATTTGCATATCGGGATTCTTCATGACTCAGTAACTATTGTTGTCTGAACAGTCAATAATTAATTCAATATCCCCTTATGTTAACAAAGTTAATAGATCAAATTCTGTTACACGTTAACGGTGGGATAAAAATAAATCACAGCGAATATTATACAACCATATTTTCTGGATTCTTGTGATTTTAAATTATGACAAAAATAAAAAGTAAACGCCTAAATTTATTGAACTTTTGGAATAAATTTAATTACTGTAAACATTAAAAATTCATACATAGAGAAACAAACTCTTCACAAAAATAATTAAGGAATTGGTAGTCGAGCGTGCTTGGGCGAAGTTCTCATCGCGCTCCGTCAAATCCCACCTGTTAAAATTTGATTCGCGGTGGACCCACAGAATGATTCATCACCTTTCAATCTACACTATTGTTGGAGCCCCTGCAAAATTGACAGGGTCTTTTGATTGAGGCTCCGAAAAAAAACTAAAATAAAATAAACAAAAGGAAAATAAATAAATAAACTAAGGTTCCGAATATTGGGATCTATCTGAGAAAACCGAAACTATACACCAAACATACATAATATATTTACAATAAAGAAAACAAACATTATTTATATACAAACAATGAATTAAATAACAAATAATTATTGAACCTTTTGAATCAAAACTAAAAATAACCTATTAATAAAAATTATGACAATTATTACTAAACAAAACAAAATATAATTAAATAAAAATAAAAAGATATGCTATTATTGGTGAAGAACTTAGCTGAGGGACGACCTTGACTGGTACAGCCGCAACGAGATGGTGATGAGATGGTTTCGGTGTGAGAAGAACTTTCATAAGATGTCCAAGATGTGGACGTCTTCGAAAGCGGTCGAAGAATTAGTGGGCCCACGTCTGCATTTTAACCATCAACGATGAAAACAGTGTCTTAATAATGACGCCAACTAATCGCCATCTTGTACTGCACTCCAAACAACTAATTAGCGAGTTGGGCTAACAATCATATGGCCGTTGCTAAGTAACGGCAGCCAAAGCCTCCAGCCGCGGCAGCGACCTCCTAAATCGCTCACCTCACCAATACTATAATGTTTATTAATTCAAATCTAACTGGAGATTAATGCAACCACTATAAATAAAAATACAGTTAATTTTAATGGCGTTAACAACTATAATAGGTTGATAACCTATTGGATAGCCCGTAGTTCCTGTCCTAGTTAAGGTACATAAAAGACGTTAAGACTGTACTACTCATTTCGTACTAAATCTTTATTATGAGAAAAAAAATTGAGAAAAGTTTAAAATTTTGCTTAGGTTTTAGCTTCAATACAGTATAAATATTTTTAGAATGGCGTTTCAGGTTAACATTCGTAAAATGGTAGTAGCGTATAACAGCAACATAACACCATATTTAATAGGCCTTCCATTTGAAAATAAGAATGGAACTATGTATTTTATAGCTGTCAAAACATACTTCAGGGCCATCTAAATGTACTTAGGATTTGGCTCCATGATAGATTATATCCGGTGAAGGTTTAAAAGGAGCTGGATAAGGGATTTAGAGTAACATGACATAGGCTACATCACTACTATAAAATACAATACTATAATCTAATCACATCTTAATCGCACTTTTCTTAATTATATTCTTTGATTTTAATAATATTTTGAATTTTGTGAATTTGAGTAATAATAAAAAAAAAAAAAATAATAAAAACTGCCTCCTGTGATTTGTGTTTATCATGGTACATACATTGTCCTATGACTTCTGGGGGACAACCCAAACCCCCGGATTTTCTCACAAGGGGAGGGCACACTCACTCTCTCACGGATCTTGTTGGCAATTTTTCTGGAGGTTCCTGGTCAAAAAATATTAGACTCGTATTTTGCCGTTCCGACCAATGGGCCCTAGAAGCCGAGAAAAAAAAAAAAAAAAAAAAATAGCTTTAAAATAATTAATTTTATATCTCGAGTTTAAAAAATGATATCGACATGATTCTTTGATATATTTTTTCTTTCTATTAATTCGATACAGTAACTTATCATGATTTTTTTAAAATTTAATTTTAGTATTTTTATTTATTTTATAAAATACTGCCTGTTTTTTTTTATTAATTATTTTTTTACTAATCCTACTACACATCATATGCCCTGATTAAAGAATATGGGGACATAAACACCTAAATAAAAATGGAAATAATTAAATAATAATAAAAAAAAAATTTCCGCCTGTGATTTGTGTTTATCATGGTGCATGCATTTTCTTATGACTTCTGTTGGACACCCCCGGACCCCCGGATTATCTTTATGTTTAGATCAAGGATCAAAGCAAGCATATATTGTACATGTTTTTTTAATAAGTATATATTTACATTAGTAGAATAGAATAGAATAGAAAAATAGTTTTATTCTTGGACAAAGTCCCTTAAGAATAACAGATAAGTGAAGGTATAACTAAATTAAATCTGGTTAGAGACATAATGAGATACAAAAGAAAAGAAAAAGAAAAAAGAAAAACAATAATACATTAATGACACTATGTACATAGATAATATTTAAATAAAAAGAAAAGAAAAGAAGATAACATTCTACAGATTAGAGGAGATAAAATAAAATAAGAAAAAAATAAAATAAAATAATATAGAAAAATCTTTTGGTACAATGGTTAGATTTGTATGTACAATAGAAGTACCCAATGTTATATTCATGGAAAGTGAAATTTTATTAAAAGGAATCTCAATTATTCCAGAACTGAATCCAGCAATGCAATAATAATTTTTGACTAAGTAGTTAGATAGTTAGCAAGCGTCAGCTTGGATGAGGAGGAGGTATTGGAAATATAAATATTTGAATGTTTTCAGGGATTTAGCTTGTCTGATGTGAGGAGGGATGGAGTTCCAGAGGATTGGTGAACGAAAAAGGAAGGAGCGTTGGAATGTTGAAGTTCTATGGGATGGGTTATACAGATCAGAAAGACGGGATCTTGCATGTATTGGATTGACTGCAGATCTGAATTGAAGCTTATTGTAAATATAAAAAGGTTGAATGGTATTGATAATTTGGTATAGGAATGTTCCATGGAAATATTGTTTACGAAAAGTGGGTTAGAGCCAATTTAGTTGGGAATAGAGGTGGGAAACATGGGAACGCCTCGGACTACCGAAGACAAACCTGACGAAGCAGTTCATGATTCGCTTCAGTATGTCCTAGAGAACCGAATGTATGTATGTATGTATGTACAATCATTTAATAATAATAATATTACGTAATTGTTTATAATACAATTAATATTAATTGAAACAAGAATGTAATATAAGAAATATTAATATTAATTAATAATATCACTTTTTTTTTGTTAATGAGTGACAATAAAATAATTGTTAGGAGAGTTTCCGGACGGATGGTTAGACTCTTCAAACTGAATTAGACCCCATAAAAACATGTACCGTGTTAGAACTTATACAATTTTATTTATGTTATCTACTAGAACTGGTCAAATCACACGTTTTTTCTCTTACGGTTAGGCGAGGAGGTTACCCAATTTATACAGGAGAAATGTACCTGAGGAGGGTCTCCTGACCCTGAAGTTACTTAAAGTTACTGAAACTTTTTCTTAAGTTCATTGTGCCCAAAACCATCGAATCTTATTGCTGCTTTACAGAGGACAGTTCTTTTTCATTTTAATCACCTATTTTTTTCTAGTTCTCCACGTCTACACTTTTTTTAAAGTGATCTCCACGTTTTAGTCTAATGGCCCATTGGTTTATCTTTAAATAATTGTTAAATTTCCGGACGGATGGTTAGACAAACTGTTTAGTATAGTCAATAAACACAGAACTTGTAGAGTGCATGGAATATGCGATCTCTTGAATTTTTACTGACTTCATTCAGCTTCGTGCTTTAAGAATAGTTAAACCTATTTTTTTCTAGTAAACACTTACGCTAAAATCTGAAGTCCCCACCACTGGGGTGACTTCATAGCTTCGTTAAGAATAGTTAAAGGTAAACGGAGGGGTGGGTAAAGAGGGGTGGAGAAGAAGTTTAATTTTTTTGTTTTTTTTCGAAAATATCTCGAAAACGGTTGACTCTAGAAAAATATGTTTCAAATCAAAATTAAAACTCCTTAAATTTACTATAAAATTAATTATTTACATATTCGTCGAAATTCCAATAGTTTTCGAGATATCCGTTATTGAAAATCGGTGATTTTCGAAAAAAAACAAATGTCACCTAACTTTTTGTCAAACTTTTGTTTCTAGTACCTTCCACAATCGTTTCTCAGAAAAAATGACAGAATCAAAATTATAGAGTATTAAATTTACTTTAATTTTATATATACATTGCTGGTATTTGAAGTAAGTGTTTAACAAAAAGTGTGGTAAACATTTTGTTTATTTCTAAAATTATCGATTTTTAATAACGTATATCTCGAAAATTGTTGGAATTTCGACGAATATGTATATAATTAATTTTATAGTAAATTTAAACAGTTTTAATTTTGATTTGTAGCATATTTTTCTAGAGTCCACCGTTTTCGAGATATTATCGAAAAACAAAATTTGGACCTTCGCCCCTCCCCCACCGTTAGCTCACCCCCTAGGGGCGGGGACTTTTAGTATGTTTACCTTCTAACTATTCCTAACGAAGCTGTGAAGTCAAAAATTATGGCATACTCCATGCACTCTACAATGTGTTTATTGACTGGACTCATTGACTTTACTAGTTTCCAATTATGTCGCAAATAGATCTTTTCATAAAGATCTTAATGTCCGGTATGTAGCTGAGTTTTCTCAAACCAGAATGATATCCTTTCATTATAACCTCCAAACTCTTTCAAGTCCTCTAGTCTCCCAACTTGCGTGTCACTCGATTCCTGATAACCCTCCGACGCTCCTGAAAAGAAGATGGCCTTTCTTCTAACCTTCTAATCTATATTCTTTGCTATCAAAGGATTGTTGCTTTACTAGTAATTGACAAGTTATTGCAATCATTTATCGACACATTCACTTAATGTATATATTTTATAATTTCAAAATATCAATTAATAAATAAAAAATAAATCCAGGACAGGCAAGTTTTTACCCTTCTAATTAAGTAAAACTTTACAAAAAGGAATCGACCTCGCGATAACCAACGTCTTACACAACTAAAATACGTTGCACACCTACCATTGCGTATTGATTTTCCAAGAACATTCTCAGTCATGGTTCGTCATACAAGTAATATTTGAGTCACCTTCCGGATATAAATACACTAAAAGAGAAAAAAACCTGTGGCTTCGTTCAACGAAATAAGCCAATTACTACGAAGACCAGTCGATCGAATGCCAGTTAAGAGGTTTTGCTGTGATTTTTTATTCAACTATATCTACTGCTTCTTTCATATACTGCTGACGGCAACCATCATCGCAAGGTACCTGCTCACATATCACGAAAGCGAAAGATTTGGTAAAAAAATTCGAATTTAAACGAAACCAGTCAAAAGTGTGATAATAGCAGTCATTGAGAAGACGTAGATGGTTACCATAGCACACGCTAGGAGGGTGTGGCCGGAAACGCAAGGAGGATGTATTGGTATTGGTAGGTTCGGCCAAGGCCTCCTATATAGTACCACGCCTTACATTTCGGCCTCTTATATCTTTGGTCAGTTATCAATCTTAAAATGTCGCGAGTTCCAACGAGCTATTTAATACTAAATAATGCTATATTGATTACGATTCTTGTACCTAATAAATAGTCATTTTTTTTCTTTTTATTAACATTATTTCTTTCATAGGTATTTTATCGATTCAAAGTTATTGATTGTATTGGAATCCTGCGGCTGTTTTTAATTAATATCCATTAATTTTTACTTCAATTATTGCTAGTATTAACATGTTTCTTTTCTGAACGCTTTCAATTATTTCTTTAATTAATTAGTAATTAACCAGCTGATTTCGGTTGGAGAATGAGCTGTAACATTTTATAACTACGGTTTCCAGTAGTCATACTCTAGTTAAAGGAATCCTGTAACTAAAAATTTGGAATAAATTATTTCCTTGGCTTATGGCTGGCTCGATATTGTGTGTAAGTGTAAACAACAAACCTACGTAACGTATAACAGTAATACAACTACCGTAAAACGGCCTGACTTTGCACCATTTTTGTTGAACTTCATTCTTTAACTACCTACCAATAATGTTTAAAATGCATGTATTAAAATATCTGCTTTGAATAATAAGCTTAAAAATGTTGTTGATTGCATAATCTTGGAATTGTAAAATTTACAAAACTTATTATTAATTTTATTATTTTTAAACTTTGGTGCAAAGTCAACCGGATACCCGTGACTTTGCACCACCATATTTTTTCAATTAAAACAGCATTAGAAACGTATTCTGGAACAAAGTCAAAGCTTGATAGTAGTTATGAGATGCAATTCATTTCTT
Organism: Euschistus heros; assembly: GCA_003667255.2. Lineage (NCBI taxonomy): Eukaryota > Metazoa > Arthropoda > Insecta > Hemiptera > Pentatomidae > Euschistus > Euschistus heros. The sequence goes on along the minus strand of RCWM02000570.1, from coordinate 41,275 downwards.
GATAGTGTTTGGTATATCAGCCTAGTGATTTTTTCCTCTGTTTGTAAGGATTTTGTTAAAGGATGCGATTATAAATTACAATGTTTTCATTGAAATTAGAAAGAAAATTGCACGTTTTTTAAAGAGTTATTGAGGTATGATAGAAAATACAAGAACATAACAACAAAATATTATATAGAAACAAAATAACGACTTAAAACATGTCTAAATAACGTAAAAAAACTATAATTTTGACAAACAAGGAACAAAATGATACATATAAAGTAAATTGCACACAGATTCTTAAAGAAACTCTTTTGGAAAAATGCAATCTGCAATAGTTATACAAACATTGTTAAAATATAAAAATGAGCACTATGACTTGAAAAAATTTAAAGCTATAACTAGGCAAAATTCTAACAGCATTCGCCAATATACTTACACATAGATGGCAAAAACCTTATTAACAAGAAGCAAAACGTTGTCCCAAATAATTTGGATTTTAACCAGCCTATTAACTCCTTAACTTCAAAATATCCTCGTTTATTGATTTGTTTAGGAGGAGCAATGCTGTCCAAGACTTCTTCCCAGAGGGAGGTCACCTTGCGCCAAAATATACTTGGTGCAAAGTCATTCCTAATTACTATCCAAAAGGGGATTCCATTTTATTTTCAAATGCCGTGACTTTTGGCAAATATTTTGTGCAAAATGAATATCATATATTTAAATTACAATAATTATATAATAAAATTAATGCAAAACCTAATCGATTAGAGAAATATTTAATAAACAACGTAAAAGGGGAGATGGAAACTTCGGATTTCCATGAAAGGTGAATTTGAGATTAGAGAACCCACAAAAATCTGCCAAAATTGTCTCAAAAAAATTTGAATCCCCATGTTCAATAAGTTTTTGAATCCAACTCCACTCTCCTGGATATTTATTGTAAAGTTGAGCCCCAAATCCAAACCCCGTTTGTCCAAATGGATTTAATTATTGTTATCTGAATGTGTCTTGTAATTAAATGGGAACTTTGAACGTTTGTTTAAAAAATGATGGATCAGTCCAAAATTAAGAGCAGTTTCTTGCCGCTGATGTCATGTTTGCGGATTCCAAGTAAGTCGTCGGTTCAAATGGAGTCATGGAAAACAGATCTGTTTAACAGAGTTCAGTGGAATACTATTAAAGGATGCTGTTGGGCAGGAAGTCGTATGTTTATGACGTAAGGTAAACGTTGTTTAAAGAGTTTGTTTTTTTTTAGTTTATTTTAATTATTCAATTTGGACACCATTCTTGAAGGTTCGTGATATGAGATAGGAGTTATTGAGATGAAAGGATCATTATTTACTGTAAAAACACACTTGTCATCAGCGTACGTAGTGAGGACGTTGCTACGAGGAGTCGGGATGTAAGCTGTATACAGTATATATAGCGAATGAATCCAGAATACAATCTTGAGGAATTCTGGAAAATTGGGTGAATGAAGGAAACGTAGAAAAAGGTTGTTGAAATCTGAAATTTGCTGGAGTTTTCAAAGCAGGGTACCCTAGTCGGTCAAAAGCTTTTTCTACGACGTGGAAGACTCCCGTGCATGAATAGGTTCTGGACAAAAATGTGTGATTTTTATTCATCACACATATTTTATTGTCCGCGAGGCGCGGTAGCTCAGTGAGTAAGGCGCTTGACTACCAAGCTCCCGGGCTCGAGTTCGAGTCCGACTGACGGCAGAAAATTTATATTCTGTCATTTCAGCCTTGGATCGGATTAGTAGTAGGGAGACCTTTCTGTGGCAAACCCAGCCTCTTAAAAAGTGGGTATCCTTGATTGGGGAAAAACCTGGCGGTTGAGCGAGAATTCTGGCCAAATCACCTCCTTTCACAACCGTTGGCTTAGAAACTGTGTAACCTACCTAGGTACTGAACCCAAATTTTTTTCAGATCTTGTCCAGGTTTTAGATCAACAAGAAAATCATGATTACAATTTTCTATTGTACAAGAGTATTTTGGTGGTATTCTAAAAATATATGTACCTAGGAGCAACAAGGCTTTCTGTATGGTTATGTAAATTTTGAATTTTATCATTTTATTCTGCAGTTAGTTTGTAAATTTGCTGTAATTATTTTTGACTGATGGATTATTAAATATGTATATTTAAAATACAGGGTTGTTTCACTTGATTCTAACCTATCATAGAATCGCTATACGAGTTTTTCAAAATGATTAATGCCTTACAAATAGCTCTTTTCCTTTTCTGGAAACTGCACATTTTAATTATCACAAGGCTATCAATAAAGCGACTTCAAATCTTGTGAAATCGTCTGCTATGTTGATATTGCTTTACAAGTAGAGAAGGTACGGCATGTACGAGTACACCTGCTGTGTAAGTACCTTCCTGTACACGCATCCATACTGTACACGTACACGTACTTGTACTGGAGATCGTGGTATTTGCAAGTCCTTGGATGGGGAAAGGTCTGTTATAGTAATCTCATTAGAGGCCAGCTGTTGTACACTAAGTTCCTTTATCGTCTCGCTAAAACATTATTAATGAATCATTAGTACTTAAAGTTAAAAGTAATTAATTAATTATAATTATTTATCGATATTTTATTATCTCTAATTAGTTTCTGATTATGAATATGAATCCATAGTATTAACAAATAAAGCAACTCAATTTCTTAAAGACTGGGAAAAAACAAAAGATCATGGATACGTCCATAATCTACTGTTTTTTAATACGTTTTTATTAACTTCACCTGTATGTAACGAAATATTTCATTGTAATTTTCACCAATTTACAGCAATCTGGTTTACTTGAAAAATTGCGCACGTTTCAAGAACCAATGACAATGCAATAATTGCACAACTTTGTTCTAATGTTCTCACTTTGTTGATTACAACTAAGTTACCCAAAACAGGGATCTTCCTTGCAAAAGGTGAAGTAGTAGGTTTTATGTTTTTACCAGGTATGCAAGTTTAAAATGTCGTTTTAATTCCAATAGAATGCGCTCTTAGCCTATTGAAGGATTTGCTTATCTCTAAACGCTATTTTGTTTGTTAGTCATTTGTTTACAAAAGTCAGTTGTTTTTAAGTCGTTTACGTGGACGTATCATACCTTTCTTTGGTGTTAAAAATGTCTAATTTTAAGCCAAATAAGAGCATTTGCGGCATGTCATGATTTTCTTATTTAATCAAAAGAAAAAGGCATCTGAATGTCATCGAATTCTTGTTGAGACTTATGGCGATGTTGCTCCAACCGTCAGGACATGTGAACGTTGGTTTCAAAGTTTCAAACGTGGTGATTTTGATGTTACTGATCAAAAACGAGAAAATCGACCAAAAAAGTTTGAGGACTTCGAATTGCAATCTTTATTAGACGAAGACAATACCCAAACCCAACAAAATGATGGCAGAACAGTTGAATGTCACTAGGCAAGCCATTTCCGATCGCCTGAGTGCTATGGGAAAGATTCAAAAGGTTGGAAAATGGGTTCCACATGAATTGGACGAACGACACATGGAAAAACGAAAAACTGTGTGCGAAATGCTGCTTTTACGCCACGAAAGAAAGGGGGTTTTTTGCATCGAGTTGTAACTGGCGATGAAAAATGGATTTATTTTCAGAATCCCAAACGAAAAAAATCATGGGTAACGCCAGGACAACCATCCACATCGAGTGCAAGACCGGATCGTTTTGGGAAGAAGACAATGCTGTGTGTGTGGTGGGATCAGAAGGGAGTAGTCTACTACGAGCTTCTCAAACCCGGCGAAACAGTCAATACCGAGCGCTACCGACAACAAATGATCAATTTGAGTCACGCATTGATCGAAAAACGCCCAGAATGGGCTCACAGGCACGCCAAAGTCATTCTTCAGCATGATAACGCTCCTGCACATTCAGCCAGATTGACTAAGGAAACGATTTCTTCGCTTGGTTGGGAACTCCTACCCCACCCGCCGTATTCACCTGACCTGGCGCCTTCTGCTTATCACCTCTTCTCATCGATGGGACACTCATTGGCGGAGCAACACTTCAACAATTTCGAAAACGTACGAAAATGGCTCGATGAATGGATTTCAAATAAAGATGAAGCATTCTTTTGGAATAATATCCATATATTGCCCGAGAGATGGACCAAATGTGTAGAAAGCGAGGGTCAGTACTTTGAATAAAATATATTATACTTTTTTTTAAATTACTGTGTATATATTTTAAGAAATAAACGACATTTTAAACTTGCAGACCTGGTATATGGTCCAGGTGGGGTCTGAGAATAAAATATCAAAAATGAAACTAAATTTGATTAGGGGAAAATGCTCGGGGGCAAAAAAACCCAACACTTTTGCTCTTTTTTTCAGTTAAAAAAAAAAAAAACATATAGAAATATGCTTTCAATTGAAAATATTTTGATTACAAAATTAAAGTTTATTAAATTTTGCGTCTAAAGACATCCCTTAATATGAATTTGATTTAGGCGTTTAGCCACAATCGATTATCAAACATCGAAGAATTTAGTCAACTTTAAATAGTTTTGGTCATGTTTAAGAGTCTATAACGCGGAAACGGCTGATTCAACCAAAAAATGTTACATACTCAAAGTTGTAGATCATTACATTTTGTACAAGATAGAATTTTTAAAGTAAAAATTTGCCCATTCCTACTCTGAGATAGGCCAAAAAAAACAAAAATTTTTTGTTTTTATTTGAATATTTTTGGTTGAATTTGGATATATGTTAAAAATGCAAACAAATCACGTATAGTAGAGGGAAATTAGCTTCGAACCTTGTTCACCTCACTTAACTTTTTAGTTAGGTTTGCTATAAAAGCACTTTTTAGTTTTTTTGAAGTATATTTTTTTAAAACATTTTTATTCATATTTTTACATCTGCATCTTTTTCTAATATATATTTTTGAATTGAAAGGATCAAATTAATTATAATAATAATAAAATTACATTAACAGTCATTAAGATTAATTTTAAGTAGAAAAAAGGGCATCCCACGCTTTTTGAAAGATCAATTGGAGAGCCTTTAGCAGCTCCATACCTCCGTATTTAACAAATTCTGCCACTATACCATCTCGGCCTGGAGCTTTCCCTATTTTCATTCTCATTACCGCTCTTTCAACCTCATCCTCCTCTATCATCTCATCCACGTCCGACTCATTCCATTGTCGATCCTGGTATTCGTGGTTCAGCCTGTCTTCGCCAAATTGTGCCTCAAAAAACTTTCTCCAAACTTCCAAAATTTCATTATCTTCTGTAACCAGTTTTCCTCGTTCGTTCTTGATATTTCTTACCGGTTTACTTTTCCTCCCTCTAAGAGTCTTTATTTTCCTCCAGAAGAGTTTAATATTCTCTTGGTGGTCCTTGTCCAGTTCCTCACCAAACTCTTCCCAAGACTTTTGTTTAGCTTTTCTGACTGCTTCTTTGGCTCTGTTTCGTTTCGTAACATAGGCCTGCCAATTATCTGGGGTTTTGGTCCGGTAGTAGTTCTTCCACGCTATTTTTTTCTCTCTAACGATGACTCTCAGTTCTTCATTCCACCAAGAAGTACGCTTGTCCTTTGTCGATATTCGTTTCAATCCGCACACCATAGATGCCGACTCCAGGATGCTATTCTTGATATTCTTCCATACATTGTCTAGGCTTGAGTCTGCATCCAGTTCTTGGAGCTTCATACGTAGTAATTCTTCATATTGGGCTCTTTTCTCGGGATCCTGTAACTTTTTTACTTCTATCCTCTCATACGCTTTTTTCTGTACCTTGCGCTCCTAAAAAGGGCAGGGGTGCAGTAAAGTAAATAAACACGTCCAAGTTTAAAAAAAATTAATATACGGTGTGCCGACGTTTCGATCTGCCTTGCACGTCTTATTCAGGTAAATTGTGGTTTGGTTGAAGACAAGTCTTATTGAATAATAAGATGTAAAATATTATTGACTAATCATTGTTAGTCAAGTCTTCAACCAGACCACAATCACCCTGAAGAAGACCTGCAAGGCAGGTTGAAACGGCGGCACGCCAAATATAAAGTATTTTTTATTTAAAAACTTGGACGTATTTATTTACTTGACTGTACCCCTGACCATTTCTTAACTTACATTACATCCTACAGTCAACTATAGAATCATCATAATAATTAATTTTATTCGGAAATAAACAAAACTGAGAGAAAATAGGGGTTTTAAACGTGACTTTTTTCATTGAAATCAATATATTGGGTTGTTTCACATGAAATGTCCGATTTTATAATATTTGAAATACATAGAGGATTTTGCGAGTCTCTGTTGTTTACTTCCAAAGTTCACATATCATAATCAAGCAGTTACTAATCCTCTACTTTTCTTTTATAAACATTAGCTTCCCAATCAATTACACACTGTTTAGTATACCTTCAAATATGAACATGGAAACACGCGATTTTCATGTAATATTTTTTTATGAGTTTAAACTAGGTCGTTCGGCAGCTGAGGCTGCTAGAAACATCTGTAAGGCGTTTGGGGAAGGGAGTGTAAATCAAAGAACCATTCGCCGTTGGTTTGCTAAGATTTCGACTGGGGATACCAACTTGGAAAACCAGCCCCGACTGTAATTGAAAACGATGTCCTCAAACATACTGTAGAAGGAAACCCCTACCAAACAGTTAGAGAACTTTCAGCACAACTTAAAGTTAGTGCAAGTGCACCTACCGTTTCCAGACACTTAAAGTGCTTAGGAAAAGTAAAAAAGCTCGATACATGGGTACCTCACGATCTCACTGAGCGACAGCAATTGAAACGTCTTGAGACCTGCGTTTCGTTGCTTGCTAGGCAAAAAACCGACCCTTTCCTTGAAAGAATAATAACTTGCGACGAAAAATGGATTGCTTATGACAATCAGCGTCGGTCAGGGCAGTGGCTAGACATCGACGAAAGCCCAGGACAAATGCCAAAACCAAATTTGCACCCGAAAAAATTGATGGTTACAGTATGGTGGTCCATGGCTGGATCATACATTATTCCTTTTTGCCTAGAGGTGAGACCATTACCTCTACAACCTACTGCAATGAAATTGGCCAAATGCACGAAAAATTATTGAAAAAACAACCTGGATTGGTAAATCGGAAGGGCCCTATACTCCTACACGACAACGCTAGACCCCACGTTTCAAAACTTACCATGCATAAATTGAAAGAGCTGGGATACGAAGTTCTTCCGCACCCACCATATTCTCCCGACTTGTCTCCAACAGATTATCACCTTTTCAGGAATTTAGACAACTTCTGCAGAGGAAAAATTTTTGCAAATGATGCTGAAATCAAAAGTGCGTTTTCAGATTTTGTTTCACTTCAAAGCTCAGAGTTTTTCAAATCCGGGTTAAAAAAGTTGTTGTCACGTTGGGAAAAATGTGTAGAAAAATAAGGTAAATACTTCGAATAAAATTATATGGTTTTCATATTGTATTTTTACTAAAATCCCTTTACCTTGAAAACGGACATTTCATGTGAAACAACCCAATAGTTACTAAAAGGTAGGTTCTAGCGACTAACGCTATTTAACAAAAATATTCTCTATTCAATTTCTGATGAGGAAACTATTGACAAATTTTCGATCCGAGCAACACCAACAGAGCAAGATCATGTCAAAAAAACCCAACTCTTAAAAAAAATGTAGGCGTGACGACTTTTTCATTCAAACTAATATAGCCCCTAAACGGTATGACATAGCAGCAAATGGCATGCAACATAAAATATTCTCTATTGAATTTCTGATGACTTTTCGATCCGAGCAACACCCTTGAAATTATGGGTTGCGTGTTACATTTTTGAGGGTGTAAGAAATGTGACAAAAGAAAAATTATAGAACCACAGCCAAAAGATATGTCCGTGTGAAAAAAGTTAATTTAAAAAAACAAAACAAAAGTCGATTTATATTACAGTAGACCCTCGGTATAACGCGGCTCGTTATACCGCGGATTCGGATATAACGCGGGTCAAGCTCCCGTCCCGATCCTGATTCAATTAAAATTAATAAAAAATAAGATTACCACGTATTATGGTTTTTTTAACCAACAATAGAAAACTTGAAAACAAATCATTAGTAAATTAAGTCATAAAAACTATAGAAAAAACGAAGTTCTGGGAAAAAGTGAACTCTGTAAATAAAGTTAAATTTGTTAAAAACACTTCTAATTTTACTTAACATTAAAAGGAATTTGTAAAGGAAAAAAATTATAACTGGTTGTTAACGTATGAAGTAAAACTAAATAGGACGTTTAGAATGAATTACGATTGTCTAACCAAGTTTCATTGTTTTTGTTTCAATATTAGAACTTTTTAAAGTTTGATTTTTATTAGAATTTTAAAAAAAACTGTAGGAAAGAGTGTTTACATCGCTTGCGTCGTCAAGGAAATAAGCCGAAATGTGTTACTAAAGCCGCGGTCACACTAGGCTGTTTAGCAGCCACTACTATTCAGCCGCTGGTAAATATTTCCATCAGCAAGCGCATCTGAAAGGTTCACATTATAAGTAAATATCCGCTAGAGCAGTTGCTGTTGATGACTTGAAAACATTGTGTGTGTGCGTGCAACATGTCATCTATTGGTGTGAGTCGTGACGTTTTGAGACGTGTGTTAAATGTTAGAGAGTTAAACGGAAGCAAAGGCGATGGTGGGTTAGATCCTGGATATTAAGAAGAAACGATCTGGGCAACAGCAACACTTTTCAAGGAACTAGAACTGGAAGATCCATCATCTTATGCCAACATTTTAAGAATGTCAGTTCCTAAATTTAAAGAGTTATTGGAGTTAGTGACTCCGCTTATTCATAAAAGACACCGAATTCCGTCTGGCGATTCCAAGTAAAACCAAATTAGAAATTACTTTACGTTATATAGCTACTGGAGACAGGTTTAAGTCTTTGGCCTACTTGTTTAGAGATTTCCCCATAACTTAATTTCAGTGTTCGTTCCAGAAGTGTTGAGCGGCATTTATGAGGTTTTACAGCAGTTTATTATAACATAATAATGTACCAATGTAAAGTAAATATATCGTTTGTGAGCTACTAGGGGTTCACATTGGCTGGCAGCGCTAACGAGGAGATCACGTGACTGCCAGCGGAGGGTAGGCAGCGCTAAAAAGATAAACATGTTCAACTTCTGATTGCGGCTAGTAAACACTAGCCTGCTAGCATTCACCAGCCGCTGCTCCTGGGTCAGACTAGGCTGCTTGCTGGCAGTATTACCACCGAATAGTTAAAAGCGGCTGCTAAACAGCCTAGTGTGACCGCGGCTTTAGACAATGTCGATTGAATATCTTGAATATCTTACCTAGATGACGTACGGAGAAGTTGTCTCTATTCCTGCCTTCTTGGTTCACAGAATCCCCCTCACTTCTTTTTTAAAAACTGTGTATTATTCCTTTTGTTGTTGCCCGAGTTTAAATCAGAGTGCATTTTCATTATTTTTTGACCCCCAATGAATTTTTTGACCCGCGGGTACGCTTATTACGCGGGAGGTTTCATTTCCCCTTAACCCGCGTTATAACGAGGGTCCACTGTATTTAAAATCATACAGGTAAGCGGAAACAAATGAAGAACATAACGGCATAGACAGTCAGCTGGATTAATACTTACGTGATACTATTTTTTCTTAAAAGAGAAACAAAAATCAAATTAAAAAAATCAGGGTTCTTTTTTTTTTTTTCATTTATTGATATTTACAACAGTACAGAATAATATACAACAAGTAAATGTGTTGACAGTGAATACAATGGCATGTAAATAACTTGTGAAGAACTACTCATTAGTAGCACTTCAATAAAATCTATACTAAAAGGTCTCTAGGCCATCTTCTTTTCAGACGCCTCGGAGGATTATCAGGGATGGAGAAGGAAGCAAGTTGGGAGACTAGTGGATTGGAGTGGTTATGGAGCTAACGATGAAAGGATAGGTATCTGGTTTGGACTAAATCAGAAACATATGGGGCATTAAGATCTTTATGGATAAGGTTATTGGTCACAAAGTAAGGAGCATTGAGGATTTTTCGAAGGATTTTGGATCGCAAGGATTGGATACGAGATGAATTGGATGGTTTAGTAGAGCCCCAAAGCTCAACTCCGTACGTCCAAATAGGTCTAATCAAAGTCATGTAAATGAGTCTTTTGTAATTAATTGGGAGCTTTGAACGTTTGTCAAGTAAATTTTGAAGTAGTCTGTAGAAAAAATATAATAATAAAAATGAAATCCGATCAAGATTTTTACCTGGAATTTTTAAAATCATTTGATGATTTTTATTAAGATCGATTTTTATTTTTGATCATAAGTGATGAAAATCAAATTCTGATCATTATTTTTCTAAATCGGAAAGTTAAATTTTTAGAATTATCTCTATGATGTATTTTGAGTATTTTGTTTACAAACATATTAATCAATTTGTGTGTAAAAGGTGATTTTTATTTTCTGATCAACATTTTTTTGATCGCAATTTAATAATTATTATTTATGCAAAACCGTATCACTCAGTGAGTGATCATAATTTTTCATTCAAATCAATAAACATCAAAGATAAATTGAAATTTTTATTTATAAATTAAATCGAATATAATAATTACTATATGACTTTTTGGAAAAAATAGATTGATTTAAAACTGTTTACCGTACTCAAAGAAAACAATTTGTATCGACTAATCTAGAAGTTATGTAATGGTGCCTCTAGCCCGAGTTGTTGTACACGGCACCTAAAACAGTAATCAAATAAAATAAAACCCTGAAAAAAATATAAAACATATGGCATTGAAGGTCAAGATGGCAACCCCTGAAACATGTTCCATGTTATTCTTTCTTTCTTTTTCTTAAATGAAATATTAATACATATTATTATTAATTTTTATAAGCTGTTATTAAATTATTTTATATCGATGAATATGATTAAACGTAGTTCTAAATTTATTCTGAATGAATAATTTTTCACAGATGATCACGGTTTTCTTGATTTTAGCAATCCATCAAACTATTAGGTTTGAATTATGCAAAATAGAAACACAGTTTGAAAAATCACAATTTAGTTAGTTTCTCTAACATCTATCACTGCCAACTTCGGTTACAGATGCTTATTAAATTACACTGCTTATTAAATACTTCTTTTTTTCTAATTAATATTTATTATCAAGTTATCACATTTATCTTGCATAGAAATTACTTCTTACATATGTTAGTACTGTTATCAAAATAGTAATTACGATATTTCTTTATTACAAAAAAAAAATCATTTAATGACAATGTTTTAGTTTTATTTTATCGTAACTTTACAAGGAAAATTACCACATTTATGGACTAATGAAAGATATAATTTGGAATTTTTTTATTTTTATATTTATGAGCATTGGTATGTTTTTCTTGGTACACTAAAAGCTGTGTAAAATAAATTCAGTGTTTTAAAAGATTAAATAAAAAATGTAGACATGCATTTACTCAAAACAAATAATTACGAAAAACAACTGAAACTAGTTAATTTCTTTTTGATGATTTAGATGGTCATTAAAATACAATCTAGTACTTAAACTTGAGAAATTAAAAATTATTTCGTACTTCTCCGTGACTGGGAAAAACAATATATCATGGTTATGTCTATCAATAGTCCATTGTTTTTGCCAATTTACATTTTAGAATTAAAAGGAACAAATCATTTAAAATAATAATAAAACCAATGTAATTAATGTGGTATTCCACTAATCCCTATTGAACAGATCCGCTACCTAGGACTCCACTTGGACAAACGCCTTACTTGGAATCAACATACAAGACTAAAACGACAAGAAACTGCTCGTCGTTACAGACTACTTCAACACTTATTAGACAAACGATCAAAGCTCCCAATTAATTATAAAAGACTCATTTACATGACTGTGATTAGACCTATTTGGACGTACGGAGTTGAGCTTTGTGGCTCCACTAAACCACCCAATTCATATGTTATCAAATCCTTACAATCCAAAATCCTTCATTAATCTTAATAATCCTTACTATGTGACCAATAAACGTATCCATAAAGATCTTAATTTTCCATATGTTTCTGATTTAGCCCAAACCAGATACCTATCCTTCCATAGTAAGCTCCATAAGCACTCCAATCCAGTAGTCTCCCAATTTGCTTCCTCCTCCATCCATGATAATCCTCCGAGGCGTCTAAAAAGAAGATGGCCTAGAGACATTTCAGTGTAGATTTTAATACAATCTAGTACCTAAACTTGAGAAATTAAAAATTATTTCGTATTTCTCCCTGACTGGGAAAAACAATAGATCATGGGTATGTCTATCTATAGTCTATTGTTTTTGCCAATTTACATTTTAGGATTAAAAGAATCAAATTACTTAAATTAAAAATTAAAAATGAATGATTATTGGAAATGAACAAAGTTGGGAAAAAAAAGGGGTTTCAAATATGACTTTTTTTCATTCAAACCAAAGCTCCTAAACGCTAGTTCCTAGCGACAAATGTTATAAAACAAAAAATATTTTCCATTAAATTTCTGATGAGGAAACTTTTGTCAAATTTTCGACCCGAACTACACTAACTTATAGCTAGAGCGTGAAAAGCCACAATTATTGTAAAAATGTCGGCAAAACGTAATTTTTTTTTTCAAACCGATGTAACTCCTAAACGGTAGTTCCTAGCTACAAATATTTTGTAATAAATAATATTCTCCATTAAATTTTTGATTAGAAAACTGTCATAAAATTTTTGATTCGAGCAACACTCATTGATAATTATTTTCACGCACAGCAGTAATTTTTATTCTCTTTAAAATTGCACTGATTAGGTGGTTAAAGATTACGTAAAGTTGGACATCCAAGTTGGTGTTGTAAAATTTATTATCATGTTCAAGCTCTTACTTACTTACTCAATCCGACCCTCTTTTACCGCTGAGCGGTGTGAGGTTCCTTCTTATAGAGCCTGACCCAAGAAGCCCTGTCTTGCACCAGCTGCCTTCTCCTCCTCCAGCCCATTCCTCTTCTGTTAAAGGCCTCTTTGATTCCTTTCTCCCAGGTCTTCCTTGGTCTTCTTTGTGGTCGTCTTCCCTCTATTCTGCCCTCGTGGGCTACGAGTTGATTTTCTTGTATTATTTCTTTTGTAGGCCTCAGGTCCAAGTTCGTTCTTATTGTAGTGTTCCTCACACGATCTCTTCTTGTTTTCCCCTCTATTTTTCTTAAATAGCGCGTTTCCATGGCTTGGATTTGGCTTTTGTGTTTGGAAGTGAGTGTCCAAGACTCGCTTGCATAAGTTAGAATAGGGAGGAAAGTATTCTTGAAGACCGATAACCTTCTTTGTTGCCTTTGAGACTTCTTTCTTGTCCAGGAAAGAAGTCTCAAATTTTATTCCCCTGTTTTGAGGGAATAAAAGGATCTTTCAGCTATCTTTATCCTTAATGTCCCCATCTACCCTTCCTGCCAGCCTAACGATTCAGTCCCCACGGTCTCTTCTTCTCCCGATCCTCATAAATTTTGTTTTGGAGATATTTATTATCTCCAGTTCAGCTTAAAGGATCCTTAGGTTAAACTGCAAATTACGGCAGTTATTTCCCAGTACAACCATATCGTCGGCAAACGCTAGTACCGTATACTGGACATTTTGAAGATTCCTATATCCAAGATGGTATGGCCTCATCCTGTTTTTTGCTTGCTTAAGGGCAGAGTCCAACACTAGGATGAACAAGAGAGGGCTTAGGCTGCAGCCCTGTCTGATCCCCTGACCTGTCGTGAATTCTCCCGAAGTGTGGTTGCACATCCTGACAACATTCCTTAACATTTCATACAGGCTTAATATGGCCTTCAACATTTTGATTTGCTAATAATTTCTATTCGGCAGAAATAGTTTTGTTGATTTTATCTGGTTGGGTTTTTAATTTCCAACCATAAAAGTATACATTAATTAGTACATTTTAAACATGGTACAAACAATGATACATATTGGTCGATTTTCTAACTTAACTGGGATCCACATGTCACACCATATATTTAAAATCTTTTTTAATAATTAAATTGAATATAAGTAAATTTTATTATTAATTTCAAGCTCTAGAAAACACTATTCCTTTGTAACCTCTCAGGTAGAATGGCGCTCGCCACCTATCGCTAAATTTTCAAATATTTCTGTTATCCACATAAAATCGTTTTTTTTTTTTATAACAAACTTGTTGAATATCAGTAGACTTTATTATTGCCAAATCTCCCTCGAACTATAAAGATGATCTGGTTAATATTTGTCACAGATTGGTTCAGAAGTTTTCGTGGTTAGTGATCACGAACGAAAAATGGCTTGTTATAGGATATGGATAAATAAACAAAACATATTTCGTTGCTAAACCTTTCTTTGGACTACCAACCGGTATTGTCTTAACAGACATACATCGACAGCATAAAATAGAAAATACTACACCTCCGACTTACCAGAAGACAGATAGAGAAGGAAGACATAAAATAAAACCTATCTCAATTTATACGGTCATGACCCTTCTTGATAAATGCCACCAGGTGAGGGCGTTGCTGGTCACATGTTTCCACAGCCACTGAGATAACTAACCCCCTCAGGAATACCTTAGATATTCAGGTGTAACTGTCTCCTTCGGAATAAATTAAAACTAAATATTTATATTGGAGTTGTTTATACGCGTGGCAAATACGAGAATGCTTGGTCGAGGTTCCCGCACCTTCGCATACGCCCGCATCTGCCATTGTTCTTTTAATGTCGCAACATAATGAAAGTGCTACTGGGGATTTCTAACTACTGAATAACAGTTCAGAGAAGGAAATTAAATTTACTCTTAAATAAACTTCTTGATCTCTTGTAATAAGATTTTTAGGAATATTTATTCAACTCACTGATGAGTGATTCTGATTCTCATATTTTCGTATCAAATCATAAGTATGATTTGATACACGAAAATTGACCATTAAGATTGATTAATTATTTGTCACTTATTGGAAGATTGTTTTAGAATATTAAACATTCATTATCAGTTCAACAACAAACATCTTCTCTTGCGCCATTCACAGCGTCTAGGAGTTAAGTATACAAACATTTAAAACATCAACACTTTGTTACATAGATTATATGCATCAAATTTTTAAACATGTAATGCAAGAAATCAAAAATGGTTGATACTTATCGAGAGAGACAAAAACTGAGATGCTTCTAAAAGACCTAGAGAAAACTGTCATCTTAGCCCAGTCAAGTAAGGAGTTTTGTACTGAAAATCTCGGAATGAAAGCAATGAAGCTGAATTTTTGTATGAACCTTGTATGAACCTTCGTTTTATCCTTCTAAATAAGAGGTGAAAAGTCACCGATCTCTGCGGGCCCCGCTCCGGATAAACATTTGCTTCTTGTGCCTTCAGCAATCGTTTCTCAGAAAAAATTTAAGAATCAAAATTGTTGAGCACTAAATTTACTTTAATTTCATTTATACGTTTTCGGAACTTAAAGCAAAAGTTTGACAAAAAGTGATAATGATAATGAGGTAATTTGTATGACATTAAGACCAATAATATTCTTTGTTTATTTTCCCTAATTTTAAGTTAAATATAGTTAACAGTTAATTGGAAACCATCCTAACTGCAGTTGACTGCGGCCTACCCTTAAATAAGTTATCTCTCTTCTTCTTTCTTATTTTCTTTTTCGACCTCGTTTATAGATTTCCCTGGAGTAGATCATTGAACGAGGTTTCAAGACCAGGGCTTCTGTAGGTTCTTTTCACCCCTTTACGAAGAGCTTAAAGCACGGGTAGTTTCGTTGCCTCATCACCTGCAAAAATCTCTCTCATGATCCAGATACCAATTCGCCTTCTGTAAACATCCTTCCGAAAACTATGGAGTTTTTAAGGATTCTTCTGGCTTTCTGTTATTTCATTTGTTTGTCATGCAGACCTGCTGAACCTTGTCTTTAATAGGCTTCCTTAAGTAAAAACAGAGGTTCGGAATTTTGACTTCATAATTATTTATTTCTTTATTTAGTACGTTCATAATTTCAACTGAGCTTTATGCATCTAATTTAATTTCTTATTTTATTTTAGGGGCATAAGGAAGTCAAGAAATCCCTTAACAACAGCCATTTTTTATTTTATTTTGTTCTTATTTAGGATTTAAGATTTTTATTTAGATATTCATTGACATTTACAACTTTATATACAATATAAAAATATAATACATCAATTAAATATGATAATGATAAAAATGACACGTCACTTGTTTTTAAAGCAACAGAACATTGATAGCTCTTATAACGGTTCTATATAATGAAGCACTGTATTAGAAGGTCCCGAGGTCATCTTCTTTTCAGGCGCATCGGAGGGTTATCTGGAATGGAATGAGAGGCAAGTTGTGATACTAATGGATTTGAATGGTTGTGGAGTTTGCTATGAAATGACAGATGTCTGATTTGAGCTAAGTCAGAAACGTAAGGTATATCAAGATCTTTATGGATAACTTTGTTTGTGATGAGGAAAGGGGCATTTAGGATTTTTCGAAGGATTTTTTATTGTAAGGATTGGATACGAGATGAATGGGATAGTTTAGTGGAGCCCCAAAGCTCAACTCCGTATGTTCAAATTGGTCTAATTAATGTTATGTAAATGAGTCTTTTGAATTGGAAGGTTTCAACGTTTGTCAAGTAAATGTTGAAGTAGTCGAAACGACGGAAAGTTTCTTGTCGTTTTAGTCTTGTATGTGGACTTGTTTGTCCAGATGGAGTCCTAGGTAGCGGATCTAGGATTTGAGATTGAAATTGTGTATTTGTTTTTATTCTTTATTGTCGCTGAATCCTTAGTTTTTGCTCTTTAATGCCCAAAGATTTGTAAAAAGAACCTTTTCAAAATTGATTTTCGTATTTATTCCCACCTCAAATAAAATATAAAGAAAAATCAAATATTTATATCTATAGCTAACACTTCACGTTATTGAAATCGCCATTCCTACCAAGCTGTAGGATTATGGTGACTAGGATATTACCCTGCGATTTTAAATAACAGATTTATCTAGAACGTCTTTATTAAACACAATTTATTATTTATGATGCTTGTAATAAATTGTATAACATAATTATTCACCAGATTATTTACGAGTAATTTAGATGAATTATTTGATTTATAAAATGTTTGACTATAAATTATTGATATTTCAGTAGCTGTGGAGATCTGTAAGCACAGGCAGTGTAACAAGAGGGTGGGGTCATTGTCAACAAAGTAAACAGCTAGCGATCACGTGATTGTTGCGAAGGGCAACTCCTGCACTCTTTGGTATTCCCGCAGTCTTTGTTCTGCCCCTTAATTCATCTTAATTGATCTTTATTGGTTGTATAACATACTATTCAAACTATTTTGATATTCATAAATGATTTATGTTACTCCCATTGAATTGAAAATCCCATTAGGTCATCTGTAATATTGAAGGAGTTGACAAATTGAATACCACGATGGTAACCATAGAGACTGGTTAACCATAAATATGAGGGGTAACCATGTAGTTACAGACAAGTGGAGGGGGCTTACCTCTCAATAGCCAGGGCAGGCAGCCATTTTGGAGTGTACCGTATTATCAGTATATTAGCCGCTTATCAGTTCAAATTTTGGTTTTGGCTAATATTTTAGCCCAGGCTTTATACTGCTAATATTTTATTTTAGTGATTTATTTACTTTAATGATTTACTTATTTTATTTATTGCGAACCCTTTCAATTGCCCTAGCCCAATGGAATGCAAGTCGCCAGTTGGGCATAGTGGGCGTGGCCGGTTAGTGTTTTGGTCTCCCCACTCACGGAACAATATACGGGAAGGGCCTCTCCATAGTACCCTAACTCCATGGGGGTAACCATAATAGTGCGGAAGATACAGTCATCTACAGAGAAAGTGCATTTCTCCATTTATAACAATTTTTTTTTTTTACTGACAAGGATATCTTTTTTGCCTGGGGGACTATACTTTTTTGATGTAAATTTTTTTTTCTATCTACCAAAATATAACATTTTGACTCTATATCTCTGTTAGTGTGGCTCGAAGAGCGTACTGCGCGGCGTTGGTTTGAAAAATTTAAAAGTGGATATACGACATTGGAAAGGAAAAAGGACTCCGGGCTGCCATTAATGGATATTGATCTGAAGGAAGCTGTTGAGTCAAATCCGTCCAAAAGTACCCGCGAACTTGCCAGGGAGTGTGGTGTGTCGAAAGATACTGTTAGTTCATCTTCTCTCCATGGGGAAGGTGAAAAAGACCTGCTCGTCCACACACTCCTCGTCGAACTAAAGAAAAGTTTACAGAACTTCATGGGTTTGAACTCCTGCCTTATCCACCATACTCCAGACCTCGCACCTTCGGATTATTACTTGTTTCGATCCATGGCCCATTTCCTTGAAGGGAAAAAAATTGATAATTTAGTGTATGTTGAAAATGCTGTCCAAGAGTTCTTCCCAAGGAATTGTATCACCGTGGCATCAAACAATTGGCTAGCAGATGGGTAATGGCGGTAGATAACAATGGACTATACTTTGAGTATTAATTGTATTTTATATCAAAGAAATAATAATACAAATATTTGTTTAAGAAACATATATATATCCAAGATCTATTGTTTTCCTCTATCATGGAGAAAATGAGAATTTCCTGAATTCTGCGCCATATTATCTCATGGTTCTCGACATAATGTTACTTTATTACAAGTGCCATTATTAATATTTCTTGGTAAAAAAGAGAAAAAAAATTAATTATGTTAAATCTCTTAGGTAAATACGTATGAATAATTAAATTTTAAATTAAATCTTTTTATTTGATTAATTACATGCTGCCTCACTCAAGGGCAATGAGTAATATTGATGACAGTGACTCATTCATTCAATATGTACACTGATATAAAATAAATAAAGTAAGAAAATAAACAACTTTTAAGTAAACAACTTAAAGATACAAGAAATCAAATAATATATACAAGAAGTAAGATAAAATGTACAAGAAGTAGAAAATAATAAATAAAATAAGAATAAAGAAGAAAAGAAAGAGTCATAACTGCATTCATACTCTATATACAATAATCACAAACACTCCGAGGTACACCCCGATCCAAGCCTGCCCCCCAGTTTGAAAGGCAAGCCGGGCTCAGAGAGTTCCCTGCGCTGTTCTATCAGCTGCATCACTGATATAATCCAGTGGAGGCTGAGAGAGAGCGCTATGGCGCAGTCGCACATGACTTGAGTGGAGAAGCTGGCCATTGCCAGCACTCCAATAATAACTATTTACAATAAATCTCGGGGCCATTGCCGTTTTAATCTACGAGGTGGATTATAAGGATGCGTGGAACTGGATAGTGAATGAGCAAGTGGATTGGGATGGTTGGAAAGGTTTTGATGGAATTTGGAAAATTTAAGGGGTATCAGGTCAAGAACAAAAGGTATATTGAGATCATTATGTAGGGTTTTGTTGGAGACATAATATGGAGCATTTACAATAGTACGAAGGACTTTAGATTGGAAGGATTGAATGCGTTTGATATTCGATTGTTTTGCTGTCCCCCACAGTTCAAGTCCATAGGTCCAAATAGGTTTAATGATGGTTTTGTATATGAGGAGTTTGTTTTGTATGGAGAGTTGGGATGTCCTATTTAGTAGTCTGTACAATTGGCTGAAGCGTCTGTTAAGTTCTTGCCTTTTAAGTCTAGTGTGAGGGTTCCAAGTAAGTCTTTTGTCTAGGTAAAAGCCAAGATACCTTACTGTGTCAGCTATGGGTAGCGGAATATTATTGATATAAACAGGAGGGCAGGATGTGCGGCGGAGGGTAAAAGTTACATGGGTACATTTTGTTTCATTAATTTTGATCCTCCAGTTGTTGCACCAATCTTCAATCAGGGATAAGTGGATTTGGAGATTACAGGAAGCTATTGAGGGATCTGAATGCGATGAAAGGATAACAGTGTCATCAGCAAAAGTTCCTAGGAAGGTATCAGTGGTAGTAGGGATATCTGCAGCATAGAGGATATATAGAACAGGACCAAGAACGCTACCTTGTGGAACACCTGCCTCTATTGTGTAGCAGTTGGAATATTCCATTCCGCAGCGAACTCGAAAGGAACGGTTAGAGAGGTAGGAATTAGTTGCATTGTCAAGGTCTTGGGAGGTTTTTAAGGATACTCTGAGGTCTATATTGTCGGAGATTATTTGGCGGAAGTGATTCCAGTCTATTGGCCCTCTTATAAATGATGGGGGAGGAGATTTTGGGATGGGAGTAACGGAGAGGGTTAGAATTAAAGGACTATGATCTGAGGAAAGTTCATCCAGGCGTTCTATGGAGTAATGGAGAGGTCCTAAGCCTGAATGTATGAAGAAATCCAGAAGGTCAGGGTTTCTGTTAGGATCTGTGGGCCAATAAGTAGGAGTACCGGGAGAAATGAAATGAAATCTTCGGGAATTAAGTGCTGACTGCAATGCCCGCCCACGGGAGTTGGTGGTTCTTGAACCCCATTGCTGGTGCTTAGCATTGAAGTCAGCACCCAAAAGAAAGCGGTGGTCTAAGGAATTGAAGAATGAATTGAACTGGGATGTGGAAATTGGTTTATTTGGGGGGCAGTAGGCCGCTGCAATCGTGACGGGAAAGGAGAAGGTTTTAATGACAACTGCTGTGGGTTGCAGGAATTCATTTGCAGGTAAAGGGGATACGTGGTGAGAGAGGGAATTATGGATGATAATAGCAGTTCCGGCATGGGCTCTACCGTCGGGGTGGTCTGTTCGATATGTTTGGTATTGTGGTATGTTGATGTGTTGTTTACAGGTCAGTCTTGTTTCTGTAATTAAAGCTGCATCAATTTCTTTTTCATGAAGCAATGATGTCAGTTCATTAGTATGATTTCGAATACCATTCGCATTCCAAAGGAGGATGGATAAGGGTTTTGTGGGAGGCATTTAAGGATTTTTTTGGAGAGAGAGTAGGAGAGGGATAACATTCGTAAGAAGAGATATAAGTGGGGTGATAAGAGTTTTCATTTCTGATAGGAAGGAGGTAAATAAGGATGAAAGATCTGAGGTAGTTGGGGGTGGAGGAATATGGGGAATCTGATGGATGGTAGGTGGATTAGATTGGATAGGTAATGGAGTAGGTTGAATAGCCATTGGGTATTGAGATTGAGGCAGTGGTGGCTGAGGTTGAGGGTGATGAAGTTGGGGTTGTTGAGGAGGAGGTGGCATGGCCCCATTTTCTTTTTGATTTCTGTTTCCTCCCACCATTTGAGCGAAGGAGACCGATGAGTTCGCTATTTTGGAGGGCTGTCTTCCTTTCATCGGTTGAACTTCTTCTTCCGTTCTCTGCGTTTTCTGGAACCTATTACGTAGGGTTTTGTACGTTTGGCACCCTTTGTAATTCGCTGGGTGTCCTTGCTGGCATAGGGCACATACTGCTGGTACCTCTCTTGTTTTTGTGCATTCGGAAGATTTGTGCATTTGCCCACATTTGACACATCTAGGAATATGATGGCAGTAGGTTTTTGTATGGCCGTATGCCTGGCAATTATGGCATTGTACAATGTCACGTTTACGGTATGGTTTCTCAATTTGAACTCTCGTATAGTAAATCAAGGTGACGTCATATATCTTTTCTACTCCCGGTGCAGGTTCTAGATCAACAAAGAAGAGTGGCAATGAGACTTTACCTCCTGCTCCTGGGTTTTCCCTGCTGTCTTTTTGAACATTTGTTACTTGCTTTACTTTGAAGCCCATGGACATCAATTCTTCTTTGATGATATCAGGAGGAGTTGTAGGGTGAAGGTTTCTTACGACCACCCTAAGCGATCTCTCTTCCTTCAGCTGGTATGTATGAAAGTCAGCTTTTGTTTCTGAAAGATATTTGACAATGCTGCGGTAGGTATCGGGGGAATCAGGCATAATTTTAGTGTCATTAGCTCGGCTAACACAGGAATACTTTCCTCGTCCAACTATATTATTTAAGTGATTGCACATTAATGGGAAATTGCCTATATTGCGAACAAAGATAGGAGGAGGTTTTGGAGGCTGCGGTGCTGAGGACGACTCCATAGTTTCGGCAGCTGTGCTACTAAGCGCCTGAAATGGATTAGGTGTAAAAAAGGGAGACTCTTCGATCACTCCTTGGGTTGAGGTCCCAGGCGTTGAATCATCCATCGGCGATGAGTTAGGGGGAGTTTTGACCTTTGATCGTTTTGGTTTTTGCTTTGTTGGGCTTGTTCTCACAGTTTCAAGAGATCGGCTTCTTTTAGACTTAGTTTTTGAAGACATCACCATGTGGAAATATCTCATTTGATTGCATCTAGTGGTAAGAGAAAGAAAAGGAAGGAAAAAATAAAATAAAAAATAAATAAAATAAAAATAAAAGTTCGTAGTGTTTGAATGTCTGAGAAGGCAGCACCTTCCCGTACAGAGAATAGGTACGTACTGGCAGTGCCTAGGTCACGGCCCTGTTATCTCTTATCCCCACCTCCGCCTAGATAGGCTTAGTAGATACCGAGCACATGGCATATATTACGTACACTTATTTAATGTTTAATGATTGTACTCACTGTTTTCTGTCTGTCTATGTTTAGCACACCTATTAATTAATATCTCTATGCACTTTTCTGAGCAGAAAGACTGAAAAAAACACACTAAAAGAAACTGTAATTACAGAGCGATCTAAAGATGACTTTGTATAGTTGGCGCAGGCGCAAACACTCTTTACATGAATAATTAAACCATTATTAACCATAAATAATCCATATAATTATAATAGAGGAAATTAGTTACCATTATAAAAAAATGTCCGTCATTTAAGAGAGTAATACCTTTAAAAGGCCTTTACTTATTGAAAGTTGATTGATTCCCTGAAATTTCGCTGACAGATGAAAGCGCAACTCATTAAGAACTGCCTTGAAGTAATACTGTTACAGCAGTCCCCCAGCAGTGAGGTCATGCCCTGGAGAAATTAATACCATGTTCATGGAACCTCTGGAGTATCTGCACAATATTGGCCAATAAGTTGAAACCGGTATATGTAGTTCAAGAAATTGACTTGCAGGATTCCACTGCGGAGTCATCTTTAGGGATAGTTTAGTGGTCCAAGTTGGTTATTGATAAAACAATTCATTGTTCATATAGAAGAGTTTATCGTCTTAATAATCACCAACAGAGTTAGAGCTGTAAAAAAAACAAACCTAAACTTAAAAATAAGGTTAGGATTGATGAATTAATTGCCACTTCTATTGGGTTTATTTTATTAGATTACTAAATATTCATCTTCATTCAAAAATTTCAACACATCAGCACTTTATTACCTCAATTTTTAAGTGCAGATGCTTTTTTGACACGTTCTAGCTCGGTGTTGCTAGGATCAAAAATTTGACATCCATCTTGTCAAACATTTAATGGAAAATATATATATATATATATATATATATTGTATAACATTTGCCGCGAGGACCTAAAATTAAGGAGCTCTATTCGTTTGAATGAAAATCACGTTTAAAACCCATATTTTTAATCACCTGAGTTACGCATGATGGCATAGAAGGATCAATACAATTAGGATTGATGAATTAATTGCCACTTCTATTGGAATTATTTTATTATGAAACTAGTTTCGAATGCTAAGCATTCATCTCCAGTTCTAAAACATACAAAATTTTCAACATATAAGCACTTCGTTAGATGGATTATATATACTAAAGTTTTCATAAATGTAAGACAAGAAATCAAAAATTGGTACTTATATAGGGAGATCTAAGAGATATCTGAAATATATATATATTTGTAGAAAGGAGGCAGGTAGGTTAAATTTTTGTGGTTTACTATGGGATTTTCCTTATGACTTATTGGATTTTTCCATTTAAAACAAAAATCTGGATCGGTTAAAAACGATTTTATTATTTCTAATGATTCATAAATATTTAATTTTTTCTACTTGATGTATTATTTTTACTCCGGAGTCTTTATTGAATTTATGGGTATTTTCATTTAGATGGATAGCGAAATTGGAATTTTGGGTCTTATTATTGTATGCTGTTATATGGTTTAAAATCCTGCATTTAAAATATATAAACAATTTTCATCTTATTTCCCTTCACTTAAAGACAAAAGAGACCATTTCCAAAAAAGCGGTGTATACTAACTAAAATGTAACGACTGTGAAGCTAAATACACGGGAAAAACTCGATGATCAGTAAATTAAAGAGTCAAAGAACTAATTTCCTTCTATTCAAGACATTATAATAAGAAGATGAATTTGTCAGGGGTGCAGTCAAGGTTGAATAAACACAGCCAGTTTTTAAATGAAAAACTTATATTTTGGCGTGCCAACGTTTCGACCTGCCTTGCAGGTCTTCATCAGGGCTAAAATAACAAAAATTGGATGTGACCAGGATGATACAAACATTTAAAAAGAAAATAAATAAATAATAAAAATAATTTAAAAATGAAAAAGAAACAAGAAAAAAAAAAATCTGTAGTTAATTAGATAATTGAATACAAAACAGTGGTAAAGTCTAGTCAAAGATACAGTTGTAATAAAGTAATTAAATAATTTAAATTGAATAATATAAATTTAAAATTTTTGTAAACTAATACAATGTAACAATTTTATTAACAGATGTTTTTTATTAGGAATTTAAAAAGATATAAGGGATCTATATGAAAAGGAAAATGGTAAGATAGAAAGGTAAGCAAAATAATAAAGTTGGCATAACAATAAACGAAGGAAGAGGTTGGGAAAATATGAGAAATTAAAATAAATGGACTTACTGAAGTAGTCTAGATGAAGGCTTGACTAACAATGACTGTTAAAAAATAAAATCAGGGAAAAGGGGGGGATAATGACTTGCAGAAAGTAATTAAGGGTGGCAGTGGCTAATATAACATACGAAAGGGGGCGCATGGTGGATAAAAATAGTTCGATTTACATATTATATTTACATACAAATTTACATATTATATTTACTCTAGGACGCGACATCTACCGGTTAACATTGTCAACTAAAATTAGCATCAAACTGTCGAAGTGATATCCTTAGGACTTACATATTAAAATTTCCTCTCAAACTGATACTCAACATTCACTGTTCCTAGTTAAAAACTCTGTTACCAGGACAACGGTTCTGAAAAGGGGTAGTTTGGCCGAAATCCCGTTGAACCACTGTTTTCCCAAATTGAGAATACGCACTTTTTACAGACTGAGTTTGCCCCTGAAGGTCCTGTCGACTTCGAAGTCGAGCCACTTCTAAAATGGCGGAATATAAATTATAAATTACTACAGCTGGACTCGAACCAGGGGAATTGTGTTCCTTATCCAAATAATTAATTAATGAGCCAACAAATGTCCCTAATCTATACTATTATATAAAAGAACAAGCCATTTTCGTTCGTGATCACCAACTGCAGAAACTACTTAACCAATTTGTACTAAATTTTAATCACACCATCTTTATAGTTCCAGAAAGGTTTAGCAATAATAAAATATAATGATTTTTTATTGATTTGTTACTAAAAAAGGGATAATGAGGACAACGGTGAAGTTTGAAAACTGGCTGATATGTAGCGAGCGCCATTCTACATAAAAGGTTACAAAGCTACGATGTCATTTAAAGTTTGAAATTGATAATAAAACTTAATTATATTTATATAAATTATAAAATAGGTTTAATACGTGGTACTTCATAGCTCCTAATTAATTACAAAAGACTGGTTTACATGACTGTGATTAGACCTATATAGACGTACGGAGTTGAGCTTTGAGGCTCTACTAAACCATCCAATTCATCCCGTATCCAATCTTTACAATCCAAAATCCTTCAACTGAAAAATCCTCAATGCTCCTTACTTTGTCATCAATAAGCTTATCCATAAAGATCTTAATGTTCCATATGTTTCTGATTTAGCCCAAACCTTGTGTAATAAGCTCCATAACCACTCAAATCCCCTACTTTCTCAACTTGCTTCCCACTCAGTTCCCGATAATCCTCTGAGGTGTCTGAAAAGAAGATGGCCCAGAGATCTTCCTGTGTTTTTTTAATAATTTATATTATTATATTTTTAGATTTTTTTTTTTTTTTTTTTTTTTTTTTTTTTTTTTTTTGAAGTGCTACTTAGTGATGAGTAGTTCTTTTCAAGTTTTGGCATGTTATTGTAATCGTTTTAAACACATTTGCTTGATGTATATTTGCACAGTTTTAAATTTCAATAAATTGATTGAAACAAAAAATATGTGGTGCCCAGTGAAGTTTGAAAATCAAACGGTATGTAGTTAGCACCTTTCTGCAATAAAGTCTACAATGGTAAAAACCTATTTGGACCAAATTATAACTACATGATTTTCATAGTGAAGGCTTAGCCAATATCAAATTTGGAATAGTAAACATTTAAATCTACAATGTTGATTGGTAGAAAAGACGTTTGCGACACTGCCATATACTTTTATGATTAGAAATTAAAATCCAGACAGACGAAATCAATAAAATTATTTCTTCCAAGTAAAATTTATTACAAATACGAAACCGATCCTCAGTTTTCTTATTCTTTGCCTTCAGTTGTAAGCACTGATAATGCAGTTCAATATCTGCTAGAGTTTCTTAATAGTCTCCGTCCATCTGGATTAGCAACTCGTACATTAAAATTACAGGATGACTAATTATGCTTTCACGAAATCTTCAAACACCTAATCAGTGCAATTTTAAACAAGTAACAAAATTAGCGTTATGCGTGAAAATATTGAAGAAATAATCCTCAATTGCATGCTACAAGATTATTACCGATTAACAAATAAAGCTTCAATTATTTGTTAAAATTATCTAATTGTAAGTTTTTTTATTTATGAAAGCCACAACGTGGGTTACTAATATAAACTTAATGTTGGTAATAAAATTATTATTTTTAAAAAAAATTATTTATTTTGACGTTTAGTCCAGTAAAATAAGGGTTTGCCGAAGAAAAAACTGCGGAACTTTTATTATGTTTTTTGTGGTGCTAAATCCGAATCTTAAGTTTGCTACCACGGCAGCCATCAGCTTCATATTCAAAATCGCAAAAAACGCCAAGAAAAAAACGTTAATTTTGTTTTTTTTTATCTGTAACACGATAACGAAACTTTTTTCGAAGAAAGTCTTCAAATATTAATTGTAGCTGGAACTAGTACCTACATAATGAAAAAAAAGAAATCCGAAATCGGACCATTTTTCGCGAAGTTACGTTATTGGGAAAAAATGGAAAAATTGGCTAACTTGCTGTCAGTATCACAGCTCGGCGAAAACACGTTTGTCGTACTCTTTGGCTATAACTCTGAAACTATTTGTCCGATACAACATTACTTTTTTCCATCTTAAAGCTGATTAAATTCACTATGAGAATCTATAAATGAAGTTTAAATCAAACCCCGTAAATATAATAAAAACGTACTATTGTAAAATCCAAGTGTTTTTTGGCACATTTGTCACTCTAACTCCTCAAATCTTTGTTCGATCCCAAATTTATCTTTTTTATCTCAAAGCTGATTAAATTCGCTATCAGATGCTATATATGTAAATTATATTAAATCATGTAAACCACCCAAGCTAGCACGCTAAATGTGTTTGTTTTGGCAAAATATGTAAATTATGACATATTCAGTAGACTGGTGTGGGTATTTCACAGTGTTAATTATAAGCTACATATATAGGATCTAATAGTAAGTTTAACCAGCTTTTAGATAAAAATATTAAATTTTGGATCGGACAAATGGAGTTATAGCGAATAATGTGCCAAAAAAACATGTATTTTACAAAAGTAAGTGACTTTCAGCGTGATAGCTTGTGTATTTCAAGAATTTCGATAAAGATTTCATATATAGGATTGAATTGAAAATTTAACCAGCTTTCAGATTGAAAAAAAAAAAAAATTTGAGTCGGACAAATACTTTCGGAGTTATAATGATAAATGTGCCGAAAACCATGGATTTAACAACAGTATGGGTTTTTAAGCGTCTGGAATATTATAACTCCTAAAGTATTTGTCAGATTTAGTATTCAGATTTGCCAGATTCGGATTTAGCACCCTAAAAAACATAAAGATCCATTGAGAATAAAAGTTCCTCATTTTTTTCTTGAAAACAGCCTTTTGGTGCCTTATTTTACTGGACTAGTTAGCAGAAGGGAAATTCTCAATTAGGGAAGTAGCGCCTCGCCTCACTTTTGTTTATAACCTTGACGGCACGTTACCTGGCTGGCTATGGCATGTTACGTTCAATGGCACTTTTTTTGATCGCTACAATCAACAACAATCAGTTAGAAATATCGTTGAATGTTATAAAAAGTAACATAGATGTATAAAATAATATTTCTAAAAGAACTTTTGTAAAAAAACTATTACGTTTTACTTTTATTATTCAGTTTGAGTAATAATTAAAAGTGGCGTGTTTAAATACTTATAAACAAATTTAAAATATGAACTTACAGTATCCTTTAATGATATTCCACTAATCCCTGTTGAACAGACCCGCTACCTAGGACTCCACTTGGACAAACGTCTAACTTGGAATCCACATACAAGATTAAAACGACAAGAAACCTCGTCGTTACAGACTACTCCAACATTTACTAGACATACGTTCAAAGCTTCCAATAAATTACAAAAGCCTCATTTACATGACTGTGATTAGACCTATTTGGATGTACGGAGTTGAGCTTTGGGGCTTCACTAAACCATCCAATTCATCTCGTATCTAATCCTTACAATCCAAAGTCCTTCGAAAAATCCTCATTGCTCCTCATTCTGTGACCAATAAACTTATCCATTAAGACCTTAATGTTCCTTATGTTGCTGATTTATCCCAAACCAGATACCTATCCTTCCATAGTGAGCTCCATAACCACTCCAATCCACTAGTCCCCCAACTTGCTTCCTCCTCCATCCCTGATTTTCCTCCTAGGCGTCTTAAAAGAAGATGGCCCAGAAACCTTTTATTGTAGATTTTATTGAAGTGCTACTAGTGAGTAGTTCTTCACAAGTTATTTACATGCCATTGTATTCACTGTCAACACATTTAATTGTTGTATATTATTTTGTACAGTTGTAAATATCAATAAATGAAAAAAAAAAAACTATGAACTACACTTAGTCCAATCAATGAGTGCTGATAAGAGGGGCGTAGAGTGCATGAAATATGCGATTATTTTTTTAGGTTTACCATATATTTGATTACGCAAACTGTTGGGATCCATCGTGATCATGTGCTATTAGAGAATTGGTCGTCTTTTCCTCATTACTTTCCTCATAAATCGTCAGTTCTCTCGTGTATTTCTTTATTCGATCTCTGTCTGTAGCTTCTCTGCGAAATTCTTTTGCCGTCTTTATATTCCCCTTTAAATCTTTGGAGCTTTCCTTGGCTTAAGAGATTAGTTGTTTTCCCTCTATACAATATCACTGGCCTTACCTCAGCAGTGTAGTATCTCATCTGCGTTGGTTTTTCTTTTTTGTTAAAAATGTCTTTTAATATGAAGCTCTTCCCTTCAATTATAGGCCTATCCTACCACCAATCGCAAATGATCTCTCCTGAATACTCGAATTGTATTGTGACTTTTATCTGCCCGTATTTATCTTTAATCTTTGCTTGGTTGTCACAATTTTTCTGGATGCAGATTTGTAGTTCTGCCTTCTGAACTAATTCTTCTAATTTATCAATATGTATTACAGCTTCTTTTTCTGTTTCTGCTAACTGCGCCAAATCATCTGTAAAGACAAGACATCTGGGTTCGAAGTTTTTGTTTTTTAGTAAAATAATAGTACCGTATTCGTTATTTTGACAGTCAGTACTGTTACTATACTCAGATATTGTTTTTTAGATCTGCCACGATCTGACGATTTTTTTTAGGACGAATGACATCCTTAGCCATTCTCTTTCCACACTTACCATTAATTTTTCGTCCTTAAGGATAATGCTTTTTTTGTCAAGATTTAACGATTTTATTAGTTTTCCTCCTTAAGGATACTATTTTAGTAGGGTGGCTGAAGGACACTCTCGGCCACTTATATATTAGTTTTCGATCTTAAGGATACTGTTTTGAAATATAAGAATATTTAACAATTTTAAGATGCCGGAAGGATATTCCGCCATTGTTCTCCTTAAGGATACTATTTTGAAATATTCGATTATATAACGATTTTAAGATGGCGGAAGGATGCTCTGTCTTTGTTTACTCATCCTACGGAAAGTTGGAGTTTTTCGACACTAATTTAGTTCAATATTTTTTTAATTTAAATTCTCAAAATCTATGAAGGCCTATGTGCCTTTTATGAATGATCGAAAAATATCTCCTATCCTTCGACTGGAAATTTCATATCTAAGTAATTACCAATAAAGACTTATGTTACAATCTTTAAAATCCATTAACTTTTCTCTGTTTTTATGTCTTCAACTTGCGTTCATCTAAACACTTCTTGAATACCAGATCTCAGCCAACAGATGTAATTATTGTACATTCTATCTCATCGGATTTTAAAAATTTATATTAAAATTCCTTAAATATCCGTGCTTCTTGTTCTGGAGTTCCATATCCATCTCCATTCGTAAAGCCTCTTGTTACTCAATCCTTGCGTTACATTTATTGCTCCACTTTCTCAATTTTAAATCTTCAAAATCATGTTGTTGTTTTTTTTTGTTTTTTTATTTACAATTTATTGAAATTTACAACTGTACAAATATAATTAAGTAAATGTGTTAAAAACGCTTACAATAACATGGTAAAACTTGAAAAGAACTACTTATCAGTAGCACTTCAATAAAAATCTGCACAAGAAGATCTCTAGGCCATCGTCTTTTCAGACGCCTCTGAGGTTTATCGGGAATTGAGAGGGAAGAAAGTTGAGAAACTAATGGATTTGAGTGGTTATGGAGCTTATATGAAAGGATAGATATCTGGTTTGGGGTAAATCAGCAACATAAGGAACATTATGGTCTTTATGGATAAATTTATTGGTAACAGAATGAGGAGCAATGAGGATTTTTCGAAGGATTTTGGATTGTAAGGATTAGATACAAGATGAATTGGATGGTTTAGTGAAGCCCCAAAGCTCAACTCCGTACGTCCAAATAGGTCTTATCACAGTCATGTAAATGAGGCTTTTGTAATTTATTGGAAGCTTTGAACGTATGTCTAGTAAATGTTGAAGAAGTCTGTAACGACGAGCTATTTCTTGTCGTTTTAGTCTTGTATGTGGATTCCGAGTAAGACGTTTGTCCAAGTGGAGTCCTAGGTAGCGGATCTGTTCAACTGGGATTAGTGAAATATCATTAAAGGATATTGTAGGACAGGAGGTCGTAGGTTTACGGCGAAAATCGATTTGTTAAATACATAACTGAAGTGTTAGTGTTTCTATATATATACTTGTAGAGCTGTTGAAAATTATAATTTACTCGTTCTTTATTTTCTTTAAATTTTTAATTCATCTAATTTAATTAACTGAGATTAATCAGACGTAGTTATATCTCATATAATATAATGAAGAAAGATTTTATTTCATTACATATAATAAGAAAATGGGTTGCGATCCTGTTTTGTTTACATACTACAATTGAATCGATATAACTGTAGAGATATTTTATCGAGTTGAAATTATCCTATTATGTGAATAAAATTCGTTTCCACCAGACATCTGGTCCCGAGGCCCGCTGAGATGTGTTTAGCAATCGGATGAAAGCTGGACTCCGGGGATTGCGACACTATTAATATCCTGGTCGTATTAAACCTGCCCCAATATCCTAATGGCAGTGTAATATAAGTGACATACCGCTCTACTGCTAATTATGGCCTTCTCGATTAGGAATTAGTTTAAATATATTTAAATTTAAAATAAAATAAACAGAGAAGGGTAACTATTAACTCCCATTTGTATGTTTGTTGATTAATACTAGTTCGATAAAAACAACCAAAAAGGGTAATTGATTAAATGTACATGATTATTATGTAAGCAGAGATAATTAGATTGGACGCAATACCACTACACCGAACAGCTGTTAGGAAATAATATAAAATGGTTGGTATAAATTTCATAGGCTACATTCTGCGTCTTAAACCTCGTCTTATTGGTCACTAAATACTTGGGTTTTATTGGCGTAAATACAGCAAACTCTCTCGTAGTCCACCCTGACACCCATACCTTCCGTTGCTCCAATGGGTATCCGTCCACCATCGACCTCCTTCTGACACAACAGCCACATCGAATCACTGGCTGCACGGTGACTGACTTCATAACCTCAGATTACCGGCCAGTGATCTACGAATTAGAAAGAAGGAGGGACGAGCCAGCCCCAGAAAAATTCTAATATCAAGAAGCTGACTGGGGCAAATACAAAGCAGAAATTTGCCATAGACTACCGTCGGTGCAACCGCTACGGTCTCTGGAGGAAGTCGATGATTTCATCAATACCTTCAGTGACACCATCCTCGAGGCTGCCCACTCCTCTATCCCCACCTTCCGTCCTTCCCCACCTCACCTCCAAAAACCCTCTCCCCATATCATGGTTCTCATATCGAGCAGGCGGAACCTCAAAAACAGGTGGTACAGAACCCGGGACCAAGACGTCAAGATAGCCCTCAACGCCCTTACCACCCAGATCAGAAATTTGCTCCGCTGATGGAAAACCTCCACTTGGCAGGACAAGTTGAGGGCGACACATGATGACTACCGGAAGTTCTGGAAACTAATCAGAGCTGCGGTAAAGAAAACATTTACGATCCGCCTGCACGATGGGGACCGACTCCTCTCCCCTGCCGACCAAGCGGAGCTGCTTGCAGAGCACTACAGAGAGGACATCACCAAAAGGACCACCGATGTTGAACCTCTCCCGTCCATGGCCCAGGAGAACAACTTCATGTTCATCAGCCCTTAACAGCTGAAAGCCATCTTAAGAAGAACGAAAGGGAACGGAGCTCCTGGACATGACGGGATTCAGACAGTCCTTCTCACGCAGCTCCCCAGAAAAGGAATAATGCACCTCACGAACCTGTACAACTCCTGCTTGAGGTTAAGATACTTCCCCGTTCAATGGAAGCATGCAATACTGTTTCCACTTCTCAAGCCGGCTAAGACAGGAGACAAGCCAGAACACTACCGGCCAATCAGCCTGTTTCCTCACCTTGGAAAAGTCTACGAGAAAATTGTTCTCAATTACCTACAAGACTTTTGCGAGGAGAACTCAGTTATTCCGTTTGAACAAACGGGTTCCCAAGCACGTCTCAGCACTGAACACCACCTGATGAAGCTGCAAACTGAGGCGTGCTCAAACTTCAATAGGAATACTGCAACAGTGCTGATCTCCACAGACTGCACGAAAGCATTTGATTCCGTATCTCATGGGATCTTATGCAGAAAACTTGAAGATCTAGAATGCCCTGAGCAGCTCTATGGAGTCATTGTCTCCTTTCTCAGTGAGAGAAGTCTCGCTGTACGGGTTCGTGACGTCCATTCACATTCCGTACCCCTCACTTGCGGTGTGCCACAAGGAGCAGTACTATCTCCAGTGTTGTTTAACATCTACACTGCTGAAGTGGTTGGCAAAAACTACGGTAGAGTGACAGTAGCCACTTTTGCCGACGATATTGCCATCACTAGCAGCAGCATGAACCCCACTAGAGCACTGCGTCAGGCCGAAACGGTCTGCGGAGAGATCATTCGACAGCTGGATTCACTTAACATCCAAGTAAATCCAGCCAAAACGGACTGCGTAGTGTTCTCACACCAGCGTGGGAAAAGGTCAACACTGCCGAAGACCCTGCGAGTGGCAAACACCACCATTGCTCCCTCCAACTCCATCGTCTACTTGGGCATTACCAAAGATAGAGGGCTGAAATTTTCAGCTCACTGTTACAGGGTACACCGCAAAGTGAGAAGAAGATCCTATCGCCTCTATCACCTCCTATCCTCTCCAGCACTTTCTCTCCGTCTCAAACTCTGCATATGTAAAAGCATGTTGAGACCTGCCCTCCTGTACGGTGCCCCTCTTCTCACCCTTCTTCAGACGGAAGTAGACGGCACCTGCAGCGGTTCCAGGACTCCATGCTCAAGAAGATAGAAAGAACTACCTCACTGAAGAAGAAGAAGCCTGAAGACCTCCACGAGATCTTCGATCTTCCGACCATCCCAGAGTTCATCCAGCGCCGGCACGTCAAGTTTCTGGACTCCCTTCAGTTCTTGACAAACCCCCTATTCAGAACATTGACACCAGCGCCACCCCCGGTCCGCTGGCAACAAACAAAAACGAACCAATCAGAGCCCACTTGACCAACGGACCAATCAGAGCCCACTAGAACAACGGGCCAATCAGATCACACTGGCCACAGGTCAGAAATGTGACATTTTCAGATAAATAAAATAAATAGTAATTTATTAATAAATAGTAAGTATAAATAAAAAATAAAAAAAAAAATAGTTTTAAGTTAACAACGAGTTTAGGTGAGCCCCATCACCTAAACATTATCTTTCTGAACAACATCACATTATGATTTCACAAAACTTTCTGTAGGTCTTACAATGTACTAAGTACAGAAAAAGACCAGACCTCAAGAAATCAATCAATAATACATGTTCATATCCAATAGGGGCTTGGAAAAAAAAAAACTCTCTCTTATCCGGTGTTCCCATAACCGGTGCTTCCAAACGATAAAAGTCTTACCGTATATGTTTAAAATCATTATAAAAAAAAAAAAAAATTATTATTTAATTTTGATATTCGGTCCTTATTAATTGAAAAACGCAGAGCAAGAGCAAAGTGGCACCGGACTAGATACCCGTCAGATAAAAACAATTACGACAACTTAACTAACAAACTTAAGACAGAAATAAGAAAATTCAAAATTCAAAGCCTACATGACAATACCAAAAGTCTAAATACTTCTGACAAGTCATTATGGATGACTACAAAAAAACTCCTTAATTATAAAAACTTTAATCACCCTCTCCTTACTGATTCTCAAACCTGGACAAGATCAGACGAAGAAAAATCCCAAATCTTCGGTCTAAACCTCTTTAAATCATTTAATCCTCATCCTGACATCATCAACCCGACCCACCTTGAATGTATTGAAGCAGAATTAAATATTCCACTCCAAATGTCTCCACCTCTTAAAGCATTTCATACTTCCGAAGTATCAAACCTAATCCACAGATTACTTTCAAACAAAGCCCCTGGAAATGACATAATTACAGCCCACATCCTAAAACTTCTTCCTCGGAAAGCGATTCTACTCCTAACCTATATATATAATGCTGTCCTCCGCACCACATATTTCCCTGGTCCTTGGAAATTTTCAATAGTAAAGATGATACCTAAGCCCAAAAAACAACCTGAGCTTCCATCCTCATATCGTCCAATATCACTCTTGCCCATTATGGGCAAAATCCAGGAAAAACTCATCCTGAAACGCCTTTATCCTTTCCTAGAATCCAATCATATTATCCCGGATCACCAGTTTGGTTTCCGAACGTCACACTCCACTATCCAGCAATGCCATCGTGTGGTGGACGTAGTCTCATCAGCATTGGAGCGCGGAATGTACTGCACTGGAGCCTTTCTCGACGTAGAACAAGCTTTTGACCGAGTCTGGCAACAGGGACTGCTTTAAAAACTTCGAGTATTCCTGCCTCCTACGTACTTCCTTATTATCCGCTCCTATCTCAGTAATAGAACCTTTAAAGTCAATCATAATTTATCCTTTTCTTCCGTATTTATCCAATCTGCCGGTGTTCCTCAAGGAAGTATCCTAGGTCCTATCCTCTACACGGTCTATATAGCTGACATCCCTACACATCCTAGTACTGTCCTCACTACGTATGCTGATGACACATGTGTGTTATCAATAAATAATGATCCCTTCATAGCATCCCAAACACTCCAATCTCATATTATAAACCTTCAAGAATGGTGTCAGAATTGGCGAATTAAAATAAATACAAATAAATCTCACCAAATAACCTTTACCCTTCGTCGTAAACCAACGACTTCCTGTCCAACAGTATCCTTTAATAACATTCCACTGATCCCTGTTGAACAGATCCGCTACCTAGGGCTCCAACTGGACAAACGTTTAACTTAGAATCCACACACAAGACTAAAAAGACAGGAAACTGCTCGTCGTTTTCGACTTCTTCAACATTTACTAGACAAACGTTCAAAACTTCCGATATTCTACAAAAGACTCATTTACATGACAGTTATCAGACCTATTTGGACATATGGAATTGAGTTTTGGGGCTCCACCAAACCATCTAACTCATCTCGTATCCAATCCGTGCAATCCAAAATCCTTCGAAAAATCCTCAATGCTCCTTACTCTGTCACAAATAAACTTATCCATAAAGACCTCAATGTTCCATATGTTGCTGATTTAGCCCAAACCAGATACCTATCCTTTCATAGTAGACTCCGTAACCATTCAAATCCACTAGTCTCTCAACTTACTTCCCATTCTATTCCTGACAACCCTCCGAGGCGTCTGAAAAGAAGATGGCCCCGGGACCTTCTCAAATAGAACTTTTACTGAAGTGCTACCAATGGGTAGTTGCTTCACAAGCATTCTCATTTTATTTTTTTTGTCATTATCACATTTATTGGATGTATGTTTTTATGTACAGTTGTAAATTTCAATAAATATATATATAAAAAAAAAAATGATATTCCACTGATCCCCGTCAAACAGATCCGAAACCTAAGACTCCATCTGTAGTCCAGTCAATGAGTGCTGAAATGAGGGACGTAGAGTGCATGGAAATATGCGATAATTTTTGACTTCATAGCTTCCTTAGGAGTAGTTAGAAGGTAAACATACTAAAAGTCCCCTCCTCTGGGGGGAGGAGAAAAGGTCACATTTTTTGGATTTTACGATTATATCTCGAAAACGGTGGACTCGAGGAAAATATGTTACAGATAAAATTAAAGCTAATTAAGTTTCCTATAAAATTGTTTATTTAAATATTAGTCGATTTTTCAACGGTTTTCGATATATACGTTACTAAAAATCAATAATTTTCGAGAAAAAAGCAAAGTAAATTTAATGCTACACAGTAAATGTCTTTTATTCTGACATTTGTTCTGAGGAACGATCGTGGAAGGCACTAGAAGCAAATGTTTGACAACAAGTGAGGTGAAAATTATTTTTTTGCGAAAATTATCGATTTTAAAATACGTATATTTCGAAAATCATTTGAATTTCGAGAAATATTTATATATATACAATTTTATATGAAATTTAATTTTATTTCATTTTTATCTGAAACATATTTTTCTATAGTCCAGCGTTTTCGTGACATAATCAAAAAATCCTAAAATGGGACCTTCTCTCATCCCCCCACCGTTAAAGTGCTCACCCCCCAGTGGCGGGGACTTTTAGTATGTTTACCTTCTAACTATTCCTAACGAAGTTGTGAAGTCAAAAATTATCGCACATTTCGTGCACTCTACACGTCTCATTTCAGCGCTCATTGACTGGACTATACTGTCACTAAGCTAACGGTTGTAAAAGGGGGAGATTTTACATAAATCGCGCTCAACATTCAGGTTTTTTCCCCGATTTAGGATACCCAGTTAATACAGGCTGGGTGTGCCACTGGAGGATCTCCCGACCTCAATATCAATCCTCTGCCGAAATAACAGAAAATGAATTTTCTGCTTTCGGTCAGATTCGAACTCGGATCCGGGAACTTAGTATTCCAGTGCCTTACCCACTGAGCTACCACGTCACGTCAGTTATTAATAACTACATATAAATTAAATGTTTATTATTTATTATTGATTTAAGCCCATCCAGGGGCGCTTATTACCAGTTCCTTTGTATTCTTTCTTTTGTTTCCTGAGACCAGTCAGTAGTTTTTCCTTTTTCTCTTGCGTCCTAGGTTTTCAACTGATTTTAATTTTGGGTAGTGGGGACCAAGATTTCACCATACCTCTAAATTTCGGCCGATGCCAAACATCAGGGTCAGGAATTCCAGCAAAATCTAGGTCTTTTTGCTTTTAGTTAGCGAGAAGATCTTCTTGGTAAGTCTGTAGTCCATTCTCAGCAGGTGTCCTTAGAACATCAGCCGCCTACGTCCCATGAATTTTTCTGAGGATACGTCTTTCGAAGTTTTTCAGATGTCATCCAAGGGGCCTTTCTTGTTCATTAGTAAGGTTTCAGCTGCATATAAGAACTGGGGCCTTTCTACAGTTTTGTAATGTTTGATTTTGGTGTTCTTCGAAATTTATTTCTAAATGTATCGATCTCGCGATAGTTGGCAGGCTGCGTGAAGTTTGGTATATCTTCTCAATATGAAGGCACCGTCTCTACTATTGGGATAGATCCATTCACTGAGATACCGGAATCGGTTGACTCTCCCTATTCATCCGTTAGTGGTTATCAAAGTGGCTTTTCCGGGTTGTGGACTCTCAATGTACTTGGTTTTGTCGTACGATATCTGTAATCCTGCCTTTACAGCTGTCTCGTGTAAAGAAATTTTTATTAATTATTTATCGAGAATATTTTTATCTTATATTTATTCCCACTTTTTATAGTGAAACTTTATGATTAATCCTAATTTCTTATTTTGTTCCCTTGAAACAACAGATCTAATAGTCAAGAGCACTTTCTTATTAAATTATAATGTATCTACCATTGAAGCCATTGTGTTAGCGAGTGTGTTAAAGTATCAGGCAACTTAGCATTATTTTGGGGCGCACGTCGACCTTTCCACTCTCACTGAAATAACCTGATAACTATTAGGATAACCCTTCATTCCTGTCCTCGTGGGAGAGCATAAAGACTTTAAGCCCCAGACAATAAAGAACATACCCATATGATGAATGATGTATACCTTTCAGAAACTTTATTTTTTTACCGGCCTAACGTAACATACGGCAGTTATACGACCATTTCTAATTACGCAGTCTTGGCGATGTTACTGATCTCAGTAAAGTCAGGCTCAGTAATTGCCTATTCCAAGTGCTCGATGTAATAAGATTTAGTAAGGAGTGGAAGTCTATTAGATTCTGAGCACAGGCTGTCTACATCGCCCCCTGCCAGCTCATTACCATTCCATTCAGTACGGTCGTTTTCAGCCACCAGGCAAGTGTTCGCTAATCCACTAACTGCAAAAATAATTCGCACTAGAAAATTCTTCCTGTTAACTTAATTTATCAATAAATTTCATAATTATTTATAAATAATTTAGTTTAATAAATAATTCAAGAATATAAATTAGAATAACGGATTTATATAATTGTTGATAAGAGTTAAATAAATAAATAACGGAGTCGTTAGCGTTGAAAAACTATCTCCAGCCTCCCGTGGAATGAGTTAACTACGATATCCTTCCGCCATCTTAAAACAGTTAAATAGTCGAATATTTTTTTTAAAAAAGTGTCCTTTTAAGCTCCGCCATCTTAAAACCGTTAAATATTTTAAAACAGTATCCTGGAGGACAACAATAGAGGAAGTTATCCTTCGGATAACTTAAAAAACCGTTAAACCAGCAATCCTTAAGGACAAAAAAGCTAATTCTAATTGTGCATAGAGAGAGTGGCCAAGGATGTCCTTCGGCCTCGAAAAACGTCAGATCCTGGCAGATCTGTAAAACAGTGTCCTTAAAAACCGTTAAAACAGCAATCCTTAAGGACGAAAAAGCTAATTCTAATTGTGGATGGAGAGAGTGGCCAAGGATGTCCTTCGGCCTCGAAAAAACGTCAGATCCTGGCAGATCTGTAAAACAGTGTCCTTAAAAACCGTTAAAACAGCAATCCTTAAGGACGAAAAAGCTAATTCTAATTGTGGATGGAGAGAGTGGCCAAGGATGTCCTTCGGCCTCTAAAAAACGTCAGATCCTGGCAGATCTGTAAAACAGTGTCCTTAAAAACCGTTAAAACAGCATTCCTTAAGGACGAAAAAGCTAATTCTAATTGTGGATGGAGAGAGTGGCCAAGGATGTCCTTCGGCCTCAAAAAATCGTCAGATCCTGGCAGATCTGTAAAACAGTGTAAAACAGCCTAGCTCACCAACATCTGATTAAAAGAGAAATACCACCTAGATGTCCTGGATGCAACGAAGAATTGTCAATCAGACATATCTTTGAAGACTGCTCTGTTTACATAAACATCCTCCGTCGCAACAATGTCCCCACCGACTTGGCACAAGCATTAGGGATGACGAACAAATTATCAGGCGCCTCTTCAAATTCCTAAATGAGGCGAAGATAGATTACCTGATTTAATTTTTTTTTCTTATTATATATATATATATATATATATAATATTATAGTATACCAAAATTATAGTAATTAGCGGGCGTTGATGACCACACATGGTTTTACGCCCTTAAACAACACCAACCAACCAACCTAAATTAGAATACTAAATTTAAATAAGGGGAGATCATCTGCAGTAGAGGATTGGAAAGGGAAGCATGAAGGAAAAGATCGCTAGACTGGAGAGATTGAGCTTTGCAACCAGTAACACTTACAATAAAAAGAGCCTGTCCATAAAAGCAAAGATCAGGCTCTACAATACTGTAGTAAAGCCGGTTATACTATATGGGACAGAAAAATATGGTACAGATAGGTTCAGCTGTTTTAGCATTGTAAAATATATTGCAGAATGTCGCATTATCGGTCGATTTTCAAATTTCATTGAGATCCACATGTTGCACTACATATTTAAATATTTTTTAATAATTTAATTTGAATATAAGTAAATTTTATTATCAATTTCAAGCTCTATATAACACCGTACCTGTGTAACCTGTCTTATAGAATGGCGCTCACCACCTATTGGTCAATTTTTCAACTTCACTGTTATCCAAGTATTCTCACTTTTTTTAATAACAAATTAATCGAAAATCAGTATATTTTATTATTACTAAACCTTCCTAGAACTAAAAAGATGATGTAGTTAAAATTTGGTACAGATTGGTTTTGTAGTTTTCGCGGTTAGTGGTCACAAACGAAAAATGGCTTGTCCTTTTATATAAACAGTTTAAACTATATAAAAACTTGAATTATGAAAGAAAAATTTCCTCAAATTACAAGTATATTAATAAATAAGTAAATAAAAAGACTTTGTAAAACCGAAGGCTCGACGTCGACACCCTGATTTCCCAATCAAATCCCAAAATTACAATTTAAGTTCAAATACAAGCATCACATATACGTCTCGGTCTATTCCCTGAACGATTACCTAACGATTCAACACTGATTAGTTTTTTAAGGACTATATGCTATTTGTTAAACTCTGCGTCTAAAATTTTAAAAAGCAAATATTTGCGGTGATATGCGGTGGGCCAACTCCTCACTGGTCCAAGCAAAAACTTCA